>JAOXNO010000001.1:141011709-141057729 GCA_028565335.1 Limnodromus scolopaceus
AAGGTCCCTTCCAACCTAGAAGATTCTGTGATTCTGTGATTCAAATCAGTGGTGACACTGGGACACGTGCAGATATATTTACACGTGTAAATATTACATATTTATGTAATAAATATTGTACATACCTTCAGAAAATTAAAAAGAATGCCTGGAGCTGCCTTTAATGCCCAGCAGTTCTGTAAGTGGGAAATAAGACACTGGAAATCAGGCACATCAGAGAATTGCTGCACAAAGGTCTGGGGAAGTGCTATTTTCAATCGTATTTTGATCTTGTTTTCTGCGTCTTAACAGTGATGCAGAAATGCACTGTAAGAGAAAAATTCAAGGTAGCTGTGGAGAAGTTAATTTTTTTCATGGACTTTTACCTAGAAAAAAGCACAAATCATTATTTGTGCACTGTAAAAGCAACACTTTTGGATTTAACTTCTGTCTAGCTGCAGCTTTTCTTAGTTGTTAATACATGAGAACATCACAGTTTATGTTCCATTTGCTGCTGAAGTGTGGATATCAGCACAAAAAGGAACAAAACTTTGATCAGTGTAAAATCTTATTTTAACTTTGTGCTTCTTTATAACCACTGAAAGCAGTCACACACAGACAGTGTTTAATGTATTTTTTCATTCATTTACCAAAAGGCATTTTCACATCAAAACAGTGTAATCAGCTATAATATACAGTGTATATCTACCCTTCCATTTCACAGGGAAGAGATGGAGCTATTTGATTTATTAATAAACCAAAGAGCTTTTGCCATAATCAGAATTCAACAGTTTTGTTTTCTTACATAAACTACTATTCTAATTGGATTTTTTCTCTCCTCCCAGATATTATCTGATTAAAGAGCATAATCACATATTTTGAGTTAATTGTAACAGAACACAAATACACAGACGGTTAGATTTAATGATAAAGAACTTTTAGTTCCAAAACTGAGTCATAAATGAAAAGAATCCAACAAACAAAGGAGGAAGAAAAACGTATGTTGCATGGTAGTGATGGGGAAGTTGAGTACGTTTAGTCCTCTCTGATCTTGACAAGATCTTTGTGTGTGTGAAGATTTTAGCTCTAGTTTTTAGTTTGATTTTTTCTTCTTATTTGTAAAGTCGCTGGATTTGTGACCAGCCTTTCTTAGCAGAAAGGGGATTCAGTCTGCAAACTTCTAGTTGCTCTAGAAGTTGATGCATCTGTACAGCACTGAAACCATGCGCTCTCTGGCAAGTTCAGCAGCCATAGAAAACCTGCATTTGATTACATTGGGTTTTATTATTACATGTCTCTACGATTCCCTCAGGGGTATTCATCAAAGATGTTAAGATTCCTTCCTTTTCTTTTTTTAAGACCACTGAATAAAAATTTGTGCTAAATTAACTGTGTTATATATAGTATGTTATAATAAAAACAGAAGAAATGTTTCCCTTTCCAGTCTTTTCCCTCCAGTTTACAAATTGAATTGAAGCTACAGTAGTGACTCTTCTTCACAGTCCTTAGGCAGACGGACAGTATATTATTGAAACACCTTGAGCAATGTTTGTAGATTATTTTTCCAGTACTTTTTTTTTTTTTTTCCTGCCAAGGAACGTACCAGGGCAAGGAAGGAAAAGATCATGTTCTGGAGAAGCAGAGCAGGTGTTACATAGACAGCACAGGCTTCCCACAACAAGCTCTGGTGTTACTTGGGAGAACTTCACCTTCTTCATCAAGCTCAAGTAAAGCCAGATGCCAGGTAGTACAGGCTGCTCGTGTAGGATCTCTGTAACAGCAGCCTTTGACTGCTGGAGGCAAGGACACAGGCAGAATGTACAGTGTAGGAGCTGTAGTAGCAGATTTCAGATGTCAAGGCCTGAAAGCTTCGTGATGTCTGTCCTGGCCAGTGATTCCTTCCTTGCGACTGCTGGTGTCTGCACCTGTTTACAGTGAGCAGCTGAAGAACAAGGGTCAAAGGGGGTGAACATGTGGCTTCAGAATAACTGCCCCATTCTACAGCCTAATGATGTCTTACGTGCCTCTGTAGAAATAGGTACTTCCAAGCATTCCCAGCGTCAAACTTCAGTCACCTAGAGAAACGTAAGGCTGACCAGGATAAATATCTAATGAGCTTAAATACCAACAGTGTTTGGTGCTGAGACAATCACCTGGATTTCTTGCTAAGGCTCCGGTATTTAACTGCCAACTTTGATGTAATTTAGGGTGTCTGATTCTCAGCATAGCAATTTTCTTCTTTACTCAGAGCTGTCCTTTGTTTTCACTCCTTTCCCCTACCCCCCTTGTTTACAAGCTGAACTCTGCATATAAAAGTGATTGTCTCCTCCACTGGGCTGTATCTGTCTCTAAGTGACAGCCCATCATCACGGTTCTCTTTATAGTCTCTTGTTTCTTGAAAATACAGGAAAGGTTTCCAAAAGTGTCAGGTGTGGGTGGTTTGAATTTTCTCTTATATATATTATAAGTCTGTCTTTCTTCCAGGTATAACTGGTAGAAAAATGAAGGAAGGCGTTGATGGTGATGCTGACATATCTGCTATTTTTTTTTATCTCTTATTTAAAATCTAATTTCTTTTACCTCTTCTGAGTAGAGTCGATATTAAAAAACAGACATACCCATGTGTTTCAGAAAAGCTGGCAGTAAGATTGTCTGTCCTTTGGTTACTTATTCTCAGTCAGCTATTCCCATAATGTGTTCTAAAAACCAGTGGTTGGGGTCTACAGCTGGTCAGCAAAACCATTATAAAACATAATATTTGCCATGTTATTACAGTTGAAAGCTTAATAAAATTATAATTCACAATTTGTTCTTTCATTCAAATGGTGTGCAAAGAGGTTTTCTAAAAGTAGTCCTCATTGATAGAGACAAGCAGCCTTCTCAGCAGCACCAGGACCGGGTACTTCTGATTTCAATGTGTAGTTTGTTTGGTCTGGCAAAGAAAGGAGAACCTTGATTTTTTATTTAACAAAATCAAATAATTATGCCGTGATAGGATGTTTTTCCTCAGATGCAACAACGTGCTAACTGCAGGTAAACATACAGAGTCAGCAAAAATACCATCTTTAGACTAATGAGCTAGAGAATCAAGAAGGTTTTTAAGTGTCAATTAGGAAAAAGTTATTCTGCTATATGTGTGTAATTTACTGTAATAGATTAATTTACCTGTGCTGGCATAAAGCAATTAAGAAGTGTTTCTAATATTTCAAAAGCTCTTATTAGCTTTTTCATAATTTGCAGTATATTGACTTATGTCGTCCCAGATTTTCAGTAGCTTCACTGAATGTGAAATATAATGATACTATTGAATATTCTGAGCCTCCCAGGTAAATTTCATTTTTCTACTCGAGACCAAATTCATTTAACTTCTGGGTTTGGCATCATTTCTCTAATGCTTTTAGAAACTCACATTCTTCCACTTGCAGAAAAAAAGTCATCTCTGGAAAGGAGAGTTTGGAAGGCATCTAAGGAATTTTGGTGCCCAGGTTCCTTTGATTTTCAGTGCCAGTGATCAGTGTCGTTCGATTGCCTTTAAAAAAACCTGGGCTTTAATATATTATGAAAGCTGGAAAAGAAAGCAATTTTGGCTATAATTTCCAAGTCTTTGCCCTAAGTAATTAACACTTTTATTATTCCAGGACTCAGAATTTGACCCCTTGAAGTTCACCAGTGTCATTGAATGTGAGAAGCCAAACAATGACTTAAGTAGGTTTCGAGGTTACATGTGAGTATTTCATATAATATCCTTCAGTATACACTCCTTTTCTCTAAAATGGAATAAAATAAATGCTGGTTTGTTTTAGACTGTGTTCTGTAAGTTGCACCATCATCCCATTAAATAGGGCTGCATATTTAAGGCTCTTTTAGAGGATCCTCACTTCAGAGTGAGATGGGAGCCTCACGTTTCCATTCCTTAGGGTGGATTTAGTTATTGGCTTTGATCAGAATACACTCCAGAAATGAATGCATGAAGCACTGTAGTTACAGACACTCTTCTCCCTTTCCTTCCCTCTATGGATCAAAAAAGCCCATCTGGAAATGGGAGGAAATAGAAAACCAGTTCAAGAGAGCCAACAAACAAACACAATCTGTTGTACACTGCATTTATGAAGATGGGTCTGTTTGATCTTTCTTTTAATATAAGTGTAATTGAGGAAAATCTGAAGGCGAAACTGATATTTCTCCAGCTATGGCAGTATTCCTTTCCTCTCTTTCAGACAAAATAAAACAATTGGCTCACGCTATGGCTGTGCCTGTACATTACCACGCAGAATCACCTATGGCCACTTGACTTAATTCTGAAAAAAATAGAACTGCATCAACAGGGAGCTCATCTCTGTCCAAACAGCCCTGCTCAGAAGCAAATATTTTAGCACTTTGCTTCAAACATAGCCAGGACTGTAGTGTGTAGACGTGCTGATAGTGGTGACTTTGGACGTGCACTCTTGCATGACATTTTTCTATAGTCTGTAACCACATGGAGAGTGAGAGCCCGGGATATTTAATTTTTGTCTAAATTTTAATGAAGAGAGTTAAATAGACACTAATGCTATTTAGAATGCAATGATTTATCACCCATATTGATTAGGAGTGATAAGCAGTATTGAATTGAGTAAATGGCACAAGGTAAATTGCTGGAGCTTGGGGACTTTTTTATGGTGATGCTATTTACCACCTCAGTTACTACTCTCAGATGTCACAGATCGTGTAGGATGTACTGCCAACTGGTGTAAATCAGGACAGTTTTTTTGAAACTACATTGAGTTGTAGTGTGGGAAAATCTGTTCCTTTATTTAGCAGCACAAAGGCCTATAGTTCATTTAAAGATAAAAGTTTAGTATTAGACATAACTGCATGAGGGTGTGTAAATGTCTATATTAATAGAGAGTTTTCTGTACTCCAAAAATGACATTTCCAGATATGGAAATAGAAAGTTTGGCAGCTTTTATAGCACACTTCATGTGTGAGAATCTTAGTCCACAAAATATGGAGCAGAGGTTGAATACTGAAGAAGATACGCATAAATTTGTCTTTCATTATATATTTACTTATGTACTCCATGTAGAAAATGTCTGTAGCGTGTAAGTCACAGAACCATTTCAATTATGTAGCAGAAAACATGGTAGTACCTTTTGGAAGACTGTTGTTCAATATTGATTCTCCGTTACATTTTAATGTTTCACAAATGATGGGAATATATTTTGACACAGAAGAAAGCCAAGACATCAGTTTTGAATCTGGCAGAAAGCATCAATTGATTTCCAGGTCTTATCAGCTGCAAGAGATTTACAACTAAAGGATCATGGTGCATTTGAATTAAAGAGCAGGATCAACAAATAAACTCTTAGTTTCCTACTTTATCATGGGAAAAGGCTTTTTTCCCCCTCATTTTAGATTTCCTTCATTAATATAATGAAATCCTGGGTCTATTTCAAAACACACATTAGCAAGATGAGTAGTAATTAGCACATCTGAATTGCAACATGTCATTGCCATGTCAAACTCAGATCTTAACTCTTGTTCAAAATCTTACCGGTAGTCATGGCTTGAAAGAAAGGTTCAGATAGCTCCCAGCTGGTAATAGCTCAGTGGAAAAGAAATGTTACAGAGATATTTAAATAGGGATGCTATGAAATAATACACTTTCAAGAGATCTATGTGTAAAAGCTGTGCTGAGACATTAATGTCAAAGTTTACTTGAAGTTTTGACCACTTAGTAGGTTTCCAGTTTTGATTAAGACTGGGTTTTATTATTTGAAATATGAAGGGCTTCTTTGGTTCTAGCGTCTGTGCTGACAAATCTTACAGGGAACAAAAATATTTGAGTGTGTGTTGTAAACATGAAAATTCTGTTCCCCACAGTTATTCTAAAATTTGATCACTGTAGGTAAACAATGTAGCATTGGCAGGCCAAGGTAAAGGGAAACATGATAATAAAAACCCACAAAAATATTGCAAAATGCATTGAGGCAGGCCTGGCCCTATCCTATAGCTGCAAAAGCGTAGCGTGCACATTACTGCATATGACTTCTTCAGTTATATTGGCACAATCTGCATTGAACACACTCTGGGTGTGCAGACGGGCAGTCAGACTACCAGTTTTACTCAGGTGCTCGCTTTAATGCTGTTTTGCAGTTTCTGCATCCTCAGATGTCCCAAACATATTTCCTCATTTTTATTTCCCCTAGAAGAAGTCTGTGTAAAAAGAATAGAATAAAACCTAACATGCCCCCTGCCTGTATGGGTCTATCCAGATTACGTATACTATGCATGGGAGACATTCAAACATCCTGTGCCAGGTTCCAAAAATAACAAAATTGGCTTTAAAAACTGTTGGAAAGGGAAAAGGAGAAATAGTAGTTAGCATTCTTGCTTCCCAGCTTTTCTCTGAAAGTAAAAATTTTATTATTAGACAAGAACAGAAAACTTTATCTGATCATACCAAAAGAAGTAAAGCAAGGAATGTGTGTATTTCTATTTCAAAGCTTGTCATAAAATAACAGAACCAAATTAATACAAAATCATGTTACAATTTTTTTAAGGAAAAAATTTATAAATCTATACAGAATTCTCTCTTTAATGTTCTATAGTGACATCAAGTCTCCAGGTAAAAAGAAAAAACCTAGACTAAATTTCATCAGAATTGGGAGTCAGGAGGATTCTGACTGATGATATGCACCAAGATTTAAGATTCTGCGATTCTGTGAATATTTTCTTTGGGAGTGTCAAGCCTTGGAAAGTAATGCCAGCTCTACCATTTGCTTTGTAAGATACATGAGAAAAGAGAGAGTGAAAGAAAATACTGTCTTCTGAATACAGTTCTGATATGTCACCTTGGTATTTAATGCTGGTAAACACACGACAAGGAAAAATATAATAGAAGGCTAAAGTGAGCTACCATCAGGCTTATTTTTGCGTTTCTGTATTAAACCAGGAGGCTTATTTCTACACAAACACTTTCAGAGTGCTGTAGCGAAGTAGTAGCTAACTGCATCTGGTCTGCCCAATTCTCTTAATTCATGGTGCATGTGTATTTTAGATGCTTAGATACTGCATATTTGTGGTGTCATCCATGTGAGAAATTGCAGAGAAAAAGAGCATTGCACCTGCAGTCGTGGGCTTGCCTTCGTGTTCCAGCCATCTATTCAGCTGGCCACTGTTTTAATTACTGACAGAGAAAAGTTTCCTTCTTTGACTCACAAAGTTATATTGATCTAAATGCAGGATGGAGAAAAACAGACTGTTCAACCTCTGTAATAAGCTTAAGGTTTATAACTTCGCAGGGCTAGAAACGGGGTCTGAGCCATCTCTCTACCCAAACATAAAGTTATAGCATTGGCAGGTTTGTTATCAAAGTGAGCAGTATTATCTAACTCTAGTTTTCATTATTTTTTAATCCAGACCTTTATGTCTGTAATTTTTTCTTCCTTTTATCATCAGTGCCCAATTATCTTATATGTATGTTCTGTTAGCGAGTCACTGGGAGTGAGTGCAGACAAAGGGGAAACAGTGAGTTTTCTCCAGCCCCTGCCAGCTCCTTGTTCCCAGATTCTGATTTCATTCATGTTTTTGAAAGGTCTGGTGAGCAACAGGTGGGTTGATTGACTTCGTTAGGATATGGAAAAGTAAAAAGCAGTATCAAACACATATAAGGAAAAGTTGCGGTGAGGAAACGGTTGGTGGGTGAGGGCAGTAGATTGGAGTCTTGGCACCTACAGGTTGACTTCAGATGTTGCACCATTGCTTTGGAGCAATTGTATAAGCTAAGATAGTAAGAACAAATACATAGTTGTATAGAAAAAAATATGCAGGTAATTGTATATAAAGCTTGCCATGTCCAATATACCTGTCACAGTCCACTGTTACTGTGAAGTGTAAAAAATTGATGAAGGCTATAAAATCATAAGGCAGAGCGATTACTTCTTAAGTAGGTTTATCTTTAAAAAGAGTCCGACTTATTAACAGGAATCATAACTATCATTTGAAGACTTCATTGGAAACTCAAACTAACATCTTCATGATTTACGAGAAAGGCTAATGTAAAATTCAGCTTTAAAAAGCAGATGAATGGCAGAATCCTGATAGTATTGTAATTTCTACAGTACGGAATCATTAAGAAAGTATTTCCTGTAGTTCAAGCCCAGCCAAATTTGCGTAATTCTCCAGCTGGCCATCGGTGCTTACACCTATTGGCATACTGCAAGAGGGCTCTTGGGCAGGCCCCAGTTTTTGAAGCTCCTTTGGCAAGAAGTGAGGTGGTGGGTTGAAGAGGTTTGCTGAAGAGGGTAGAAGCCAACCCTTTGCTGTTATTTCTGAGGCTGACAGGGAGGACGGGCTGAGCAGGGGAAGTTCTCTCCTGATGAAAAAAGGAACTTCATTTTTTTATCAGAATCGCAAACCTGATGTTATCTGCTGCTTCATCAGTGAAACATCAGTGCTTTTAATTTCTATTTTTGAGCAGGAAGTGGCTATTATACTGAACTAAAAAGGACTGTGTATATGTGTCTGTATATATATATGTATGTATGAATATATGTATACATATTATTTGTAGGTATATTCGACTAACTAAGAACATTGACTAGAGGCTTCTTCAGATCTGAGATCTAGAAGGATGTGCTAAAGTTAAAATTTTGGTCCTCACTTGGAAAAAAGAAAATATTCTAACAAGCAGAGAAAAGCATGAAGATCTAACCCAGGTGTGAAGGCTTAGAAAATAGGAAGCATATAAAAAGAACTCCACCTTTTTATAAAAGATAGTTTGCGAATTTCGGGGGGTACAGGATTTTAAATGTTCAAATCCAGGTAGCCATAAAATTCAACGTTGCAACAGCACAATGTTAATTTTAGAATAGTATATGTGTTTTTCCAGGATTTCTCTTGAAATCCCAATTTTTATTGCAGTCTGTTTTTTAGACTTTGGAAGAATGATGGTTTTGATGCTCTGAAAGTGAACGCAGAACATTTAAGCATTCCAGACTTTGCTTTAATCTTCTCTGAGGCATTGGGATACTGCAGTTGATTAAAGTAAATTAAATTTTATTCATTTAGCAAAGATTTGAAATCATTATTTGGTTTGTCTTTTTTTACCTAATAAAACATTCTAATGCTATTTTTTAATTGTTGTTATTATTGTTTAGCATTTCCCTGGTGACTGTTAATTCTCATATGGCTGTTTTGTGTATTTCTCTGTCAGCTGAAATTTGAGTCTGTCTATACACAGCAGACAATGAGTTGTAATGGAAATGTTACTCTGTTCCATTTTTCTCTTGTGTTTTGGTGCTAGTCAACAGGAATCATCAGGGCACAGGCCATTTCGTCTTTCTTACAGAGACAGTGAGACACTTCTGAAAGGAATTTCTCTTGTTCTCACTGGTGAACACATGGAATTTTTTTCCTTTCTTTTTCACTGAACTGACGCATATTATCCCTGCCACATCTTCCTTAATATCACTGCTTCTGAAGCACAGTCCTTTACCAATTTCACCATATTTCTGTCTAGGATTTCTTTGATAAATGTGCATAGTGGGTTAATTATATGCACTGCACAGCTGCTCTTAGGTGGACTGGATTAACTGGGATTGCACAGTCAATTTGCAGGTGCACAGAAAGTCCAATGCATTTTCAAAGCATTAGACAGACTGCACACATGCTGTAGGTTTGGCCCACATACCTCTAGTGAGCATTTTTCCAGTACATTTGTATATCCAACAGAAACCGGTACTGCTCCAGCTGGGCTGCTGCATGTTTGGGATTCTTGGGTAGGTCTGCCAGAGAATCTTCCCAGGAGGAAGATCTAAGGAAATATTTCGCCATCAGGTTGACAAAACTTCTTAAACTTTGAAGATGTTTCTTGGGCTTGTTGTATTACAGAGTAGTATGATTTAACAAGCTTAATGTTTTGACATGCTGTGCTTTGTTCTGTTTTTAAATTTTCTGCAGTGTACATAAAAATGGAAAAAAGGATGGACTGTTCAAAGAAAATCTTTTGTTACGTGGATGTACCATTAGAAATACAGAAGAAGTTGCAGGAATAGTAATCTATGCAGGTAAAGGCTGTTTTTCTGTCTGACTAGGCACACCGCCTTTTTGTAGATTCCTTAAAATAATAACAACAATCCGTATTACATCATTTGATGTAATTGCTTCTGCAGGGCATGAGACCAAAGCTTTATTAAATAATAATGGACCCCGTTACAAACGCAGTAAGCTTGAAAGACAGATGAATGCAGATGTCCTTTGGTGTGTCCTCATACTTCTAATCATGTGTCTGTTTTCTGCCATCGGTAAGTGCTCGTTAAAAGTAGAAACTTAAGTATCAGACTCTTTTGGGATTCCTGTGCTTAGCTTTATCAAAGATTTATGTATCTGCCAAAACATGAAATCCATACAGCTGCCTCCATACTAGCTATTTTTTGTTGTGTTTTCTTCTTTGAAATCAAGATCTCTTGGTACATAACGTCACCTCAATAGCTTCAATCAAATATATGCTATTAGTACCAGAAATCTAAAGGCTTAGATTCTACCACCCTTGATAGCATCCGAAAATGTCAAGTGCAAAAGAAGCCACTTTATATGTAGTCCCCTCAAAATTGCAGGTGGCAGACTGTAACATGCCATTAATCAGTCAGCAAAGTAATTTGTGAGCACAGAATAAACACAATTAGCACAATGCTATTCCCCACTACTATTTATTAAATCAAGGGCACAGCGTACAACATTGACGCACTGTCCCTAAGGCTGTAGCTTTAACAAAGAAGAAATAAATCTGCATAATTCCAAGTAGAAGACTCTCTAGACTTCATGGAGTGTTTAAGAAAATGCTGTGGTTCAAGCTAGGACTCTTCAGGCTGTTTTTCCACTCACTTGTGAGAATGAATTGAGTTTTACGTTTGGCACCCAAAATGATTCTTTATACGTGGCATATGAATTCCATAGCCTTAATGTTTGTGTGTTCTGTAATGTTTGTGTGTGAGTCATACGGCATAAACACCGGAATGTTTCCTAACAACCATGATGTAGTTTAATAACAATCTTACGCCATTTTAATATATCTCTGTGCGCCTTTTTCCAGGTATTGTTAAATGCTGCTTAAAGATGAGTTTTTCCAGCTGTGAATCAGCCAGCATATTTGTTTCCACTGAGTTCATGACACTCTTTTGTAGTGTCTCAGTGTCAGGGAGCCCAGTCCTCGGGGTCTGAAGTGCTGTGGGAGGCTTAATTATAGGGAGTCACTCTTGTAGCTGTCCCCTTGGCCACTGCATCCCAGGTGTTGACCCCAAAGCAGCGGCAGCAGGGTGTGCACTGCAGTGGCTTCAGATCAGCTGAAGCTCCTGAGATGCATGAATGTGAATGGGAGGAGGTGGCACACAGTAGGTGACACACACACCTTCCCTTCTGTCACTTCTGCTACAGGGCTAGAAACCACCAGCAGAGGGCCAGAGCAAACTGCTGGGAGTGGTGACAACCAAAAACGGCTGAAAAGAAATGCGCTTGAGCCCTTGGAAACCAGGGGTGCCTGGTGCTTGAAGACGTGCAAAGCTGTGTTTTGTAAGAGTCAGGCAATTTTTGTACCTTCTGTTTAGAAAGTATAAGTGGAGGTACAGCACTTAACTAGTTCTTTTGAAAACCTGAGTTAGTCTTGATGTGGGTCATTCTCAGTGTGGGGCTTCCAGTTTTTGCTCTCAAGAATAAAGACATCAGTAAAGACATCAGTAAGGTGGTATGCTCATGTTGGTAGTACAGGGACAAAATAATTTGCTCAGTTGGCTTAAATACTGATTTTATTTTTCAAGAGTTCAGTGCTGGTTTTATGTATCAAGATATAAAGGACCTTGTCAGAATGTGGCTTACAAAAGATTACTTTTAAAGTAGCCTTTGTCATTTTTTTCTGATTTCTGACACATATTGAAGATAGTTTGAATGCTTCTAATCGTGGGGGAATTCTTCCTTGTTTTTAACCTTAAAAACATCATGCATGCCAATTTAGGTCTTTTAAGACTGCAAATCCTAGCAGTCTACTTAAAAAGGCCACTTTCTGTCTCTTTAACAAGAACGTCATTTTCCCAAAATAATAATAATAATCTTTATTTAGTTATCAGCACAATCAATAAAAAAAGGGTTTGGACAAGGCTTAGAGTTTCTTCTGTTCTTAGTTCCTCACTTTCCATGCTCTTGACTGCTGATATTATTATTTGAGAGATTAAAGCCTGTTCTGACTTCATCCAGCTGAAACTAGCTTAGTGATAGCTGGCTAGTGATACACCTAGTGCAGTCAATGGAGTTCTTTCATTTTAACACATCAAATATCACTGAAATGAATCACTTTCTGAAGAAGTCTAGTTTTCTCTGCTGATTACAGAAAGAGCCTAAATTGCTGCTTTAGACTGGCCAGCTCACTTTATTTGGATAAAGTTATGTGAAACAACTCTTGTATACTGTCCTTAAGGCCAGACAAACACCCTTCTCAAACCCCAAAGCCCAAGGCAGAAAAAAACATGGTTTTGGGGCTTTTTTCAAAAGTCATGCAGAATAGTTGAGAACAAATACCATTTTCCAATATAACTCAAGTCTGACAACAAATTCGTACCATAAGCACTTTTCCTTGGAGGTAATATCATTTTTCTCTCTTTCAACTTTTCTGCAGGTCATGGCCTATGGGTATGGCAATATGGTGAGAAGAAGAAGCCAATTTTTGATGTTCCAGGGCCTGATGGCAAATATTTGTCTCCTATTTTAGCTTCAGTGTATTTATTTCTGACAGTGATCATAGTTTTCCAGGTAATCAAATTGTACATGCTGTCACCTCTCCTCAGAGTTTACTGTAACAAAGCTATAAATATGCAGTGTATGTAGTATCAAGCACTAAAAAGAAGTACATTTAGTCACTTTAAAATTAAATTTTAGCTACAGGGAATGTGATAATATGTAATCAGAAAGCTAAATTAAATAAAAGAAGTGGTCTTGCCAGTGGTAAAAAGACGATAACTTCTCTGAAAAATAAATAAACTAATGCACACAGTAAACTGTCAGATCTCCCTTGCTGTTGGAGAAGACAGTTACCAGAGAACCTTCTCCAGAAGACTCAGGTGTTTTATTTAATTTTGTTTTTAAAAAGTAGGAAGTGATAGGATGCAGTGGGCCCTGCTGGGAGAAAACAAGCTTTATGCTTCATATCCACCCACTGTAGAACACCTCAAAGACTGTGGGTGCCACTTCAGGTACAGTGTTCTGGTATGAACTGAAGTTGTATACTTTTTTAACTGCTGTCCAAAGCTATTGCTCTTAGCAACTCCATATCTGAACTAGGTAACATAACTGGGTAAAAGTTTTTTGGTCATGAAGAGAAATGTATTGAATGGTGAAGGTGATGGTAAGTTAAGAGAAGTAACAGAGACTCGTGTCATTGGGACATGGGAAAGTATGCCTGTTGCTACACTAGAAGAGGTTGTGTTACTGGAGGCAACAACTTCTTTATAAAAAAAGGAATTAAAAAGGATGAGTTAAATGACTTGTTATGATAAAGTATTGGGTTATGATATTAGTTAAAAAAATTCACCACAGAATTCCTTAGACACCAACCTTTAATTGTAGTTTTTGTTTAAATAGCCACATTTGCCACTTATATACAGGCTGTAATTTATCACTCATACCTGATTCAGGAACCTAAAAAATGTATGCAGGAGGGAATTTTTGTCCTGAAAAACATCTGCAGGGAAAAACTCAGGTACAAATTAGGTATTGCGTGGAGTTTTGACAATTCTTAAGAAATAGTTGAAAATCTTTTCTGGAGAAACTTCTTCTCACATCTCTTTCTTCAGCAATTATAAAATGTGTTCTTCATTCAAATAATCTGCATTGCAAAAGCCAAGGCCAGAAAAGATTATTCCTGTGGAGACGTTTACACTTCTCATTTTGTTTCTTCTGTTTCTGCAAAGTGAATTTGTAAACCGTCTATTATTTATGCAAAATAAATTTATCCCAGTCTTTCACTTTTACAGGATTCTGACTTTACTGTCTGTTTGGGGTTTGGTTTTGTTCTTGTGGGTTTTTTTCCTTTTTCTTTCCTGGCTAGTTTCAAGCTCACCTTATTAGACAAAAAATTATTTGCTTCTGTCCAAGTCTTGGTAATCACCCTTCCAGACATAATAATGTATTTCAGCTCTGCAATTCACCATAGGTTTTCCTCATCTAACACAGTAAATGAACTCTTTTCAAACATGCTAATAACTTTACAGTACATGCTTAAAGTATGTAGCCTCTTTACATTCTAATCTTGCTGGATTTTAGTAATTCAATGTATCCTTGCTTCTGTTTTCTCCTAATTCTCTTTTTTTTTTTTTTGGTATATTCTAGGTTATGATTCCAATTTCTTTGTATGTGTCCATTGAAATAGTTAAAATCTGCCAAGTATACTTTATTCATCAAGATAAAGATTTATATGATGAAGAAACAGACTCTCAGCTGCAGTGCCGAGCTTTAAATATAACAGAAGACTTAGGTCAGGTGCAGTTTATCTTTTCAGACAAGACTGGGACACTTACTGAAAACAAGATGGTTTTCCGAAGATGCACTGTTTCTGGAATAGAGTATTCCCATGATGATAACGGTGAGCTCATGTTCTTTTTTTCTATCTAACAGTTGTACTTTGGACAATCTGAAGAAGATACAAAAGCTACTGTAATCTTAACTCAAAAAGAAAACCAAAAGAAATTGCATGTATCCACTCAGGAAACTCCATAATAGCTGTTTTCAGATTATTATAATTTGATGTCTGTGTTCAGCTGTCAATGATGATCTTATCAAAGTGTTCTGTAACCTCTACAGTATGTTATCAAAACAGTTAAAGCTTCTGGCTTTCACTCCTGATCTAGTAAAATGCTTGAGCACATGGCTAATTTAAGCAAATTGAATAGTGCCACTGGTATCACAATTGCTTTGTGTGTTTGAAGTATATATGTAAAATATCAGTTTTAAGCATACAGCCAGATTAATGTCTGATTGAATACCTGGAAATACATGTGCTGAGAAATAAATGTAAGCAAAAGTGCTGGTTTTCACATTAACAAGAGACATAATCTGATCTAACAGCATATTTTATGGTATCTTTGTTAGAATCTTTTCAGTGCTCCTCTATGACAGGTGTCTTCATTAAGGTATCTTCACTGCTCTATGAATACTGCAGTTGAGAAAATGTTCCCAAGTATCAGGTTCTTGAAACACTAAAAAGTCTTTGTCACAATGGAATGTGAGGGTTGTCATCCCTGTGTCATTTTGTCACCCTTTCAAATTTATGAAGTGATTTCCTGGTTTGTGATTTGTTTGTAATTTGTGTTATTTTCCTCTAACATTTTGTTGTTATAGTTTTTGACATAGCAGATCTTAACTCTTCAAATACTCTGCCTGTATGCGGGGAAATACTGATAGCTACAGTATTGCATTCCTATTTGCAAAAAAATATGTCTCTTAATCTACATAACCTATAGTGATTGCTGTTTAGGAAGTTTTCTCAAAGACCATTACAGAAGCTCAACTTAGAAATAAGAGAGATAGAATAAGAGAAATAGTCAAAATAGACCGGAAAATCTAAAACATGCTTTAGAGAGTTCATAAGATTCCTAGTTGCAAAAAGGTATTTTGAAGTTTTAGATTATGCAAGGATTGTTCTTTTTTCTCTTAATTTAAAGTAGTACCGAAACCTTACATTTAAGGCACTCTTTTTCAAGAAACTAGGTTTTTGAGAAGTGTTATTATCCCAGTGTTACAGAAAGAACTTAAACAGGGAGAAGCTGTGACTTCCTAACTCTGTAGTGTAGGTCAGAAGGAGAGAAGAATTAGAATGAAGAATATGTTTCTGGACTCCTAATTCTGATTGTGACATTCTGATTATTCTTTTTTTTTCTTCTTCTTCCTGGCCATTTATCGTTTGCTTATTTATACTAATTTCAGAGTGTACTTTGTTCTTTGCAGGAATGATGATGGTACTGCCAACTAAAACAGTGCAGAAAGGGTATTTTTACGAGCTTGGTATCATCAGCAAATAAGTAGGCTGACCTCAGGCTCCTGAATTTGAGTATTGAATTTCAGATCTTTCTGCTTCAAATTTAATGTATTTAACAGAAATCTAAGTACGTGCATGCTTTCCTGTCAGGATTTCGGATTATATAAAAGTTAATGAGAGCAGAGTGAGTCTCACTACAAACAGAAGTGTCAAATAAATACACAAAATAAACAGATTCTTTTTTTGGTCATTCTTTTCACATATGGCTATGTTTGTGCTTTCTTGTAGTCAGTATAAAATTTCTGACAAATATAATTTTTAAATTGACACAGAATGCCTATACAATATTTTATACAGGGTATTTTATTCTTTTCTCCTCTACAGAAAATATGTCTTTCTCTGTCATACTGTGGATGAAGGGTATAGATAGATCATTTCAATTTATTTTTTTCCCTATAATCAGACTTAATAACAATAAAAGCTATTCTTCATTCAAGTCTGTTGTTAGCTTTATTAGCCAGTCTGATATTCTAACCATCTCTTATCTTTTCTGCTGCTGAAACCTTCTTGTTTAGATATGGTAAAATGTCTGTCACAGCTCCTTCTGGGTTTAGGGAGTGCATCAACAACATTTCATTACTTGCAAATGATTTGTCAGCCGCTTTTCTGTGTCTTATACCAGAGTATCTGAATTCCTCTCTGAGCTTTTGAGGCATATGTTACAACTGATGCCATCCTGCTCTGCACCTCAGGTTTTGAGGAAGACTTCATTAATTAGAAAATTCTAAAATCTTTCACTTGGCAAGTGATCTGAGGCTGCTGTATATCCAAGAAAACCAAGTAAAATCTGTCTGCCTTTTCTTATTTATTTCAAAGATAATCTGTGTCTGTCTTCACTTATCTGAGTAATTTTTTAGGCACAGTATTTTGTTACTTGGAATCAAACTCTGAGTAGCACTTTAGATGAAAAAATAAATTTAAAATTGTTGTACACGGGTCAAGATTCAAAAGCTGAAGTTAACAGGTCATTTTCTATTGCAAAAGCAGATAGCTCAGGATGGAAATATACTTGTTCTGAGCTCTTTGGCCTAAGTTTGTTATTCTACTGTGGCTGGGTAGCAGTGCCTGTTATTCCAGTTGCTTGACCCTTCTCATGATAAGATCCTGTTTTCAGTTATGGATAGTTTTACAAAACTTTTAACTATTCGGTTCAAGTTTTCCATGCCAGATGTTTGCCTCAGGCATGAATTCTGGGGGAGAAATTTCAGTTAGAACAGCTCCATTCAGCCATATCCAAGAACAAGGCTAAGATGTAACACACTTTTTTTTTCCCATGCTAAGTTTTGGCAAATTTTCCTCTGAAGTCATGTAGAGGCCCTGTGTTCTGTGGCTCAGCCATGCACAAACACAGAGGGGGAAAGTTATGCCTACAGTGGCAGATTTAGGTCTGAAATTTCCTCACTTTGGAACTTTAATTTTCTGTTGAAGCAATTTTTCTGCATAATCTAGGACTGCTGCTTATCTGTTAATTACTCAATCAACAGATTGTGCATAGCCTTCATAAATTTTCTCTATGCTGCATTATAAGCTTTACTCCCTAAATTTTTTTCACAGTTACGAGCAGTTATCCCATTCTTTTCTGTTCTGCAGGCATTGTTATACTGCATTTGTCATCATCAGATCCGAGTTCCTTCTGCTAGTGCATTAAGCAATGCCTGTGACTTTCCTCATGTGTACCTTGGTCTTTCCCCTTCTTGCTCTCCCTACCTGTGTAGTACACAATTTGTTTGGGTTTGGGTGCTACTTAAAAGGCATACACTATGCTGTGTTAGGTTTGGCCTGTTTGAGGCAGCGTGTCTTTTTCTTGAGTGGTGGGAGTGGCCTTATTTTCTGTGGAAATTTATTCCACAAAGCCATGTAAATTCCCCACGTGAAAGGTGAGCTTTATGATTACAGGGGAGAATTCTGTTTTGCATCGGACGTGGACATGTTAATCATGGTGTTCATCACAGAGGCTTGTGGGGACCTTATGCAAATTTAATTTAGAAGCAATTAAATGCTTCTAAAATAGAAACTGAAACCCTGAATAAGACTTAATACTGTGTTTTAGGTAGTATAGGGAACAAGGGGCTGTTTTCATGAATTTGCTGGAGGAAGCATTTTCCTGCAGAATTCTGTATTAGCGCTAAATTTCTTATGAGGTTGATGGCGCTATGCCTGGGAGTATTGTATTGTTTTAGTCTAGACAAGAGGTGACAAAAACATGAATAACAGAGGCCAATAAATTGCATCAGTGTGGGCCAGAGTCTCTTAGCCAACTGGAGGTAGTACAAAGTATTACTCATGGGTACTGCTATGTGAACTTAGCACCAGGGAACACTTGTGGAGGCTGTGAGGGAAGAAGTGAGTGTAGTTAGCAACAGTTCCATGATGCAAGCTCTATCAAATATTCATCATTGTTGATACATATATGTATCAAATATACATCATTCACCTGTAATATTTTGGTGATGGATTGTGCACTGATCAGGGTCAAACTACAGGAATTCGCGCTGCCAGTTTGGGTCCTGTGGAGACTATGTTGATAGGGATAGGATTCTTGTTACCTGATTTTAGATATTTGTATGGAAGCCAGTCATCTAGTGACTTTACAGTTAATGGAGAAAATTAAGCATTTGTAGGATCTGATTCATATGACGTGTTTTAGACATCTGGGTTTGTTGTCTTATACATGCCTGTTTCTCTGTGGTTTAGAATTCTAAATACAGGTGAAGAGAATTCCCACCCTCACATCTGTGTGACCTGCATTCTTAAATCTGGTCTGTTGTCTCCTTCAAAGGTTCTTGATTCACAGAGTGTTAATTCAGGAGCAGAATATGTCATGGACCACGCCAAGCGGAAGAATGATTGTCCCATTCATAAATGCCCTAGGCATTTATGGAATACCCATTGGCACTATATTCTCGTTAAATAACAGAATTATTCTTCCAAGCAGTACTTCCTCCTAGCCCAAGAGAGTATTAGCACCAAAAAAAAAAAAAAGAAATGTTTCCCTATATGTAAAATTACGTTGCCATACCATAGCTCTTCCCTTCAGGCTAGTAGCCAGCTTCTAACAGTTCTTGGAACTGGCCATGCCCCAAGTCTGTCTGCTAATCCCAGAGATAGTAGATGCCCAAAAGCTGACTGTGCTTCTGAAAGTCGTTATATGATTTAGCTACAGCCAGATGCTCTTGGCCTGACATTTGTCGTAGTTGTTTTCCAAATGCTAAATTACTCGCACTCTTGCCTATGGGGTGTGATCTCTGTTTTCCTAGTTTTAGCCACCCATTGTATGGAATTTTTGACAAAACACAAGTTGAATCTCCATGAATGCAACCACACATATCTGAAAAATGTGAATTTTTCATTCTTTGCATTCCTCCCCCTCTCTTCCAATGATTATGAAAAAAACTCTAGACAACATAAGAATAAAAGAAGTTTATGGGGGTGAAGGCAAATGATGAAAACCTCAGTGATTTTCTCTTGACTAGCAAAGTTTCTCAATTAGTAAATCTGAGAAAGGAGTTGCTTTCTGCTTTCTATTTTTTCTTGAAGATTTGCCAGCAACTACTTTTCATAGGAAAGTGCATTACATTAAAACAATCTCTTTAGTAGTGGAAATTTCTTATTCTTTTTATATGTTGTCAGGAAAACATGGACTACACATTCAAGCCACTTTGGAGAATTGGATTTATTTAAAAAAAGGCATAAAATTCAATAAAACCTTTTACATAAATGCAGCTGTTGCTTCCAAAGGGACTTCTCATCTGCCACCTTTTCAATTTGACAATCTTCAGAAATCAGGATAGTCCATTAAAGCCTTCCCCAGAAATATCAAAACCTTTAGCAGAACTTGTTGCTCCAGGCATTCTGTGTAATTTGTTTGTAGTTTCTCTTTACATTTGTTATTTGAAAAATTTTTATTGGTAACTGAGGAGAAAATCAGTACTAGCAGGTGTAGAACTCATTACATTGGGAGTGCCCATTTTATATCCTATAGAAGATAGAATAATTCATATTTAGGGAGAGTTAATGCTTTTTTCTAAGCATATACCTACACTCGCAATTGCTGTGGAAAATCCCCAGAAAAGTAGGAATGATCTCATTTTCTAAGTGGAGTCTAAGAGTTCTTAAAGTAGGACTTAAGGTTATTCATTGTAAGCCCCCGTGGATGCCAAGAGCGGAGAGGAAGGGAAATCTTGGTGTTTTCTAATCTCAAGACTTGTCCTTATGGGGAAGCTGTTGCAAAGTAAATTAAGTTAATATTATATTAGTACACTTGTAGACATTTATAGCATGCTAGCTGTTCAACTGACACTTTTTGTAGACACTAGAGTGTACTTCAAAGTGAAATAAGCTTGCACTCATAAAATAATAAGGGAATAAGGTGGTGTGGTGGCGTGAGTTAGTATTGCACATCTAGGTTTACATCATGTAGTTCAGTAACAGCCTTATTCAGTGGTTTGGGGAGAAATGGAATTATCCCATGGTGAAATCAGGGCCCACACACTGACAGCTGAATTATTCTATAGGAGTTTTATTTATAGCTTGCTGTTGTCTTCTGAAAGATGGAAGAGTGTTCATGGAATAAGTATTAATTATTGTTTCTTCTTTGTGCCTTCATTATAAAATGAAGTACAGGATAGTGAAAATTGACTTTCATGAGTTGCATTGCTGTGTTTCTCAAAGTTGCTTGTGTCTTTGCCCTTAATAAAAAAATATCAGAAAAAAGATCAAGGCCATCAATTTTCAGTGCTGAAACTGAAAAGCATCCCACAACAATGTCTTTCAGGTTATAATGTTCACAGGAAAAGGTTCTGAATCGAAGAGGGCTGAGTGGGTGGAGAGAACAGCATGTTCCCAAAGAAGCACGCTTTGCACAGCTGAAGCACTGTGAACCTTAGCCATAACATAACAATTGAACTGGGTTTCCTTATTTCTTCAAACTTCTTAATTCTTGCTGCATAATATGTAAGACTGCACTTGAGAAAATGTTGAAAGGTGCTAAGGCCTGTTTTTATTATCAAGCTTACCTTGATATCACTGAAATAACACCATTCTTTTGTATCAAAAGAATTACATTTGACTTGGTTAAATGAGATTCTAGTCTGGTACGTACTTTCCCTTTTTCTCCTTTTTCTCAGTGGCAGGAACAATTAAATGAATGTGCTACAGTGATAACCTGTATAGAAAGCAAGAGATAACTAATATTACATAGACTAGAAAGGACCACGCTATTGGTGTAATACTAATAAATAAGCTGAGTGCTGCATTAGGAAGTAGCTTTTGCTATATTGAATAAAAATATTTTTAGATGTAATGTAAGAAAGAAGATAGAGCAATGAAGAATACAGAGATATGGTATGAAAGCATAACTGTCTATTGTGCATGAAATGCATTCTCTGCTTAACCATAGAGTTTTTATACATGGAATAAAATGATAATCCGTTCAGGGTGTTTGGAGTCAGGTATTTCAGTATGTATTTTCAGAGCAGAAGCTTAAATTAGGTATGATTATTAAAGAAAACATGTCCTTTTTTAAAACACCTGCTCAGAAGGCAGTCGGACCAACTGGGTAGCATATTTTGCAAAGCTGAAAAGAATAATTGTAGCCAGTCCTTTCCCTGTCAAGGAGTATTACCTGTTACAAGAAGAAGTGCAGCATTCTAACAGTCTGCCACTCAAATGCCCAGCATCCCCATTGAGGAAGATTATGGTAATGGCAAATCCAAGTTTTCCTTATACTTTTCCTGAGAGAGGCTGTGTCCACATGTCACATCAACTCTCCTTGAGACTGGGTTTGCTGCCAAGTGAAGATGAGGGACTAAAATGTGTTCGTTATGATTGATTTCAGTCTTAAACAGTAGTAAAGCGCAGAAAACCTTACTGGTGTGTCATCTTGAGCTTTTCAATCTGGGGTTTGCAGCATGTGACTAGGAGCCTGCAGAAAGTAACTGAGGCAGAGCTTGCACTGCTGGGCTGGGCACTGTCCTCCACAGGCTTCATCCCAGGATGTGCACTCCATCGTACCTCCCCAGTGCAGAGGAGGACAGAAGTCCTTCCGTGTGCCACTCCATTTTGGTACTTGAGGCATCCTCTTAAAGTGTCACACTATGATATCCACATGGTTCCTTCCTTCCTCCCATGCCTCAGTTTCCTTTGGAAGGAAACTGGGATGCTGGGGAGGAACAGTGAGCAGCCTGCTCACATCTTCATTGAGGGCCTGGACCAGGGCTTATGACACATTGCAGATGACTTTGGGCCCTCAGTGGAAATTCCTTGCAATACAGACAAACCTGTGAATTCAAACCTAAATTTACAGTACAGGGATTTGCATTTCTACTAGGAAAATGAATAGAGGCTGACAGAGCAGAAGACAGTGGGAATTAGTGAGCAAGAGTGATGGGCCAGGTTAAAACTATGCTGCCCCAAAGCATGTGCAACAAGTTGCAGGAGGCAGCCTGTTCAGGTGAATCGAACCGTATTTCCTTACAACTCATTGCTATGCAACAGAAGGGCCAAGGACACCAGTCACCCCCCTAATTTTTCGAGCTGTCTTCTAGGTTCTGCCATATGAATCAAAGGACAAGGAAGGCACTGAAAGAAGAAGGCAGTGGTGCTGTGCTCTTCTGTTTACAGCTGTGTGGCTCAATGAGCATCTGCCCTCACAGCGCTGAACGTGCCGTTGCTCAGCCTCTTTCCCACCACATAACACAGAGAAGCATGAATCACACCAAATAATGCTAATGAAGGAAGCTGGGCTGCAGGTCTACGTTCGAGCTATGGGGGTGATCTGCAGTTTGAGCTATGGGGGTGATCTGCAGTTCAAGCTATGGGGGGATCTGCAGTTCAAGCTATGGGGGGATCTGCAGTGTGCCCTGCAGTCTCTTCTCCACGTCTCAAAATGCACTATGGCCTTTTCTACCACCATGGCTTGAATTTTCTTCCAGCAGGAGCCAGAGTGCAGGGCAGGATGTTGAATACCTGAGCATGCAGGTAGAGCAACAACCAGGTGTGCATTCACAGCCAGGACTGGGAAGCTCTCCCAGCTCCCACATTTCAGACACAGCCTATACATGTTCCAAATGGAGTTGAAAACACCTCTGATGTATGATACTGTACTGATAGACCTATCACCATGTACTGTGTGTGGTCTGATTTCAACTCCCCCGACTGCTTTCTGACAGCTAAAACATGTTTGAAAATTGCAGCAAATGGCAAGGATGGGGTTTTTTTTGATCATAAAGCTATGTTAAAAGTGATCCCATGCCAAATGCACTATATGTAATACAAGATTTTTTTCTCAGGAAGTATTTTGGAAGAAAACTCTTTTTCTTTTTTTTTTTTTTTGTTAAATGCCTGAATAATTAACTTACATGCTAGTGATTTATCATTTGACATTAGGAAAATCTAATTTGTTACACCAGAGAACCGAAACAAAGCCGAGCCACGAGTATATATCTTGTACTGTATAGTGTGGATTATTTTGAGTATAATTAAAAGCCTTTCAATGAATACCTAATGAAGGAATAAATAGATACCTGGTAAAGTGGCATGTGCCTGGCTAATGAATAACTCAGATTATTAAATGCCCATGGTCTTTAGGAATGAAAAAATATGTTATACGCCAGTTAGAGCTAAACGGAGCCTGTCATTATAGGAGATGGATTCCGTGGCTGTTTGACACCTCTTCTTTCTGTTCCCTTTTTAACTTTTCTATATCAAACTTCCAGGATTGGTTTCTAACATTAATTGTTGTAGTTGGATTCTTGACTGAGGAAGCATTCAACTAAAATGTGTCATTTGGAAAAATTCTGTCATTCTGTGAACACTAGGTATTGCTCACTGCAGCAAATTGTGATAGAAACAAGTGTTGCAGCAGGTGAGAGTACCTTGATTTTGATATGGCATGCTGCATTGACCTGCCTGTCATGCTGTTCAGAGAGGAAGGAACGGGTTCCAGGGGGATTTTAGCACTAGGCTAGGAGTCAAGAATCTGGGTTCATGTCCCTACTCTGCAGCAGATGGCCCTGACCTTGACTGAGGCTTCTACACTGTCTGTACCCCATATCTGTGTTTAAAATCAGGGCAGTAGTGCTCTGTAGGTGTGTTGTTCTGAAGACAATTCAGATGTCAGTTAATTGGTACTGGGTAGATACAACATTTTTGCTGGAAAAGACTTCCTGTGAAATTTCCATATTCTGTTGGAAAGGACAAGAAAGTTTTCTGGATTGTTTATTTCCTTCTCAGACTGCAAGTGAAGACCAAATTACTTGGTTGATTTCATCAGGCTGAGCTGTGAAATAGTCTTCAGGAATGCAGTGAGTTAGCGCAGAGTCTAACTGCCTTTCAGAGAGAGTGTGATGATGAGGGAGGCAGTATATTGCATTGCATTTCTAATTATGTTATCTGCATCCTATGATCCTACCATTCAGTTATGACTAGACTTTGTTATCCCCTGATAATGGAGTCATTAATTCTTACTGTGGAAGCACAGTATAATATTAAAACCGGATCACTTGAACAAAGTCACCGTGTCCCTCTCCCTCTTTCTCAGCCACGTTTAACATGCACCACATTTCTCGCTCTGTATTTTTACTGGTAGCCAAACGCTTAGCGATGTACCAAGAACCTGATTCTGAGGAAGACGAGGCAGCCCCAAGAGGAGGAACTCTGTCCCAGCGTGACAGTATCTGCAGCCATCAGAGCATCAAAGTAATCCACAGAAGCCAGAGCACCAAAACCCACCGGCGCACAGGTAGCAGAGCTGAAGCAAAAAGAGCAAGCATACTCTCAAAGCACACTGCGTTCAGTAGCCCAATGGTAAGTCAGGAGAACCAAATGCACGGTGCCCTGTATCTTTTAATAGAACAATGGCCTGAAAAGGGAAAGGTAAAGAAATCTGTAACACGTTGTGTACCTCTTATAGACTTCATGTTGGCATTTTTTCTTCTGTAGTCACAGCTGTTTGTACAAAAACAATCAAGTGTAGGCATAGATCTTATCTAAATACCTTCTCTGTGGGAATAAGCTATAGGTAAAGACAATCTGAAACTGTTGCTCTAGTTATACCTTGATTTTGAAAAGATTTTTCAAAATCCTTCCCTTTATCTTCAGAAGCCGAGAGTAGCATAAGGTTTGAGGTCAAGGATTCTAATTGCTCTATGTAAGCCTCTTCTCTTTTCTCAAAGGATTTTAAAATGAACAAGTGTTCCGCTGAACACTGTGCATTCCAATTCTTAGACGCTGTTGATACACACCATAGCATAATTTTTAGTGTGACTGAAGATTATCAGTGGGTTGCATGGGTTGTATTTAAAAAAAGAAAAACCTTTACATTTCATAATGTTGGTGAATTTATGTACGTACAACTTTGCTTTGGTTAATTTATTTTATGCCATTGTAATTCCATTCAAGTTTTACATGAGCTGAGTGGTCATAAGAGAGCAGAGAAGCCAAGCCTTTTCTATCTAGGGATTTTGCATTGTTGCAGTGTTGACAGAAATTCACCCTCAAAACAAATTACAAATGTAGATACAAAAAGATGCTTTTTGCACAGGTTGAACTTCTTGATTTCGGTCAAGAGTAAGCTCTTTTGGTACAATTCAAAGTTCCACTTTTTACACATGGGGTTCTGTGGTTGCTCAGGTTCATCAGCTGCTGAGCATCAGCAGATAAAATTCTACTGAAGAAAGAGCCTTAGGTCAGTTTATCTTTTAATCTTTTGTATCTCTGCCTCCTGCTATCTTAAGAAATATGAGGCTTTGCTCTGACAAGAAATAGGTTAAAGAAATGGAAAGTGCCGATGAAATGAAGTGGAGGTTGCTCTGTGTTTCAATGTGAAAACACACAAGAATTACTCTCAAATGTGTGGATGGTTGTTGTTCTCTAACAAACAATCCAAGATAGTTTCATTTTATTGTGTTGATGTAAGACAGAGCTTTGAATGTCATGGCTGTCTAATTTTTTCACTCTTTTGGTCTCTGTAGTGTACCACCCTTTAGTATTAGATATTAAATGTCTTGAATTAGACAGGAAAGAGGGAGGAATACTAGTATGTAACTCCTCCTATCCACTACCCCCAAAGTAGATGAATATTAATGCTCTAATTATCTATAGTGAAAAAGGTGACAACACAGTTACTCATTTCTATTTCTATTGGAAGGCTCATTGTTAACTGTTTATTGTCTAGAATGGGTGTCTTACAGTCTTCTCTACCTCCACTCTGTGGTGCAAGGCTGCTGTAAAACTCTTGACATTGGCACTGCTTTGGATGCTTTGGTTGCTTGTTGCTGCTTTGGAAGTTTACAGAATCACAGTTATTAATCACTGCTGTTCATTACTAGGAGAAGGACATCACACCTGACCCACGCTTGTTAGAAAAGGTGAATGAATGTGCAAAGCACCTGGAAGTCATGAGGAGCCACGAACAGCCATTATCCCATATGAGTCCAGAACTATGTGACATTTTTGACTTCTTCATTGCTTTGACTATATGTAATACGGTTGTGGTTACTGCACCAAATCAGCCCCGACAGAAGGTGGGTTAAAGAAGCAGCGAAAGAGAGTTTAAGCATCTTTTGCATTAATGCTAATTGTAAATTGAAGAAATGAAAACCTCCTGTCCTAGTGAGAAACAACTAGAGCTAGTTGTGAGACAACTCTTAGAACTGCTATGTGAATGAGCAGGTTTAGCTAAGCATTAGTTAAATGGAGTATGTCAGCTTACTTTCAAGGTAACATCTCCTATCATCTGCAATTTCAAAATACATCTAAAACTTTCCCAGTTGCTTGTACTGTAACTTACTCACTTAATAATTGTAAGTATGTGTGGAAAACAATTTGTAAATGTGCAAGACTTCCCAGAAAGGAATATAAGCTGTCTGTGAATATTTTGTGTATATAGATTAAATTAAGAAAAGACTGAGACTTTTTTTAAAAGTTTGAAAAGAGAATAGACTTGAAGAACATCACTTAAAACTTTCAAATTATGTAAAGGATGCATCTTATACACATTATGAGAAATAATGATCATTACTGCTTAAATTGGCTTAAACCAGTGGCATTGATGAATGAGAATTTCAAAAACACAATCTCAAGATGATCTTTAAGACCAAAATATAATGGAATGTAGTATTAAAGCTAGCCAGCAGCTGGAATTTCCATTCTGGAGAAAATTCCAAGAGTTGTTTCTGTTCCAGATTGGAATAAAAAGTGAACTAGTCTGCAAAATGACATGTTTTTGTGCCAGGGAAACATTTGGAGAATGCTCAATTCTGCTGTTTCAGGAATGTTATACAATAATTTAATATACATAACTATGAATGTGCTATTACTGTTAATAACACTGTATCTGTAAAAAAGATTTAAGTAAACAGAGATGAGTGATAAAACTGAAGCAAAATGCTTTGATGCTGAAAGAGAAGACAGCAGAAATTATTTATTTCAACATGTTCCTATTGAGAATGTTGTCGACATTGGCATATTCTCATAAAACTTTTCTGATACCACATTTCTCAATAGAAAACTCTCTCATTAGTTTTTTTTACTGCCTTCACTGAATATATACAAAGAATGCCAATGTTTCCTACTAACAATGATTTTAATATACACTACTGGTGGCGATAAAACACCAATAGTCTATCCATTAGTCGTATCTGAGGAGGTGAAAGAATTAAAAAATGTTTTTAATACAAACATACTTGCTTTCACACAGAGGCACAATTCTGAATTTCTAACAAGTTTTTTGCTGTTGAGTCAGTTTTGTCCATTTACTTCCCTTTCTCAAAATACAAATGCCATTACATTTTGTTCTCAGAGAAATTCTCCTCTCTAATTGGAGCTTCTGAGACTGAGTATCAATGTCAGAATTCTTGTACAGCTTTTCTTCTTTTTTTGTCCATTCGTTTGTTTTTCACTTCTCAAGGTTAGAGATCGATTTGAACTAAAATCTCCAGTAAAAACCATAGAAGACTTCATACGAAGATTCACTCCAAGTCGCTTGACCTCTGGATCTAACAGCAGCAGTTCATCTAGTCTAGCTACAACCAAATCAATGCACAGATTTGGTTTAAGTGTGCTTTCGTCTACATCTACGGATAGCACTTTATTAAAACTGGAAGAGAAGCTGGCATATTCTGCGCAGATCAATAACAATGGCTACAGCTCCCAGCAAGGCAGGACAGCTGTGGGGAGTGGACCTGAGGAAGGAGAACTCCGTTATGAAGCAGAGAGTCCAGATGAAGCTGCTCTCGTCTATGCAGCAAGGGCGTATAACTGTTCTCTGGTTGGAAGGCTGTCTGACCAGGTATCAGTGGAGCTACCTCACCTGGGGACATTAAGCTTTGAAGTATTACATACATTAGGCTTTGATTCCGTCAGGAAGAGGATGTCAGTAGTCGTCAGGCATCCTCTCACAGATGAAATAAATGTTTACACTAAAGGAGCAGATTCAGTTATTATGGATCTTCTTCTACCCTGCTCTTCAGGTACACCTTTTCCTTACCTTTGTGGGAGTGGGGGTGGGAGGGAAGTGGTTCTGGTTAACTACTGAAAAACTCGTCAGATTTTATTGCCTTCTCTAGCAAGCAGGCCTGCCAGCTTTTGTTGTAAATACAGTGAATGGTAGAATGGCAGCCATCTCTCTTCTTTTATAATACTTTGTTATTCTAGCAAATTTTCTGTAACAAATTACTGGTTCCTCACCTTATAAGAATGAGTTAAATTAATTTCTGTACAAGATCTTCTACTAGTAAATTTTATTTTGAAGGAATTTCTTGAAACTCTGCCAAAGCAATTTACATTTCTTCAGGAAGGCCTGCCTGGCAGTGCTTGGCTATTTGAGTATTTTATATGAAGCCCAAGCACTTCCTGTTTCATTTGTGAATCTTTATGTCCTTTTGCGGCAATATGTTTACATGAATCAATGCTTTTATGTTGGTTTGACTATGACACTAAAGGGCACTGTGAATCAATCAGCCATCAAAACAGAGACACACAGTGGCCAAAGAAGGAGAGATGCTGTTCAGATGAGAAATCTTCGCTTCAAATATGTAGTTGACTAACAGGGGATAGACGTGTAGCTGTGAACATGGAATACTTCCCTGAAGCATGAAGAACTTCTCCAGCAACCAGATGTCGCATGAAACAGGGACAACTTTAAATAGCTGCTAATTGTAATCAGCTGGATTCAAGAAGATCCCTGTAAGCTTTCAGGAGTGAGAGGAGACACACTGGGTTCAGTTTGCATTAATCAGTTTGCATCTAATTTACTGTATTTTCAACACTGAATTTAATACAGTGTTTAAAGGTTACCCCAGTATGAATGGACAGAGCCCCAAAGTGCTAGAGGTACTTCCCACGTTTCACTGATGCATTGACTTTGTGGTTACTTTGACATTAGTTGGAGTAAACAATTGTGAAAGGCTTATACTGTGTAATTTTATTTTAATGAAATACAGAAAAATGTTGGTATTAGTTTTCTGTTTACAGCCATATAAATCAAAGCCGAGCCAAAAAAATTAAGAACAACTTGTCCTTAACTAACAACAAAGTATTCATTAATAATTTTCTGGTGAAGATCTGATATCAAAAAAGGTACATAGATCATCTGTGGAAACTTGTTTCCCTCCAAAGTACTAACAGAGAATTTGTATTACTAAGAATTTCTAATAACATACCTAGAAAATAATGTTTGGAAATAAGTTCTCAGAATGAGAACTAAGCATTAAAAAGAAAAGATTATTTTATGCCAAGTCTCCAATATTTTGTCACCATATAACACGCTATGTTTGCAGCTGCTGTGTCCATTCACAGTCAACTCAATGAATCAAAGAATTTTCAGGCAAATTTTAGGCAGATGTAGGACCCACCTGGGTAAAACCAACAAGGCCAATTAGAAACCAAATGGCGACATTACCAAAGATGGTGTATGTCAGCAAAGGGGGAGTGAAGTTCCTGAAGATTGGTGCTGGCAGTGAGCAAATTCTGTAGCTGGGCAACTACAGCCTTTCCACCATCTTTACAGGCAAGCGAATTGAATGTGGCTTTGGAATTGTGCCCTTTTTTGTTAGTTTTTTGGCCCAAATTGAATTACGAGTTTTAGTATATTTTGCTTTTGCAAGCAGTGTAAAGTGCAGCCACTAGAACCTCATAAGCAGTTTCCTTTGTTTGCTAGCCCTCTAAGCCACTGCTGGCTTCAGTAATTCTGTGTATTTCAGCGGATCTGTCTGAAAAACACTTGACATTTCTCTTGAGCAGCTTCACTCCTGGAACTGAATTCACAGTCTCTGCCTGCAGTATCCTAATGTCAGAGGCTATGTTGTCAGTTCCTGAGGGAAAGGCATCTTTTTCCCTTAAACGGGAAGGTATTGCCCAGGTAGAGGGAGCCTCACAAGGTTTATGCTGTGGCTGTTACCTGTACTGCAGGATCTGTCGGTGGTTTCTTCCTAGTCTCTGGCTACGGTGGAATGTGAGTGTGAGAGGAGATGTAATGCGATGAGAATTCAGGCATTTATCATTTCAAGGAATTGACCAATAAAGTGAATCGACATGACAGCTAATCCCAGTGGCTGCTCTTTGATATCTTAGTGCCTCAGGGACATGTAAATTGTACACCGGTCAAGCGTGCATCTTGAGACTTCGTGGTACTTGCGCTCTTAGACCTGAAAGTCCTAAACAACACTGTGTCCCTGATCTCCCGGCTCTGGCATCACATTGTGTGGCTGGGTCCTATCAGACACAAGGGTCCTGTTTGTTTGGGAGGAAGAGCATTTTAAGATATGACACGAGGAACAACCAGAAGCAAATGTATTATTTTGTAGTTTCCGTTGTGCCTTATAGAAAATTGGAAATCGCCACAAGCTTTAAAACTTAAAATGTTTCTGAATTTACTCCATTTTTTCTGCCTGTACATCTAGTTGAGGCTCTGAAACCTGACATTTTCTGATAGCATACAGATATTTCCAAAAGCCTTGAAATTATTTCCAAGAGTGTATTGTTTTAACTTTATCTCGAGTCACCATGTTCATAAATAAGAAAATTACTGTTTGAGTCAATAACCAGCTCGCACAGGAACTGTGAACATAAGTCATTGAGACAACAATGACTGGGCTGGCTTTCTGCAGCTTGCAATTATGGAAGGAAAGGAAGTGAGCAGAAAGCCACTAGCTCTCTATCATTCTTTTGGAGAAGACTTTTTTGCTGGTTTTCACTTCCATGGTGCATGCGGTCACACTGCTTAGCACAGACACTGCATCCTGGCTAAAAAGAATCTCCACAGTTGGGTTTTATCTGCAAGATATTCCTTCCCTCCTTTTAACTTCTGAGCACAAGATAAATCTCAGGGCAAGACTGATGAGGAGCATGAAAAGCTAGAAGGGGTTTATCTTTCACTGATATGCTGGTGGAGGGAGATACAGTCTTCCATGCTGGAATTAAGAATTCACATGGAAAAGGGTGTGTACATCTCTACTTGTAGAGAATTACTGTCTTTGTTCATTGAAGGTGGTATAAGCATTTGATATTGTGATCACTGCATTAGTGCCCGTGGCACTCAGACAGATCTGAAGTGATTAACAGCACTTAAAGTGATAGAAACAATTTTTGGTGTGTTTAAGTACCTATTCAAGTTTACACCATTTGAAATCAGTGAGTGACTGAAATAGCCACTTCCATAAGACAATTTTGTGGGGGATATGCAAGAAATATGGCATTTCTCTCTGGAATGGTAATGTATCACAATAAATTAGGAAGAGTGCTTGCCTACTTTATTCTGCTAAAGTTAAAAAAGCTGACTCACAAACACAAGAAGCCCACAAGGTTTGCTGCAGTACTTCTCCTAGAAAAAAAATTCTTGTATTACATAGCCAAGACACATATGCCAAAAAGATTATCATGCACAAATAGAAAAGAAGCTAAATGAAACTGTGTTAGGTTGCCAGTTCAGTATATGCACATTTGCACTTTATGCTGCAGATGAATCTAGTTGTGAGGTGGTTTAATAGCTACTGATGGAGCCTCGTGGTGTGTGTGTTGGAGCCACAAGCTATACTGCAAGAAGGGGCTTTCCAGTTGCAAATAATTTGTGTAGGGATGTTCTTCTGGAGTAATGTATCTGTGTTAACACTTTGAAAAAATCTGTAGCGATAGCATAGGTAGCATTAATAGATAGGTGGAAAGGCCCTTCCAGTATTCACCACACGATCTTAATCAGAGTTAGAACTAAAACAAAGGAATGCTTGAAATACCACAGTCTTTATGGAGTCCCTTAGGACCAACTGGTTATATACACTGACAGCTTTACAGGCCTAGAAAGGATAGGACAGTCTTTAAAGGTAAGAAAATGACTGTACAGGGTGTAAAATGTGCTGATACATGGTTGAGATAACAGGAACAAAAATCAGAATATTTGGATTCCAACCTCCCAGCTTCTTCCTTCCTACAACATCAATACTTATACATGTTTGTGCTGGAGCCTCTGAACGCCTGGTTAGACACTGTGCTGCTGTATAAATATGGAAGCGCTGAATGCCGTGACGTTTAGAGACAGACAGATAGATGTGTATATACATGGTCACACATAGCAAGCTCAAATTGGGTATGAATGACTGCACACGGGGAAAATGGGCACCAAAAAGTAAAAACAGTAAGATTTGTGTCATCTAATTTAGATACCTGTATGAAGTGCTTAAGATAGTGCCCTAGGTTCTCAGTATGGTCAGCTGAGAGAGGAGAGCACATCCAGTGGTGAACTGAGACATATACAGTAGGTCTCTTCAGATGCTCATACTTCTGGTGATGAGTGGCGTTCACATAACTCTGTGACTTATTACTGTGCAGGTACCAGTAACACAAATATTACATTAAGGAACAGCTCCAATTACAAAATTATAATCCTGAAATTATTCTTCACCCCAAAAACCATACAGACTCTAGAAAAAAAAAAAAAGAATGACATCAGGGAATAGGAAAACCTGTCATAAGGTACCGGTCATTCTCACTCAATAGTTCAAATTTTAAAACTTACCAGCTTGTACATTTACTTTAGTACTAACCCTGCAATTCATATTATTTAAGATTGCTACTACAGTACATTGTACATGAATCTGTCTTGATCCTAGATGATAAAAAAAGTGCAAATCACCTGTTTTTAACTTTTGAAGACATCATTTTAGGTAATGAGATGGAACAGAATGTGTTACCATTCTATTCATTACTCTTTTTGAATCACAGCGTGAGTGCATTGAACCAATCCCAGCTAAAGAGAGAAAAGGAACAGATGCTCAGTCCTGATTTTGAGGTCTTACATGTGGCTTTAAGTGAAGAGTAAAGCTAAGTGGAAGTTGTGTTGCTGCGTTCAAGGTGGAAGCTAGCTGTGAGGTGTGCACAAGTGTAAATTCTCTTCTAAAGGAAATCACAGTCACACCCAGAGCTTCTTGCGTTGACTCGAGCCGATAGGTAGTATCAGTACAGCAGGAACAGAAGTACCTTCATAGACTTAGATATACAAAACAGGGTATTGTTTCTAGTTCTTTTGAGATACTTACTTTAGTGGAAAAGTGCTATTTTTAAGTGTCATTTTTCTGCACATAATGAGATGTGGAGAAGCATTTGCTAGTAGTGTATTTGAAATCATACTTCTCTTCCCTGTCACTATTGTTTGCTGTGAAGATTATCATGATTTCTTGAACTATTCAGGCCAAACAAATACTTAAGGAATAAGAATAAGAAGGTCTTTCTAACAAACATTCACAATGACTTTTGGAGAGAAGACAGAGAACATAAAAAAAAAAAAAAAAGACAAGATTTTTTTTTCTAAATGGAATGTTTTACTTGAGTTTCCCAGGAGACATCAGCAACTCTTTTATTTAGTATTAGTTATAAAGTGCCGGTACAGTGAGTACTGTAGACAAGTTTTTATTCTCTGCGGCCATTCAACTGCTGTTATTTTTCAATCACTAATTCCTTTTTTTATTCTTATCTAGATGACCCTCGGGGCAAACATCAAAAAAAAATCCAAAGCAAAACCCAGAATTACCTTAATCTGTATGCTGTAGATGGGCTGCGGACCCTCTGTATTGCAAAAAGAGTAAGTAAATGCAGACTTTTAGTTTGCTTTTAAGGAGAGTCTTGACAAAGATTACTGACGGCATTTATTAATTTATTGTTCTTGATTCATAACTTCTTTTTCATTTTATTCAGTAAAGTATGAATGCTTCTGCATCACATTGACTGTGCCCTCACATACTCTTTTTAATAGGTTCTCAGCAAGGAAGAGTATGCCTGTTGGTTAAAAAGTCATTTAGAAGCAGAATCCTCTATTGAAAATCGTGAAGAACTTCTGTTTCAGTCAGCACTGCGGATAGAGAAGAATCTGCATCTGCTAGGTAATGAAATGAGAGCTGGACATGAAATTAAAATGTGTTAAAAATTCTGAAAGCTTGGCTATGAAGTCTGTTCTTTCCCTTAAATGGTTTCTGATAGTACAGAAATTGGCTTCTTTTGGACTTTGTCATGGCAGTCACATGCAGCACCACAAAGGAATGAGATATAATTAACATAACAGACATACCCTGTTTGCCTTTCTCCTGCCATCATTTTATCACTAGTGAAATGAGTGGAGTAATACCAGGGATGAATTTGACACAATATCATAAACGAGAACTGCCGCTCTAAACAGGAGGAGGACTTGGCCCCACATGTCTACAGAATTTCATTAGCTTAGCACCACTTGAACATGTCAGAGACTTCTATGACTCCAGGGGTGCCAGAGACACTCATAAAGCAGACCTCATAAACTGCGTTTGTGAGAGACATCAACTCTCATATACATGCACTCAGGGCCTGTGTTCTGTTGAACGGGATTGCAGTAATTCATAATGATTTAGTTAAAATCAGTGTACATAAAATGTATTCCAAGAAATAAGTCATACTCTTCCTTTGCTGAGCTGAGATGTGGACATCACTGAGATTCTAAAATGTGTATATATCCACTATTATTTCAGGTGTCCAATTGCTTTCTCTGGCTAAGAAACTGGGATAGCCATAATACCATTGGAGATAACAACCTTAACTAATTGCCCACATGCCTGTTTCTGGGAGATGAGATCTGCCTCACCCAACTTTTGATGTATCTACTGCAGATCTCTAAGGCTCCCCAATATAACCAATGGAGAGACAAAAAGAGAAAGTGCAGTTCATTTGGTCTGTCATAGGTACCCATTTTAGGATTAGATGAATGTCTGTTTCTCTCCTCTGACTTAAATGGGAGCAAGAGCTGACTAGTTTGGACCACATTAATCAGGAAGATCCCACCATGGTTGTGTGTGTTGGCTCTGGCTGCACTCTGAAAAAAAAAAGAAAAAAAAAAAAAGGATGAAATTGAGCTGCCAGACAAGCCAGAAGTAAACTAACCATTCAGTCATTCCCCCAGAACGTCACACTGTGGTTTGTGTCTTCCAATGATCAATTATGATTAGGTTGTGGGAATAAAAAAAGTGAGTCTAGAAGAGGAATATCTTTTCCTTTGTACACTGTTTGAATAATAATAGCTTTCCTGACATTGCCCTGAGAATCTGTTTCCACCTACACGCATGGTGCTCAGACTTCAGGTGGACTTGTATTGCTAAAATGTTTTTTTCAAGGAACAACCATAGGCATAATAAATAGGTGAGAAAAGTTTACTTGCTGTTTCTGTGTTTCCAGGTAACTTGCCTTTCTGTCACCTCCTCATTCTCATGTAGTGAGTGCTTATATTTCCTCACACTGAAGCCTCTCTGAAACCCAGTGGAGCACTGATATATCAGTGATGATATTGGGCTTGGTCCTGAGCGGCTTTTGCTACAGTATTTGAAAATCTTGTCTCTATCAATTGTTTTATGAAAGCATAAGAAAGATACTCAATCTTTTATAAACGGGTAGAAAGATACACTGAAAGCATGGAAAAGCCACATTTTACTTTCACATCATGGCCAACAGATTCCTGATTTATTCGCTGCTCATTTGGGAACTGTTGTCTTTCTGCAAGAGCAAAGAGCAACAAGGCAGGAAAAGGTTTATGTCTCCAGCCTAATGTGCTGTTGCCAAGCTGAAGTCCTGCTGTCATTCCCCTTCCAAAGGAAGAAATCTGTAGTGACCAGCCTCTTCTAGTTTAGGAAAGGCAGTTAAGAACCTTAGGAACTGAAACGATCTCCTAGAAACGGCAATATCTTGTCTAGAAACATTCAGAAGAAATGGTGAAGATAAAGAGCAGAGAGACAATAAGCAAAGATACATCAGCCTTCTGAACATGTGAGACTAGAAGTGGAATCAGATTGCTTTTGAAGTTTTCAATTCTGGACTTCTTGTTAACTGCTGATGCAGGTGTTTACCCCAGCTACTTTCTACTCCTCTTTCTCAATACCCAAAAAAAGCTGCGCAAATCTTGCAACCATTGGTAGTTTAGCTATTTCTCAATAAAAGTCACTGCTTATTTAAAAAAAAAATCCAAGTTTATCACTTCAGGTGAACCCTAAATGTTCATATCACGTGGAATATTTTGCTTTTTCTATGTGCTTAGGTGCAACCGGCATTGAAGACCGTTTACAGGATGGTGTTCCAGAAACCATTGCAAACTTGCGCAAAGCTGGGTTGCAGATTTGGGTTCTTACTGGAGACAAGCAAGAAACAGCTGTTAATATTGCGTATGCCTGCAAGCTACTAGATCACGATGAAGAAATCATCACTTTGAATGCTGAATCACCAGTAAGCAGATCCAATGCACAAGTTTACTTATGAACTAGCTTTGCTTTATTTTTAACTTGTACAATTAAAAATTTGATGGCTTTTTTTTCCTTTCCCTCTTTTTTTTTTCCTTCTTTTCCTGCTTCATCCGCAATTTTCAGGTAGGACACCTCTTTGAATACTTTCCAGTGAATCATGCTTCTAAAGCCAGTGTCTAGTGTCATGTATCATAAACTTACTGGAGACATGTAATTGTGGGTAGTGGGTTCCGCCATGAATGAAAATATGCCATAGCAGCATAAATGCCTTTCTTTGGTGTGCATTCTCAAAACATCCCTAGTTTTGCTTATTGGCACTAATGGGTCTCCAAAAGCAACCTGTTATTAAACATGTGTTGCAGAAGAAAACAGTCGATAACCCATTTAGAATTTGTACTTTATTTTACACCATTGAAATGTAGTATTTAGATAACTCAGTCATTCATGTTTTCTCAAGTGGCTTTTTCTCTGGAGATAGAAACAATACTTAAATTTCCATGCTAACTCTAAGAGTCAGAAAACCACATCTACAGTAATGCCTTGCTTCCTAACAGACCTTTTCTAATTCTTCTGAATTACTGATCTTTCCTGTGCTCAACTTGTTGCAAGCAGACAGTCACAAAGAGTTTACTGATATGGTCTAACATACAAGGAACCAGACTGATAGTGCTATAGTCCTTTAATGGGGTGATAAAATTGGACTTCAGATCAGCAGAGGAGAGGTAGGCCAGCAGTATCCAGCTCCAATTTCTTTCGAAAAGGAAGAAAAGATAACAGCATGTTCCGTTCTTGAGTGTATCAACTGAACTGGTAAATTGATTTTCCATGATCTTTCTTTTTTGTCATACTTTGCTGTAAGACCAATAGCATTTCATTTTAAATGTTCGTATATTCTCAGTAACATCTTTTAGTTGAGTATGGCTAGGAGAGAGAATTCATCTTAAATAATCTTTAATTGGCCTTTAACAACGCATAACTATTTGATCTGAGTTGTAGGCGTATACATGGTGTTCATCACCATACTTAACTTGGTATTGATACCGATTATATCATTTCTCAGCACTGTTACTCTGTGAAGGAACTAAAAGAAATTAGTTTAACATACAATACAGCATGTTAAAGAGGAATTAGATTTTAAGCCTTTCAAGTCGTCATTCCTGTCATATCTTCTGCAAGAATTAAATGTGTTTAAAGCAAAGAGAAGGGAAGATTATTAGTAATTAAAACTTTAACAGTGCATCAAATATAACACACTCCCCATATCCCTTATGCCTAAATATACAGCAAACAAACATTTGAATACTTGTTCTTTTCTCTCAAGTGTATTTATTTTGAATTTTTTTCAGGAGACATGTGCTGTCTTGCTGGAGCAGTGTCTGCAATGCGTAGAGTCTAAATTTTCAAACAACACAATAGACGAAGCTACTGGGAATATGACTGTTGGGTTCACCCCTCTCTCTCCAACCTCTTCCTCTGTGCTTTCCAGCTTGGGCCTAGTGATTGACGGAAGGACTCTAGCTTATGCCCTGGAACCTACACTAGAAGACAAATTTCTTGCACTAGCCAAGCGATGCCGTTCAGTACTGTGTTGTCGCTCTACCCCACTCCAAAAGAGCATGGTAGTGAAACTAGTCAGAGACAAACTCAAAGCAATGACCTTGGCAATAGGTAAATATCTCAGTTTAAATTAGCCTGCCTTGATGTATACTGTGCCCTGAGAATTTTGATTTTTTGACTTGGAATAGAACCCTCCCAGCTGCCTCACAACTCAAATAGCCTTCCAGTTTTGTCTGAAAATGTGTCAGACAGCTCTAACGTATTTACTCTAACATATTTCTTCAAAACTGAGTAGTATTTGGGATTTCTTCCTACAGAAATTAGGTAATCAGGGCCCAGGTATGCTATGAGGTTTTGGCATGTCCAAACACAGCTGTGAAAAATTGGGTTAGCTGATGCTCTGCACAACACCATTTTGCAATCATTGTATTACACAGAACAAAATTGTGCTCAGTGTTTTTTCATCCAGTCATGTTTAAACTCAAGGTTCTGTGTTGTTCATCGCAAGTTGGCCATACTGCATGGGCTATGACTTGGCCTTGTCAGTATAGACAATGGATTTATGACTGGCATCATACCAGCACTTACACTTCTTCCCAGCTAATCACTCCGTTGGCAAAGGGGAGATTTTGTCAGTCACCCTGTTTTAAATCTGGCAGCATCTTCCATGTTTCCATGATTTTTACATAAGAAAAATCAAACAGCTCTTCTTCCCCTATCTCAAGTTTAGGCTTGTGTTGCATTAGCAGATATGATTGCAGCATATATTGTCACAAACACACTAGCTTTCATCTACCTGTCGTGGTTAACCATAGCAGGAACACATGTGTGTTAGACCTACCCATGAGAAACCCTAAGTACGTATAATAATTGCCAGACACCTGTGACAGCCACATCACCAAATGTGTGCTGGTTATAATAATCCTCATGCTCACTATATTATATCTAACTCAAATATCCTTCCCTTGTATTGAATTTGTATCTTTGGCTGAGTGACTGGAGACATAATCACTTGCGTATGTTGTCAAAAACATCTGACTGGTTAACTTGAATTACCCAGAATGCTTAAAAAGCTAGTGGAGACTGGGCAGCTTGTGTTTTCATTCTTTCTGAGCATCTTGAGCCTCTGATGGAGGAAGCAGGAAGGAACTCAAGCTCCTGTTCTGGCTTAAAAGCCTCCCTGTATACATTCCCCCTTTTAACCAACATGAGCTAACTTGGGATTGTGTCACACAGTCACCAAGACATCAGCTTTGTCAGGTGAGTGGATTCCACTCTTATATGTGCCAACAGCGGGCGAACTGGAGTGATGTGTGAATGTATGCCTCAGCCACTGAAGTCTAAAACCAATTTTCTTGTCAACAGCTAGTACAGTTTCATTTTCCACTGGCACACTGCCTGTAAATTTAAGAGGTTAAGAAGTAGATACATGTCCCATTCTGGTATCCTTTCTATGATACCTATCTCTATTGGTATCATGGCTGGAAGCAGAGCAAGGGATGGTGACTGTGCAACCAGCGCAGTTAAATCTACCTGTATTAAAGGTCTCGGATTGGTAAACCCAAGTAAAGAATTAATCTACTTTTTAACTTTATTGTATTTTTACTGTGTAGACATTCTCATCGGCTTTAGGCTTCCTTGCACATTTCATTCTTAGTCATACTTGATTGCAGGCAGACAGTTAATCAGGAAACAGAAGTATTGGGAAGCTCATTCTCATCCTTCCAGTGTTTTAGTATTTATGTAGTTCAGGCCTGATACTTGAATTTTAGGTCTTACTAAAAGGACACAAATTTGGGGTATTTTTTCGCTTTTGCATGGTAAAAGAAAAAGTCTACAAAGATCAGAAAGTCTTGGCAGCTTTGCCAAGCTTTGAACCTTATATTCCAAAGACAGATCCTTTCCTACCCCACATCTCCTTTACTATACCCATCCAACACTTAGTACACATCTCCCTTACTATATTCAGCCAACACTCGGTAACAAGTAGGTTTTCCTTTGCTTTGCTGCTATTCACTTCCTAGTCTACTAGTGACAACAAAACTGTATCTTGTCATCTTTAGGTGATGGTGCTAATGATGTCAGCATGATCCAAGTGGCAGATGTTGGCGTGGGGATCTCTGGTCAAGAAGGCATGCAGGTAATGTTGCTCGTTCACTGAAAAGCACTTCCATGAAAGGGGGAAATAGACACTTCCCATGTGTCAGCTTGACCAAGCTGCCTGTGAATAGCCGGCACAAATAAAGAAGAAGCAGCAAGTTGTGCTGAGGAGTGCCAGTTGTACATCCTAAAGATGGTCTCAGCTTGAGTTTGAGCTTGTGTTTGTTCTCAGGTCTGTGGTGAGTTTAAACATGCTATCTTCTCAGAAAATACAACTTATTAGATCCCTCTAGGTAATATGTTTTAAGAAATCATTTATTAAATACTGGTTTAAAGAAGGGAAAAACCTCATCTATGCATTATTTAGGAAATAAAGGTTCATCTTATTCTGGCTTTTATTCTCCTCTCTCCTGTATTGCTTGGGTATACTTCACCTGTGGAGTAGCCACACAAGCCCATCCAGCAGATGCAGCTTGTTTGCATGGTGTGGTAGTGACCCTTAGCCCGGCCACCCATACATCTCGCTCACTCAGGCTATTCCAACAGCAGAACAGTGAAGGGAGAGAAAATTGCAGCCCTTTGCAGAACCGCTGCTCCATAGACACTGTTACAAGTCTTGGGTTTTCTCCCCATTTGCTGCCACAGGGAACAGCAAGATAAGGGAACTTGCTCTGTAGTGTTTGGATGTGTTCAGCCTCGGATTACTGTGTTTACCACTTCTCCCATCTCTAGAAGAGAGGATGTATATGTACAGGATGTATTACCTACTGTATTACTTATTACCTCTGCCTCCTCTACTGCTAGTGTAGTTCAGTTGCAGTGTTAGCACCAGAAATGGCAGTAAGACACAGAGAATGAGGAAGATACCTCATTTCCACAGCCTATCTTGTATTTGGGCTGGGCGCACACTGGTTGCATGAAAAAATATAGTGGCTGAGTATACATCAAAGAGCTTTTCAGAGAACATGCAAAGTGTTTCCATCCTGAGGACCTGGGCAGATGAGCATGCTCCCTAACTTAGTTACCAGTGGGTGGTTCTCTGACCCACATTGCATTTTTTGCAACACTGGCTGGATGTTTTGCTTGAAAGGGAAGAAGGGCCCCTTTTACACAGAATGCAAGTCGGCTATAGTATTTTATTCTGTGACGTTTTCATGAATGTTACAATTTATTCGGGTCAACACAAATTTCTGAAACAAAAATTTAAGTTGTGAACTTGGGTGTCAACTTTGTGCGTTTTCTGACGTGCAGATCACCGGAAGCTAGGACAGGACTCTGGAGAAAAGTCAGTAGATGTGTTTCTTACTTATTCATATGCTCTTCCAAAGACATCCTCTCCTGGCCATTGTTGGAGGCTGGATATTTCAAAAGATTGGCTTCAGCCTGACACATCAGAGCTATTACACTTGCTCTCCTTGTAATCATCCAGTGTGTTCAGTCAAAGTAATCTCCAGGGCAAATGGATGTCCACCAGTGCTCTTCAAACAGACAGATTTCAGGCCTGCCATTCATTAAAAAACCTTCTCCAAATATGTTAGCAGCTTTAAATTAGACTGGAAAGAAGCTACCCCAAAAATATTCAGATGTGCATTGTGCATATGGCATCCCAGCCATAGACTCTCTGAATGTGACTTTGATAGCTGGAGAGGGCAGGAGAAAAGGAAATCTTGGATTAAGCTGATGCCAACTGTATTTGTTGTTCCACAGCCTTCAGCAGGCTCCAAGAGCTTTGCATAACTTCTGCAGTATCACTCTGCAGGCAATCCAGGCTCCAGAAAGCCCAGCAGAGACTGTTTTTATGGGGTCCCCTCCAAGCCTATCAATTCAGAAAAGTCTTCTGCAAACTGCTTGGGTCTTATTGTCCCTTATGAACTTATCAGCTCCTATAATCTGTGTATTAATTCAGATCACTTTTTTTCTTAATGCAGACATGCAGTGCTCGTAGCACTTTTTTTACTCCTTCTCCCCATTATGCCACTTCCAGTTGAGCTCTTACACTTACAATAACCAGTCCTCAAATGCCCCTGGCTTTTGCCGTGTATTCAGATCTGAAAGCTATTTGCTCATTAACCCATTAAGCTACCTGTTTTTTTCTAAATGACAGTTCAACAGAGTAGAAAATGTTTATAGATCCCTTCCTTTACTTCGAGGTCCTAAGGAATCAGGCAGGCCTCTTTACTATAAACAGCTGTCAGAATCTTACGCATGCAGGTACTCAGGCGTTGAGCAATTAGATGTCTAAAACAGAAGTACTGTCTGATTTATTTTCTTTCCACATTCTGTGGAAGCATGTGGAACATGAATCACTTTTTCCTGTGAAAAAGCAGGAAGAAAAAATAAAAAAATGTGAAAACCAAGGGGGTGTTTTGAGACGAAATAAACATGCAAATGTAATTGGATAACACTATCTCCCTCACTGTGTTCGTCACTGTAATCAAAATGGAATAAAAAAGAAAAAAAACCCGACACTTCTCGCAGTATGTTGTGAAATACTATGTTAGAAGCACAAATGAAGAGAAGCTAACAGTTTTGTTTTAACATTGGAATAGGCAGAGATGGAGTGGAGGACAAGGAAGCAGACATAGTACAGCTTTGTTCTCCTCGAACTGCAGGATAGCTCTATGTCTGCAAGACAAATCAGACTGTTCTGTGCAGGGAGGTTATAACAAGACTATCTCAGTACCTGAGAAATCCCAGGATGTGTCAACATATTAAAAAATGTCCCAGTGTATATATATAACTACTGCTTAAATTACAATGCATTATTACACCCTTTCTTGCATATGCTTTTAGAATTTATTTTAATAGCTTCTACAAGCACTTACTTGGGAAAACAGCCTTTTTGATGATTTACCAAGAAAGGGAATAAGGAAAGATTAAAAGGAAAGATGTATCTCATCGAAAAATACAGCCAAAATATACCCTGCAGAGTGTGAGGAAGACATTGCTCCTTTGGGGGTTTTCACCTTTCCTCATGTTTTTGCTGAACTGTGAGAAGAAAGGTGTTAACAAAATAGAAAATGAAATATAAAATAAAATTAAATGAAATCTTAGAGTGATTCTAGGGCTAAGGAAAATCGTGAAACAACTGTGATAACACCATTATTTACAAGAACATCTCATTTAGACGTACAGTACCCTGAATTTTAGTCAGAAGTAGCGAGAAACTGGGTGATTCATTTTGTCAATGTGATTTGGCAGTCTGCACAGTCCCAGAGGAGTCTCATCTAGTGTGAGTTTTTCATAAACAGTTTTAGAAAACATGCAATTTTAAAAATCCCTCAAAATACTGATGTCTCAGGACAGCCAAGTAAACTTTATAAATCAAGATTGCAAATGTAATTAAAACTAATATTTTTAATGTTTTGTCTTTTAAAGTCCAGTAATTATGATGCAACCAGTTAATTGTGCTTTTCTTATTTTATTCTCTGGAAGTTCATTTTGTAAGTACCCTGTAGTTTTTACAGGGAAAGATGTTATTGCCACCAGGATGTTCACACGCGGCCTCTGAGCCTTCATGCTCATGTGACTGCGATTGCCAGCCATTCTCTCACCTCTCACTTTTTTGCTGCTGCTTGTCACCATCTGGAACGTAGACTGTAATCTCCTTTGGGCGAGGACCGGGTCGCCTTGCATGTTCTGCCAAGCTGCTGGGTTTTTCTCACGGGTATTCCAAATCAATGCAGAAATAACTGCATTTCAGATGCACCGCAATGGGTTTCATTCTTCATCAGTACAATTTCCATTGACTGTGTGACTTGAGAAGATGACTAGATTCACTGTTGGTGTTGAAAGTCACGCTTTACAATAATTATTCTAATTTTTCTTTCATTGAAGGCGGTGATGGCAAGCGACTTTGCAATCCCAAGGTTCCGGTATTTGGAGAAGCTCTTGCTTGTTCATGGCCACTGGTGTTATTCCCGACTTGCCAACATGGTGCTGTATTTCTTCTACAAAAATGCGGTAAGTGTTTGACTTGGCAGCTTTATGCCGCCACATGTTTCTAGGGCTTACTTTGTGCTAAGTGAGCATTAGGTCAGCCTTCAAATGATTTATAAATAAGCTGCAAAGAAATCTGCAGAGTTGAAAGACAGCTGGCTGCCATTCGCAGAAATACAGGACCCACTCCATAACAGCTACAGTGTGCTGCTGAATGTGCAAATTAGGTAACAGAAATAACAAGCACTGTTTAAGAAAAGTTTCTTTATAGAGCAGTTTTGCAGAATTTAAATGGCTAGTCACAGGAGTCTTTAATGCCAAAGCCATCCAGCGTTGGTCCAAAGTAGCAGTTGCGTGTGTTTTCTCTTCCTGACCCTACCATCTCGTTGTTGCTTATGAATCACTGTATGTATTCCCTAGTGACTTGAGATAGTTTAAGTCCCCTCTTTGTCTCAGAGGAAGAGATTGGGAAGGTTTTTTCTTGATTTATCGTACTCCCAACTAACCAAAAGAGTTCATTAGAAAGGAAGCAAGCTGTGGTAAAGAACAGAGTATGTGTCTGGGTTTCCTCCCTGGTGTACAAAACGGGAGTTAGTCCAGTACTGGGCAGTGGGCCAGTAGCAGCTCGATTCCTTGGCCCTAACAAATGCCCTTTGCACTGATCTTGGAGTACAAAGATGATTGATTGAAAACTGCGTAACAAGACAACCAAGGATTCCATCAGCTGTGTGGGAGTCACTGGCAGGCACACGGATATGCTCACTTGCAACACCTACAAATCACCCTGGGAGCAAAGGAAAAAGAGAGCCAGAGCTCTCAGACCTTTGCTCTAGAGGGCAATGTGTGAACTGTGAGCAGGAGACTGGATATTATCCTCAATATCAGAAAAAAAGTAGCTCTCAATTTTGCAAAAGTTGCTTTCCAAATTCAATCTAATCCTCAATTTTTTTAATCAGTGCCAATTTTTTAATGCAAATTCCTCTTGGCCTGACTAATCCCTATCTGATCTCAATCTGAAGGTATGTATTTTATCAGAAGACCATCATTTGCTCAAAATTTTGAACATCATAGGAGTACCCAAGAGAGCTAAAGAATTAATAAAGCATCTTTGGTTTAACACAAGCATTTTAAAATACCTTCTGTGGTCTGATCAGAAACTGAAAGCAAGCACCCTTCCAGAGACAAAAGAAAGAAGGGATTTGGACAGTCTGAGCTGCTGCTTGAGTCTGAAATAGCAAGCAGATTTAAATAATGCTGCACTGAGCCACCTGTTGAAGCACAACAGTGAGATAGATGCTGGTGTTCAACTGCCTGAGTTTTAAGGCTTGATCTTGAATGATGCTGAATGTCTGTACTCCCACCTCCAGTGCTGTATGTTTCCAAGATACACTTTGGCTTGATAGTATCAAATCTGAACTTCCAAGAAGCATGTGCAGAGCCATCTTACATTTTTTTTAAAAAAAAAAAAGAAAGTAATACACATAAGACATTCCAGCAATCAGCAGCCAGATACGTTGTTTATACATCTATATTTTTGTTCAACTCTTGTAAAATCTTCCATTTCCTGTGGTACAACTCCCCTTGATTACGAGTATTATTTCTCATGCCGTTTTTAGTAAGATATTTTCAGAAGCTGCTGCCTCC
>JAOXNO010000001.1:141057829-141083057 GCA_028565335.1 Limnodromus scolopaceus
TGGTACAACTCCCCTTGATTACGAGTATTATTTCTCATGCCGTTTTTAGTAAGATATTTTCAGAAGCTGCTGCCTCCAGGCTAGAATATAACGCAAGAAATCTCTTTGTGTTGGCTCTGCTTTGGCAGCCTTGAGAGCTTTCTGAGCAATACTTGTTGCTACCAACTCTAAAACTGTAGTGGGGTATCCAGCATACAGACAGGAATATGTCTGACACAGCGCCTGCCCTTAAGGAAAGAATATTCAAAAATTAAAGATGTGAGCACCTGATCCTTTTGCAAGTAGATTGTTCTGGAGGATTCTTCACAGAGAGTCAAGACAGCTACACTGCAAATGTTCTGCAAGTTTTCTGTTTTCTCAAGTGTTTTTTTCCCCATTTGCTCGTATTAGAAAATTTTCCATTCTCTGCTAGAACCTGTCTAACTCAAAGTTGAAACTCCAAATCACTGGAAAAGCCATTTGGAAACTTGGATGACTTATCCAAGAAGATGTTTGGCTTGGTGGATATAATAAAAAGACAAGTAAAATATAAACTAAAATATAACATGACTGGAAATATCTGAGCTTGATGAAAAGGGATTTCATGTAAAAAAATTCTGCCTGCACAAGTATGCACTGCTTCTTCTCCTTTATCTCTGCAAGACACCACTGGACATTTTTTGGCATATACTTCATTCACTGAGAAATTCTGTCTGGGGTCACATTCATAAAACAATCTCATTGCAGGGGAGGAGGTAACCGTTTAAATTTTTCCACAATTTTTTTTTTACTTTTTCAGGGGCATAATGCACAGAAGCAAGAAGGAACCTTGTAGCTGAAATTAAATGAGACACTTGCTTAATCCAAAATAAAATTTCAGGGGGAAAAAATCTGATTTAAGCTTAGTTACTGAAATGTCATTTATTTGTACAGCTTTCTTTGACAGCACTTCCGAGACCCATACTAGAGGTGATAGGAAAACTTTCAGCTGACTGTATTTTCATCAAACTACCCACTCTTGTAAGAGCCAAACTGTTCCCAAGACAGGTTAATTTTAGCAAGGCTCTAGAAAGGAGTATTTCTTAGGTCCAGGATTAGCTGGATTTTGTTTATTTCAAATGAGTCAGAGAAAAGCATCGAAATTCACATATTTATTGCAATTCCATTTTGAGAAAAGACTCAGGAAGTTTTGTTGGGTTTTGGGTGTGAAAAGGGAATAAACTTCAAAATCTGATCAATTTTGAAATGAAATTGCCATTTCCCAGCCAACTATAATGAAGAGGGTAAGCTCTGGTAACTCAGTTTTGTTTTGGCCAGAGGAAGGTATTTTTCCTAAATTGTATTTACAGAAACATTTATAGAAGTGATCCTTAAAAAAAAAAAAAAATAAAAATTAACTTTTAATAGGTTAGTTTATAGTATGGACTTATGAACAGTGAGTTGTATGTTGCTGCTGATACACAAGCCATTTTCAATGCAGTATGCAAATATTGCCTGAAGATATATACACAATATATCTCTAGATATAAATATATATATATACATTTTCCAACAGCAGGACTGACCTTCTGATTCTGTGGCAATTCCCCTTCACAAGATGGGGTTGCTCTTCTTATAGCAGTTTTCACTGACTAAGCAGACCATAGCTTTTACTTTTTTTTTTCTCCTATGTTTAAATTTCAACCGCATTTTGGCGTATAGGTAGATCTGTATTTGCCTCTATATATCTAAAAATGATGAAGGGTTATCATACTCCAGCTGGCTGAAAGCCAAAGAGCAGAATACAGAGAGACAAGGAAGTGAGAGGAGAGGTCATGTCATTTCCCTTCAAGGCTAAAATGGGGAAAACCCTCAAGGGACAATTCCCAAAGTTTTTCTGGTTGCCTTCTGTTTAGTGTTGTTTAGTGTTAATCACTTCACAAAGTAATAAAAATTTCAGTTTTAGGGGGACCGGGCCTGGAATTTTATTGCCTTTCCTAGGAAGCTCCCTGTCTTTTTCTAGGCCTCAAATTCCCCCATCACCAGGTGAGACTGACACCTCTCCTGAGCCCTAAAAACTTCTGGATCATCCATGCTGCAGAGATTGTAGAAGAGACAAGTTGTGTGGTTTGTCCCTTTTTGGGTTATTCAAACCCAACTACATGAACAATCCCACTGCAGCTATGTCTGCAGCTGATTTCTTTATACAGCTAATGAGTAAGGGAGACTGAGGAATCTTTACAGCACTGCTAATTTGCATAATTTCAAAGCACATAGATAGAATAGTTAAGAAAATTTTGCTAGACCTTACAGTTTCACCTCCCTTGGTGCTGCTAGTCTTATGTTGGTCTTGCAGAAAAGCTCTGCATTTACCTATTGTGGACCAGCAGAGCCTCCCAAAACACTTTAAGTCAGCAGGGAACATTATTATGGAAATGCTTATTCTTACAATAGTAGTGTAAGTACTGTGAGATCAGTACTCATATATCTAGAGGTCAATGATGGTTGGGAGAGCTTTTCATAGTTAGTTAAATTGCACCTCAGAGTTTCACTTGAACTGAAAGTTAATTTTGGGTGAAGTCATCCCTGACACCTGAGATCTGAGGTTCTAGCAGCACAAAGACTTGCAGGTGTGCCAAATGTTTGTGGCTTAGCTAAGTGGCCCCAGCATCAGGAACAGCAAGTTAGAGAGTAGGTATCCCTAGGATTGCTCACATGTTTAGCATTCACAGATAAGTCTTTGCAAAACCAGAATCAGAATTGTTTCAGAACACAATGGGATGATGATCCTGCTTATCTTGTCATATTTACAGCATTGCTCATTCAATTTCAGATGTTTGTGGCCCTTCTCTTCTGGTACCAGTTCTACTGCGGGTTCTCTGGCTCATCGATGATTGATCAGTGGTATCTCATCTTCTTTAATTTACTCTTCTCTTCTCTTCCACAACTGATTACTGGTGTGCTGGATAAGGATGTGCCAGCTGAAGTGTTAATTGCTGCACCTCAGCTTTATAAAAGTGGTCAGAATATGGAGGTAAGAATTTCTTGCTTTTTGTAATTTTTTTCCTAAATATCTTTAGTTTCAACTGAAAACCAGCCCTGCTGCCACAGGGTGGATGACTGATATCAGTCTGAGAAGTTACTATTATTATTTCCTGGTATTTCTCACCTGAGCAAAAGTATCTAAATGCCAAAAGTACATTTAAAAAAAAACAAAAACCACAACAAACCAAACAAATAAACCCCCCAGCTATATTTTGAAATATGTAACAGGAGAGAAGGCTGGATGCTTTATGTCAGCCTAACCTCCCTGATGGTCACAGTTCACAAATAACCACAAAAGTAAAGCAGATTATACCTTGTAGACTAGTGTGGACTTTCACAGAATAACCTCACAGTACTTACTCGGAACTTCAGGCCCCAGCCCTTTACAAACAGTCAAAAAGAGAAAGATGGCCTTAGGATTAAGCACAGGGGTCAATACACTGGGACTCTTGAGGGAGGTAGTCACCACCAGATGACAGATTCAGCCGTTGAAAACACCTTGTCCCCATCTGCTTGAGTTGTACAATGAAAACAGAAGGAATTGCAGGAGGGACTGGAGCTAAACCATTTCTGGTAATTACAGCTAGAGTGTACTGTGGGTAAATCTTTCTGCTTGGCTAAAACTATCCATATTGAGACATTGCTTCCAAGGCAAAAGCCTTTCTTAAAAGTATCTGACATTGTGCCCTCTGAGAGGAGACAGTGAGCGGGTTTTGCCTCTAAATGTACACCTGCATTTGGTACCCCACACTTCTAGTGACATTGTTAGACACTGTCCTGGAAAGTTGAAAGGAGAATTTTAGTGTAACTTATTTTTAGTGCTTTAGTCCAAATTCTCTCTTTTTCACCCAGCTGTTGTTTTCCATTTTCTACATTTCTTCTGTTCCAGTGCATTGCACTTTAAAGATCTGTAACATTAATACCTTCCTTTCTTGCACATTTTTAAGGTGATAGAAATCTTGTAATGGCTTAAGCTTGTTGGGAAGCTGCGTCTGCCTGTCTTCAGCTGGCAAACTGAGGAGAGAGGTCTCCCAGGTTCACAGTTCAGTTATTTCTCATAGGCAAGTCCAGGGACCATTCTAAGTTTGTTTGAAATCTAGTCAACATATTCTCTGAATAGTTACCTAAAAAGGCATTTTAAAAACTTGCCAAAGGTCCTGCAGCAGGTAGGATGTCTTTCAAAAAGATACCACTGATTCAAAGCCTGTAGAATTATAGAGCAATTTAGATGGCTGTGGAGGCCATCTGATCCAGACCCCTGGTCAAAACAGCTTCAAAGTCAGATGAGCTTGCTCAGGTCTTTATCCAGTCCAGTTTTAAATGTCTCCAACAATGGAAATTCCGCAGTCCCTCTGAGCAACCTGTTGCAGTGCTTAACCACATGTTATTTCAGTAGGCCAAAGAATACTGTAATTTTTTTTTAAGTATCTTTCAATTCCCATTTTTAGCCTGCAATGATATTATCCATGCAGGGAAGGAACCCTGATGAACCCAGTGGTTGGAGATGTAGCCTATATCCCAAAATTAAATAAATATTTTGCCATTTACAAACTATTTTTCCTTCTATATATAGGTCATTCATATGACCACCCATACCCCTGCAACTGTATATTTCTTTAAACCAAAATGTTAGTTTAACATTGTTTCTTAGCAATCAATTTTGTGCACTCACACACAGTTATATGTGTATATATATGTTATATATATGTATTTATAACATAGCATACATTAATGCATGGGTTACTGCTAAAGATCGCTGTTGTAGATCTTCTTTTCTAAGTATGTGTGAATTTTCTGGTTTCTATCTTGTGAATGAATACCCTGTGTTTGTGTGTAGGTGATGTAAAAACCATTTACTCATGTGCATAGACCTCAGAGAGCTCCTTCTGAAATCGGTGGTCTAAATGTAGTACATAAAGTTGGCCTGAGTGTCAGATTCAAATTACACCCTCTGCCAGGGGAAAAAAAAAAAAAAAAAAGAGGAGTCTCCTCTCAGAATAGAGTGACTTGCAGGTAGATTCCTCATACTTCATCCCCAAGGGTATCTAACTGATTGGCAAAGTTATGAAGCACAAGCTGTGAAGGGCACAAGCCTTTAAAAGTGCCCATTGGAATATCCCCCTCAAAATACCTATCCTAGCAAATAGCATTTTCATTAGGCTTTGATTTTCTTAATTTTTTTTTTATCCACAGGAATACCAACCACACATGTTTTGGATGAACATGATTGATGCTATGTATCAAAGTCTGGTTTGCTTCTTCATCCCCTATTTTGTAAGTGTGTGGTTTAAGCCATTCCATTTCAAGCATTTTGAGGAGAACTGGCAACACAGCTTGGGCTAAATTCTGTCTCCTTCTTTACAGACTTACTATGATTCAGAGGTGGATATCTTCTCCTGGGGAACTCCCATCACCACAATAGCTCTTTTCACCATCATTCTACATTTGGCTATTGAAACCAAAACTTGGGTAAGGTACCCACAGCCTACATAGAAACTCTCTGGCGTACACATAATTCTTTTCTTAGTGCCATTCTTCAAAAACAGAAGATGGTCGCTTTGTTCCCTCAGCACATTCTATTTATAGCAAGCATTTTAAGCAAACATGAAAAAGGTTTTAAACTGTGATCTGCAAACAGCTTTGTAGTGTTTTATCTATAATAAGAATTTTTGAAAATACAAGGCTCTAAACTCTTTCCTGTGCATGGATTTGGCTCCAGAAATTAAGAAGTTTTAATTCAAAATCACAGCAATTTTTTTAGAATATGAAGAATCATTATTCTTTTGTTGTTTTTTTTTTTTTTGTTCTAGACTTTTCTTCACTGGTCATCTTGCATCTTCAGTATCCTTTTGTTTTTCTTTGTGGCTCTGGTTTACAATGCTTCCTGCCCAGTATGCCATCCTCCATCCAATCCCTACTGGACTATGGAAAGGCTGATGGGAGACCCCATGTTCTATTTCACTTGCATTATATCACCAGTTGTTGCATTGCTGCCCAGGTATTGTATCTTTTCTCATATATGAAAGCACTTTTTGCATATGGTTGGGAGGGCAAGAAATGTTTCTTTTTCCACTCTTCTTGTTTCTTTTTGCCTTACCAGCCAAGTCAATTTTTTTCAGCAGCTGATTATTCAAAGTTAGGCTGTCTAACCTCTTCTGTGCTCCTGACCACAGGATTAGACCACAGCTCTTGGCCATAGACCACAAAATAGCATAATTGTAGACTGTTGGTCAAACCTCCTGGCCATGCAGAGATTTGCTCTCCTGTGCGGTTTTCCTTGATGCTTCCAGATTCAACCCATCCTCATAACGTGCACAGTGCAGAAATTCTGACAGTATGTTGTGGATTTACTTGCCTCCTTATGGATGTAGGAGATCTGTTCCACAGACTGATCCCTATTGTTTTTGATTCCTCATCAGGAAAAATTAAAAGACAGTGTGTAATCACAAGGTGGATCGCTGACTAAAGGCACAGATTTATTTCACTGCTTCTTATTAATCAAAACGTAAGCACAACATTCAGAGCTTTTCATCTGCAAGCTTTTTGTGTCAAACATAGGAAAGGCACATACAAGCCTTATTTTTCTGTGTTGTGCTTTTGTCTTGGATATTTTCTTTTAATAGTACTTCCTTCTTTCAGTTCTTTTCACGTGCACATTCTTTTCTTGCAGATTTCTGTACAGAACCCTCCAGGGAACACTATTCCCAACCCAGCTTCAGCTTGGACGCCAGTTGAGTAAACTGTCCCCAGAGAGTCGCACCCAGCTCCTGACCAAGTTGAATGTAAAGGAAACAATATGCCAGACACAACCCTTTGCAGGCAGCTTCTCACCAAGCCTTGGCTCAAATGCTAGTGATTGTTATAAGGCTTATAACCAAAGCACACCTTTGCCAGCACCTCCTCAAAGAAGTGAGTCGCTTTTCTACACAAAGGCAGAACATACAACAGATCAGACTGTGGCTGCCTCTCCCCAGGGTGCTGCGTTGTATGGGGAAAACAAACTCCCCTCACAAGGAAGTAGTCTGGAAAGGTCCGTGGGATTTCATGAAGTTAGACACGGCACTTCAGAGATGGAGCCGTTGCCTGTGGGAGCAACATTCCCATGGAGCTCAGCAGTCGACCAAGCAGACTTCAGTTTGTTGAAGTGGATCACATCAACTCCTCTGTTCAGTCGCTTTGGGACTGTTTTACAGGTGTCATCAAGCAGTTTACAAAATGAAACACAGGACAGTATGTGTGTGCTTGGCTCTTCTTTGCATGTGGACTTCAAAGGCTTAACAGAGCAGAGCTCAAATAACTTGCAGGACAAAATGAAAGGGACCCCAGCTGATCATTGTAAAAGTGACAATTCCGAGACCACCTTTTTATGACATGGGCCTTAAATATATTTATATATTTTCTATTTGCACACATTTATAGTGAGATTACTCTATTTGTTTCCAAAGATGAAACAGAAAATCAAAGGTACAGAGTGATTATTTAAGAATGTTTAAATACAGTATATTGAAATAAGAGCTTTAAATATAAAAAGAAACACTTGAAAATTCCATTTATATTGTTTTATTTTTTCATCTCATTTTGTAAGGAAATGCCATCTCTTTTTTTTTGAGATGCTTCTCTTTTATTCTGACACATACTGTTAAAGCAAAGGACCTATCTACCATATTCAAAAGGATTAGATTCGCAACAATTATTGCTATCATTATAGGCCATCCAGTAATCAAGGAGGAAAAACCATGACAATAAATAGGGACTGTATTCCATCCATCATCTGCCTGCCCGGGTCTTTTGTCACTGGAGCAAACCATTAGGCAAGACTGTCAAATTATTATACACCTCTCTGTAAATGTTAACAGTATCTTACCACCGCATTAATAATACTGGTATTTTATAAATGACACCATATTTTGATATTGCAGCCATAGCATTTTATGTGTCATGATAAAACAATAAATAAATGACCATCCATATTGCAAAGTGACTTCCCAGTCTGGCATTAATAGTAATTCAGCCCTTCGCCCGGAGTAGTGAGCATTTGGCCGATCGTGGCCTTGTATCGGGCTGTTCAACTTCTGAAGAAAACTTGTTCCTTGTTCATGAGGAATGATTTGGTGGCAAAGAGCTGGTGCGTTGTGTCTGCTGTAGAGCTTGAGCCGGGAGGGTCTGGGATCTTGGAGCGCTGGAGCACTACCAGGAGTAGGCTGGTTTTGCTGAAGAAGTCAGTCCTGCTCGCTAGTGGTGCCGGGGGTGGAGAGGCAGGGTGGAGAGGCAGGGTGGAGTTCTTTTCAAGCACCTTCACTGTTGTTTCATCCAGATCCCAGGGGAATTTAGCCTTGGAAGGCTGAATTCTTTCGTATCTGGTCACCATGACCGTTATGAACTAGCTGCTGCACTTCTTTGATTCCTTGTTGGAGGTTTTCAGATGGCCTTTGCCTTGCTGGCTGTCAGTTGTGTAAGGCCAGAACTTGTTTGTGCCATGCTCTGTGCCAGGTGACTTGCCTCCCTCAGCCCGTTAAGCCACAGTGCCTACTGTGTGTCACTTGCTAATCCACTCAGGGTCTTTTTTTTTTTGCAAAGAGGTATACGCTGGCCTCTTTCCCAAAGACAGAATTGATAATATGAAACTGTAAAATGCCAATGAAGGGAAGAGATGAAAGCAATCTGAGTAAGAGCTGTCAGCCTGTGAATACGTTACCTTCATGAAACATGACACATCTACCTGTAGCTAAACTGCATTTTGGGATTAGAATTGACGAGGGACGGGGCAACCACCTAAGGGACTCACTCACTCTCTGTCTCCTGTGAACAGCTTTAAGCGTGTGATTAATTAAAAAAAAATCAAACGTAACTGAAGCACAAGTTCTTCCCTTTAGCTTCAAGTTAAAGAGGAATGTGAGTTTATGTGTGTAGATTTTAGTGGAGGAAAGCACACCTGTTGACTCGTTACTGGCTGAAAACATCTTGACATTTCTGTGCTTTATATTAATTACAGCTGAAATGGGGCAGTAAGAGGAAGCTTCCATGAAGGTAGATGGGTGTCTTCCCTGTCAGTGCCAACGTGAGCTGGTAGCTGCTGGGGTGTGGATCCTGACGCTCACCTCTGAGTCTCACACCCTCAGAGCATTTATTTCTCCCCGCTCTCTGGAAAGGGAGCCTGTGGGACTCAGCACAGGTGGAAAAATCTCCTTTGCAAGTGTCTCTAACTGGGTGAGACAGCTCTGAGTTTAGACATCTCTACATGCTCTTCTCGGTCTTGATAGTGGCTCTGTTGGGATGACTTTGCAGGTAGTTTTTTGCAGGGTTAGCTGGCTGTGTTTAACACAAACTGTGCAGAGATTGCTATTGTAAATAACTCACCTGTGTGGAGCTGCAGTGTCTTTTAACGTCAGGGGAAATCGAATGACACCGTGAAACGTGTAAGTGTTGCCATCTGGTTAGAAACGTTCCTCTGGTTGTGAAACAGCATCTCACAGAAGGACACCATATCAGGTACCAGGTGGGCAGAGTTCATAGGTTTGCAACACATTAAATTCAGTCTAAGAATGTTGTGGGGCCGTAGCAGGAGCTTACCATGGGTGTCTCTCGGTTACTTCAGCAGGCCCAGCAGGCAGGTGAGGATCTCTCCAGCTTATTGACTCCTCCACACCTTCCCACAGCATGTTTGGTGTCCCACAGGCCTTCATGGCACTTGCCTGGTGCTGTTGGCAGAAAGGGCTGGAACGTCACTGGGCTTTGGCTCAGAGCTGTATTTGATGATATTCTCATTAAAAAAAAAAAAAAATTGCTAGATGTGCCTTTGTGATACAAGGTTTGGTGTAGCTATTATGCTTTCAGTGTTTCAAAGACTATTTCTGTAGCTAAAGATAAGAGGCTTCCTTTGGGACTCTGAGATGCTCCCGCGCTGCCAGATAGTTGTGTTAAGTTGCCGCTGTGAGTGTGAGAGCAGTACATCTGGGTCATATATTTAGGGAAACTGTAGATGTAGAACCTCAGCTGCTACAACCATCGTAGCTCCTTCAATTTCTGCAAGCTGACTTACCCCAGCTGGGAATGCACCCTCAGTAACTGCTGTATTTTGTTGCAAAAACACCCAAAACCGCAGACATATATTTTGAAATACAAAAAGTGTAAATGCTCCCGTCGTACTAAAAGATAAAATATCTTATTATGGCGGCAAGACGGCAAATGTGTATGAGTTTAATCTTAAATAAACCAAATAATCCCACTGACCTTCATGGAGCGAGCGGTGACCTCAGCAGGATTGCTTGTGTGCCTACAGATAGATAGGAAGATGTGCCACACTGAGGCCTCCATGTGCCAAAACTCCACAGCGAGATACCAAGGGGCACAGAACCAGGACTAGGATGTCGGCAAGCAAGATGCCCCCATTTCCTTTTGGGAGATATATTGTAAAATAATATCAATAAAATGTAATCTAAGCCACAGTTTGGAGGGAAAAAAAAATAAACAGATTTCACATTTGGAAAGAAAATATTAAGCAAACTAATTCTTTTCATTTCAAATCAGAAGTTCTCTCTTCGGTTGCCAGAAGACAAACACATCAAAGCATAATACTTGCTGGGCTTTAGGGCTTGTCAACATTTTGAAGCTGCTATTAATATTTGAAATATTTTAACTAAACAAATACTAATGGCTTTTTGAAGCTGTATACATTGATTTTAATAAAATAGAAATAAACTTCTGAAGTTATTCCTGTCGGTGCAGTTGAGCAGTTGTCATAGCAGGCAAAACAAAGCTTTAAATTCATGAGGCCAGTCCTCAAAAAGCACGCAACTGTTTATTGCAAGATTCCACGAGGCAATTAAAACAATGCTGGGGTTTGGTCTATTCCCAACAACAACCCCCTGTACACGGCTTCAAATATTTGCACTGAGCTCTGCAAGCACTTCTGCATCTGCTCGACGTTGCTGGCTGAAGCAGCCTGGCTGAAATTAATGACTGAGAAGAAGAAAGTTGTGAATTAAGCATCACAGTGGTCCATATTTCTTACTCTTATTTATGTGAACTAACTTCTCGGTGATTTATCCATTTTATAAATTTCTCTTGGATGTGTAAAGGTCTTTGAGAAACAGCCAGAACTCTTCTATCCGGTTAGCACTCAAATCTCAGAAATTATGTCTCCCACACATGCCGGTGCACTGGAAGTGGGCATGTAAATGTCAAAACAGGAACAAAAACAAGACTCCAGTGTTTTCCATCTATGCATCACTGCTCTGTGTGCCCAGTCATGCACCTGTCTGTCACCCTCCTGCATTGGCTGTGGAACCACAGCCCTACCTCCTGATGGCCACTAAATGATCTTCTATGCTTTTCACAAACTGGGAAGCTGATGACAGTGGTGGCTTCTCCCTGTGGCCGAATCCAGTGGCACCCTGTGTTGTTTTAAATGCTTCCTTGATAGGGAGAACTCATCCTTTAGCTAGTAAAATTTTCTCAGACCCTTTCAGATTATTCAACCAGAGACCGTTCTTGCTTCCATTATACAACTTTCTCAACTACCTTGCACTGAACCTTGACTTGTTGTTTATTCACACCCAGTACTGCCGGGGGCCGAGGTCTCTGCTTGCTCCCAGTACATCTCCTGCAGGCTCTACCCGCTTAATTAGTGAGTGCCGCTTCGTGGCATCGTGGCCCAGCTTTCTAGCGTCATGCTCACATTCGGCTCCAGTCCAGGCTTACACATCCCAAACATTTTAGGTTAATCGCCTAATCCACATACAGCAGATATGGAGGATCGGGGGAGGTTTATCCATTCAAGGTGCTACCTAAAAGGGTTTTGCACAACTACTGGTTGCAGTACGTGGAGAAGTTCAGCTTAAAATAAACTCTGTCAGAACTGCATGTGGTTGAGTCATCTGGGAGTGACAATTCCTGCCCTAATCATAAAATCTGCATTGAAACCTGAACTAAAAAGAAATATAAATTATAGCCTTATGTTTTTGCAGCAGGTAGTTCTTGATTCAAATTGCTCAGCACCTTGGGCATTATTCAGTCCAGCATTAAATTCAGCCGTGGGCTTTTGTAACCGAGTGCACATGGCAGTTCAGAAAAAGATGTTGATACAAGAGGCCACACGCTGTGACAGAGCAGTAGAAGGTACGTGTCAAAGACAATGTGGAAGCTGCTAGAGACAGGGTCACACAGATGTAGCAAACTGTGGAAGGAAAGGCACTGCTAGATGGTATTCAGAAGTTCCAAGGTTGGTGAAGAGATGAGGGGACCTCCAGAGCTTTCCAGTCGCATTGGCTTTGCCTTTGCAAAGGTTCTGCACGTCTCCTTATCGCCGTGCTGGTAAACTAATTTGCATAGACCTTAACTAGAGCTACACCACAGAAGAATTTGGCTCATTACCTGCAGCTGAGTGCAAATAACGGGATTGGACACCCAGCTAATGTCAAGCAACACAGCTGGACTGACTAACGTGGAGGTAGGTTGGTGCTTGCTTTGCAGAGATGACCATGCTGGCTATGCATCAGTCGGGAGCACTCCCCAGCCAGTACCTGTGACCAGGGCAGGTCCCAGTACCAGCCCCAGGGATCCTTCCTGTGTCAAAAACCAGGGCAGGAGCCAGAGCAGGGGGAATCTCGATGTCTTCCCATGTAAGCAACCCTCTGCCGCTTGTTAGACTGAGACCACATGTTTGTTTGCAGTGTCCAGGACAACTTTGGGCGATTAGTTACCTGGAAAAGAAGCAGCAGATAACATGGCAGGGAAACCCTTCCTGCTCCCTCAGCAATCTCCTGCACCATTGCATAAATGCCTCCATTTTTTCTCCTGTGCTTTCCAAAATGAAACCTGGCCGTAGGAAAGCCCCTGGGATGGCTGCATCCATCAGAAGCAGCCTCTTGAAGCACCTGTACCCAGGGCCACTGCACCAGGGTTGTCGGGTGCCTTCACCATTAGAAATAGCTTCACTGGTCACCCCGTGTGCCGCTTGCTGGGGCTCCTTTGTGCTGAAGGAGACACTGCATGGTCACAGCCCATCTATCTGCAGTTAAAAAAAACAGCAGCCAAATGCTTTTGCCCTGACTTAAGAGATTCATAATAGGGAAAGATCTGCAAACATCTCTAGTTCCGGACACCCAGATCGAGATGAGTGTTTTCCAGTTGTCCTGGGCTGTGAAATCCTGTAGTGCATCACACATCCAGAGGGATCTCTGGTGCTTTATGTCTTCAAAACTTCCTGGGACTTCCTTCAGGGGGGGCAGCCACCCCCAAATCCCAAAATCTAGAATTAGAAACCACTGTTGGAAATGGTAACTGTGCCACGAGGACCGTATTTTATTTACATGGAAAAAGAGCAGTTAAAAGAAAGGACCAACTTTTAAGGAAGGCTTTTCTATATGGCTGCATGAGGAATTATCTGTTTTGAGCAGGAGCTTCCAAGTGGTTTTAAGTATGGCTGTTTGCTCTGTGCAATAACGTCTCCCTTGATACATGAAGTGCAGCACTACATAAATCTTTCCAAGAGGAGGTTTAGCACATCCTAGCCAGGGCGGGCAAAGACTGCCAGGTCCTGCAGCCAGCTCTGCTGCTGGAAGGACTTTAGCTAGGTCACCCCTCAAAGACCTGTTTCATCAGCCTGTCTTGCATAACGCCCGCCTGCAACGCCGCTTCGTGAGAGGTATGATTAAACAAGAACCTTGTTAGAAGCGGACTAGAGACTTCAGTGTGCTCATTGGCGTTGCTGCAGCACGTATAGTGCATGCACAGTGTGATGGTTTAACCCCAGCTGACAGCTAGAACCACGCAGCCACTCTCTCACTCCCCCCAGCTGGGATGGGAGAGAAAACCAGAGGAGTAAAAGTAAGAAAAAACTTGTAGCTTGAGATAAAGGCAGTTTAATAACTAGAGCAAAAGCCATGCACGCTAGCAAAGCAAAACAAGGGATTCATTCCCTGTTTCCCATGGGCAGGCAGATGTTCAGCCATCCCCAGGAAAGCAAGGCTATATCACACATACCAGTTCCTTGGGAAGACAAATGCCACCACTCCCAACATCCCCACCTTTCCTTCTTCTTCCCCCAGTTTTATATACTAAGCATGATGTCATATGGTATGGAATATCCCTTCAATCAGTTGGGGTCACCTATCCAGGCTGTGTCTCCTCCCAACTTCTTGTGCACCCTCAGCCTGCTCCCTGATGGGGGGGGGGGTGAAGAGCAGAAAAAGCCTTGACCGCTTAGCAACAACCAAAAACACCAGTGTTTTACCAACACTGTTTTCACTCCAAATCCAGAAACAGCTCTGTGCCAGCTGCTAGTAAGAAAGGTAACTCTGCCCCAGCTAAAACCATGACACGTGGAAATAGTCTCTTAGTGAACACAAAATGCTTGAAAGAGCCTTTTGAGAGACTGGGAAAACTGTCAATGAAGATCTGGCACCAGGTGAATAAAAGCTGCTCAGATGAGGTGGAGTCCCTGGTTACCTCTGCAGGGGGATGGTCCAGGACTTCATCTCCTCTACTATCCAGGCAGCAGCCCCAAGCCAGAGCAGGGTGTGGGTTTCCAAAGGCAATGTTGACTCGGAGCTGGAGCAAGGGGCCTCTCACTCCACTGGGTGCTAAAACCCAATGCAGCACTGCTGTAGCTAAGGTTAGAAGTTCTTGGCCCAAAATTTTCAGTGGCACACTGTTTTGTCTTTGTTCATTGCATTTTCCAGAAGCTGTAGGTTTTAAAGTCTCCAGTTTATTTCTGGATGGCCCATTTTATGCACATTAAGACACTGAACTGTCTCTGCAGCCAGGCTTGAGTAGATGCGGTTCCTACCTTTCTGCCCTTCCTTGCTTTACTCCCCAAAATGTGGAGACCACCTTCAGAAACCCAAACCATGACAGAGATATTGCTCACCGCTTACACGCCTGGAAACAGAAGATGAGTGTGGCCTCCAGGGCCCTTTTGTTAATGAAAACAGTGGAGACGCCCCCAGTTTAAGTAGTGTCTTGGCAGAGTTGTCCTTCACATCCTGCACAAGTGCCTGTTGAAGGGAGTTCAGCAATAGCTGAAGCTGCTCTTTTCCTATTCTTTATGTAGAAAAGCTCCAAAACTTGGAATAAAGAAGGGGAATATTGAGCTTTTCACCATAAAATCCTGAAAATGCAAAGATCCTTTTTATTTTTTAAATCAAATTGCTAATGATGTGGGGGTTATATTTACTAAAAACCCATATTTCTGACAAACTCTTTCAATCAGCCGTGTGTACTGTTAGAGCTGCAAGAACCAATTTTATGCTGAATGGGCTGGGTGTTTGCAGTTTGTAAGATCCCTATCATTTTGCAGACACAATTAACTTCGTAGCTGGTTTGTTTTGCTAAACCCCCAAAAACTCAATAAAGCCTTTATAGCTGAAAGAGATTCAATCTTCATCTCCATGTAAGATGATGGAATTAGAAAGTTTGGGTGGCGTCATCTGGAAACCAAGGGCAAAGGATGACACCGTGGGAGGTGTTGCAGGAAAAGGCTCTTTTCCCCTGGGAGGCTATGCAAATGATCAAAATCAAAGAAGGTACTGGGAACTGCAGTTCATCTGAAGTTATCTTAGTTTCTCTCTCAGTTTTGAAGCTTAAAAGGGAATTAATTCATTTATATCAGATTGTACTAGAGGTATGTACAACTGTCCAATCCAGGTGGCAGCACTTGCCTTGGATTACTCAGTGCAAAAGACAGAAACACCAATTTTTCTAAAGCAATACCCCATGTGGTTTTCATGCGTTGAGTTCGCTGCAGCTGCAGCCCAACAGCAATGGTCCCCTTGCCAGATGGCTCCCACTCACCTGGGACTGAAATCAAGTGGAGTTTCCTGCCTTGAGATTTTGGGGACGCACCAATTACTGAGAGGTTTCAGGGGACACCTCTGCCCCACAGAAAAGGGGTGACAGGTGGGGGGGTGTCCTATCCGTCTCCCAGCCTCTGGCCAATCTGTGCCTTCCCCGTTGCTCAGGGCGCCTCCAGCCCCTGCGCATCCCCCTTCACGTGCGGCAGCACAAGTGGAGAAAATGCATTTCCATGTGTATTTCCAAACCAGCACCCACGGACCCTCCTCTTCCCCCCAGCTCCCTGGTCCCCACTCAGTCTGATAGTGCCATCAGCTGGGATGTTACTCGACCCAATTTTATTTGTCTACATAGAAATACCACAGTTTCTTCTCACGTACAGCAGCCTGGGTTTGTTCGTTGACACAGAGGTCCATTATGAAAATAAAATATCACATACTTATAAGGGGGAGGGCAGGTGACAAGGCGCAGCTCTGGGACACAAGTCCTCCTAAGGCAGTGGGCACCAGGAGGTGCTTTACCACATAAATAATTTTACAGGCATAGGTGCACCCCCAGTATTTTCCATCCCCTGGTACCACAGGGTGGAGAGAAATGCTGCTTAAAAAGAAAAAAATTAAAATTCATCCTGTCCCCTTCCCTCTTCCACCACTGCTCTCCTAGTGTGGGCTTTCTCCTGCCCAGCAGCCCTGTGCCAGGGACAACTGTTCAGCTCATCATCTTTATCCATCCTCAAGGACCGGTTTGCAGTTGGCACCTCCAACGCATCCCAGAGGTCACTGACTCTGGCCAGGCAAGGCCAGGGGCAATTCTGCTCTGCTCTTGGGAGCTGCCGGAGCCCACCGGCCGGGTTTTGAAGAGGAGAAAACTTTTATTTTTCAAAGCAAGCAGAAGGAAGCACGCCGACTTCTTCAGGTTTAAATAATAGGCTCTTGAACACTTCTTAGAAGTAATTTAGTGTTGTCTGAAGAGAGAAGCAATTTACATTTTCTGTTGTAAGGCGGGAGCAGGAAAAAAAACATGGAGAAGCATAAAGGCTGTATTACCACAGTGTGGACTTTCTGGTTTTTAATCAACTGCTTGAAGTACAAAAAAGCCCTTGTATCCCTCTATTGCTGGCGCTGGCCTTCGTTTTCAGCCACTTGTTACCTACAAACAAGAAAGTGCTTCTGCACAGGGGGAGGAAAAAAAAGGGAATTAAAAGTAAAAACTATATCATTTATTTGAAAGCAATATGGAGATTTTAAACCTGTAACAAGGTACCTTGAAAAGAAAGCTCAGCTTCAAGGATCTCCAACTTGGAAAAGTAGATTTTGTTCCTTACAAAACTAAAAAAGAAAGTGTGAACTAAAATCTGGAATATTTTCAATTATATTTGCTTCAGATTTATGTGAGGCTTATCCTTAAGAAACCCGTTTCAGACAGGTTTATGAAGACATTTTAAAAGGTCAGGGTATTTTTAAACCACCATTAATTTGAAAAAACGCCCCTGTCATATTGAAAATTGTTTTTCATGCCTGCTAAAGAAAGCCCGCACGCTGCTGCCTAACCCTACACCTCATTCTTTTTCCTCTCCCCACCCAGTTTTCAAGGGGTTGGGTTGCTGGGAAAGCCACCCCGAAGGCACCCGTGGTCCCTGGGGGCCCTGCAGCGCACCGGGGGGCCAGGTGGTACCTGGGCACAGTGGGTGCTCGCGCGTGTCAGGCTGTGACAAACCTCCAGAACAAACCAAGGCAAACTTCTCCGCTCCCTCCCTCCTGTGATTAGCAGTTTCCCGTGCAGGGATGGTCTTTGCCAGAGCTTTTCCCAGGCAGTGCAGGGTAAGCAGCCGGGCTTTAGAGCCAAGAAAGAAACAACACGTGAGCCAGCAGAGAAGGAGTAATAGAGGAGGGTATTCATTTTGTCTCTAGTGTTATAAAGTCAAAAAGAGGCATGTGTGTGTGTCTGCGTGTGTGTGTGTCTGTGTGTCTGTGTGTGTGCCTACTGTGAGATTTAAATCAAACTGGTCAGAAGTTAAGCTATTCCGTATTTCAGAGGCGCTCACCCTGGGAGCTTCAGGACAAGAGCAGGTGGGACAGACCACAGACTCGAGGACCAAGCAGTCGCCATAACAGGTCACGGCGGCAAAACCGCAGGCTGGGGCCGGGTTAATTAACTAATAAAAAGTGAACCACCCAGCCTAACACAGAGCTGCAAGCCACAGCAGGAAGAGCAGCCCAGCTGATGAAGTAACTTTGCACAAGCAGAGGGATGAAATGCAGCCCCCGCTTGCCCGTGCCACAGCGTGGGGCACAGCCGCAGGAGGGGGTCTCCGTGGGCACAGAGGGCTGCCCTGGGGTCCCAGAAGGGCCATCCCTGAAGCCCTGCCGGGCTGCAGACCTTGCTGCATGGGTGATGGGAGCGGCAACTTGCTCTGCCTGCCATGGTGCTCTTTAGTTTTAATCAGGCGTTTTCTGTCTTTTCCTCTCCTTGAGAACGCGTGTGGCTCCATAAATGTTGGCATTCAGCATCGCTCTCTCCGGGCCTTTGCAACCAAAATGGAGATGTGTTCATAGACCAGGTGGGGAGCAAGCCATTTCCCTGGCCTAAATTACCTCAGTGGCATATATTCAGACAAAGGGCTTAAACTGAATAAACCACATGGTGCCCTCTCTATTCAAGCCGGGGAAGGCTGTTCAGGAAGGCAGCATCTTTCCCCTGGACCAGCACGGCTGGAAAGAGTAAAAGAGCCCTCCTTCAGTGACAGAGAAGGGGGATGCAGTGGGACATGGCAGGATGCAGAGGGATGCAGTAGGATGCACCAGAACCCGGCAGGGCACAAGATGTGCCACAGACACTGCCGTGGGCTCAATGGGCTGCTGGCCCATGGGATGGGAGGGGATGGGAAATCACCCGTACAGAGGCAGCTGCCAGATTCCCCATGCAAATTCCTGCTGCACAGATATGTGCCTATGTGCAGAGGAGCTGGGAATGCCAGTGTTTGAAAGTCTGCTCAATGCACAGCCGTCAGGTTTATTCCCCCGTGGAAAAACCCAGGGGATTTGCGGGCAGGACTCCAAGATGAATGCGATAATGTCCGAGGCGTATTTCTCATCTCACTCAAAAGGGCAGAGCAACTTGACATCTCATTTTGGCACCAAGTGTGGCTATATCTTGTATTTGCAGGCCTGAGCAAATTGCCTCAAAGGCCGTGTAAGAATTGCAGACTGAACTGATCATCTATCAGGCTACCAGGACGGAGCTCCCTGCTTGTTTCAGCCATTGGCCCAGGAGGAAAATCAACTGACAAATCCCTTTCAAACCGTGAAATGAAACCCAGCGGGGATAGAGCAGCTCTCCTGGCTCTCATGCCACCTACCACCCCACCACCAAAAAACCTCAACCGCCTCTTCAGGCAGAAGTTCCCCTCCAGGAAGTACCCACCACAGACCCCTTCTTGTTTCCTCCACACGTTTGCTCCAAGAGGTGACAAAGTTGGTATCAAAGCAGATCCTGGACCCACCACTGACTGTCACCTTGGGATTTGGCACCAAAAGAAAAAAAAAAAAAAAAAAAGGCTGGACTACACATGCGGATCCAGACTACCCTAAAATTGAAGTTCTTATGCTCAACATCTGCAGAGACAGGCAGCTCCAGACACTCACCCCCACCTCCTTTTACAGCCCTGTTTTCACAACCTTCTATCTCTTTCCACCAACCTGAGAAGGGACATTGCCTAAACGATGATGCTAAGGCTAATACTAGGTGGGAAAAGCTCAACCCTTCATTTTCCTGTTACTCCACAGGCTGCCTTCACATGGGGACACTCCACAAGTTTCTTCCACAACTCAAAAAAAGTTGTGTGGCTTTAGTCGTTAAACTACCAGCACTTTGCTTCTTCTCAAGTACATTGATTAATTCGGGAAGGCAGCCTGTTTGTCTAGGAACAAGACAGGTTTCTTTTTATTTATTCATCAACTCAGAAAAAGAACATCAAGTTTTTAAAGCATTTGCTTCCCTAAAAAATATCGAAAAGCAATTAAGGCAAAATCAAGTACTTTCTCTTTCCCATAATTTGATTGCTGTCAGCTGTATTGATTTAGGAAGGCGCTAGCTGATTTCTGTGATTTTTTTATTATCATTATTACTATTTTCTGGCTGAGGAACTTCTGGAGTTACTGGCCATTAAACACCCAGGATGTAGATCGAGAACCCAGAACATGGCTGTGCATGACTGCAATGCAGCCTGCCCCCATACTGCTTTTAAGTCTGGTTGCCCCCTTCTTTTTCCCTTTTTTTATTTTGCTTTGCATCTGTTCTCAGACTCAGTTACTAAAGGAAAACCTCTGCCTGAAGATTGGGTCCTTCTTCATGTTCTCAAAAAGTTGGGGCTCTGTTTTATTCTGTCCTCTCAAGTTAGGATGCTGGAGTCCAAGCCTTGCTCCACAGGGAAATTCCCATCCCTCTGGGCAGCATTCTGCACCTCCCAGGGAATATTTACTTAAAATTTGGGATCTTTTTTGCATTCCCTCACCAGAGCTGCCATTACTTTTACACACCTCATATCCTCCTGGGAACCCTCACTATTTGGGGATGCCCTGGCATCGTTATGAAAATCAGCATTGCCTGATGACGAGAAGATTAAATAAGTATTTTGCTATTGGTAATTTTGACAAGAGGGGCTTTTCAGAGTATGGTCACTTGTGGTAGGTGGATCATTCGAATAACAACCAATAATGGATTTAGGACGCTCTAGGTGAAGCCTCCTAATGTCTCCTGCTCCTGATGTCTGGGTTTTTCCTATTTCCTTCAACCACCGCCAAAGGAGGGTCATTTCTGCCAAGAAAAAATCCTTTAATTAGTCCACATGCTTACTGGAAGTTCTGAAAACCCTGCCTCAGGTATTTCGATCACAACTACATCATGCCGCCAGGGAAGTCTGTAGGAAACACTGCTTTTTTCTTTTTCTTTTTTTCTTTTTTTTTTTTTTTACAGTATGCTAGTGACACAGTACAGCCAGGAGTTCCCCTTGCCGGAAGGTGGGATGCCAGCATGGGCTGATAAGTGCTTCGGTCCCAAGGGGAGCCAGTTGTGGCTCCAGGGCTGTGGGAGGGAGGCAAAGCTCCTTGTCTTTGGACCCTGCAAAATCACCGTGGGCTGTATCAGCAGAGGAACTGCACAGCCTTGGAGAAACCTCACTAAAAAATTCTCCTTCCTGGGGAAAGGGCAGGTTCTGTGCCCACGCCAGGCAGCTGTGGGGTGAGGAGAGCCGGGACTCCCACATCCAGACTGTTTCTTTCCTCTCCTTCTCCTGAATCTGAAATGCCTCAAAGAAACACCTACACTAGCTGAGTATCACATTGTATTGCTTTTTTTCCACGTGAGTGGCAGCCTGAGATGTATCAGGGATTTGGGAATCCTGGAAGGTCAGGGGATGCACCAGATTGTTCTAGTGCAAAAGCACAGCCTGCATTAAGAAGCCTGGGAGGTTGTGTGCTCTGCACCCAAGGGAAAGTCCTGCGGTGACCAGCAACCTCCAAGGGCCTGGACCCGTGCCTGGTTGCTCCACCACAAGCTTTCCAAGGGCTTTGGCTTTCCTGAGGCATCCATCCAGATGCCTGCTCCAGTGAGAGCACAGACCCCACTGCCCCAGGCAGAGCTGCCTCTCAAGAGTTACTTGGGGTTCCATCAGGGCCGTTCTGGGAATCACTGTCTTTTTACTGATGAAAGGTGGTAAAAATCGAGCTGCCCTTCCTGAGAGCAAGGGTTTTTTAAAACCCACAACATCATCCCAGCAGTGTTTCAGCAGCCACGTCTGAACTCAGGGGCTGAGGGTGCTCCCCAGAGCACTGTGCAGCTGCAATGGTCCCTGTTCAACCTGTGGGAGAAGTACAGTAGGAGGCCAGAAGCTGTACGCTGGGCAGAAAGCCTGCAGATGAAGGTTTCAAGAAAGGAAGGCGTGCTTTCTGGAGGCCAGCACCTCACCTCCCAAAATGACCCTCTTTTGCTGACAGAAATCGCCCTGGATTTCTTCTCTCAAAGCAGTACCAAAAGGGCTTATGGGCCCTCTATTCTGCAGGTAGGTTAGGAATAGAAACAATCCTGTGCTTTAGTTTGAGCTGAAAAAACAGATTTTTTTCCAAGTTTTGCAACTTTCTGGTTGAGGTTTTGGACGGAGCCCATCACTCAGGTGTGAGGAGACTCACTTCTAACCATATTGCTGCTGTCAGTGGTCCCAGATAAAGTTTCCCTGTAAGGTTATCGCCATACTCTGAAATGGCTGGAGTGCTTGTAAAATACCAAAAAGCATAGCCCCTTTGTTGTTTATGTTAACTAGCAGCACTAATTATCCTTCTGCACACAGAGCTCAGCTCCTCAACCTTCACATTTCATCCCTGTTCATCCCATGTGCATCCCCCCATTGCCAACTCTACCGCAGAAGCAATACCATGTCCCTTGCTTTCACATCTCAACCCTCCTCAAAAAGCTAAGAAGAGGACAGTAGAAAAACTCTGCATTTCCTTTTTTCCTTTTTTTTTTTTTTTGTTTTTTGCATTAAATTGTACACAAACAAGAAAACAGATTAAATAACATGCCTTTCAGGGCATACATTTCATAATACCATAGAGAGTATAAGATTTAAAGCAATTCTCTCCACTAAAATTAAAACAAACTGCTCTGAATAGCATTTGCTAGGCTCAGCGGGGGCAGGGGGATGTCGATTTCCATGCTACTCCTCTACAGCTTGTTAGCAGGCGTTGCGAAACATATGCACTTCCCTTAAAAATACAGTTAGGAAGTTATTATCCATCCTTCAAATTATTTCACAACGTGTGCACTTGGCATCACCATGGCAAGGAAGTTCTGCAACCACTTGCGCCCAGGTGTATAGAAACCCAATAAATCAGAGTCTTTTGGGGAATTGTCCCATCTCCCAGAACCTGGCCCCTGGCCCAAGGTACAGATGGGGAGGTTGGTCCAGAAGCTGCACTTTTGTGGTACATGCAGTTATTTATCAGTGGGTCTTGTTTTCATCCCTGCAGGGGCAATAACATAAAAAGCCACATCAAGACTCAGACAAGATAAGAAACTGCAGAGGGCTGGAGTCTTAGGGAGGCAGATGGGACACTAACAGTTAGAAATGGCACATTTTTCTTCCAATACCCACATGTTCCTACTAGATTTTTGCAAACCATGCACATATGTCAGAAGAGCCCTTCCCTCCCAAAAAAGTGAGAGATCTTAAAAGTTTACAGTGTTAAAGCACTGTTAAACTCTTCCTTCCATTTTTACTTTCTGAAAAGTTGATATCATGGTACCACAAAACCAAGTGTAAGTATCCCAAGGACAGAAAAAAAATCATAATTAATAAATGTTATTTTCAAAACCAACCTGCTTTTAGGGCTCAATAACATCTTGACTTTATAATTGTGTGTCTTGAGACTTAGCAGAACCTGAAGATTATGTTATGCCTGACTTCCGTTGCTTTATATCCCTGGGCCAACAAACACCAAAGAAAAGTGAAGGACTTTCAGATGTAGCCCAGTACCCTCAGCATCAGCATTTCTCTAACCTCTCCCTGAGTCAGAGAGCAAACAAAACCCAACGTGAAATCCTAGACAGAGTAATTTTCATTACAGTCCTCTTCCAGCAGAGACCCCGTGTGATTTCAAAGAGCAATATTGATCTAGATATATTTTGATAACAAAAGTATTCATTATGTTTGCCCAAATAAAGCACTTTTGAAGCCTGTCTGCTTTAAACTGTGTTTAGACTGCATGGAGAGACCCACATTTTCTGCATTTAACTACTGTATTTTCACCCAGGGGGCATTTTGTTCTATAGGAATCCTTTAACACTGTTAGTAACATTTAACTCAGCATGGAGCATAATCATAACAGCCATCTATTTATTTGATGGAGCTGGTAAACTGGAAGAAACACGTACACAAAAGAAAGGGGCTGAGTCCAGAGAAGCACAGGGGCTACCAGCTGCGGCCTGAAATCACAGAATTTTGCCTGTAAAAGGTAAAAAGCAGGATACTGGAGTTCAGTAATGAACTCTTTCATGGATAAAAATATGACTAAGAGATATTTTTTTTTGAGCTTTGAGGTTACAAGTCCTGCAAAGCCGGAGAGATGATTGCCTTTAGCAATGAGCAACAGAAAGCTTTCATGTAAAATCCCAGCAGGAATTCCTTTTGGTACCTGTTTGGTTTGTACACATAATTCAGAGGCTTTTGACGTGGTTAAACTAAAGACACTTGCTCTTGCAGATCAAAAATAATTAAAACTGGAGCTGAATATCATGTGATGCTCTGGGGACCAGCCAGACCTCCCCAGCTTTCCCTGTTTGCAGACCAAGCTCTGTTAGATTTCCATTCACTGCAGCTTTCACTGTGCCACAGTCTTTAAGGTGGACAAGAAGAGAGATGAGAACGCAGCCCACTGTGCACTGAGCACAGGTGGTCAGTACGTTGGTTCTGAGCCCTGGGAGTTCCCTGAAGGGCTGCAAATATCCATCCTCCAGCACTCGAATGGCTGAGCAAGCGAGAGCAGACCCAAGGCACCCACTCAATAGGTCCAGGGTTTCTACATTGTTTCTACCTTACATTTTTCTTTTTCTTTTTGGTTGCCAGTTAACTTGAAGAGGGGAACAAATGATGAAGGGAGAACTGAAGTGCCCACTCTTTCTCCACAGGGCTAATTTCGAAATGTAATCAGCTTTGCAACTACTCTCCCAGGAGTTTGTGCATGAGAGGCTCTAATTAAAGCACGAGTGCGATGGCTGCAGCTGCCCTGGTGACAGGGAGCAGGCGGCGCAGTTCATGCAGCCATGAGCAGTGGCAGCAGCTCTTTCTTCATGGCTTTCCTTGGCACCAGCCCAGGCAATGCAAGCACACAGTGGTCACACAGGAGGCCTTGCATCCTGGGCTGCATCAAGAGAAGTGTGGCCAGCAGGTCAAGGGAGGTGATTCTGCCCCTCTACTCTGCTCTCATGAGACCCCACCTGGACTACTGTGTCCAGCTTTGGAGCCCTTGGCACAGGAAAGACATGGACCTGTTGGAATGAGTCCAGCAGAGGGCCACGAAGATGATCAGAGGGCTGGAGCACCTCTCCTAGTGCTGAGAGAGTTGGGGTTGTTCAGCGTGGAGAATAGAAGGCTCTGGGGAGACCAAACAGCAGCCTTCCAATACATAAAGGGGGCCTACAGGAGAAATGGGGGGGGCACTCTTTATCAGGGAGTGTAGCGATAGGACGAGGGATGATGGTTTTAAATTGAAAAAGGGGAGATTTAGATTAGATACTAGAAGGAAATTCTTTCCTGTGAGGGTGGTGAGACACTGGAACAGGTTGCCCAGAGGAGTTGTGGATGCCCCATCCCTGGAGGTGTTCAAGGCCAGGCTGGATGGGGCTTTGAACAACCTGCTCTAGTGGGAGGTGTCCCTGCCCA
>JAOXNO010000001.1:141090503-141138922 GCA_028565335.1 Limnodromus scolopaceus
CTGCAAGACAGCAGGCATGTGGCAAGCATAAGACATCAGCGTTAATATTATTGTAGCTGTGAGTCGTAAGAGGAGACCTCAAGGAATTCCCACCTCTGCAGATGATGCTCTGTACCATCCCTGGAGGAGGTGAGCACCCTAAGAAAGAAAAACAAAAGGCCAAGGACTGAGTAGACAGTGGTTTCTCTGAGAAAACAGGAAACAGAAGAGGCACAAATCTGTTCTTTGCAAGGTCTCACAGGGAGAGATGTAGAGACCCTTACGTGCCCGTGAGGTCGTGGTCAGGGAAACCCACCTCCAGCAGCCACGGTGAGCGCACAGGCTGGCAACCTCTGTCCTGCTCCTAAAGGGAAGAGAACAATATGGCGAGGGTGGCCCCAGACCTGTGTGCCTGGTGCTGCCACAGAGAAGTCCCAGATGTATTTAATTCAAGTGTAACATCAGTGTCCTACCGAGATTATGAGTATCAGTGGCATGCAAGCATTGAGTCCAGGTTACTTGCAAATTTACCCTGACATGCCTCTGCCCAATGAAGAGGCCTTTAGAAAAGTAAACTACAGGCCATGCTGCCAAAGCTTTGTGTACTTTTCCTATGCCTTTAATAGGATATTTTAAAACATCGTAACTGATGGTTTATTTGCCCTGAATCTGGTTTTGCATTTCTTAATCGGCAGCTAGGATCCTACATGTCTCCGCTGAGCCCAGCGTGCAGGCAAACAGTAGCGCTGCAGGGTAATGTCGTGGTGCGGGTGAAGTCTTTTATTGGACCTGCAATTAGCCCTCAGGTGAAAAAAGAAGCTTTCCCAGTGCTCCCCCAATATAAATTACAAAACTACATTTTATTGAGGACAGAAGAAAACACAGAGGATTATCTGGGTAAACTCATCTGGCTTTATCAGCAGTAAATTTGTTGTTCAAGCCACTTAGGTCTAGTTACTGTAAATTCCTGTTTAATTATAATCCAGATGTTCTCAAGGCCCTCTTACCCTCTGGCACGCCTTGACAAGCACTGTGCAGAGGAAATGCAGCGCTGCGGTTTTCAGGGTTAAGATGCTCTTTGGAGAATACACTGGGAGAGCTGCTCGGCACAGAGGGGCGGTGGGGCTGGATCCTAGGTGATCCACAGGGGTCGTTTTAATCAAGACCATCCCTAATCCCGAGCCAAGTGTTAATTGCCAGAGGGGGGAGAATAGGCAGCTTTCCAGCCCTTTGCTGGGTTTACCCGCATGAGATGCTGCTGCCTGATGAAATATTGCTCCTGCACAGCACCTGCTGAGATGTGGGAAGATCCCTGGTTCGTTGCAATGCAAGTGGCATCCCTCACCCCTCCAGAGATGTCAACATGGCTTTTGTTTTGTTTGCACTCATACTGCCCTGTTTGTTTGCTTTCTCTTTTACTTTTTCTGGAGTAACCAATATATTTTGTGGCTGAGTGTGACTCAAAGCATATTTCAGTTACTATGCTATTTTTGTTGGTTTTAAGCTAAAATACTTTCAACAAAAAGGTATAGCTTAGACATTCATACATGACATGGAAAGAGGGAGTAAAAATAACACAAACAAAGATTTCTAAAGACATACTCTTACAAACTATATAATAAAGTCATTTAACTCATTGCCATAGGATGCTGCAGAAGTCAAAGATATAGAGAAGTGGGTGTTTCATGCACTGAAACAACTTAGTTTATGTCGCATCTTGGGTTTTGTCCTTTCTGATCTATATCTACAAATTTCTTGTATTGCATATAAATCATTTAGGGGAAAATTTTCTGTTTGAACGCTTAAAAAATCTGCTTTTAGAATACTGATTGCCAAGTGTTATGAGATTCGTTTGATTTTTAATGTTACCCAAAAAGAATCATGGAATCACAGAATCACGGAATTATCAGAGTTGGAAGGAACCTCTAGAGATCATCTAGTCCAACTCCCCAGCTAAAGCAGGATGCCTATAGCACATTACTCATGACCTCTATGAAAACCTTCACCAACACTTCATATGGATATAAAGCCATATGGAATCAGGTCTTTGAAAAGAATCAGAGTTTTAGATTCTTAACAATACTCAGAACTACTTAATGGTCTCTGCTAATAGAAACTAATAGCCTGTGTTTGACAGAAGCTAACGTCAAACCTTTAGAGGTTAAGGACAAAGTTTGTCTTCCCACTTGGCAGTGGTGAAGTTCTAATTCATTTCCTTCTTCTCCTTTTGCTCAAGCACAGTCCCATGAAACCGCTCAGTGTATACTCTAAGTAAAAGAAGAAATGGTGGAGCTAGACATTTATCTTTGTTTAAAAGTAACTCCTGAAAGTTCCAACGAGTTAAAAATACCACATCCTCTCAATAGAAATTAAATACATATTTTTATTTTAAAATATTACTGTTTCTGGCCCAAGCACTATATTATTTGAGCTTTAGCACCTGTACCTACTATTACATTTGTATTTTTAAAAGGTTATAATATTGCCAACTTCAGCTTGTTTCTAAACACATCTCCCAAGTGTGTGGTGACTTCTGTAATTCAAACATTTAGTCATGAGGCAATATGGTATCAAAGACAAAAAATAGTCAATGTAGACATTAAACATCGCATTGACAAGGTGCGCAGTGTTGGGGGACACTGACATATCTGCAGAAGAACAAGTGCCCTGCAATTCATGTGAACAGGATGGATATTAAAAGGTCAGATATTGTAGTCAGGAGTTTCTAAAAAATATAGTTTTTTGCCTCTGCAATTTCATTTCCAATAGATCCTTTCACTTCGATCAGACACGGGACTGATTATGACAGTTTGAATTACGTTTTAATTTTAGCAAATTGTTCTGCTATTATTTTGTTAGACCAGAGGAAGATTCTGCCATCCAGTGGTGAAAAATCACTCTTTTATTTTAAGGCCACAGTTTATACTAGAACCACATTATACTTTTAATCGAATGGGCATATTTGGGCTGCTGTAAGAACTTATCTTTTGTTTCTGGCCTAGCAAAAAAGATAATTTTACAGGGGAGTACACTGGTAAAACTTGTGGGGGTACATTGTACACACAGACTGTGCCTGTTGTTGACACCTGGTTTTGCTCTCTCATTAGCACACTTGGTCTCGTTACCCAGTACAGCTTAGGACACACGTGTGCCATGTTTACCATGCACCAGAAGTACACGTTGGGATGAGTCCTGGGCTGCCACAGTCCTGCTGCCAGCCTGTGCTGCAGGCCCCAGGACGGAGAGGAGATCACGTGCCGAAATGTCTTCTCCCCAGGCAGGGGAGAATGGAGCAGCGCACTGGGCCCAGCTCAGCTTTTCCCGAGGCCATTAGCTGCCCGTCCACATTTGTCATCTTTGGGCAGTGTCAGGAGTCATGTCTTGAACTGTTTATAAAAAAGACACCTAACAACATGCAAACGTGTATCACAATTTCCCAATAGTAGTAACACACATAACCAAAGGCAGCTGGACCTTCACCACTTTGGGCGCCATTTGGGGTGGACGGGTGGTGTTCAGCCCCTTTTGTGCAACTTCTCTGAGCTGGATGGCACCACACCAGGGACATGGACCACTGTTGTACCCTCTGCAGAAAGGGCATGGGGGCTTTACTATTCAGTCAATGGTCTTTAAGGAAATAGCCATTTTTGGAAAGCAGTGAGCAGCATTTCTGGAGGTGAGCACTGACCACCTGGGGTGCACATGGTGGGTGAAGCACCCATGAGCCATGTGGGGTGGGTGCCCAGCAGAGCGATAAAACAGCCCTGCCCAGCCGTACAGCAAAACACACGGCAAAATGTTGCACGAGACCTCACCGAACCCCAGATCCAGCACAAAACACATCCACCCTGTGGAGCAGACCATGGCTGGGTATGTCACGCTGTTGGTGTGAGAGGGATAGCGGCTTTCTTGCTGAGCAGTCATCTCCTGAAGTAGGCCAAGCAGGAGAAGGGGACGAAGAAAGCTGAAAGAATCAATACAGGAGGTGACAACAGCATTAATCAGAGTTGCCATGGTGCCCAGTGACAGGAGAAGGCCCAGATCCCAGCTTGATCCTGTCAGCAGAAGCAAAGAGGGAGAAGAGCTCCATCCCACTCAGCCGGATGCATGGGCTCCAGGAGCACAGCCTACCCCTGCCAGGGGGCTGCCATGCACAACACTTCCTTCGGCACCAGATGCAATTAATTACTTCTCCAATTAGTCCCCACAGGTCTGACACCCCCAGGGGAGCTGCCAGAGCAGCTGGAGTTTTCTTTGAGCTCCAGAGCAGAGGAGGATTGCCCACCTCTTCTTAGGATGCAGCATAGAAGCCAAGGGACACCCAGAAAACTAGCAAGACCATATTATGGCATCACTGGTGGCAGGTGAGGAACTTGAATTTCTAGCTGGTACCAGTACTGCCATGGTCCTAAATACACTTACCAGGCCTGGAAAAACAGTTTACTTTACAAGATCTGGCCCAGGAGGTTCACTCAATTTGGATATCCGCAAGACCTAGGTGAGCTAGCCCTGGGCCTAATGTTCTTGAGCAAAGGATTGGCAGAAAAATACCTTAAAAAACTTTAAATGCAAGAACCCCTAGGATTTTGAATACTGCATTTACTCATCATTTGCTTCTCATCCTAAGAGCAATGACAAGGCGTGCACACCTTTCTGTGTGCTTACTTGTAAGAAATAGCTTTGAGTATCCTCTTGTCGCACAAATTTGTATTTTTGGAAAAGTACTCAGGCATTTTGAGGTGGAAGAAAACAGTAACATGGGAGCATGGATCACTCAAATATCTCCTTCCTCTGGGGGGACATGGAGCTGGCACCAGCTCTTGTGGGAGGGGACAGCCCTGGTGTCCCTGCACTGGGAGCAGAAGGAGCAGTGGCAGCAGCCTGTCCTCTACCAATGCCACCACAGGCAGAATGTACCTCACAAATTAAGACACCTAAATTTAGGTGTTTTCGTATAGGTCTGAAGAGCAGTTGCGCTGACGAGATGCAGACACCTCTTTTAGGGTGTGCTGGACAGTCCTCAGACTGCCTTGAGGAGATCTCTATTGCCAACACGAGCAGCTGGGCTGCCACTCTTGCATGTGCCCTGCATGGGGGCACATAAATTTACGTGTCAAAGTTTGGGTCCCAACAGGGCTGGAGTGCATAAATGCATCAGGCAGAACTCCACCTGCAAGGGTCCAGAAGGGAGAACCCATCCAGTCAATGAGACAGAGGCGATATGGGACTATTCAGCTTTCCCAGGCAGGGCTGAGGGGCAGCCCCCATCGGGACTGCATCTATGGACTTCTAAACCCTCCATGTTAACAACTCATGCTCCACTTTGCAAGAGCTTCCTGAGGCTTTCTTTTGACATGCAACCTCTTGAAATATTGATCGGGGGAGTGCTGAATTTGCTCACCTGTCAGTAGGAGAGCTGTAGGTGGGTGGACTGAAGACTGCTTGGCGCTCTCAGGCAATACCTGTCAAAGAAACTATTTTTCAAGCCAAAACTGTACATTCATGTTGACTTTTACATGTTTTTGTGTAAAAGAAAATTATTCCTTGGACTGAATTTGGCCTTAGAGATAGTGAACTGCCCTGGCAGAAAACTGATAGCACTTACCTTAAAAAAATGAGATTGTGAAACTTCAGCATGGCATGGGTTTTCCTCTTCTAATGTATTGTATCCAACTGTTTGGCTTGGGTTTATTTTGTATTCAGACTTTAGCTGCTATCTTCACTGCAGGGAGAAAAAAATTATTATGAGCAAAGATGTAACTTATCAAAGAGAAAACACAATTGACCCATCTTTCCCGTCTAGTATCCAGGTAGATAAACAACAAATGTATGAAGAAATTCATTTTTACCTAGATGAAATCCCTGACTCTATCGTGCTTACTTGGGAGCCAGTTTCATTTACAGAACGATAGGCAAGCACAAGCTCTTTCTCTGCACAGAAGTAAATCTTCCTGCAGCAGATACACTTAAAAAGAGACCTGCATCTCCCAAAGACATTTTTGGCTGTGGGATACATATTTTCCACAGGGTGCTGTTCTTGCTGAGCCTTATTCCCTCAACTTTATGCTCACAAGACAGGTTCTTTTGACTAAAGTTATACACGTGCTTAATCAAGTACAGATAAGACAGCATTTATTCACTATTTTTATAAAGCAATTATGAATGACTCACTTGCATGTGATTTGTTCAGTAAGAATTATGAGCCTTTTACCTTTCTTCTGGTAATGTGAGAGAGCTTTGCTTTTTGATTTAGAGTCATTTTCTTGGGAGGACTGGTTCCATAGGAAAATGATCATATACTTGTCTTTTTCCACACCCAGTATTTTTGAGGACTGCCCGCTCCCTCCTCTGTGAGCGATGACCCTGCTAACCAGAGTAGTTCAACCCCTGTCAGACCAGCATCAGATCTGCCTGAACGCTGGGCACAGCCTGAGAAAAGCACAGCAAAAGACACTCGTGGCTGGTTTTGGACCTCCTTCATGCATCTTTCCTTATCAAGCAAAGGGCACTGCAGCTCACAGAAGAAATTGCAGAACCAGAGTTTCTGCTGGCAGATGCCATCAATGTCAGCAGAATTACTTCCCCAGGGATCTTAAAACTTTCAAAAGTGGCAGATATTTTAAAGACTATTTTAAGAAGGTTTCAAAGGGAAACGTTATTCAGAACACTTGATACTCCCTGTTTCCAAGAAGTCAGGAAAATCTGAATTCCAGAAATGGGTTATTTCCTCTTTGAGGAAAAACGAGCTGGCAAAGATGCTGGATACCAGGGAGGGAAAGCAGACAAATATTGGTATTATGTTGTCTGAATAGCATTCATGCCCCAAGGAATTGCTTTATTTCTGGACTACCAGCGGTGGAATTAGATCAAATGGAATTTTTAAAGGATCCAAGTAGGAAATGTGAAACAATGGCCTGCTTAACACTCCAACAAAAGCTCAAATCCTCATCCTGCTATCTTTGGTGACATTGCTGTTTTACCAAGGGTAGATTTTGGAGATCAAAAAGTCCTCATTCATTCCAAAAACTGCCTTACTGAGAGCAAGCGAAGGCTGAGCTGTCAGTGGGGCCGCTCTACCAGTGGTCCAAATGAAGTCACTGAGATTTCTAGTGGAGTAATAGTCAGCTCATCCCCAATAACAATATAACAATCTAGTATAAAAACATGACATTGTGTAAAGCTGCTGTAGAGCTAAATGACACTTGGTTGTCACTCATTAACAGTAGAAAATCATACATACAACCTCAAGAAAAACTGTCACCAAAGTCTCAAAAGCTGGAGGAAGCCTGTTCCTTCAGAAAGGTGAAGTATGTTCAGAGACAATGCTGCTAATGACTGGGGGCTACCCTTTCCCCACATGCTAGCAACTTGTTTCAGACGCTAGCAAGGAGAGGGAGATAGTGCGAGAGAGCAGAAAAGCTAAAATTCTAAAGGTTCTTTACCTAAAGGTACCTCTATAGAGGTAAAGAATGCCTCTTGATCAACCACTAAAAGGAAAACTCTGGACTTCTCAAAGTTTCTGCTGATTTCCACAAAGTCCTGACAGGACTGTGCTTTCTGCTTCTCTTCACTCCAAGCTCATTGGCACTGGACTGCCTTCCCTAATTCGGTTTTCTAGTGTAACCATCTGGAAATGTGGGGTGGGGTATAACATAGAATGACGAGTGCTTGCACTTTGCTGGATTTTTCTTTTCAGGATATTTTTCAATAGATGGACACAAACAAATGCTGCCACTGTTTTCTCTTTAGAAAAGGTTAGTTACAGTATACACAGAAATCAACTCTCGGCACCATTGCAACAGGAATCCTCTGAAACATAATGTTTATTCTCATGACTGTAACACATAAGCCTGTGGTGATGATCAAACACTTCTGCAACCCTCTTTGTCATCAGCGAAAGGCCTTGACTGCAAATTCCAAATTTGATCCAAATATCCACCAAATCTGAAGCTTCTTAAATCTCTTGTTTTATTCAAAGCAGTTTTATATAGCAAATTTCAGATCAGCTAGTTGATCTAGTTTTTCCTAGCTGGAGAATGGTGTTTTGGTTTGGGCCCATCCATTCCATGGCAAGTAGCTCTACAACTCTGTCATTTGCCAAAAGTAATGTACATCCAGAAAGAAACCGTGTCTCCTGTTGCTTTCAAGTGGGTAACAGAGGTAGATAATGTGGAGTCCCCTAAAGTTCTTCCACCTAAATTTGACATACAAGCCATAAAATATAGTGGAACAATCCATGAATTCTTCCCTCCAAATCCAATATGACAACTTTTACCTACCTGTGAGATGAGGACATGAAGATGTCTGAAAAGAAAATGCACCATGCAAGGTCCTGCCTTGCAAGGCCCTCCCTTGCATATAGCCCAAAACGTGTCTTTGCTTTATTATTTACCTGCCTCAAATTTTCACAGATTGAAGGACTTACTCCTGTGCAGGCAAAAATAGAAAAGGCCTTGGTGAAATGAACCAGATCTGCTAGCCAACATCCATATTCTCAAGGATGGAAGGACCACAAAGCACAATTTATGTACTTTTCGACCACTTGAACCAAAAGAGGAAAGAACACTTTCTCTGCAAGTGAATAAGATGATGACACATCAGATAGACAGTAAAAAAATAAACCCCACTACACAGCTATAAGAATGATTCAAAGACTGTAGATCTGACTCTTCCATCAAACATGAGGGACCTCTTTTGGGTAGTGTGCAAGATAACAGGCGGGAATTATTTCTTTACAGGTATGAGCTGATCAGCTGTGAGAAGAGCTTGGATTTGAGAAGACTTTTTCCAGAGCAGACAGATGTGTATTATAGTTATGACAAACTCATGATGGAAGTGGGCAAATTATTGTAACAGTGATAGTAATTGCCTACTGAAAAAAAAAGAAAAAAAAAAACAAAAGCACAAATACCACGGTACGTCTCTAAATTATGAGTAGTTGAAGTGAGACCAGCTGTTTTTTCAAAATGATTTGGTTTAGTTAAGGTGGGTGAGAATTTTTAAGTAAAAGTCTATGGATTATGCTATACAAGAGGTCATATTACGCATTCACAATGCCCTTTCTGGATTTAAAATCTATACATTTCTATTGGGAACATAGGCTTTCACAAGCTTCTGACTTTATGATAAACTCTCTGCCGGATGTCAAATTCTTCATGTTTGGTATCAGTGGACAACAATGTCCATAAATTAATTTTGAAATGAAAGTTTGAACTAACTAGAAATTGAAGGAATAAAATAAGCTTTCATCTTACAGAAAAGAAAAAAAAAAACCACCACACACACAAAACTAATTCAGTTTCCTCTGTTGAGACTCTCCTCACCCAAAAAGTCACCGAACAAAAAATGGCTAATTTATGTAGCAGAGACTGTGTCACCACAGAGAGACAGATTATTCCTTTCCACAAATGATACATCAAGCAAGAAAGTTAGGTGGGAACAGCTAAGCAGGCACCCAGGGTATATCCAGGGTACTCTGGTGCAGCTATACTACATGGGCTGTCCACCTCTCTACCCCTCATCCTCATTTCCTCACACTTGCATCAGTTGCAGCCCCTGATCACAAACACTGGTGACATTATCCACCAGCATCTCTTTAACCTACAGAGAGAAGGGGGAAAGTCAAACTGGAGACCAGATCCCTGAGCTGACTCCCGCCCAGTCTCAGGACAGTTACTGGGGTGGACCAGCTGGACCCAGCAGGGACAGACCCCCAAGGAAGGGAGATGCTAAAGCCACAGAGAAAAGCTGGCAGTACTGCACCCTTTGACCAAGACAGAGCTGCTGGAGACCTGAAATTCTGGAGTATGTCCAAGTTTGTGACCAGACTGCACCCATGTCAGGTAGGTTCTTTGTGGTGAACAAGGAACACCATCCACCCTTCCTTTTGGAGGCTTTGCAGCAGTTGAAACATAAAAAATTAATAGTTTGTAAAACCCCCTACATTGCTAAAATACTGATGTCAAACACAGTGCAGCAGAGCCTGCTTTAGCCTTCTCATCTCAAATGTTCTTCATTTATTAGGTCTTTACTTTTTCATCTTCACGAGAAATATCCCCATCTGTTTGGTGGTAATAATTCTAGGCTTCAGTGTTTAGCTCCAAGGTGAAGCAAAACGCAAACTATTATTCTGTTCACTGAAGACTAGAAAAATGGAAAATCTTGTAACAAACTCGAAGATTGAGATGGGACAAAATCAGTTTTTCTCCACATAAAAGATCGATTGGAAAAATAATGTCCTTAAAACAGCATGTCTAACACTTGCTTTTTTTCATTTTCTGGAGTTCTTTTCAGAGACTTATTGGAACAGTGGGTGCTTGAGGTACAAGGACAGTGTCATTTGCCACAGAGTAGCAATCCCTTTCATTCTGTAGGGCAAATTCAGTCCTTGTAAATGGATACATCTCCCTTATTATTCTTCTCTTATTTTTTTTCCTGCTGCCAACATGCCTGGTTACTGCAGGATTGCACTTGGCCCTTTGTCTTTAACGGTGAGGCCACTTGCTTGACTGATTGCCTAGGAGTCTAAGTACACACCAAAAAAAGCTGTTTCACTTCATATGGGTTAGCTGGGAATGTCCAGATGGGAAATGAGCTCCTCCTTAGCCATAACCTACTGGAATCTTCTTTTCTTTATTCTCTCCCAACCCTGTTGCCCACTACATTTAACATCAAAAAGGACCACCCATTTCACCAAGCACTGTACAAATACATAGACAGTCCTTATGTCCATGATTCCTACAGGATTTATAAGGCTAAACAGATACACAAGGAGATAAAGAGGCTTCTCCAGCACAATGTGGTAATCTGTCGCATGCAGCAATCTGTGTTGCTATGTGTTGCCCCACGGACATGGCGAACCTTGGAGAGCTTCACTTTCCCAATTAGGTCCTTCAAGACCTCAGTGTGGTGAGAGAGCAACCTTTTCTTGTGAAATGGGGAAGATTTATTTAGGATTGCTGGAGGGCTGTCTCCCAGCTGTTCAGGATTAGAGATCTTTCACTACTCCGTATGTCTGGAACCATTTATGCATCTGTTGGAAGAGTTTAATGGAAATTTGTACCCGGTGTTCCAGGAGCAGGCTGCCCCTTGCAGGACATGGACTGAGAAATTGCATTTTACCAATTGCCTAGTGCCCATCATGTTGGTTTTTCTATAACTATAATCTGTAGAGGTAAATGTAAGGAAGATGTGGGAATTTTACAAATAACGACAGCGGTTCTCCTGAAGCCAGACAGGTGCAGATAATTCTTCATGACCCAGGAAAAAGAAAATGAAAGGTAATCAGTATGAATACTAAAATATAAGGGCAGAAGCACATGTGCTATATCTCACAACAGTATATGTTTAAACACTAAATATAATTGTGGGCCCAAGTTTGGGTGGTTTTTCACATAGAAGACTCTCTTTTCCAAAATCTAAAAAAGAGGAACTACTTGAAATTAAAGTTAGCAATAATGTTTCTCAAAACTTTTCTGAAAAGAAAAAAAGAAAAAGATTTACTGGTGTAAAAGATCATTCTTATTTCTATATTTCTTCTGATGAAAGCAATGTTAGCTGTTACATACTTGCAGTGCATAAAAATTTTCTAAAAAAATTGGGTTTGTATACTGTTTCTTTTGTTCTAGTTCCGTCAGCAATCATCTTTTTTTCCTTTAATTTCTTTACATAGATTTTCTCAAAGTAGCATCTGTTTTGCCTTTTAAAAATTAACTGTGTAAGCACAACAAAATCAGAGAGATGTCAAAGCTGTGGAATTTTCCCTTGCAACCACACAAAGCCAAGTTTTGGATGATTCTGTTGTGAGACGATGAATCATCTCAAGTTATGGAATTTGGGTTCAGGTTCACTAAGGTAGCTATTATGGAGCTCAGCAAATCTATATCCACCTCTGATCTGTTGTGGTTGTGCTTTTCAGTTTTTGGAGGGGGAAGGGCGTATGAGAACTTCTAATGTCATTATCCAAACTAAAACTTTGCCAGTTATATATTTCAAAGCCTTCCTCAAATGAACTAGAAGTCTGTCCTAAACCTTTGACAACTCCGTTTGACAAATCCAAACGGAATAAACCCCAAAATTTAGGAACAAATGTTCTCAAAGACAAGTGTTTGCAGTCAGCAAAAGAGCTCTTAGATACAATTCTCTGGATAAATCCTGGCAGCTGAACTTAATTAAGAGACGAAAACAATTAAATAGCAATGTGTGACAAAAATTGGCTAAACTAAAATTCTCTCTAAAATGTCCTTATTAGGAAATAAGAGAATTAGTGTTCTGCTGTTTTCCACAGAGGGAAGGATGGCCTCTTTCTGTCTGTGCTCATGGGGCATTATCAGCCTCTATTCACACTGGTCCAGCTGGCAGCCCACAGGTCATGGGATATTTCCATGTGCCCCCTGCCTTCCCCCAAAAGGTCCTGACAATGTTCAGGAGGAAAATGATGCTTTGGCAGCCTATGTGTCCTCCTGCACATGCAGTGCCAGGTACGGAGGTGGCCAGGAGCTATTGCTCTGGTCTCTGGGATAAAAGGGGTGAAGGACACCCCTGTGCATGCTCATGCACAGAGACAATCACGGGCTCCTTTTGTCAATCCTGAGCATGGGAAAACAGTGCCTCAAAAGCAGCTCCACCACCACATCCCCCCAGCTTTCGTCCAGTTCATGACTCACTGGCTGACAGACAGATGTGTTGCAAGAAACAAAATTCTGATTTAATCATGTCCATTTTTCTCCAGCGTCACTGCCCCAGAGAAACCGAGAAATGTACATCTCTTCTGATCCACATCATGGATCTCTACTCTTCTCTGGGCAGCTGGAGATCAGATACAATGTCTGATATATTCTGGTCCTCCTCCCAAGGCTAATCCAGGATTAGCCAGTCTTGAGGAATAATTGCTTTCCACAAAGGTCTGATCCAAAATGGTAATTTTTTAATGTTCGTAAACAGTAAGTAGAAAAAAGTCACTGAAAGCAGCTTACTAAAATAGCCAATGAAATAGAGAAATTCAGATAGACTTCTGTGGATATGGGGTAGTCTTATAATTCTTTGTGGTTATCATTCCGGTTTTACGGACATAGGAATTAATTTAAAAAATCAGAGAATTTAGAAGTTCCAGAAATAGATTGTGAGAAGTATCCTTGAAAAAATAAACTATTGGATTTCAGATATCATTGTTGTTGTTGTCATCATTTTCAAATCTGGCAGGGAATTCAAGACATAGTGTCTAATACACTGAAGTCCGAAAGAAAAATTCAAGAATCCACAAGAATATGAAAATTTTAGGGTGTTAATGTTTAAAAGAAGATAAGGAGCATCCTGACTCTCCCCAAAAAAAGAAGAGAAAGAGAATTTACAGCAAGTGCCAAGCAATCTTTTTTGGCTCCCAACTCTTCCATGTAGCATGTATAATAGGATTAACTTTAATTGCTTCCAGCCTATATCTAAAGATGAAGAACAGGATACCAGCTGGTTCGTACCTCACCAGTCATTATCTATTAAAAAACTGTCTGGCTCACACACCAATTGCACATAAATTGGGTACTTCTTGAGGTCAACTTTTTTACCTCACCAGCTGTCTTAGCTTTTCATAAACCTCTGTCACCCCAGAAGCTGTACTCGGGTTATTTCTTCTTCTCATTTGGGCCTGTATCCTGCAGGATACGGGGTGTTTTGTTCTCGAATTGTGTCTAAGTGCTTGACAGTACGGACGCAGTGAAATCTGCAGTTTTCAAATGAGGGGCCGTGGTGGATCAGTGCCAGACTGCTAAGTATCTCTCAGGACTGAACCTTTTGTTAGAGCTCTGATACTTTTTCACTGAATTATCTCTTCCTCCACAAAAGGGACTATTTGTTTCAGCTGGGCTGCTTTTGTCGTTAAATACTACCCAGATTTAGCAGATAGCAGAACTACACCTTTGCCTATACACAGTGTGCAAACCAAAGAGAAAAGTAATTCTAGTGAATAAGTTCTCTTAGCCTGAAACCATTCTCTGCACTAGAAAATATTTAAAAGAAGAAAAAACTGTGGAATGCAAATGGGTAACATTTTCTGCTGCTGAAAATGTTTCATATGACCTTATAAAAGGTCCTTTTTTTCTCCTGGATGAACACCAATCTCACATATGCAATAGAATATTCATCCCTCTTAGTGTAATTTCTTTCTCAAAGAAATTTATCTTTTAATATTGCACTACAGATTCCTTTTCAGTAATAGAACTGCTGTTTTTTCTGAAACTAGCAATAGATTGCAATCTGTGCCCCTGCTTTTATTTCTTCCCTTTTCTCCAAAGGTGTTTTAGACCATAGCTGCTTCCATCTTAAAAAACAAAAAAAACCAAACACACACACACAGAAAAAACCCCAAGTAGTAAAAAATATGGGAGATGACTGGAGGATTAAAAAAGCATATCTGATGTCAAAAGCTCCTACATGGTATCAGAGTGAAAAATCCCAGTCAGGTAAATGAACTTTGTGATCCTAAGTCCCCTGGACATCTCTTGGAAGGGGCATCCTACCCCATGCTTTCCTAAATCTTCTAATTTTTCCATCTGGGGAAAAGAGAATGTCTGTCAGCACAGCATTTCTATGGCTCAGCCTGCATGATTGTCCCTTTTCCATCCACACCAAGTCAATTTATTGCTCAGGACAGACCCATCCACATCCCAGTTTGTGGGATTGGTGTGCAATCTGGGCAGCTACTGCAGGCACCCTTGTGCAGTTGATATAAAAGCAGAGACTTTCCCGGCCTGAGGGATGATCTCTTTGCTCAGCAGTTGGCACAGCAGCAATGGATACCACCTTCTGCTCTCTGCAGCTCTGAAAGACAGGAATTGTTGCCTCACATTAGAGTGATGGCTCGACAACCCTCTGCACTGCCCAGATAGACATCTCATATTAGGGTGAAACAACCCAGCTTCCCAGTTGCAGCTGAAAGCCCTCATGCAGAGAGGCTGATGGAGAAAGAAACACTTTAGGACTTGCAGGGATCCGCGGGGATCTCCAAGAGCAGAGGGTATCACATATTTGCACAGCATGATGCATGCCGTGATCAACTCTTTACCCTAGCTGCAAAGCAGCTCTTCAGGAGCAAGCAAATTCACACATCACAATGGGGTCGTAGTCTGGCTCCAGAATTTCTGCAGGAGAGAACAAAATCCTCTGGATCTGTATCATGAGCTTGCCCCAGGCAGCTGCCACCCCAATACCATACCAATGCAAAAAAAATGGGATTACTGCTATCTGGAACCCAGTTTGCCTCTGGTACCTGGATAAATGATGTAGTGATGCAAGCCATCAGTAGGGGAATTTGGCAATGGTATTACAGAAGTAATATATCTATGGGTAATCAGCATTGCAGATATACTTGAAATTCTAGCAAGGTTCAAGAAAATGGGATTCTCAGCTTGTGCCGGGAACACTAATGGCACACTCAGGGCTCTCTCACGCTCTCTTGCAGGTGCCAATAAATGAGCTCTCCACCAGAATGCTCCTCCTGCAGTCTGCAGGCTCACTTGGGATCAGTCTCATGCAGAATGTGACTTTGAAATACAGCTCCTCCTCCCGAAACCATAGTGTTTGCTGTATTCTTCCTGTTCAGCTTGAGGATGGAACTGTGCTTAACTGCTACCTAACAGCTGAACACCATGAAAACATGGAGGTAGAAGGAAAGTAGGAGTAGAAGGCAAACCTAGGCAAATACAAAAGTTTCTCACAGGCTGCAGACATTCACAAGGCACAGGAGATACTCTGGTGTTCTGCTCAGCTCCCTGGCAGTACAGGGAGAAAATGTCTAAAGATTGATGGGGCGATATTGGAAGAGAGTGTGGTGGGATCACTCCTGAAGAACTTAACTGGCGAATATATCATAAGCAGTGATCAGACCACAAACTGGGTGTATGAAAAAGCTCAAGCTAAGCTTATGTGTTCAGAGGCTAAGAAGAGCTTTTGTGATCTGTATGTATCCTAGGGTAAAAGGGGAGGGATCTGTGTAGATATCTCTGTCCAATTTAGTATTCCTAGCTGCCTCAAGAGAAAAAAAAAAAAAGTAAAAAGAAGAAGAACAGCTCTAGAGCATGATTCACTTAATCCTAAAGTAGATGTTAAGATATGTCAGATGAGTCACGGCTTAAAATTGCCTGTTTCACTCCATTGATTATAAAAGGGAGCTCAGATTTATTAGTTCAGATGAAGACACCTACAATTATGAACATGTTAGCTGAATCTCCCCAAAAATGTCTCAGTAAGGGTGAAGGTATGGACACGGGCTTTGGTACACACCAATTCAACAGTGCAGAAATACCTTCTGGAGGCTGTACTCTGAGAGCCAGGCAGGAAAAGCCTTGCAGCTGATTCAGCCAGGAAAAGCACAATTTCTACTTGTCCATATCATCTCCACACTTAAACACTAAGTCTTAAATCTACCGTATCAGTTATTCAAAGAGCTCTTATCTCTGAGAGAAAACATGTGATTTCTGAGTAAAAAATACACCTGGTATTAGTCGTGTAGGTTTATGCATCACAGTTTCCACATAAAGGCTTTGTGGGGTCTGCTCTTTGAACATCTAAGTCTGTACTTGGATACACAAACTGGATTTCTACAGTGAACTGAGCTAACGCAGAAGTAGGAGTTATATGACTTTCAATTACACAGATACTTGAAATTTGGCCTATTGCTACTAATACAACAGAGCCTGTGAGAACGGGAATGATCTGACTGTTATTCTCTAGTGGAATGAACTTAGTGGAAGACCGTAGCTGGAAGAGCTACACCCTGGCAGGGGATCAGAGGGAAGCCAGGACACAGGGGAAAGCAGGAGGTCCATTGCTCCAGAGGAAAAGTTGGCTCTGAATCTACACCAGGACCTCCTCTGATGTGAGCTGCCCTTTCAGACCTCTGCAGATAGGGTCTGTTGGGAGAAACTGCTTCCCTAGCCTTTCCTCCTGTCCACCTCTGGAAGAAGGAGAAAATGCAAGAGAATAGGCACTCTGCTACTGGGACCAAAGTACTGTAAGCAATATTTTCAATTTCATTTAGTTGTTTAATTGCAAAAACATTCTTTGTCCAGTTAGGTTTCCATTATCCACAGGTAGCTTATCTGGCTTATAAAGAAGCAACACCAAGGGGCAGAAATACCAATTCTGCTCTCCTCAGCAGTCCATCCCATGTCCAGCAACTCCTTTTTATGCTGCATCTGTGCAAGATAATTTCATGAACTTACACGGGACTGCAACAAAGAAGTTTCTTGAAACTGGGAGTTTGGTGCAGAAACCCCTAACCATTAGTCAGGGAATCAGCTCAGGGCCAGTAGTATCACCCTGGAAATGAACTGCTACTTCCTGACCCTTCACCCCACATGGCGATGAGCTGACTGTATAGACAGAAAACTGTCTATAGTCACTTACACGATGCCAATTTATGGCAGATTTATTTGTATTCTCCAAAGGTGTGCTTTGTGTGGAGGTGGTCCAGACCTCGGGTCCTTGCAAAGCTAAGGTTACAGGTCTGCTTTCAGGACTTGATGACTCATTTCAAGAGGAAAATTTTTCACAATGAGAACACGTCAGCCATTGAAATAATCTCCCCAGGGAAGTGGTGGATTCCCCAACATTGGACACTTTTAAGATTCAGCTGGACAGGGTGCTGGGCCATTTTGTCTAGACCGTGGTTTTGCCAAGAAACGTTGGACCAGATGATCCTTAAGGTCCCTTCCAACCTGGTATTCTGTCATTCTATGATTATGCCCAGCCGTTTAGTTGGGAAAAGCTGGAGCCAACAAAGAGAGGTGATTAAAAGTCTGAAAGTTCTTTATAACAAAATACTTCTCACATTTCCATCTGATTGGAGATAATCATGTAAGGTTCCCTCAACCCTCCATTTAACAGACTGGTGACATTTGCATGTCTGGCTCATGGTAGCCTTATGGGGCTTGACATCTGTGCATGGCAAAAGCATTTAGCTTCAGAGCTACATTCCCAGAGAAAGCTATCAGTGCAGAACAAATTCTGTTCACTTAATAAATGTGCTGTATAGTCTTGGGGGCTCTATAATCTATGAAAAACAGGGAGATTAAGGCTGCTTTTAGAAGCACAAGAAGAGCAGTCAAGATGGGACTTCACACAGAGGGCCCCTATGACCGTGAACCACACATTGGTTAATACGAAAAAGCTGTGCATAGTCTCTTCTGCGTGGGTGAAATAAAAAAAATAGACCAATAAGCCATGGGCCTGAGACATAGAGAGGGCCAAGACACTCTGCAGCATGAGGAGGTAGGCAGCATGACTCTCTGAAGGAAGGCAGAAGCTGGACAGAAGATGTTAATATACGCTTCTCAGCACCGTGCTGCAAGCGCCAGGCTAATCCCCCTGCGGGCACGTCGCTCCTTCCGCACCATGCCCTTCAGCCAGGGAATGTGTCCCTCAAGTGTGTTAGCTGGCTTGGTCCAGGATGTGACCCTTCACCCTGGTAGCATTTCAACTGCCTCATGATCTGGAGCATGACACTGCCTTTGTTTGGGGATTGGCCATAACTGAGGATTTTGTTTTTCTCAGTGAAAATGCCGTTCAGAATTAGTATCCAATAGCAAAAGAATATCCTCCTTTGGTCTTTCATGTTTCCTCTGTGGCCTATTTGTAAGACGTAGGTGCAACAGAGAGAGAGATCAGGAAGTGTTTAATAACCTCCTGGTTATTTAATCTGTAAATACCAAGCTTTGAGGGTACTTTGATGTGAAACTACATCAAAAGACAGGGTTAGAATTCAAAATTATCTCCACAAACAGGAGATGTAGGCTGAAAAAATAGCACAAAACTCAGTGAGATAAATGCAAGTTAGTTTAGGTATACAAAAATAATCAACTAGAGACCTACTGGGTGGGGAAAAATTCAGTAGAGTTGTGCAGGAAAGGTTGTAGGGGTTGTGGTGCAACCATCGTAGGCTGAACCTGAGTTTGAACTGTTATATGAAGATAATACTGAGATGTATGAACAGGATTATAAAACATCCAAAATAACTTTTGTTCAAAGCCCGGCTGGAGTTCAATGTCTGAGTATGTACACTGTGTTTCAGGAAAGACGGAAACTGGCTGGGGAGAATCCTCAGCGAAGAAAGATGGATTAACTGGGAAATTCAGCTTGAAGGGGACTTCTAGAGGTCATCTAGTCCAAACTGCTGCTCCAAACAAGGTTAACTTCAAAATATTGTTCAAGGTCTTGTCCAGACTAGTTTTGAAAATTTCCAGTTCTACAGTCTCTCTGGGATATGAGGAAGACTCAAGAAATCTGATTTTTGTCTCTGAAGGACTCAGGTACAGCAGGATTCATTTGTGATTTGTAAGATTTAGATTAACTCTTAGGAGAAGCTTAGGTCATCAGTGAAGGCAGGCTAGCACCCCCATAATCTTCAGACATTCCCATTTCTTGTACCCCATGGAAAATGTCTGGGATGGAAGTCTTCCATTCTCTCTCCAACTTATGAGTGGTTAAGTTGGTCTTGTAGCCAACCCATGCCATTGGAAAAGCCTGAAGCAGCCTGGTCTTGGCTTGTTCGAGAGTTTAGTTCTAAACATCTATTTGCTAGAATCTATAAATGAAAAGGGTTTGTGAATACTTGTATTTTTACTTAGCAAATTATCTAAGCATATTTAAATGACAGGATAACCAGAAATCATACGAATCACTTATGAGGGCAGAAGGATTATTTTAGAATCCGTTTCCACCTTTACCCTCACCGTATGTCTTCACTGCAGATTCAGCCTGGATGACCACAACTTGCCTTGCCAGAGTGTGGGCTTTTCCATTGTAAACATCATGTCTTTGCTCTGCTTGTGCATCTAGCCATGGGTATTTGGGTCCTTTCTGCAGGGACCTTTACCCTTTCCTGGGCAGTGCTAACATAACTCACCTGTCCAGGATGAATGGTGGACAGGCTCCAAAAGACCACCAGTGTTTGACTGGGCTTTAAGTGCTTCCTCAACTATGTGTAGAACAGAGAGTCTCCACTTCAATTTGGAAAGGAGTCAAAGTCAGTAGTAGGCTGAAGATATACTCTTTTTTGATAAGTGGTACGCATTAATGCCCTGCACACACACATAAACACACCCACATCTCTTTTTGTTTTGAAGTGATGAATTCACCACCATATAGCAATTATCCAATTCAGAAATGAGTCATATTAACTACCAGAAAAGTGAAATCTGTCCATGCAGTAACTTTCGGTGTTATAAATCTCTTCGAAGAATATCCTATTGGACTATTTGTTAATGCCTTTTACGGCAAAATGAAGGAGCTGGTTTAGTTTGGTGGCACAGAATTTAACCATGCGGGGACAGGCAAGAGGCAGGCAATCCAGGCAGAACCAAAATCAAGGGAGGTCTGAAAGCCTGTTAATGCAAATTTCAGCTCAGTGCTAGAATCCAGTGCAACCTTCAAACTCATTGTTATTCATTAAGCAGATTGAAGGAGTGAAATGAAATTCAGTAAATTGTCCGCCTCTGCAGAGTACAATATGTTCATTTTGAAGGGAAACCGGTGTATGGATGGAAGGTGAAGTGTAAGCCACACTTACCTCGGGGGGAGGGACAGGGGGGTCAAATGTTTTTTTAAAAATCCATGTCCCTCTCTCAATACATTTGCACATACCTCACTGGCCTGTCTGTCTCCTTCAACATGCAGTGGTGATGAAGTCCACCTCTCTGTCCTCACCTGCTGCGTATACTGATGTCAGGGCACCAAAGGTTCACAAGTGCCAGTCCCACCAAGGTCCCTGAGGAGCCAGTCTCTTGAGTGCTCCTTGATTAAGACTTACCTCTGGTTCAACCCTGCTCTTGGGGCATATTGTGGAAATTAATTCAAATTCTCTGTGTGGCCTGCTTGATTGAAATACAAAACTAAAGAGGAGTAGGGAAGACTCTTCCTTCAGCCATTATACATGTGACCTTCTTCCTGACATTTGAGGGATTCATTGTGTTATAATTACACAGTCAGACCAGTTTATTACTTGCTCTGTGACAGTCTCCACCAGAGACTAGAAGGATTTTTTGGGGAGACCCACAGAAACAGACGGTGTGCAATGGAGGACTGTGTTACTAGGCAGGACCAACACGGCAGGAGAAGAACCAAAGGACCATTTTCTTCTGTGTAGCTCAGCACCCTCTGATCCCCCTTATTGCTTTTGTTTATCTCATGCTATGTTACCACAAGAATGCAATTTGGAAAAGCCGAGACTCAACTGAAAATGCTGAGATCTTACACTCCTCCATGTCCTACCAAGCTGGCCAACACCAGCGAAACCTCCATTCAGGAAAACATGGTGATTCCTGCTGGGTTTCAGCATTGTCTGCCTGTCTGCCAGGCTGCTTCTCTGCTGGCCTGGAGGATGTGACCTGTTGCGTCTAAGCTTAGAAATGCCCAGTTCAGACGGTCTCCATACCCACTTGTGGCACCAGCTCCGCCTGGGAATCAAGGAGGGGAACAGGAACTGGTCAGATTCGTCAGATCGAGGTTAGATGTCGCCCTTGAGATGAGAGGAACAGCTATGGCTCTCCACTAATTCCAAAGAGAACCTGGAAAAAGGAGCTGAAATAAATGTGCTAAATGAGACATAGACACTGACATCAGTGTCTCTCACCCAAGGTAATTAGAGGCTAGCCAAGTTAAGTAGTTTAAAGCAGAAGACTTTTTCTCATCATCTATTTTTTATTTCCCGAAGCAGAAATGGTTAGAAAACCAGTTCTTCAAGGTCCTAGAAGCTAAAGATTGCAGCATGCTGCTTCAGAGCTTGCTTGATTAGTATTTAATTTCAGTCAGTCATCCTCTCCTAATGAAATGTCTCACCTATAACATTTCTCCGAGCTTTGCTGGCTTATTTTCCATATAAAATTATCTTTTAATAGGAATAACACTTTGTACAACTAAATTTCCTTTCTTCCACTGAGTGCACAGCACTCACCCCTCTCACCACATGATAGCCCTCTCTTGTTTCTAGAAATACACCGATAAACAGGGATTTCTCTCCAGGGCAAGTCTCTCCTTCTTGATGCATGCAATGCATGGCAAGCTGGGGCACTGATCACTGATTAAGGTCAATCTGTCATACTGTCGTGTGCAGTGCTCTCGTAACAAAGTAGTGGCTGAGCCAAGAAAGAGCTCTGGGTGCTCATTACACCACACACACTCCCTAGTTTCTTAATTGTGTTTGAACAATGAAAAGTCATTCTAGGATTAAATCTGGCGTGGAAGTCCTCATCCAAAATGCGCGTTTGCTTGGGACATTTGGGAAGTGAGGTAGTGGGGGTAGATTGCCTGCATCTCACTTTGCTGCCAGTCGCATCGCCCCTGAACACCTTGGGGTGGATTCGAACTACCTACAAGGGTACCTTGGGAAGATTTAGGCATCAGCAAAGGAATTCAGGGAAAGGGTGAGTGCTTCAAAAAGCCTGCAGCTGCCTAACCGTGACCCACACACTCTGGCCGTGAGAGGGGACAGGCTTCAAACAGGGGCAGTCCCGTTGCAGCACAAGGCATCGGGGCAGCCTGGGATGGGGTGGGGTGGGTTCAAAAGCACGCTCAGCTGCCCCAGAACCATGCACCCAGAAACGTGGGAAAGCAGCCCAAGCACAACCCACTGGCAAGATTCCAAACCAGCATCATTTCCTCAACTGAAGTTCATTCCAAAATTGTTTAAAAAGTTAAATTACCTGTCTTTTGGATGGGGAGACAGTGAGGCAAAGTCCCAAGATGCCCAGCAGCCCCCAGCAGAGCCCTCTCACTGCTATGTTTGCTCTGTACGTACTCCCCAGGGCTTTGCTGTCTCCAATATAAGTGCGAAGTTCAATTGCCATAGCAACAGCATTGGGCAGGTGCAAAACACTGTGTTTTCTCCGCTAGATGTAAAGGAAAACCTTTCTGCTCTAGGGAAGGGGACTGTCAGTCGTAATGAAGATTGTCCTCTCTTCTCTTACCTGAAAACATAGCAAGGAAAACTCTTTATTGAATTTTCGTGAGGGAACTGGGGCTCCAGGATTAATTATCTTCCGCTGTTTGTTTCTGCTACACAATAGGTGTCCATATAGGTACAGGCAATAAGCTTTTGGGCTATATATAACACCATCTACATAGCAGCCAAGGGAATTTCTCTCTGCAGCAGAGAGGGGCGATGAAAAGGAGGTGAAGTTGTACAGAAAATGATGCTGCTTTTCCCAGAGGCCCTGTGAGTGTCCTGGCCAGAGTACAGGTCAGTTCTGACAAGGCAGAGGTGGCAAAGGTGGCCCAGAAAACTCCCTCCCTCCCTTTCAAGACTCCTGGGGGCTATTACTTCTGCCAGATGTGTAGGGCATGCCTCCTTGTTTGAGACAGACCCAATTTCCCCCTGCTGTGCCCAAGGAGCAGCTTTTTCCAGCAGGGATGGAGTTGGGATGCTCCCAAAGCTCAGGGTTGGGCCAGCAGGAGGTGGCGCCACACCCACTGAGCCAACCTCCATCACCTTGCCTTTAAACCTTGTACGTCTTGAGAAAGCTGGAGGACAAGGGTGCCCAACAGTACAGCTCAAAAGCACATGTGTTTTCATTACATTACACACCTCAAACCTCAATGACGCGATCACCCAGCTCAGGGTGATGCCCAGAAGAGGAAGAGGGGGAGGTGTTTGGCCACATGTGTACACATAGCCATCAGCCAGTGTACTTTGTAATTTGTCATTCAATTTAATTATTTGAGGACCATCCCTCATTATTTTGAAGTGGCCCCTATTCCACACAAATGCTCTGTTTTACTGTTAAAAATACCAGAAGTAAATAATCCCGGGACAGAGGTCAGAGAAAAGTTAATTACAATGAAGGACTGAATCCCAGAGCATCCTAAGTTTCTGAATCAGGGGTACTGATTTTTGTGTCCTTCTCTTTGGCTTTGGTCACAATTCTCGTCCTGTCATTGTTCCTGTGGTTTAAAACAAATTACTTCTAATTCCCATTAACTTTGCAGCCACAATTACTTTACCAGAGGGGAGCCTGGCATGCAAACATCACTCCTTTCAAAGTGGCAGCCTTGGTGGCCGAGAGCTCTCCCCCATGCAAAACACCTCCTAACCTGCCGCTGACAGATACAGCCACCTCGTGGCATTTGTGTGGGAAATTAAGGGCACGCTTTTACCCTCAGCAATGCCAGCAGAAAAGGGGAGAGTATGGTGTAAGGAGAGCTATCTGCAGTCTGTCTCACTGCCTTGCAGAAGAGTATTAAACAAACAAGCCCTTTATAATAGTTTCTTAACTTTTCCCACCTTTTTTTTTCTATACATACATATCTCAAAATTAATTTTGATTTGAAGAATGAGGTCCAGGAATGAGCTGGCATCACAGCTTTCCAGGCACTTTTTGTAATGTAACATTATCACTTGAGTAAGAAAGTGTACAGGTAAACCATGAGACAGGTGAGCAGTGTCAGTGGGTCTCCTGAAGATGAATGGCTCTGTGATGCTGCACAATAACTGCTAATTATTAAATGTTTGTTTCCATGTTACATAGTCTTTCTTCTGTTTCTTAGGGAGTCAAATCCAGGGTAGCCATTTTGTTTAGAAGTGTTATTAGCAATATCAAAAACGTTACATATCAAAATTGGCCAAACCCAAGACTATTTCGTTGACAGAGAACTTTGATCTGTCAAGGGAGTCCATAAAAGAACAACAGAAGAGTAGCAAGGCCATCCCCTTCAAAGGTGCTGAAGGCTGCAGTTAACTGTATTCTGAATAATAAAAAGCACAAATTCAAAGTAACACATGCTAACAGCCCTCTCCAGTGCAACCTTCTAGCTCGAAACAATACATCTAAAAATACATCTGCTGATGAGGTCAGTAGGTTTATCCCTGGCGAGAGTCGGAAGGGCAGGAACTAAATAATAATGCAGAATCAGAAAAAAAAAGGCTACAGCAGTGGGAAAATATAAAGCTCTTTGTTTGTAGTTTCAGCTTTCCTGACCAGCTCCAGTATGTGATCTCTTTCCTGCTGCTGAAACTTCAAGTTCAAATGATCACCGCCCACAGTGCAGCGTAATTATTATAATAAAAATGTGTTGAAAAACAACACAAACAGCTACTAAATAAAGATTCCCCCACCCCAGATCCTTGAGTAAAGACACAGATTTAGTGTCATTATAGCTGACAGTGACTAATTTGCTCATCACTAGACAGCAATGTCCACTAGACTCTGCAGGTGAAGACGGGATGGTCAAACTGTACTCATAGAGTCCTCTTCCTCTGCAGTTATGGGTTTCCTGAGAGCCTGGTTCATGCCTGCAACATAAGCTATTTCCCTGCTCCCACAGAAGCATTGTGTGAAGAAGAAAATGTGGTGGCCTTGATTCCTGCAAGCACGGTCCTCAAGCCATCACCAAACCCAAGCTGCCAGAAACTTCCAGAAATAGCAAGAGGTGACAGAGCTTTAGGGCAGTCAAGGGATTTTCCAATGAGTCAATAAAAGACAAAAGCTAAAATCTGCAATCACTTTGAGAAGCAAAAGAGTTTCGTGAAGAGCCTGACACAGGACTGCAAGGGCCACTGAAGAACAGCAAGCTGAGGTGGAAAAAAGCATTGGCCAGCTCAGTAGCTTCAGACATTCACAGGGCAATGTCTTCCTGTGAAGGAATCCAAACCAATTCCTGCTTGAAATCAGTAGCCCATTTTAAAAGACTCATAGGAAGAAAAAAAAAAAAAAAAAGAAAGAAAAAAAAATAACCTTGGCCTTACACTTTTGCCACAACGTGCTTGCTGCTGAGGCACAACCTGCAGATGTGTGCTGGGCTTGCAAATCATACTAAAGCATCTGTGCCTGGGGACCAGTCCTGCTCCTAAGTCAGCATTTTCTCCCCTGGTGTCCCAGAACAACAAGAGTTGACCTTACTGACACTGTGCTCCAGAAGAAATAAAGAGACCACTTGCATCACTAAAGCAACTCCATCGAGACGAAAGCACCATGGCACCCAAGGCAAGCACCGCTGAACTGCGAGGTGCCCAAACAAAGCTCTCTGAGCGTCTGCATCTGCACCCATTGCAACGAGTACCAAAAATGCCCTTGACTTCAGCTCGAGCAGGATCAGGTGCTCTGTCATGGGAAAGGCAGAGCCATCCTAGCAGAGAAAATCAGGATAGGATAAAATCAAAAAGAATAAAATACAGAAATTGTGAAGGAATCCTTCAGGGGCATTCTGGGGGAAAAGCACCCCTGTATTTCCAGTATTGCTACCAGAGTCCCTTGAAGAGATGCGGGTGGTGGTGAAACCAAGTCTGCCCTCGAAGGGATGGGGCTGGTAAGTTAAGACACAGTTATTTCATACTGAGAGTGGTTGTTCTGTTTTTTAAGCTCCCTGAGTCTCTTTGGCTAGCTGAGCAAAACTGACAAGGTTAATAAAATCCAGGCAGCTAAGAGACAGCTGTGACACTGCTATTTGTGGGGCACCAAACCAAGAGGTCAAGCACACTGACTACAGCCATGTTACACTTAGGATAAATGGGACCCACGAGATTTGTGCTGGGTTCACAACCGCACAAAGGCACGGTGTTTGAAATCTCAGTGTGTCTTAGCCCTGGCACACTCCCAGGCTGAGCACGCTCCTGCCTCTGCTTTAGGTCCAGCATCTGAGTTTTGAGGCATAGCAACATCCAGGCACTGCTTTGGGCTCGTCTCTCTGGGCTTATCCAGGAGTGAACTGAACTGTGCTGTACCCCAGAAAAGGGCTGGCTCTCCAGCAGCACTGACAGGTCCCAGGTACATCCTTGCCAGGATCCTTACACCTTTTCCTGTAACACAGCCCTCGTGGGGCTGGCTGAGAGGTTCATGGCTTATCCCTCCAGGAACCCTGGACTTGCAGCCCATAACACACAACTCCTGCCAGAGTGGGGGTTTTGGTCTTCTTTTTTTTTTTTTTTTTTTTAAGTAATTTGCTTTAGAACACACAAGAGATGCACCGATCCAGCCCAAAGAAGAAGTCATCTATATGCTGTGCCATCCTCGCTTTCCTTCACCACCCTAAATTGTTTTTTGAAATTGAGGGAAATTCATCTCAGGAGAGGAGCATCTGATCACTCTCCAGACGTCAGGAGCATGGCTGACCTTTGGAGGATGAAGGCTCTCTGATTTTGCCGTCTGTGTCTTTCATACAGGCCCATGAGACAGTTATAGTCTCTATTTTCTACCACGAGGTAACCCCACGTCTGTTTTTGTCAGGTGATCAGGGTCCTTCACAGCACAAGATGATTCTTAGGGAATAAAATGTCTTTTCCAAATAATCACATATGACATCAACAAAATAAAGCTTATTTAAAGCATACACTGGTGCACTGTTATTTACCCTTCGAATTGTTTTCAAAAACAAAATGTAAATTTTATTTGAAACAATCATTATCATAAATGAGGGGTAGAAGGCTGTATTTGTTCAGGAAAAAATCCCACTACTGGAGTTACAAATGCTAAATGCAAGGCAGAGGACATTTCTTGACTGATAAAACAAAAGTTAAGCCAGCAGTTTTAAAAAATTTTTGAAGTATGTCTTTTTCTAATCTGGAGACTTTGACATGTGGCATTCCAGTTCAAGTGTAAGTTTTATCAGCTGTTTAAAAGAAACTGCAAAGTTCTCCTCTCAAAGATAGACCACTCTTCGTAGAGCAAAGAGCAGCCATGTACCAGGTTCTGCAAATTCCTTGTCCTCTGCTTATCGTTAGACACAAAAACACTAGTCAAGTGTATAGCATTCATCATATATGTATTTCCAGAACAGACCAACCATTTGATCCTGCTGCATTGCTGAAGAGAGGCAGTATTAGAGCCAGGAAACCAATCGCAAAGCCAGGGCATCCTCTTTCAGCTGTACCTACCTGCTCAATAAAAAAATCTCTTCATCATACTGAGTGGAGTACTGCCTAATTGGGCAGACTGGCCCAGACCTGACATACAGTGAGTCTTTTCACAGCAACTGGATCTGGGTAGGAGTCGTGATTACATGTTTCTGACATTGGCTGCTGCTGGAGGGAGAACACCAGATGAGCTGTACTGCTCCAGCAAGTGCTAAGTTCTTAATTTAGGCAGTTTATGGAAATTGTTGAAAAACATTCTAATTGGAAGCAACTTCTGCTTCTACAGCATATAATTTTCCCCATTTTTTAGCACTGAGGCATTTGCATGAAAACAAGCTCTTTGTTTTTAAAATTCCACTGCTCTTGTTGTTTATTCCCCACTGGAATTCATAATCCTGTGTTTGCACAAAGCACTATAATTGGTTGCTGTGGAAGTGTTTCTATCAAAAGGAAATGATTATTAATAATCAAGAACGAACAGTTGCATAATAGAGATTAGTAAAATAAGGACCATTCTAATAATAATGCTGATCTCCATGAAACCGATCTCTTCAAATGTTTTGAAACATAAACATAACTCAGTGATAAAAAACACCTTTAAACATGAAGAGCAGTAAGAACCACAGGAGCATGTACAGGTGGAGTATGGTTGTATCAACAGGAGCAGTGCATTTTGCAGATGGCAAATAAGTTCAAAATTCCACTGTGAGCTGAATGTGTCCCAGACTACTATTTATAAGACTCAACTGGCAATTAATGACTTCACATAGGCATTTCCTGTGGCTCAAAATACATTTAATAATGAACTAATACAAAGGGCGAGTTTCTCCATGTCATCTATTTCTAAAATTCTGGAAAGAAGGAGAGGCTTTGCTGGTAGTTTACATTACTTCTGATACGTTTACTGCAGACATGGAAGGCTTCATTCTCTGGTTCCTGAGGCTCAGAGGTCTGGCACAAAGGATTCGGTTTCTAAATATCCTCCGAAGGGCTTTTGACCAGATCACAAACTTGAGAGAGTTTTTGAAGTCCAAGAGAGTCATTGCTAACTTCCCGCAGACCTTCAGGGCTAAAGCATTTTCCTCCTTACCAAAGAACTTTCTAATTTTCCCTTGTAAAACACATTTCTTCTTTTCCAGCCCAGTGTGATTCCAACTTTTAACCCAGAGCCATGCTACTCCAATGGCAGTAGGAGCAACCCTTGTTTTGGAGCAATGCCACAGGGGCATGGACGCTTAGCCAGGGCTCCCAGTCCCTGGGTTTACCTGTGCCAGAACTCCAGAGGAGTACCCTGCTGCCTGCCAACTCAGGTTTAACACAAGTCAGGATTTAAGAATATAATGTTTACTTTAAAACATTGATATGCAATCATGGAACAATGTTATAAAAAGACAATATAAATTGCCTTAACAAGGGCATATTTAACAATAAAGATCCTCCTCCACAGCAGCTAGTGTCTACCTTTTTTTGTTCTAGGTTAAACAATATTGTCTCCCAAATAATTGAGTTCTTTTTTCTTTTGAGATTGTTTCTGCCTCCTCTTGCATCTTTTCCTCAAACCTCCCACCTGCCCTCTCCCTGGGAGGCAGTGAACAGAACGGCACATGGGAGCGCTCAGATCATTCCTCCAGGCCAGCCCCAGCCAGGATGTTCAAAGCTTGCTTGCTTCTGATCTGCAAAACCTCCCTCCTTGTTGCCTGTGCCTGGGCATTAGATGCCACTTGGTGCTCGGTGTCCAGTAAGGAGATGAAAAAGTCACTTTTTTTCCTTTAATTTTCTTCCACATAGGTGGTTCTACAAACTTTCCGACATGTTCCTGGCTTCAGGATGCTTGTCTGTTACAACGTGCTGAGGAAACATTGGTAAATATTATGCATGATATTATGGTAAGTATTAACGTTCAGTCTTCTTCCTATATTCATAACCAGCTTTATTATATGAGTATCATGTAAGTTTAAACATGTTACTTCAGAGACCACATATAGGAATCTCTGCTTTATCATCTGCAGCTCCCTCAGTTAACAGAGACTTTGCAGGGGGGCACACTAGGAAAGCAAACTGATAGCCTGAACATCGGGTCCACTATTGCAATGGAAAATGGGGTAGAAAGTAACAAGGGAACGTCACCTCCTCACTGGAGCAGGCTGTGGCCCTGTCTCTCTCCTTGCCACCCCACAGCTTCTATGCAGAGAACAGCCTGGAGCTGAGGCTGGTCGTACTGGGTGCAGACTTTTTTTCAGGTCTGGCTATCAGCTGCCTTATATGACTAAGAAAAACAGCCATACAGTTAAAAATTGCCCCGCTCCATCTACCTAACAGTTCAGTCCAGCTAAGTGACCAGTAAAAGGCAAAACCAGTGATAAGATCCAAAACCAGCCCTGTGCTGAGTGGGCATGTTTCAAATCAAGTTAGGCCTTCTGCTTTTAAAGACAGGCAAACTCTATTGCTTCAAATGAATATGCATCCTAGCAATTGCTTTGATTTAGGATTTACGTCAACACACATCCACCTAAGATTTGTGAATATCATCCTTAAATAAAATGATAGAATTTACTTCTCAGTGAACGATATTTTTGTATAATAGGAAAAACAGTGAAGCGACAAACAAGTGAAAAGTCTTTGTAACAGCAGTCACCTTCAATTGACTTCCTGTCTGGCCCTCGGCAGGGCAAGAGGCATTTGAGTTTTAAAGGTGTGGTGCTGAGGTGTTGCCAAAGCAAACACCATTCTGACACAGAAGCATGAAATATAGTCCCTAATATGGACTCTAAAATACTTCATGCATGCATGACAAAGATGAAACTGAAATGTTTATATAAACACCTTTTCTTACAAGGCTTGCCAAAGCCTGCAATCTGCCCTTTTATTAAATGAAAGGACTGTGTCTTGGCTGTTTGTAATGGCATCTTTGGCGTGGGCTGGAGGTGCTTATTTCTCAGTTTTGACAGATAGAGAGTTCAAGGACTTTGGGTGCAGCCTTTGTCACCAACGGAATTGTTCAGCGGGAATATGACACAGAAGGGCTTGGAAATATCCTTGGCCTTCCTCTCTTAACATGAAGCTGATAAAAACACACCTTATCAGAAAGTGAAGCAGAAGTGGAATCTCTCTCTCTTCCCCTGGCCAAATGAATGGCATTGTTATAATTAACCAAATTCAAAGCCAACTGATGTGGGTTAACTTAAACCTGTTCAGTAAATAGATATATAGCTGTAGTAACTCTTTGCCGATGATCTTCTCTGGCATTTATACATGAGTAACAGCCCTCAAACCCTACATAGGCACACAGGAATCCTAGAGCTCACGTAAGACAAGAAATATTCAGTTCAAACCAAAGAAATAAGACATTAGTATGCAAGCAAAGGGACAATATCTTGGAGGTTTGCACGTTTGGATTTTCAAAAGGCTTTGAACAAGCTCCTCACCAAAGGTGGTTAAGCATCTGAGTTGTCAGGATACATGTGGGAATACACTCTTCTGAATTAGTAACTAGTGAGAAGATACAACACAAAGGACACAGATACGGTCCAAGTTCACAGTGAAGCGAATTTCCCAGCAGGATCCAGCATGGATTTGAGATCTGTATTAAATAGCATATTTGTGTATGACCTGGAAAAGGGAAGGGGGGTAATTGAAGTGACAAAGTTCATAGGGGGTGCAGAGTGATTCAGAGCAGCCAGACCCAACTGTGAGGAAAAGCTGAAGTCAAGCTGATGGTGCAGAGCTACAGAGGGATTACACAATGTGGAGATAATGGCAGACAAATTTCAGTGTCAGTAACTGCAAAGTAATGCTCATAGGGAAAAAACATAACCTTAAACTATATATGATGGAGTCTAAATAATGTATAATCAGTCAGGAAAGAAATCTTGAAACCATGTGTTACTTTTCTGGAAGTAACTCAGTGTTCAGTGGCTAAAAAGGCACTTTGGGAATACTTGCGAAAGAATAGAGAAAAAAACCAGAAAATACTATTATGCCATTTTATAAATCCCCAGAGCATACATTCATTGAATATTGAGTACCACGCTGGTAATGCCATCTCAAAAGAAATCTAATACAATGGCAAGCAGCGCCGGTGGGACAGCAAGATAGTATGACTTCCATATGAGGAAATGACTAAACAGACTAGGAGTTCATTTTGGAAATGGTATGATTGAAGGGGTATATAACACAGGGCTCCACAATCAATGCACCTTTGCTAAAGCGAATAGGGAAAGTCTGTTTCCTACTTGCTATTTATCTGGGAAGAGTGACATGGTCTGCTAGCAGGTTTAAAACAGAGAATAAGAGGAATTTTTTCACCCAGCACATAATTGTACTGCTGAACTCCGTGACACAGGATAATGTGAAGTGCAGAAATAGCAATCATTTCAAAAGGGGATTAGATCAGTTCATGAAATGCCACCAAAGGCTATTAAACATGATGGTCTGTCTGCAACTACTTACTGAGGAAAATCCCTCAACCGCAGAGAGTAAAGCTGGAAAAGCGTGCCAGGTAACACTGCATATACCCTCTATATCTGCCCTTGGCATCAGCTGCTGGCCACTGGCAAGAGCACGCACAGGGCACTGAGTCTAACCTGTTATGGTAATTCTCACCCTAATGCATGTACAGTGACTACAGTTTCCATACTGGCAATTTGGGGTTAGAGATTCAGTTTCGTGATGTTCAGCTGCATGAAATTCAGTGAGTATCAGCCTATCAAATCATTACGAATAAGTTTGTTTCACCAGCATCAGAGAAGGAGGCAAAAGTACAAACATTATTTTGCTCCCAGTTGATTGCTTCCAACTGATTATTTTCTCCTGAAACAAAGCCATGGTAACCTCATAGAGATACTGTACCTCAGATTTTGCTGGAAAAAAAGAAAGAAAGGACAAGGCAAGAACAGGTTTTTCTCTCTCCAGCCCACACAGCCCTTTCGCACTACCCCAGTTGCCTTTGTGCCCACAAACTCTTGTGCCATTCCCCAGATTCTGTGACACAGATACGTATTTCACACTCTAAAAGCTCCACTCTGGTGAGCTTCAGCATGGCCTCTGCTTCCCTAGACACTGCAAGGAGTAGAGGGGAAAATGGGGGGAAACAACATGCATCCATGCAAGAACAGCCACAGAAGTACCCCATGTGGCCCAAGTAAAACCCAGAGACAAACAGCATATAATGTGAATAGGGCAAGTGTAGGGTGCTGGACCTGGAGAGGAATTACCCCATGCATCAGTACAGGTTGGGAGCTTACCTGCTGGAGAGCAGCTCGGAGGAAAAAGACCTAAGAGTCCTGGTGGACAATAGGATGACCATGAGCCAGTAATGAGCCCTTATGGCCAAGAAGGCCAATAGCATCCTGGTGTGCATCAGGAAGAGCGCGACCAACAGGTCAAGGGAGGTTATCCTGCCCCTCTGCTCTGTCCTGGTGAGGCCCCATCTGGAGTACTTTGTCCAGTTCAGGTCTCCCCAGTTCAAGAAGGACAGGCAACAGTTGGAGAGGGTACAGCAAAGGGCTACAAAGATGATTAGGGGCCTGGAGCATCTCTCTTATGAGGAAAGGCTGAGGCACTTGGGTCTTTTTAGTCTGGAGACGAGAAGGCTGAGGGGGGATCTGATCAACACCTATAAATACTTAAAGGCTGGGTGTCAAGAGGAAGAGGCTCATCTTTTTTTCAGTGGCGCCCAGTGACAGGACAAGAGGAAATGGGCACAAACTTGCACATAAGAAGTTCCACCTAAATATGAGGAGGAACTTCTTTACTTTGAGGGTGGCAGAGCACTGGAACAGGCTGCCCAGAGAGGTGGTGGATTCTCTGTCTCTGGAGACATTCAAAACCTGCCTGGACAAGTTCCTGTGCAACCTGCTCTAGGAGGACATGCTTTGGCAGAAGCATTGGACTAGATGATCTCCAGAGGTCCTCTCCAATGCCATAAAATTCTGTGATTCTGTGAACACAAGTAATTTGCTATACCAGAAGAAACCAGCACTGAGTTGGATTGACACGTTGGCTTTGTCCCACTGGGAAAAGTATGCTGAGGTCATAGAATCATAGAATGGTTTGGGTTGGAAGGAACCTTAAAGACCATAGAGTTCCAACCACCCCCCTGCCATGGGCAGGGATGCCTTCCACTGGACCAGGTTACTCAAAGCCCCATCCAGTCTGGCCTTGAAGAGATGGAGCCCTGACTTCCAGGGATGGGGCGTCCACAGTTTCTCTGGGCAACATGTTCCAGTGTCTCACAATCCCCAGAGTAAAGTAATATCTAATGTAAATCTACCCCCTTTCAGTTTAAAGCTGTTACCCCTCATCCTATCTCTACACTCCCTGATAGAGAGTCCCTCCCCATTTCTCCTGTCAGCCCCCTTTAGGTACTAGAAGGCTGCTATAAGGTCTCCACAGAGCCTTCTCCTCTCCAGGCTGAACAACCCCCCTCCCCCAATTCTCTCAGCCTGTCTTCACAGGAGTGGCGCTCCATCCCTCTGATCATCTTTGTCTCCGAGTTGAAAGCTGGGGAAATCTAAGGGAACAAAATGGAAGAGTGTGGTGAGAAGGGGATGCTGAGAAACAGAAAGCAGGTCTAAGCAAGGTGAGGCATTACACGTCAAGTCTTACGGCTATCCTATGGGATGGCCTGCCTATGGAAAATTCAGTAAAAGACGATGAAACTTCAGAAAATTTCAGAAAAGCATCAGGGAGCTCTGGGACCAGAGAAATCACGACCAGCAACTACTCTTGCCAGAATTTTCCCTGCAAACACTTTCACGTCTCTGATCGCCAAATGAAGATTTCTGCTTTGCTGCTTCAGCTTATCCGGGAGTCCTTGTCCCAGGCAATGCACTTACATTATTTTTAGCATTCACAGTAAAATTCCATTTTGTTTCCGAAACGTCTAGTTCTTCCAGCCTTCACTACTGAGCTTTTGCTGAGGCTACACTGTTTTACAGGATTATAACTTCTGCAGTTTAGCAGAGTCAGATTCATCAGATACCATGATGGGTAAAACTGCAGAGTCCAAAGGAAATTATGAAAATCTCAGTTGAAATAAGAAATTACAGTCAACACAGAAGTTCTTTTTTCTCAGCTTAATCAAGCAAGATATGCACCTGAGCATTTAGGCTTTAGTGGTTGCAGAAGCCAGGTTTACCACTAAGTCTGACAGTACATCACTGTGACTATGGCAGTAACTGAGTTACTGTAAATCACACCTTCTACTTACGGGATACTTCATGTATCACCTGATACATACGAAGTTTTCTGTAGAATTCACAGGACTATGTGGTTAATAAGCCCCAGGAACAAAACACAGACTATTTTTTTTCTAGTTTTAAAAGCCCGAATATCACAGAACCTCGTGTATGTTAAATTAATGAAGCATTGAAGTACTGGAACTGTTACCAGGGCAATATATTCATATACAATTACAAGAAATTAAAAAGCATGGATATTCAGCATATAATGAGGAAGAAAAACACACAAAAGAAGATAAAGGAAAGTGCTGACAACACAAACTTCTGTCAGTAGAATGCTGGAAGAAAAGTTTAAAAACCACTGTAAACTGGCACTTTTATGGAGAACAAAAAATACTCCCCCAAGGGTAGTACTTCTGAGATAGCAGCTAGAACATTCCATCTGAGGTCAGCTTAATGGAGGTGAAAGTATATGAATAGCTAATCAGACCTATAATTTCTGTAGCTTTACACTTTTATACGACTTTTTCTCACTGGTTGGATTTTGTTAAAATTAAAATTGTACTTCATAAGTCTGAGAATTTTTTCTGATTTTCTTTCTTCTTTTTATGTCCACAGTTTTTATAATTGATGCAGTTTTTGTAGCTAACCGAGTGAATGCAAAACTTAGATAGCTTCAAAAGGAGTACAGATACTGGTAATCTATTGTAATAGCATTAGTTGCTCCCTAAGGGATGGGGTCCCAAGTTTTTTTCCCTCCTTTGGAAAACCAGCCTACATCTCATCCCCTAATCCCCATGGGAGGCCAAGGAAGGGTCTCCTCTCCATACCCTCTGTTTTGCCTAGCAAAGATTCATCAGGAAGAGAGATGACAGGAGAGGGCTTGACTTTGTGTCCTAGCAGCTAGATGCTTATCTTGGACATAAAAGTCATAAACCTGCTCCAGAGCTATCTAGACAGATAGACAGACTGATAGATAGATAGATCCCTTCTCTAACACTGCAAGTATTTTTAATACAGTCATTCCTTAGAAGTTTAAGATGCATAAAATTCATTAAAATAAAGGGAGCAGAAGTCCATTGCCTTACACTGAATCCCTTGCCCTAGGCTGCAGAGCCAGACCAGGTTTATCGTGTGCGTTTGAGGCAGGCAGGACCCCCAACCTTGTGGCACTCAAATATGGTCATAGTGAAGCACAGGTGCCCACTGTGAGGGCACAGCCACCGGCCACCACTGCCCTCAGCTCAGCCAAGTGACCGGACTTGTGGCTTTTGCCTGCTGTGCTGAACAACCTCACCTCCCTCCCAGGTGCTGCTCTCGGCCAAGCAGCGATGGTTGCTGGCACCTCTGGCTCTCACTGCAGGACCAGTTCCTGCAGTGCAGCCCCCTTGCAGGTCTGGATGCAGGGCACCTATGATCTCATCCTGTTCAAGAATTTTCATAAATCCCAAGAGGCATCTGGTTGTATCTTTACATGCCTAAATAGCCTTGTTAATCTGATCAATGCCGTCTGTACGAGTAACATAAAAGAATGGTGCCTCTTAGCATATTAAGCATTATTGAGTGCTCCTTGTCCTAACATCTGAAATGCCCAACAGGAACACCCGATGGGCACAGGCTCACCCACCCAATTTCAGCTACGCCTGGCCCTGGCCTTCAAAGGGACAAGAAAAACACAAGTGCTGTTGGAGGAGGAAAATTTTCAGGTGAGTCACTGAAGTTCTGTGAAAACTAAGAAAGGGAAAAAATGCAACAGCAAATCCCTACAAGAATAGGTTTAATGATCTTGTTTCTCAGGAAATTCATAGATTGTGTCATTAAAAACCTCAGCTTGAGGCTCTGTTCCCCAGCCCTCTCCTGGTTTCTGCTCTCCTCTGCTTTCTGGTTCCTGTGTAAGGAGTATATATTTTGGTCGAGGATAGTGCTGACACAGTGGCACCTACCAGCTGTCCAAATGCTGGCATGGGCAGCTGGGCAAGCCAACAGCCCTCGAGCTGTGGAGTTTCAGCTGGGAGTCTGGCAGAGATGGAGATGCAGAATAACTAACATCGGTTTAAAGGAGAAAAAGTTCTTCTGAATTGATTCCCTGTTGTTTTTAATGACTAGCAGCATTTGCTTTTGTTTTTGTTTTCTCTTCCCTATCCCTTTTAAGGCCCATCCTCTCACTGTCATCATGGTCCCTACTGAGGACTAGCATAGTTTACAGTAAAACTTAACCTTTCAATTCATCACTGACAATACAGTGGTTAAAAACTCACACACCCAATCAGAAAGTCGCACAAGGGCTTGAAGCTTTTGAAGTTGTTGGCAGAATGCTGTGCTGATAAGATGTGGTGGGTTTACCTTGGCTGGCTGCCAGGCGCCCACCCAGCCACTCTCTCACTCCCCCTCCTCAGCAGGACATGGGGAGAAAATAAGATGGAAAAGCTCATGGGTTGAGATAAAGACAATTTAATAAGAAAAGCCAAAGCTGTGCACAGAAGCAAAACAAAAAGAGGAATTTATTCACTGCTTACATTAGAAGGCAGGTCCCCAGCCACTCCCTGGTAAGCAGGACCTCAGTACATGAAGTAATTGCATGTCATAACTATGATGTCTCTGCATTCTCTTCCTTTCCCTCAACTTTTATTGCTGAGTACAATGTAATATGATACAGAATATCCCTTTGATCAGCTGTCTCTCCCAGCCTTTTAGCCACTCACAACCTACTGACCTTTTTTTTCGGGTGAGGGGCTTGGAGAGACAGCCTTGACACTGTGCAGTCACCGCTCAGCAGTAGCCAAAACACTGGGGTCTTACCAGTACTCTTTTAGCCACGAATGCAAAGCCCAGTACCATACAGGCTGGTGTGAAGAAAGCTAACTTCATCCCAGCCAGTCCCTGTAAGTAAGAGCTGAAAGAATCTAACTAGCTATTTTACAAAAGAAAAGAAAAAAGAAAAAAAAAATACAAAACCAAAACCCACCACCCTACCTGTTCTGTAAACAAGCCTACTACAGAATAACACGCTCCTACAACTAATCCAACTTCATAGGTGGTTACTCTTCCAGCACCAATTTATTTACTTGCAATTTATGCAATAAAGTAGAACAATCTCCTGATTGTCCTATTGTCCTCAGTAAATAGCTGAGATTTACACATCCTCTGACATGGACATATGGAAGTTGGAAAAGATCTTTTACAAGTCTGTGGGATAATAGTTCTTGTACACAGTACACTCAAAAATATAGGTGGATTGTTTTCCTGTCATTTCTTTATGCAACAACAATTATGAGCTGATGAGACTTTCACGTGGAAAGGATGTCCAACTGGAGAAACTATATGGAAAGACTTAAATCCCACAGACTGTCACTGATTCATTTTTCACCCTAGAAGCACGACTACCTGTAGAGCTGGATGAGCTGTAAAGGCGACCAGATGCTGTGCACTGGCCAGACAAGTCCTCAGGAGCACCACAGCTGCTCTATGGGCTCAGATGTGATTTTGCACTGCAAAGCCGCAGATTGGGACAAAATCCAGCACCTTTCCCCGGAAAGGGGGAAAAAAATCTCCTCTCAGATGTGGTAAACACTGAGAACTTTGGTCTTAGTATAGACTTAGCAAAGACTGGCACTATTTTCTAAATAGCAAAGCATAGCTGAAGCCAGATGGCATACCAACAATGAGGAAAAAAGGCTAAACCCAGAAAGGGCCTAAAACCCATGGCGAGCAAGACATAGTTTCACCTCACTTAGCACACTCATGCTGGAAACACAGTATTCTCAGGTCTCACTGTAGCCAACAGAGGGGCACTTCTCAAAGCCAGCCTGACCTTATGTTAGCTGATTTCCCTTTTGGGTTTGCCTATCCCTCTCCATCTATGGTGGAGATGGTCTAGCAGGGCAGCAGCACTGCCCATGGATTCTGTCTCACTCTGGCACCTAATTTTAAGGCGTGCTGAGTCAGAGCTAGCCCTCTGAGTTTTATTCGTGCTTAATTTCATCTTGATGACTAACAAATGAAAGCACAAGAGTCTTCAGTGATAGCTACTCTCCTTTGAACTCGGCTAATAGTGGGCTCTGCAATGAGCAAAGAAATGACACGTGGATGGTCAGAGGAAAAGCAGCAGCTCAGATTGAGGGCACTGCACTTGGGGGCATGCTACATTGCTAGAACATTCACACACTGGAAGCTAATTCTTAAAAGTAGTCTTAATCATTTACCATTGGTGGCCCTCTCAAAACTGAATAAATGTTCATTCACTGCCTGGCAATAGCTGACAAAGTTCTGGATACTGGAACAAAACATTAGGTCCTATTTAGTCATATTCTGGAAAGCTATTTCTGTCTATTTTTCTTTTATTATCATGATTATTATTATTATTATTAACACTGCCCCATTAAGAAGCATGATAATCATTTACAAACTAAAGAAGTGGTAAATATGTATGGGTGCAAAATTTATTAGTGAGAGGCTATTGCCTGATGTGACAGAGATTGGTGTAATTCCTAATTTTTCACACAAAGCTTTGCTTCCAATAGGGAATTGTTGAAAATGTTGATAAATCTTTGCTATGATATATTTAAAGGCTGTTGTTGAACACTGCAAGACATAAATCAGAGAAGGTGGCATTTTTAACTAGTAAATAAAAAGTAAATGAAAATATCATCACATAGATTTAGAGGGTGTTTGACAACAAGGACCTGTGAGTGATTTTTTTTTTTTTTTTACTGGTAAGAGCTCTAAATGGGAAACAACAAATACTGGAAGTCCATATTGCGACCCTGCATTTCTAAGGCAACACCCTGTCACCAAAACATGAATTATGGCCACCTCCAGCTGAGAAAAATGACAGAATCTGGCCCGCATCATGAATCAACATCCACTCTGCTCAATTGTAAAAGAATCTGGAGGACAAAGCACAAAGTGGTTTGGAGGGATGGGATCAGATGGACCTATTCAGAGAGCTTAGAGTCGCCCTTAAGCAAAGGAGAAATCTTAGACTTATGTGAACAAAGGGAAACAAAGAAAATGAAAACAAAGTCAAGGATGTGCTGGCTGGAAAGCACTAAGCTCAAGCTGTAAACAGAAATAATAAGAAGCTGCAATTTGCCACTATCAGTGAGTAGTGCCCATATTATTTTTCGGATGTGCAGTGTGAGAATTATCTAATCTAGAAATTCCCCTACTACCAGTAAATACCAAATTTGACTCCACATGCATAACTCTCAGGATGCGCAGTGTGGTTTTTCCATGTGTTGCAAATTGAGATTTAACTGCACCAGGTTAGGGTGCCCAAAGGTGACCATCTCAAACCTCCCTTTCTTTTCCGTTACCAGTGTTAAATGCTAGAGCAACACTGCTCTGCAGCCCCTCTCTGACACAGGTCCACCTAGGGCACAAGACTGCTGGGAGAGAAAGACACAGGATAATGTCCTCCTACCATTTCTCAGTCTGCACATGTGGCCAAGGCAGGTCTGGTTACCATCAGCACTTTTACTTTTATCTTTACTCTTTAAAGATATGCAGGGCAGCTTTCTCTGGTTTGGACCATGCACAACTAAATTTCCAGTTTCTTAAAGTTCAGTGAGTGAGTTCTGCTGGAGTGTATCCAAACTACGGAAGTCATTTCATGAACACCTTTGCCATATGGGCTTTTTAAGATGTTTAGAAACTAATTTGAAATATCAAGCTTTTATATCTTGAAGTTTGTTCTCAGGTCTGGTACTTCCTATGTTGAGGAAGATGTTCCTTACCAGCAGAAACATCAGAAAGTGTTTTCTGGAAGAAGAGTTACCTAGAACAGCTGAACCTTTTGGTTCAATAGTGCCATAAACATTAGACTAAGTCTAGGTTTTCTGCCAGGAAACTTCTTACCTGAGACATATATGTATCCTGATACATGTATTACATTCCAGAGCCTACAATGAAAAGCAAAATTTGCCCTTCCCTATGGAAGATGGTGGATTCTACACAAATTCCATGTCACTGCATTTTTAAAAGGGTCAAATACCAACTTTTTCTACTGCTGTGCATTGAACCATCCAACTTTTGTGGTTCAAAATCAAATTCTTCACATGGATTGGTGAAAAACTGCAAGAGTGGAGTCCCTTGGATGGAAAAAACTAATAAATCCCATATTTTTAGTAAGTCAGCCCAAATTTTTACTGCAAAGTCATTTAATAGCACCAAGGAAGGGTATAAGGCCATCAAGTAAGTGTAGCTGTATCTTCTGTTCTATTTTCTTCCTTTTTAAAATAAACACAGATAGGCTTTTTATTAGCACTGAGTTCCTAGCTGGGGGAAAGGATGGGGGAAACTTAAATTGAGTTTGCTTCATTAGAATGCTGTTTGCATAATTATTGAGATTATGCAGCTGTTACTATCTGCAGGTGTTAAATGCTGGGCAAGACTTTTGTGTCACTACTATGAAAATTTTAAAACTCAAATTTTTAGTAGCAACATTGTGGACTTTTAAGTATTTTAGGTAAGGTTCCATTTCTGACTATTTTTGGTCTACTTATGGGTTCACAGGCTTGTAAAACTGAGTATCACACAACCAAAATACTTCTTGTACTGTGACGCAGCAGTCACAGCAGGAGAGCAAGGGACATTAATTCCCTCAATCTGCCCCTGAACAATGTATGACCTTTCTCTGTCTCTCCACACCCTTTGTAAAAAGTACTTTTATACTATCACCTTGAGAGACTGTGACCTGGTTTGACTTCTTAGCATCTTTGATGGCATAGGCAAGGGGAAGGCTCAGAGGGGGCTCTGTGAGCCTTCTACTCATGTGAACGTTTCAGGTTGCAATTAGCCTGTGCACTGAAGGAAACAAGCCTAATGCAATCAGATGGTCTGTCTGTATGCCCATTTTTCCTTAACAACTTCTGAACACACTGGCAATTTCCACTGGACTGGTGCAGTAGTAGTCTCAGCTGCACTTAATAGATATTTCACCAAGACAAGTGGTAAAGAAAAGGAGAGAAATCTATTAATGATGGAGGAATGGCAGGAAGATTTCAGCCGTTTTTTTGTTTCATTTGGTAGGTTTGCTTTGATTTTCTCAGTCTCTTTCATAGCTATAGCTTTAAAGAAAGCATTGTACATGTTTTCACAGAAAGTTGTTTTGTGAACCCTGTCAGTCACTTTTCCAAGCCTCTCAAAGGCCATTTCTCCCCCATTAGTTCATTTTAGCTCTGTTTAGAGGCAACTTTTAAAAGACGCTGTCTTGCCTCCCCTGTGAGGTCAGCCTCTGGTCTTCTCCCAGCTACGAACCGGTGTTCATAACTCCCCCCTACAGCTCCATGTTGGATGCGGATGACCGCTGCCATCTGAAACACACCATTGCTCCTGCCTTCTGCCCTTTGCTGAACACTCCTGAGCTGGAGCCATTGCCTCTCCCGGGATGGCCCTCTCTAAGGCTGGCCAGAAAACAAACTCTTTTCTCAATCAAAGTGTAAAGAAATCATAAGGTTTTATGGGTATTTTCATGGAAATGTTTAACTTACAGTCAAAACATGAGATTTTCTCTGAAATTTTGGCCTGGACTATTGCTACGTTTCACGACAGCACTGATTCAGAAGCCTCTTTTTTCTGCTTCTGCTATGGGGTGAGCAACCAGCTAAGATGATCCATCCCACAAGACAACCCAGCACCCCACATGAAGAAGTCCTTGAACCCTGGCTGTGTGGTAATTTCCTAGAACTTGCCTTTTGACAACAAAAATCTGCTGGGAGGAGATGGCATTTTTCATGAAACAGTATAATTTAGCAAAGCACAAGCTTTCCATCAATAACACCCTAGGTACTTTTTTTTTTTTCACACCAATTTCCTAGTCCCAAAACCTTTTCCTTGGGTCATTTTGAGGGAGAGGCGTGAGGATGCACAGGAGCCGCAGGCAGAGCTGACAAACTGCTTCCAGCCTAACCCGCTAACAGAGCCTGCAGCAATTCAGAACAGTTAAACCCACCGCCACTTGCTTTAATCGAGGAGGTATCCGAAAGGAGTTTTTTTTAAGACGCAGCAGTGGCATCATTTCACAGTATGTTGATTACATTCCGGGTGAGATTCCTTCATCCAGGTGCCTATATGTGAGTTAGGGTGGGGTTAGTGCCACTGCCAGCCTTGAGATGCCTTCAGCTGCTGCTCCAGAGCGATCCAGGTCTCCCACTGGTCCCATGCCATACCTGCCAGTGAAGGTATCTCAGATACCTGTACTGAGCAGCCTGAATGAAGTCCTTGAACTCCACTGAGCAGAAGAGGGCTTGGACACCTGGTTCACAGCTGGCTGACCACATGTACACATCTAACTACAAATTGCTGAACTTTGGAGCTGAAGTCCACACTATGCCTTTGGTCCAATGTTATTTAGACCTGATTTGACGACATTGCTAATCTCCACATTTGCAATGCTCTATTCTGCGTGCCACTGGGGCCACAGCACCCAATAGCAAATCACAGTCTGGTCTCTTCAGGGAGCCAAACTTTTCCCAGCACTTCTGGAGGAGCACACACTGCACCAGCGTGATGTGCAGATGCTGAGCTTCCCCTCTCCTCTTACTCCAGGTCTGCACCATGCCTAATTTACACCCCCAACACTGACAAATTCCTCTCCCAAACAAGGTGCTCTCCAGGGCCTGATCTATTCTAGTCACAGCAGAACTCAAGCCACAGAATATGTCTTCTCTAACTCCGCCAGACAAGCATTTTGCATTTTATGAGGGGCAATTTATAATGGCTCTCGGCTGAGCTGAGAGCCAGCAATCTGATTTCAGACAGGGGAAGACTCAGGCGATGAAGGAGTGCCTTATCACTCCAGAGCCTTAGAAAAATACCCAGCCACTTTTCAAGAAGAAGACCTTTGAAGTGCCTCACTCAGGCTGCTGATGGATACCCCGACTTGGGCTCATTGCTCCCACATGCATCTGGCGTTGGTCCCAGTGTTCAGAGAGACATGCACGGGTGGAGTGTGACCCTGGACCCCAAGACAACCTGGGGCATCACTCTGCTCCTCCTGCCACCTTGCAGGGACTCAGCCCTGGTCTTCTGCCCCACTTTGGCCCCTTCCCCTTTGGCAGTATCTCACAGGCATCTCCTCCTTGGCCCTAAAATGATCTGCCTCAAATATTTTCTCTAACCATCTTGTCCCATTCCCATCAAAGTTAATGGGAGCACCGTATGAGTTAAAGAAAAGGTCAGAGCCCGTGGCAAGAACCCAGCCGCACAAGTACTCATGGGCTCTACAGGATTTGGGCACCCAATGACTCTTTTGCTTAAACTAATTACTTTATATTAGGCTTAATGAGCAACAGAAAAAATAGCAATGGTGTTGGCCCACCCACGGTATGTTTTGCACGTCTTGTCTTCCACACAGAGTCACCTTCATTGCTCTTTCATGATGTCGGAAATCAAGTTTACTGTTAGGACATGCCGAGTAGATGAAGCACAATTTGGAGGAGAGATCGAAGTGGCTCCATAAGGAGAGCTCTCAGGCTAAGAGGAAATCACAGGTGAGGTTCCTTAAGGGAAACTGGTTTGGGGCAAGCTCGCGGAGCATCTTAGCAATGGCCTTCAGTCTGAATGCAGACACTTGGTTTTGGACGTCAATGACAGCTCAAACTTTCCTGTCATTAGCTCCTTAGAGGAACAAAAAAATGCCTGGTAAAACTAATGTACGGGTGAGCCTCACCCAGCACAGCACCCTGCTTCTGCTCATCCCCCTTCACAAGGAGGGACACCTCTGCCAAGAGAGGTGGTGGTGTCTCCGTCCTTGGAGATGTTCAAAACCCACCCGGAAAAGATCCTTTGCAACCTGCTCTATGAGAACCTGCTTTGGCAGGGGGGGTTGGACTAGATGATCTCCAGAGGTCCCTTCCAATCCTGTATCATTCTGTGATTCTGTGAAATGCCAAAATCCTGTGTGGGGCTGTCAGGAGGGCCAGCAGGGTGGAGCCAGCCCAACAAGCAGAGACACAGAGAGCCTGGGTTGTTTATCCTGCAGAGGAGAGGCAGAGGGGGATGAGATTGCTTTCCTAGAAACGCCTGCCGGAGGGCAGAGGAGCTTCTCGCCCCAAAAGACAATGCTGGCACAAGGCTAAATGCCTATGAATAATTGAGTCTGGAAACTCAGTCGGATCGAGAGGGGGATTCAGCACCAGATTTCCCACAGGACAGCAGGAGAAACAGTCTAAACTTCCCAGTTGGAGCCTGCTATGGTTACGAAAGCACAAGTGTGTCAGTGGGGTGAGCAGACAAGGGAGGTTAGGCTGGCATGAAAAGCCAGGATTTTGGAATGGAAAAAGAAAATGAGCATGTTTTCAGGTGGAGAAGTCCTTCTTCAGGGCATTTTGTAACATCAGGAGTGCTCTGCAGACCAGAAGGGCTGACATAAGCAGGGTAGTGCACAGCTTTGCCCTTTCCTGGTCTGCTGCCCCTGCCAGTGTCACTGATATCCCAGCAGTAAGATGATTACTTTTATCTTCATGCACGCTTTCTCGCCTGCTTTAAAATGCAAAATCACCAAGGATGAAATTTGCAACCATACAATTGTGGACATTTCTGACGTCCCACATTGAAGCCAATTATCCCATTTACATCCCCATCACTAGACCAGCAAGATCCCCAGCTACCCATGATCTTCTGTGTGCAGTGCAGCATTTCTGCTCGCTTGTCACTCTGGTGTCTGTGCTTCTTTATCGTTGTATCTGCATATCTCTGCAGTGATACTTCAGCTGTGTGCCAGGCACAGCTCTACCATACTGCATGAAAAACAAAGCCCTCCTATAGCCTTTCTCCAGGCTGAAAAGTACCCCTGAAAGCCTCTAAAAGAGAATAAGGATATAACTCGCTTCTAGTAGAAATTGCCTAGTTTCAAATTGCTCATGGCTAATTCATGTACTGAGGGGAAAAAAAAGTACAGCTTCTCCGATATTTAATATGAATTTTGTATCTATATAACATCATAAGGACCTATATATTGAATAAATAAAGTGTGGGCAGGGCTAGTCATGATTTAATCCCACAAAATTATGTCATGATTAAACCACTAAATTATTACTCATGATCAAATCCTCCTAAACCCTGCAGTGCAGGAACATTAGTGAGCCCAGCTAAAGCTTGCTTCCTCCCACCCTCAGAGGTGCCCATTCACCTCGTCGCCCACCCTAAAGCTGTGTGCCAGGTACGGCAGTGTGGGACCCAGGGGCTGCTGCAGGCGCAGCTCTCACAGTAACGCTCTCCTCCGGGTTTACAGCAAATTGCCGTCCCCTGCCACCTTTATGAAAATAAACCCCTCTCACTCTTATTCCCAAGTGGAAATGGTCTTCTGAGGCGGCGTATTTCATTTTTAAGTAATAGCCTGCAGTGGCTTTTTCCAAGGGCCCTTTACTACTGCCTGGGAGTGGTTTTATTTGGTGGGTGAACAGTGACATCTGCTGGGAAAGTCCCTGGGAGGCAGACTGGGCCCAGCACCCCTACACCCCCTGAATGTAGGGGTGCTACACATCACTACACATCCCCACAACCCTCCCTCCCCTTGTCTCCCCTGCCAGTGGGGCAGACAGGGATCTTCCACCACCTGCAGGGCTCGTGAGCTGCACACTATTCATTCCGGATAGGCACAATTAAGCCTATACAATAATTACCTGTCTGACTGTATCAATGAGCAATTGATAAAATTCATGATGTTTGTATCTTTTTTTCATTTTAAATTGCTTTCTGAAGTGCTAAAGGTTGCATGTGTGTGCAGGGCCAGGGATGGTGGCACGCAGTGGCTGAGCGATCGGAGCTTCTACCCTTGCATCCCACCAACCATTTCTGTCCTTCATCTCTCTTCCACCCAGCACTCCTGTTTTCCCTGCTTCCTCCCCTTTTATTATATTACATTTACAATAGGGCTTATTTAAAAGTGAAATGTCCCAGCAGAATTGCTGGCAGTAACTGACAGTGAGGGCTGGGTTGCTCCAGGCACTGGGGTGCCCCTTCAGCCGGAGTACAGCGTGTGTCTGATGTCCCATATGAATAGTATGATGTCACACTCTTTTTAAAGTTTTCCCTCCCCAAAAAAAAGAGTTTTATGTTAGGAAAAATACTATCTGCTACTTCAAGCGAAACGCTGGGCCTGAAATGTGGCAAGCTGTGCACTTTCTTGGTTTCTTTGGGGCATTAGCAATATACCTCTCCAAATTATTATGACATTAAAATGCATAAATGCAGGATCCAGACACCATATAGGACCTTTATTATAGTCAGCAGCCCTCTAACTGTATGATGGTGGTTAGGTGATCTTGCAAGAGCTCTGTCCCCCATTTTCCCTTTTTATTTCTGAAGCGCCCAAGGAGTGAGGTTGATGGATGCAAGCCCAGCACTAGGCACCAGAGATATACCTTGTATGTTCATTTAACTCTTCTGACACAGTTTTCCCATGTTATTGATAACACAAGAGCCATTGTAATATAAGAGTACCAGCTCGTGCTGATCATTATGTAACTGTAAAAGAGAACATCACTTATGGCTTGACCTAAGCACCTCCTGCTGAGGAGAAACTGAGCTGCTCGCTATAATGAGCTGTTCCTTCTGGCACAGAATATGGTGATGCAAGAAGTGCTCGTCTTCAGCTGGAGGAAGAGGAAACGCATAGAATCATAGAATGGTTTGGGTTGGAAGGGACCTTAAAAATCACTGAGTTCCAACCCCTCTGCCATGGGCAGGGACACCTCCCACTAGACCAGGTTGCTCAAAGCCCCATCCAGCCTGGCCTTGAACACTTCCAGGGATGAGGCATCCACAACTTCCCTGGGCAACTTGTTCTAGTGTCTCACCACCCTCACAGCTAAGAATTTCTTTCCAATAACTAGTCTAAATCTACCCTCTTTCAGTTTGAAGCCATTACCTCTTTCCTATCACTAAATGCCCTTGTAAAAAGTCCTTCTCCAGCTTTCCTGTAGGCCCACTTCAGATACTGGGCAGCCACTACAAGGTTTCCCCGGAGCCTTCTCTTCTTCAGGCTGAACAACACCAGCTTTCTCAGCCTGTCCTCATAGGAGAGGTGCTTCAGCCCTCTGATCATCTTCATGGTCCTCCTCTGGACTCGCTTCTTGTGCTGAGGACTCAAAATGCCGGGCACGTGAACTTGTTTCGCTGCAGGAACATGTGATCCCAGCAGATAAGCCCAAATTTGGCCTCAGCTCAAGCTGTTTCACACCCACCACAGAGCACCCATCGTCCAGCCCTCCCTCTCCAGAGATCCCCACACTCCCTGACCTCCCCCAAGGCTCAGCTCCCCTCCCACCCCGCATCACAACCACAGTAGGGATTTCCAATCCAGAGTGCCCATGCCTCTGCCTCACCTCCCTTAGAGCTCTGCTAACATCACCCTGTTAAAATATTTCAAGGAATCATGTTTCTTTCCTTCTTCTGTGTGTGCCTGCTGCCCAAGGAAACACAGTCCA
>JAOXNO010000001.1:141142393-141156564 GCA_028565335.1 Limnodromus scolopaceus
AAGGGAAGGGAAGGGAAGGGAAGGGAAGGGAAGGGAAGGGAAGGGAAGGGAAGGGAAGGGAAGGGAAGGGAAGAGAAAGGCCTCATTAAGGGTCATTCTTTTTTAGTTTGACCAGTATGGGAAAGTCTCATTGATCTCTCTGCCACTATCAAACACCCGCTTCATGTCTTCAAACTCTCCCCAGTCAACAGGCAAGGTAGACACTTTCTTAAAATGAAATAACAGATACTCGGGCATTTGCTTTGATTCTAGCAACTTCTAAGAAAGATGCCAATTATTTTTTTTTTAAACAACCAAGAGTAGGCAGGCTCCTGTTTTCCTGAAGTCAGGAGGATGGCATGATTTCACCAAAGGACCAGAAAGAAGCATTAAGCAATCCCTTCTGATCATGTTTCTGTACCTTGTTTCTGCTGTCTTCAAGCCGTTTGACTGGTAGATTCAAGTTCCAGCACTCATGAGCAGATGGTACTTAGGTGGGAAAACATTCCTGGTGTAACAGCCTATATGCTTTTCAACAGCTTTCATAATATGTGATACAGAGCTGCATGGGGAAAAAGACTACCAAGCTAAAGGCAAAAGCATATGTGTAAGTGTAAGTCATGGCTATCTGTAGGTAATCAAACAACATGGGAGTGATATCCTTTCTCTTCCTCCACTCCCACTCAGGTGTCCAAGCATAGCCATGTATGATGTGTCTGGATGTTCTCATGGCTTTCCAACTTTGGAGGTATCTCCAGAATCATACATAGGCATGATTAATACATATCCTTAACGCAGTTGGGACAGGAGTGAGAAACAACTGTCAGGTATTCTTAAAAAACAAGAATATCTTTTAAAAGTGCTTTCACACTCAAGTAATGAAATATGAACTCACAATAACTAGAAATACACATGATGTGAGCTTGCCTCTTATTAGTAGTGAGTGATCACTTCTACAACAAAATAGAAAAAATAAAATTGCAGGAAGATTACATTTTGAGTTTATTATCAATGTGATAGAGATGAAAAATGCAGTCTATTAAGTACATCATGCTTCTGGTGGATGAGGCAACTACTTCATTTTAAGTAAAGTGATTTCTGTGTCTTTGACTAGAGCTATTTCCCAGATAAGTGCTTTTTAAAACTGTTAACCATTCACTGACTGTAGAAAGATGGTTTGTATTTTAATAACAATATCTCATCAGCAAAACAATGAAAAGGAATTCAACTGCTCAGTGCAATGCCATCAAATAAATGCAGAATAAAACATTTTTTTTAAAAATGGAACAACCTGGAACAAATTACGGTAAGTTTTCCTCCAGGAAATCCCATTAAGTTCAAAGTGAGTGTAAGATGGCACACTTGTGTAACATCATCTGTCAGTCCAAGACTGGAAAGAGATTCCTGTAGATCTTACCTTCTGTGTTGGGAATAAAGATCAACTTTGAGTAGTATATAACCAAAATATGCCATCTCTCTTTCCCTTTTTCAACCTGGAGTCCAGTAACAGGAGTTAGCTTCATAGGTTTATTCCTATTTGGACATATAACTCACTGCAAATTCCACGGCTGGTTATCAGTTTTGCAACTAGTGCAACTAGTATATCTCTTTTGATGACTTGATGGATGGTTTTACTATGTCTTTCAAGAAATACTGGTTTTATGAATCACAAAAGAAGATACTGTCTCTTAAATATCTAAAAATCCTTTTTAAGATCTTTTAAAAATATACTGCCACTTCAATACCTAGAGCTTGGTCTTTCCTTGAAGATGTGTTTTTAACACCAGGCTCCATGTCAAGCAACTAATGACACAAGGTTCAGCTATCCCTGTTTGGTCAAAATACTAAAACTTCTTAGCTAACATATTCAACATGCTTTTAAAAACAGATTTTTTTCCTTACTTAGACAACCCTGAAGAAAAAAGCTTATCATTAAAGAAACACATAGTACTAGGAAATTCAGTAATACTATCATTCATAATTTGTTCTGGAGTCATGCTCCCATGAGCTCCAGTTCTTCAAATATGGGAATGAGGCTAACCTTGAAATAGTTCATGGTTTTAGCTCCAATAAAACTATGAGGCTGAGGAGCATGACTAATAAACATAAAAATCGCTAGCTCCTTCCATGCTAAAATGACATGCTAGCACAGGTATAAAACTGAGAGTATATAGGGGATCACAACGGCAAAGAAACAGCAACTGTTCTACTGAGGCTTTGTTATTCTGTATTATAATAATATCAGAGGGACAGCAGTATCCCAGGAAGCAGTACAGCTTTTTTAGGCCTGATTTCCTTTCTCCACTTTAAGATCTGGTCATTCAGCATGGCACCAACTGGTAAGTGCTGGTGTGTACAACACAAGAACTGTCTTTGCCATCAATTAAAAGAAGATGAACAAGGCTATTGCACTTAAGATTCACAAAGGTGTTAGTGGAAAGGTTTACCCCCTCTCTTGACTTCTTGCAGTAGTGGATCATTTACTTAAGCTTGAGGATAACTATTTCTGATTTAGTTTTGCAAGCTCCTAGAATAGTTCTTATTCAAGATGCATGTAACATGCTCTGAAAATTGCTTCGTTTTAGTTAAAAGGAGAAAATACACTAGGACTGTAAAACTAGTCATCCTGAAAAAAATGTATCCCTGAAGCTTTGGTTTCATTGAACTATTTGGTTTCATTGTTAAATTCCCCAACTTTGTTTCCTCATCCCTTAAAGTAAAAGAAATGATTTCTTAAAACTGTCGAATTATATGAAAACATTTATATTCTTTTAGGAAAAAGGAATTTTCACATATTTCTTGCACACTGAATTGAGATAATTGGAATGATAAAATGGTTGCATCCAAGCAGGAAGGACCCATTGCGAGCTCTCACAAATGCTGCTGGGGTGCAGCCGTACCATTTTGGACATCCCACAAGAAAAGACAATACTCAGATACACAACGCTCATCAGTCTTGGGGAGGAAACCAAGAAGTACTTGCTTGCTGCTTGCCCTGTTTACTGATATTCACAGCCCTGTGACTCCCGAGGACCCACTGAAAGGCAGGTTAGGGCAGTCATCAGTCTTCGAGGAAGTCTCCAGCACATTTGGGAGAAACTCTGGGGACAGACGGCACTGTGCTGCATCCCTGAGCAGCAGCCCTGGAGGCCCTAATGATATAAGAAGTTGCAGGGCTGGTGCTTCATGACTGCTAGATTAAACCCTGAGGGTACCTCTGCTCTCAAATAACTCAGTTCTCTAGCTCAGCCCTGGCATCTGATGATCTTCCACACTGGATAAATGTTTGTTTGCTCCAGGCAACAGCAGGCTCCAGGAGCCGGGCAGTTTGGAAGTGGTTGCACCAGCTTTGCATCTGTCCACCCACTGCCAGCCTCCAGCATGACCCCAGTGAGTTCTTGACCTTCATGCACTCCTGCAGGCTTTGATGCCACAGCCCTGGGTATGAAGCATGCATCCTCAATTTCCTGCCATTAAAGCATTGCTGCAGTAGGTTAAAGGGGAGCCTTCAGGCTGTTTTGGAGGTTGGAAGCTCAAAAAGTCACACATCATCATCATCACCACAATAGCAATAACAGTAAGAGTAGCAACAACAGTCACAGATCCAGAAGGCAGTACATGATGCCCAGCTGTGCCACGGGGTTGCCTCCAGCCTGTCCTAGAGGTAGCCAGCCCCGAGTCATCTGAACAGAACTGCTTTGCACAGCCTGGTCTGCCATGGGGACAGCCTGCCCTGCATCACTTAGTGGTCACCTACTGGTTTGTCTGCACTAGTAAAATAGGACAGGCTGGGGGTCTTTGACAGTAGGCCAAACAGCAAAGCCCAGCTCTCCCCTGCCTGGAAAACCCCTCTCCTCCTAAAATCTGCGTGACTGTATCCAGACTGGCTGGCAGGAAGTGTCCTTGGCATATGCCCCTCTCCTCACGGCACCCCATGTCTGCAGCTTGTAGTCAGCACAGGCCAAAATCATGCCAGCAACTGGGCTAACCCAGCCAAGCAGTGTAGGAAACCACAAGGCAGTGCTCAGACCTATGCCCCAACCCTTATAAGCATGGATGTAGTTCAGATACCCAGCTAACGGGCACCTTCTGCAGTGGCCCCTTGCCCAATCTGGGCCAGGGAGCCTCAGACCCATTGTCTCATCTTATAGGAGTATAAAACTCGTAAGATCTCAGAAAAGCAGGGCTGCCTCAGGACCACAGGCCAGAGCTTGTGAGCTGGTGGGAAATCAGGCAGATCTTCACTGGAGTTAGGCTTTCCAACAGCTTGGTGGTCCAGGAATTGCAGGCACTAGGCATGGCTAAAACATACATCCAAACTAGCCAGTCATTACCTATACCTCTCCATAGAGATATATGTTGCACTGAAGGGAGTGATCCAGAGGGGAATGCAACAGGAAAGGAAATAACCTGACAGCATTGTAGGAACAAAAATAAATTGACCTTGAAGGTCCAGAGAGGTAAGGGAAGCAGTGAAGAAAGTTCTCCAGGTATCTTGGATCAACAGCCATAAATCGTTAGAACAAAGTGCTGCGGCGCTGCTCTTGATGTAAAATCTGGCAGCCTGTTGCCATATCAACACAGTGCAGGAGACTCAGAGGGAACAGCTTGAGCCATGAGCACAGAAGAAAGGCACCAGCTTTTTTTTTTTTTTTAAATTATTTTTCCAAATGAGTGTGCTGCTTGTGAAAAGTACCACAAATGACAGCTCCAGAAGCTGTAGGGCTTTACATCTCTTTTCCAGTACCTGGCATCAGCAACAGTGGGACGTGTGTCACCCAACCCACCCCACACCGGTGAACGAACAGACCCCTGAACTAGAGCCCATACACTGTGATAAGTCTTAAACCTAACAGCAGTGATGTTGAAGAAAACAGCAGCTAAATGTCAAAGAAAAAGGTGTGAGAGCAAAGGTGATCCCTGTGGGACTTTCAAGCTGCTTGTGTGGAATAACACGTGGGAATAATGGAGCTGAACCTAAATTTTCCAAGAGTTGTTATGTTCATCCCAAGCCACTCAAAGGGCAAACTGCTGTTACACCTATTACCCAAGAAAATGTTATTCATTTTATTCTGAAGGAATCTCCAAAAAGCCAAGGCAGGAATTGGGTCTCCATGCCTACCCAGGTCTTAGGCTTTTTTTCACTCAGTTAGCAGGATTTTCTGATGTTTTAGATATAAACTGGTGATAACCAGTTAACTATCCTTCCTTCATGGGAAAGTTGTTGTAAACTGGGACACCAGCAGCTGTTGCATCCTACCAAAATATAAAAAATATTTTCTTAACATCAGTCATTTCACTCTACTAGTCAGTGCTGAGTAGCTGTCAAACCAGCTAGTATCATTTTTTTCCCCCCCCAGAGCCACAGCTGAAGAGCCTCGCAGAGGGCCTGCCTCCAAGTTTTGCAATGGCTGGGAGACCCCCGCCTGTGAATGCTGAATGACAATCAACCCTGAGATGTGTCCATTACGTACTTTGGGTTCAAAGAACCATTTTTTATCAGAAACATGCTTTACTGGAAAATGCCCAGCCAACGCATGGACTGTTGCCACCTGTTATCAAATCACCCTAAGCTTCACCAGAAGTACTTCCATCTTAAAAGCCCCAATGTGCTATGTTTTCCTTTTCCCACTCTTCAATCTTATGTATGAGATCAGTCAACAATGCACAGAGAAATTGTTTTTCAAATAATGTGGTGTGTACTCATCCCATTATAATCCCGTTATAAGTGATGCTGAACCATTCTTCCACAGGTAAGCATAGGAAGGAACAGGGACTCAAATAGGCCCAGAATCCCATGACTTTTACAATTTCTAAAGTCCGACTCATGTTACCCCATGGCTTTCTAGAGAAGCAAAACCGGAACTTCCACAAGATGTCTGCTTGATCTGATACACTCTTTAAGTATTTAACATCAGCTTAACATAGCACTTCAGCTAGAGAGTGAGAGAGGCTGTTATTTAAACAGTGAGTAAAGGTTTTGTCTGGTCTCAAGAACTAACTCCAGAAGTAACCACCAAAGCCTAACTCTTCTGTTGAAAGTTGGTATGTTTTGCCCTCTGGACCCATGCAGCTCCTGGTCAAGATGGAGCAGAATATTTGCAATTCCTAACATGGCCTCAGGGGGCAACTGTGCATTGGGACAAGTTATGTACTGGGGGAAAGCTGTTTTAGAATGTAGAAAAAACAGAGCTGCTCCAACAAAAGGTGGTTATTTCATTATAGCACTTTAATAGAGCCACTCTTTATCTCTAATAAACAAAGTATTTGCACCTAATTACACCATTTAGAATATCAACTACCTGTGCAGTGCAAAAATATTACTCTCAATTGCTTAATTAAAATACAGCTTAGCTCACATGTATGTGGTTTGTCTGCTCTCCAGTGCGTGGACCTACTCCCTGAAAACTCAGATAAATACGCACAGGAGACAGGACCAAATTTCCCCAGGTCTTTCACACAGCAAAAATGCCAAACAAGCTGTGTTTTCATCAGCTGACATAAATCCATAAATATACTGGCATCTCTCCAATGTTAAGTGAAGCCTTTAAGAGCTTTCTGTCAAGTTTAGTGAGCTCCATGTTGAGTCACTTACCCAATCCTCTGTCAGCAAACACCTGACTAAACCAGGGATACTAAGAAAGCACCCCTTACCTGTATGAAGCAGATCATCTTTAAGTTATGACAAAACATATCATTATGTTTATCCATTACTGATGTTTCCATTTACCAACACAGGGAGGCTGAGACACTCAGGTTCAGTGAGCTGCCAGGGCTTACCTGGAGCTATAGTTTCTAACCAGTGATGTGGGCTTCAGATGTGAGGAACGAGCATACCACACCTGAACCATAGGCCAGTGCCCAAGACAGCAGCCCAGTGTAGGCTCCACAGGGACCTGTTGGATTCAGGGACACGGCTATGAAATATGGGACTCACTGTTCTGCTGGAGTACATGGACCCATAGGTCCATGCGTCAGAAGAACTTAAGTCTAAGGGGGTTATTTTGGTTTAAATATTATTATCTATTTACCTTGCTAAAATAACACAAGTGTTCCAAGAAATTATTATCATCAGAAGTTAAGTTTTCAGCAGACACTTTTTTTTTTTCTCCTAAGCAACTTAAATTCTTCTCTTCTTTCTTTTGACAACATGGGGACAATGTATGTTGTGTTGCTTTGGATCTATATACGGCCAAAAGGCATGGGGAGTTTGACCTGCCACCCGCAAGCACGGATAATACTCCATTTCTCTTCAGTACTATTTTTGGATTTCCTTCCCTAACCAACCACCAAGTGACAAATTGATTGACAAACAGGCTTTTCACTGGAAAGTCAGATAAAAAACTATTTCACTAAGCTTTGTGTAGTCTAAAACTCCAAACATAGATTGGGGTTGCCAATGATAAATTTTGAGGCTAACTGTCAGCTGGGGCCAATCATAGCCCAAAGTTACCAAAGAACAGCAATTTTAGAAATTAGCAAGCCAAGTGTTGCCTCCAACACCCAGAAAGAAATATCAACTAGACACACACTGCCTGATCCTTTTCCCCAAAAAGTATCTGAACCCCTCACTCTGGTTAGCATTCTCAGCCAAGATATTTCTGCTGGAGTTATGTACATAACCCAGGTCAGCCTTTTCCCATGAAAAAACAGGGAGGAGAAAGAACTTTCCTCAACCCTGTTTAGCAAATAGACAAGTGGCTTTTAACATATTTAGGTTTGAGTATCTCTTTTACTGACATACCGCTTAACACAAAGAGTGAAATCTTTATTGGAATAAAGGTTCCAAACTGGTTTGCACAGGCTCACAGTTCATACTGCAAGCCAAAGGCAGAGGCAGACTCACCTCCCTTAGCTCATTTCCATCTCTCCCTTCCTCCCTCACCCAGGAGTGTGACCAAGCGAGAATTTATCCCATGATCCCCTGCTGGTTCTCACCAAAAAAGCCAGTAAGCATGAGGATTTTAAATGAAGCAGAACACAGATTTTAAAACAGAGAAATGCCCTGACTGCTCACGGGTGCAAGAGAGTACTTGGGTAAGTCTGTTCTTGCCCTTTCCTGGCTCTTTTTTTACATGACAACTGACATGGCAGACGTGTTGTAGGAAGACCCAGAGGCTGGAGTGACTTTGTTTGCAGGAATGTCGAGAATCTCCCGGGGCTTGGATAGGAGTGGGAGCCTGATTAGCTCAGAAGGCTCTCCGTGCTTGTACCTAACCCCAAAGTAGCTCTAGGCAATCGTGGGATGTTATGGGCAGGTACTGACAAACCTGGACCCGTTCCATCCGCCAGGGTGCTAGGATGGAAGGATGGGAGCATGGTGTGGATGAAAGCTAGCTCAGGGATGCTGGATCACTGCATTAACTCAGAGTTGAACCCAAGGTCTACTCTGAAAACACTTGGCTTCACTCTGTACTAACACAGGTTTACAGCTTCAGAGCTAAACATCTAAATCCATACAGGGCAGGACACTTTGCGGATTGACAGACTTGGGTCTCCAGCAGTTTGGTATCTTTGCTATCTTCTGTCTTACACTGTAGGTGCCCAGAAACTGAGACAACGTTTGGGGCAATGCCTAAACTGTGAAGGTAGCCCCTGAGAATTACCTGCTGAGTAAGAGCTGTGCAGCACAAGAGGCCTTTTTACAGGGGTGTATGTAGGGAAGGGACATTTTAAGGCAAGTCCAAGAGGGCAGCTGTTTGCATCCTGTTGCTGCTCAACTGTGGGACTGCTGAGCATTTTCTATAACAGTATCTGAGCAGAGGCCAGGATCCACCAAGATTAATATAGCTTGTTTCTTGACTTTTCTGAACCGTGGCTTAATGAAATAAATTGGAATAGATCAGACAGAGTTGGCTAAGTGCCCAGCACAAGCCCGCCGTCACTGGGGGAAGAGTACCATGCATCAGTATGAGAGGCTACAGGCTTTTGCTGCCAAGGGTTTTATTATAACACTCCTGATTTACGGGGGTCAGGCTTGGTGGGTGTCTGACTCTGCAGCTCCATCTCTTGGCAAACATCAGGTAACGAACATACTGCGAAGGCTTTTCATGCAGAGATGCGCGATAAATACTTCTCAGTACAAAATACTCCTTATTTCCTTAGCAATAACAGAGGGACATAACGCTCACCTAAAATAGAAGAGGGAATTCTCTCGTGTACTTCCTTCAGTGTTTGTTATGTTATCAACTGTTGCCCTGGAAACAGAGTCCCCAAGTCAGAAACCGGCAATTCAGAGAGAAGCAGCTGGGTTTTTTTCAAATGTTTTTAAAACATATAATTACATTTTTTAACCTGTTACTATTTTTCGATCATGAGAATTGCTTAAGCAATTCCTGGATAAGTATTTTTATCAATAAAAAAAAAATTTGGAATGTTCTTTTCTGATCAGCCAATTTGCCCCTGTGGTGGCTAATGTAATCGTGAAATACACAGCTACATTGTTCTCCTTGTTTGTAAGTCAGTATTTCTAATGAAAATTTCTAATGAAATTTCTAATGAAAAAGAAAATGCCTGAAATTATCAATCAATTATTATTATTTGCTGCACCGTGGCCTTCTGCAGCCTGTATGACTGATGAGCTGATCAATGGCTGTACTTCTGAGTAAACCTTAGTGATTTATCCTAGTTGATGAAGTGGTTTTGCAGCAAGTACTGACTAGTCAAGTCAAAGATTTTGAGACTCACTAATAAATCATGGCAATTCCTTGATCTGACCTGGATTTAAAGTGTTTTAAAAATGGACAATACTAACAAATAAAAGATAACTCAAGTTATAATAAATACAGATAAACTCAGGCTCTGGGAATGGAGAGGAATAAAATGCAGATAAAACAGTCTTGGGCAGCCAAGTGACAAAAGATTTTTTGCTGAGAAAGTTTGAAAATGAGTAAAGAAACAGGAGAGTGGAAATGGTGGAAGGCAAAAACTTTTACGTAAACCAGGAGAGGAGCTTGGACAAGCTATCAGCAAAGCAAGATGCCATCACAGATGAATGTAGCGTTTTCAAACAGAAGATGGTGCTTTCTGAGAGGAAGAATATGAACTACATCTTCTGGCTTCTAAATTTAACTGTCAAGAGTCAGAAAAACACTCGAGTGCCACTGTCGGCATTTTGTTGGAGATGTCTTGCAGTGATAAAAAAAGGAATAGTTAGGAAGGAAAAAGAATGGAACAGAGAAGTGATACTGAAAATATTTTTTATTACCCCAACTTAGCGCATCATGAAAAGTTGTGGACACCTTGAGAAGGGCAAAGCAGAAATGAAATGAGTTCAGAAATGACAATGAAAATAATTAGAGACATGAAAAGCTTCTAGATGAGTAGTAAAATCAAATCTGTTCACTTCAGAGAAGTGAAAAGATAAAGGTGTTTAAAATAATGAATGGCACCAAAGAAAGTGAGTCCTGTTCATCATTTCCCATCATACATGAGCAGGAAGGCATCCGCTGAAAATAAAAGGCAAAGGGTGAAAAGCAATAATTTCCCACAGCATAGAACTGGCTGGTGCAGTTCCTTCCCACCAGAGGCAACCAAGGCCAGGGTTTCGCGCATTAAAAGGGAATGGAAATCTGCATGGAAAAAAGAGAATACATTAAGTGCTAAAAATAAACTTGTGATTTGATTTTAATGGAGCTTATCTTCCAGCATAGGCTACAGGACATAAAGCAGCCTTTGAGGGTGGGTAAAAGCAAACTTTTTCCCCACAGAGGAGATTCTTTTTATCTACCTTGCTCCAGCATTTCTCAGACCTTTCACTGCTGAACCTGGTGCTTTCCACTGTCCCGGAGAGGATGCTGGAGCAGCCGCAGAAGTGACTGGTTATGGAGTAGCAGGTCCTGCTCTACTGCACCAGCAAATGGAGAAAAGCTGGAAGAAGCTAAATGTGGCCACGGGGAGACAAAAAGAGACAGAGTTTGCAAGAGCGCAAAAATTAAAACCAGCCCCACAGTTTGGATCAGTTCCTAAGCAGCCAAACTTTCAGGGAGTGATGATCCACTTGGAAATTAGCAGGGGAAAACAGAGAAAAGCTCTGAGCACAGTGCTTTTCAGGGAAGATTATTAAACTGACAGCAGCCATTGATGGAAAATTTCACCGCCTGTGCAAAGCAGAAGAGCCAGGAGTAACCCGGGAAACACCGAGGGCAGCAGGAGATGGCAGTTGCCCGAGTGAAACCTGAAGATGGTGTCTGGAGACCATCTGGAGGATGGTCCACCTGGAGGAACAAAGATACTCCATATTTCCCTAACCAGTCTCACTTTCACCCCTGTATGATCACACCCAGTAACTTACACTCACTCCATTTATCGCTTTTATTGACAGTTTTCCTATGTTGTTGCTGTAATTGAAGCACATTGTAAGAACAGATACATTCATTGCATTTTTTCCTAGTGGCATGGCTAAAACTGAATCTTTTTTGGCTTTTTTTGAAGGCATGAAATAGAACAATAGGACAAGTTTTGTCATATGTGCCATATCCCACTTCTTTCCACATACTCTGAGTGGAAAAACTGAGAATTTTCAGTAAGGCCCACTGTGCTGCTCCCAGGGATTGTATGAACAAGCCGGGATGCTTTACCACTTCTGGAGGTGCCAAGCAGGAATCCTTCTCTCCCCATTGCTTACTGAGGGACTCGAGGCTGGCCAAACACCTAACCTAGGAACAAAGGTTTGTGGCTGAAAAGAGATAGTATAAAACACACACAAGTTTTCAGTATTTCAGAAATGTTCCAACTTTTTTCTTGTTTCAGCATGTTTTTAAAGATTTTCTCTCTCTTCCAAAGTAGCACAGGTTCTGAAGTCTGCTACGACTTGAATTTAAACAGGCACTCTTGGGTGTGTAGGGATGGAAGTTTCTAACCAGTCATTTTTTCACTCACAGCATTGCTTCTGTCCCACAGTTCTTATTTTTGTGATACTTAAACTCTGCTTCTCTCACCTGATCTTCTAATGTCTCTTCACCTCCAGCTAGCTTGGTTAATTACGCAGTCACTCCATTTGCAGAATTAAGTGTGACATAGGTTTTTATGCAACTAATTTTTTCTTAAGTAGCATTTTCCAAAAGCCTTTGTGAAAAGACTCACTTGATGCCTCTATCTACGCATTACATGTGTTTCTTTTTGCTTAGTAACTTGAAATTCCATTGCATATGAGAACATTTGTTGCCAAGCAGTTTTCCTTTCCCTTAAAGGTGTGTAAATCATTACTTGCTGCAAGTTCTTCTATAAAGGGCAAGCTACTGTTTTGAGAGCCATGCAGTCTCTCCGAGATTTTTCCCATTTCTGCATAAAAGTTCACCCTCTGAGCACAGCCAAAGAGGAGAGCCAGGCAGACCAGCAGGGAAAAATAGCCAAGCACGGCCTGGGAAGAATTTTACACACTTCTCTCTGGTCCCTCAATACGTACTGACAGAAGCAAATACAGCTTAGAACACCACCAACCTGATCTGCTCTTTGATCTTTATTTTTTTGTATAGGGGGGCTGTTCCGGTACACAGATAATTATCAGAAAGTTGATGAGGTTTTGCGACAGGCAATATAAACTTTGAACCAGTGCTTAGAATGGTTGGCATTTACATACATACAGAGATATTTTGCTGTCCAGAACCAGGCAGGGAATACTAACCAGCTGAAATACTTATTCACAGACCTTTCACAATCCGTTTCTGAGTCTGCATAAAACTTTTCAAGCCGATCAGAGATAGGTACAAGGATTTCAGTTAAAAAAAACTGTAAAATCAAAAGTCTTTAAGCAGCTTGGAGAGTATAAAACTTTTTGAAAAGATGAAGAAAGTCAATGAGACAGAAAGGACAAGCTTGTCTATGTGATCATCTCCAGCTCAAAATTCTCTGCTGACCCCAGTGAGATACAGTGTAAATTTAAAACAAAAAAAAATGAAACAAGATGAGTCTGATATCTTCAGCCTCTGCAATGGCATCAGCTGGAATTGCACAGATGCTCTCATATCACTTGGTTCTGCATCCCTGCTCTCCATAACCAGATGATGTGCTTTCCTGGGGTTTTTTGAAGTTCAGCTGAGATGGGCAGCTTGAGTTAAAAACTTAATCCGGGGAAGACCAAAGTGACTGTGGCAGAGTGGGAGCCTGTGTGTGAATCTTGAAATAAAAAGCAGAGGTAAGGTCCCTTCCATCACTGCTCATCCTTAGGCTTGCCCCACAGACACCCCACTCAAAGACTTGGAGTTGGCCTTCGGTACACAGGTAACATGGAGCAGGGGAGGGGGGAACTTTCTTCCCTATCCATGCCTTTAACAAGTAACAGCTCCTCCATCTGGACAGCTTTGCATCTGAGTAAATAAATGCAGCTCAGCAGTTAGGGGACTATGGAACGTGGGAACGAAGACTTCAGTGAAACCCATCACATTTGAAGGAAATTAATTTGCTTTGCCAAGCTTACTTGACTTGACTTTTCTGAAATAGAAAAACTGACCAGCTAAGCCAGAATGTAAATTTACAAAGTGATTTGGAGAAACTACAAAGTACTTCTGAAAACCAGAAAGAAAATAACAAGAGGGAAAATTATAATGTACCAATTAAAGTAGAATGGGAGTTGACCGTGCTAACGCAGGATTCTTTTTATTTTGTTTTTCTAGGAATCTTCAAAAATATTGAAATTTAGTGTCAGCACCTGAGATGGCAGCAAGAATGACAACAATAATAAAAAAACACAAAATTTCAAATAAGCAGGAGAAAAAGACTGGTCTTTTAGATTTTATTCACTGTATTGATACATAATACTCATTAAAATTCATAGCAATTTCAATGGGATCATAACTTCATTGCATTTTTTAAAATCAACAGCCAGTAGAGTCCTGTGACAGTGCTTTAGGCTCATGAAAAAGGCTGATGGGAGTCAAAAATACGCTTGCATTTTGTGAATGTTAGCTGCCATCACTTCCACTTCTGAATCAAAACTAGCACATGTGCACACACGCATGCATGGATATTGTGTGAGCCGATGCAGGCAGGACGCAGGAACAACCACAGAACCATGGATTAAGGGCAAAGAACAGATTTAATCTCAATACCTCATGGATTGGGGAACCTCTGAAGCAGCACCCGGGCAGAGGCAGGCAAGCAGGGGGACGCAGGCACTTTGGGCCTGTATTTCAAGGATTCTGGCAGGCAGAGTTTTCTGCTGTGCTTTCATCTCTTCAACAGCAGGGCAGGAA
>JAOXNO010000001.1:141176395-141203884 GCA_028565335.1 Limnodromus scolopaceus
CGTTGCATGCCGGGACACAGTGGGTCCTCCTTCCTGCCCACCCCCGCCCGCAGCCAGTCCTCCGAGCCTGCGCCGCGCCGATATCCGCGTTGCTCCCAAGATGGTGGCGCGGGGCTCGGGCTGAGAGCGAACGAGTTCGGCGAGAGGAGGCGCCACCCGCGGGCCCGGCCCGCCCTACTGCCCCGCCGGCCTCGTCAAGGCCGCTCGCCTCTCCCTTCCCCGCCCCGCCAGGCCGCGGCCCCGTCTCTCTCCGCCCCGACGGCTCCACTGGCAGCAGCAGCAGCGGCGCCTCCTCATCCTCCTCCTCGCCTGCGGCCCGAGCGCGGCGCGGCCCCCGCATGAGCCCAGGCGGCGGCGGCGGCGGGAGTGACCGGGAGCAGCAGGCCGCGGCGCCCAGGTCGGTAGGCGCTGCGCAGCGCCCGGCCCGGGGGAGAGCCGGGAGCGGGGGGGATGGCGCCCGTCTGACGCCGGCCCTGAAGGGGAGGGGGCCGGGAGGCGGCCCTGTGCGCTTCCCTCTGCCCGGCAGATCCCACGCCTCGGGTGGGGAAGGCGGCCGGGAGGCGCCGGCGCCCGGGCTGGGCGGTCTCGGTGGTCCTCTCCCTCCTCGCCGTCAGGCACATGGGTGTGGGGCCGCCCCGTCCCTCCCCAGAAGCGGGAAGGCCGGGCGAGCGACTCTGGGCTTCAGCTCGCCCCCCCCTGGGGAAACGGGGCTTGCTGGGCGACCTTGGGTGAACCCACCCTGCCCCCGCCTCAGTTTGCCGGCTCGGCTCGGCGCAGCGGCGGTGCTCGCTGCCCGGGGCTGCTGTGGGCACCGAGCGCCTCGGTGCCTTCGGCGTGTCCGGCTGTGACAGTCGGGGAGATGCGGGTATGTGAAGCGCTGCGAGGGGGCATAACTGCTGTGCAAGGCCTGCTTAACGAAGTAGGGATGTTCACTTGCTGGTGTTGCCTTCTATCCGGTCGGAAGAGTTGGATCTGCTCACCTGTGAACAGGCTGCCTTGCTGATAAGTGTCATCTGTCACTCCTGGCTGCAAGACTTGCTGGGTTTCAGTTTTTCCGTGTACCCCCAGTATTTGTTTTAAAAAAACTCTACAGATTGTTATGGTCCACAGTCGATGTGTAAATCAGATGTCTAAGATGATGTGACACAGTCATTCAGAAGTTACTACTGCTTGGGAAACAAAACATGTTCCACAACTCTCCTTTAAGTGGCAAGAATCTGTAATCTGTAGAGTTGTAGTCATGCTTTTTTTTCTTCAGTTAATGGAAATATTTGTTTATGTTTCTTTCTGTGTAAGCAGTGTTTTAATTCTGAGACAAAGCCTGTGTCTTGCACATTGCTTCAGGGAAGGTCCCTCTGTGTCTGTATGGAAACTTCCCTACCTCAGTAGGAGGCTGTGCAAACCTGAGCTTCTGTGAGCATCAGCTTGTCAGATTAGTTTTGCCATGCCACTTGCACGTCTACCAAAAAGTTCCTCAGTGGGAAATTGCACCTGATTTTAGCTCTGATTTCCAAAGGAAGTAAGACCTACATGTTTGTATTGTCAGTTTATCTTTCCTTTTTTTTTTTTTTTGGACTGGTTTGAAAGGGAGAGGTCTAAAAGATAAGATTAAGTTCCTAATTCATGCAAAAAACATCCACTTAGAGAAAGATTCCCTGCTAAGGGAGAACCTACACTCGAAGTTTAACTCCACTGTTAGGCATCTGTGACTTGGTGGGAGAGTAACAGAGAAGGTGAGAGAGGTACCTCTTGATAAGAATGAAAGCTGCTGGAAAATGGGCTTTACAGTTTTTGCAAACTGCTTAGTTTGTGTGGTGGCACTAAATACTCATTGCCCTTCTATTTTGGAAACAGTTAAAGGTACTTTTTTTTTTGTAATTTGAAAATACTGTGAAACTCAGTTTAATGAGTGTGGTGAGTTGAAAATATGTGCATTACCAAATTGTTATGGATATTCAATAGTTTTCCTCACATACATTTAAAAGAGATGCAGTTTGCAGTGCTTATGATGTATCTTTGTAACAGTAATATTCTGTCAATTCAATACATACAAACCTTGGAAGAAAAGGTAGACCACTACTTGAGTTTACAGTACGAAAAATACCTTTAATTTAAATTACCTCCATACCATATTACAGATATTTCATCTCTCTTTTATGAATACCTTCTATTCCACCCAAAATGCTTACTGTTTAATGTGGCAATGTTCTTTTTCCATTTACCAGAGTTATTTGCTATTTCACCTCTCTGGGATATCCTGAGTATCTCCCAAGAATTTAGAAATAAAAGTACCAAGATAGATTGCAAAACAGATGGTTTTATTGGGGTTTTTTAGGGATGTGATTGTGTGACTGTGTAAAAAAAACATGATTGAAGGGCGGGCAGGCTTGAAAAAGCAGAGGTGTACTAAGTTTTTCACAGCAGTGAGTTCCAAAACCTGTATTTCTCAGTCCAGGTCCTCTTCAGAGCTCTAACATTGTGTGGGTTTTATCCTATTTTTAATAGCAAACAAAACTCTCAGTCTTTTTGTAATTGCTGCTGCTGCTTAAAGGCATATGCAAATGATGATTCTTTTGTGAATGGAATTTAAAACTCTGCATATTTGTTAAATTCATCTAGGGATATTCTCAGCTTGTTGGAGCACCTTGAATCTGTACCTGTTCTCATTGACTTGAGGAAATAAAACGGATTCTCTTTCTTTTCATTTAACTCCACTTTTTGTAGGAGAAAACCTGCTTTGGAAATATGACATGTACCCTGGTGTAAAATCATGCGTATTTCATTATGAATAAGTGCTTTGTTGACATGTTCTTCACTAGTTCTTTGTGAATTCACAGGTTCTCCTTAACTAAATACGTAATTGGGTAGGGGAAATGTCTTTTGAGTCAAGTTTTAATAGTCATAAGCAAATTTAATTGTGAACATGTTTAAGCGTATAACATTTTGTATAAACAATAATTAGTGTAGTACATGATATGACACAGAACAAATTTAATGTTTACACTTTTGTAAATATGCATCATCATATTTTTTTGCTATAGGAAAGATAGTGGGTTTTTATTTATTTTTTTTGCCTCTGCTACTTTTGGTTTCAGTTTGCTTAGTGAATGTCCAGAGAGAATTCATCTCCTTTTAAATGCAGGAAATGTCTTTCTTCCTCCCCACACCGGTGTATTCATACACCTGAAGGTAAAAGTCACTAGTTCTTAAAAATAGAACATGGAATTGAGGAACAAGAGGAGAGAATTCCTAAAGTATGTAGACAAGTATCTCATTTTCAGTATCAGTCTTAATTTCTGGTACTGTGGGCCAGATCTTCACTTCACTTTAGTTAATGAATTGATATTGATTTTTAAACAAAGGAGGTATGTTTTCCCCTTTTACTGAAGTATCCAGCATATTTTAGGTAGTTGTGAGTTTTATAGAGAAGCAGTGTTGAAGTAGTTTCTGTCGTTAATCAAATTCTAATTTGTACATGGAAGGAGAGGGGTAATACATTTGCTATTGAAATCTGTAACAAGTAATTTAGAATATGATGCTTGCTTTTGAAAAAAATAATCTTTCCCCTCCCTCCCCCCCATCCAGTGCTATAAGCTTGCTAAATAGTTGGTTTCCAGACACAACAGCAATGAGCAAATCGCATGTTTGAAGTGACTTTTGTCACCTTAAATGCTTTGACCTTAACATTTATTGCACTAACTTCCTGAATTTACAGGCAGTGCCTGACAGCTGCGTAAGGCTGTATTGTCCATAAATGAAAGTTTGGAAAAAAGCTAGTTGATACAAATAGTAATGTGTGTAATGTATCTGGTTGGTTAGCAGAAAGTCAGCAAATACAGTGGAAAGGTAATATTTTGTAACAAAGCAATACTTCAGTAGCTATACCAGCTGGTGAGACATTTCTTCAGGAAAATAATCTCATATGAAAAATATAAAAAAGATAAAAACAAATAAGGTTGAGATCCAGGATTCATGCTTAGCAATGTAACATGTGAACAAGTAGCACTTTAAATTGATATTTTTGAATAGTTCCACCTTCTTGTGGCTAGGAGTGACAGAACTTAGTGACGACAAAATAACTTAGTGGTTGCAAAATTACATTATCAATTAAATATTGCCATAGCGTTCTGTCTCACAAATACTCTTACGAATGAATCTCTTAAAGGAAGCATTAACTACTTCTTACTTTTAATAGGTTGAGCCTGCTTCCCTGTATTATGCAAACTGCTGAATGGAGGAAGGGGGCGGAAGTCAGTCTTTACCGATACTCTTTCCGTTACCATCCTGCATGGTTCTTTACCCATGTTTTACAGGGTGGTGAAGAATTAGGAGAAGCTGCAGTTGTTCAGCTGAGTGGAACTAAATGGGTGGCTTCCCTCTGGACCCTCACTTCACTGTCTTAGGTAAGAGGGCTGACCTGCTTCTTCTGAAGCAACTTGCATTTTTTTAGAGAAAAGGTACATGTGCTTTAAGAGAAAATTCTAATTAGCAAAGCAGAGGTTTGGACTCTTTACAAACATGCTCTGTGTTCACATGCTTTTACCTTTAAGAATCATGCCTATCTTGTATAGTATGTCAACAGTGGGACTGTACCAGAGGTGAATTACAGCAGTGATGTTTTAGCACAAACTTAAATTAATGTACCAGTTGGCTGCTCAATATGGAGAGTGCTACTTTTTTTCATGTTCAGTCCTTGTATGCCATAATTTCAAGGCTGTGGCCTAAGTAACTAAATAATGCAAAATTTAAGTGTCTCAAAAACTGTAAGGCACAGTTTGAAACCTGATGGAGTTTGGCCTTGGTGGGCCTTGCACCCACCAGTGGGATCACAAGCAGAAAATCATGGAACCTACATTTTGAGTTTGGTGATTGTTGCATAACTGTCTATCAGCAATTAGTCTGCATGATTTGCTTTTCATTCTGGTGTCCCATGAGGACTGTGACAGGACTTCTACTGTCTTGACCAAGCTAGAGTTCTAGGGGTGAAGCTAGTGCTTCATCTCTACTTCATAGAGGAGACCATGCTCTTACTTCCTTTGGTGCACCCCTTTTTGGACTTGTTGATACTTCCTTACTAATCATTACACCAGAGAAATTGGTGACATGAGGAGATTAGAATGACAAACAGCCAGCCCCTCTCCCTTACCCTTAGGAGCTGTGTGCAGGGGAGGCATGAGAGCTGTCTGTAACATGTTGCCAAGCTTGTGTGGTGCTGAGAGATGCCAGACTTGTCCAGGCAGCCAGGCTCTGGCACTACTTGTGTACTCCTGCTCTGGTATGCTCTGTGGGACCCAGGTTGGAGCAGCTGCCGTTCAACAGGCTTGGGGTGTTAGAGGGTGGTGAAGTGGCTCTTAAAGGAGCTGAACTTCTAAAATGGGCTGGGGTCAAAATACTTCAGCAAGTGCTACTGTAGTTGTAGACTAGAATTTCTTATAGAAAACTAGGTTGAGGGAGGTGATTCTGCCCCTCTGCTCTGGTGAGACCCAACCTAGAGTATTTCATCCAGCACTGGAGTCCTCAGCACAGGAAGGACATGGACCTGTTGGAACGGGTCTAGCAGAGGGCCACAAAGATGATCAGAGGGCTGGAGCACCTCTCCTATGAAGACAGACTGAGAGAGTTGGGGTTGTTCAGCCTGGAGAATTTGGGCTTTGGGGAGCCCTTATAGGGGCCTTCCAATACCTAAAGGGGGCCTGCAGGAGAGATGGGGAGGGACTCATTATCAGGAAGTGTAGTGACAGGACGAGGGGTAACAGTTTTAAACTGAAAGAAGGGAGGTTCAGGCTAGATATTAGGAAGAAGCTCTTTCCTCTGAGGGTGGTGAAGCACTGGAACAGGTTGCCCAGAGAAGTTGTGGATGCCCCGTCCCTGGAAGTGTTCAACGCCAGGCTGGATGGGGCTTTGAGCAACCTGGTCTGGTGGGAGGTGTCCCTGCCCATGGCAGGGGGTTGGAACTTGATGATCTTTAAGGTCCCTTAAAACCCAAACCATTCTATGAGTCTTTTGCGTCATAGGTAGTCCTGTGTTTGAATTCACTACTCTAATGTTTAAAATATTATTTTACAGTGTGGTATTTTTCATTGTCTTAAAAGGTATCAAAAACTTTCACAAAGCTAGATAATGCTGAAGAGGTCTATCACCACTTCAGAATTTCTGTTTCCAATGTGATGGTTTCGTCTTTCTTATTTGTATAGTCATATTCAGATAATGATTACTTTTTATTTCATAGTGAAATCTCATGTCTAAAGTCTTAGAGGTTAATATTGTGGTTTAATATGTGTATATACACCCTGTTTTATTTTTAGAAAGTCCAAGCTATACTAGCATACACTGGCTGCAGTAGCAGCACCTAGGTGTATTTCAGCTGTTATAGCCAAACTTGCCTACTGTGGACTGTAGAAATACATACTTATACTCCACACAACCTGCAAGTCCCATGAGAGTTCAAGGTCACAGGAGCTCTTAAGAGAATGTATCACTTTTGTGAAATACTGGTATTTCTTGGTTGCAAAGGTTGAGCTGTTTAAGGTGGTGATAAATACACTATTTGCATGGTTCCTATGACCTGAATGTCTTAGTGAAAGAAGGATGTTTGTGAATACTTGTTTTTTTTTATTTGGCTAATGTTATATTAAGAATGTTAGTCACGGAAGAAAATTATTCTTATTTGAACTTACATATTTAAAACTCTGTGAGATAATCTATAATCCTAGCTAAAATACCATTTTCTTTAGGGTAATGCGCTCAGAAATTTTTATTCTACTACTGTCTTGTGACAGTTACTGGGGAAAAAAGTGAAAAGCATTGTTTAAGCACCTGATAGAAGTGACTTCATGATGTCTTTCATCAGGCTGGACATGAGAGTTGCAAGCTACTTTTCATAATTTATAATTAATTTCTTAAATATTTTGTGGTTGTGTGCTACAGTTTGGTTAATACCCTTCAGTGTGCCTTAAAATCTGTTATTCTTATTGAAAATGTATGATAATTGTAAAAAAGCAGCTCTTGGTTCTGGTCGTGTGACAGATCAAGATTTCTTTATGTTGAGTGGAAGCAATAGTGTTAGCCGTGCTTTAGGTCACATTTGCCATTTGCATTTTTTTAGGCAGATGTGGCTTAATGCTAATTAATAAGTATACTAAGGGTGAGTGTTGAAGCACATCTGACTTCACAAAATTATTTTCATTCCTTTTATACAAGCATTACAGATTCCATATTTCATTTTGTTGTTGTTTGTGTAGCCTTTGATAAATTTTTTTTTAGTAGACTGCTGAACTCCAGCTCTGCCTTGGTCATAGCTGGTGGGGGAGATTGAAGAAGGAGAACTGGAAGTCCAGGAGCTTCAGTTTTGTGCTGTTGGAGTTACTTGCGCTTCTGCTGATAGCGACATGTTACTAAGCAAATCCCCTGTCTCCATCTCCTCCACTATGGTCTTATTTCTTCTGTAAATTGTACCATCTTAAACTGCATAGCTCCAGTTATGTTGGGAACCTTTGTTTTCTTTTCGCTTCTTGCTGGACAGTAATAATAAGGTCTGTGATAGATGTATTTTTGGTAGATTTTCATGCTGTACTTTATACTCTGCTCATACTCTGGTGCTTTTGTACCTTAGAGGAGAATGAGTGAATTTTATATAGTTGACACTGCTCTGAGTGTATGTGAACAAATACATATATTGGTGTTTAAGCCAAAAGTCCTGTGATACAAGGTGTGAAAATACTGGTCAGATTTGTCAAAATACTTTTAACTGAGTTTGCCTAATGGCATCATAGTGAATGAAGTACTGTTCTTTATAGAACATAAGATAGATATTCTGGATTTCTGCTGTTGGTATGGAGTGGAAGTGCTACCTCCAAACAGGAAAATCCTTAGTTACTGTCTCTTATTGTTCAGATAAATTTATTCACTTTTTTTTTGTGACTGATAGTAAAGTTTTATTGACACAGTTGCATAACATTAACTTATTAATCCTAATTGTACATAAATCCACATAATTATCATAATTGTTTGTTGAAATAGCAATCTTGTTTCATGAAACAGGTAGGGTGCCCTATTTGACCTTTTTCTTTAAAGACAAAAAAACATGTGTACAAACTGTTAGTGCTGTAGAGCTTTGCTAGCACATCTGTGTCAGTCCAGGATCACCCCACTTCATATCCCTGATGAAGAATTGGGCCTTTGGTGCTGGATGGGTTCTCTGTGGTTTGACATCTTTTAAGACAAACCTGAATGTACTCTTAAGGTAACCAGATCAGGGTTTCTTTCATGGGAGCTCTGATCTCTCTTGGAGATCAGCCTAAATCAGCTGCATTAGATTTGTTTATTCTTAGTAGAGTTTTAGAGCCAAGAAATTAGGTATTAAATCTTCACAGTACTGAAAATGTGATAACTTTTTGTGATAAAAATGAGTAACTTTTTGCAAAGTAATTACTAGATTTCTTTAGTTATAAGCCTTTATGTCTGTTTCTGTCACTTTTCCCCCTGAAATTAGTTGTGATTTTGGGTGTTTGTTGAAAATGTATGGAGTACATTTTAGTCATGTGTCTTTTTTAATTATGGCTACCCAAAAATGAACAGTTTATAGAAAAGTTTATCAAGCTCCAGCAGTTCTGGACAGCCAAGACAAAGATGTAGTTCTATCTGTGACTTAGTGTTTCTGTTTCGGTTTTGTTTTCTTTTTAATTTTTCATTATAAATACCAATGCTTTTTTTTTTTTTAAAAAAAAAAGGGGGGAAGGGGGGGAGGAACCGTGCCAGAATCTTCCAGAAGAAGGAAATGGGTATTTGTAATGAACTATATGAATGGAATTGTAAAATTCTATTGAATCACTAGAGAGGAGAATATGGACTTTCTGTTTTTGTAGTTTCCCTAACATAGTAAATACTTTCTGTTGTGATTTTTATGGGAAGTATGATTTAGTCTGGGAATTCATTTGATTTAGTTTTAGGTAGTCCTGCGAGGAGCGGGGAGTTAGACTTGATGGTCCTTAGGGGTCCCTTCCAACTTGAGATATTCTATGATTCTATTCTATAATTCAAAGTATATGTTTCCTTTAGTTGCAAATTTGTGACTAACTGAATGGCCATTCTTAAATGTATTGTTTTGAAATTGCATTTGGTTTTGGATTGGTATGGAGCATAGTGCAAAAACTGAAATGTAATGTTTTGCATTATAGGTACAAGAACTGTAGAAGTCCACTTTAAAATTTGAAAGAAAAGTTTCTGCAGCTCTGGAAAGATATGGTATGTTTATGTTTTCACTTATATTGTGTGTATGCTAATAATCATAATAACAAATATTTATACTTTTATAAATTCAGGAAGAAACACACACATTCATTTTTCCCATATTTTTTTGACTATGATCTCTGTTACTTAGGCATAGTTCTCTAGAAAACTGAGTTTCTGGGAGAAAATAAATACTGACCATACAACATTGAATTCCCTTTTACTTTATTTTACAAGCTCAGTATCACGCTGCTACCATCCATGTATTTCTCCATGGATTGGTTAACATCAGTGCTGTTTCTCAAAGTAGTTTTTTTTTTTTTGCTTGCTGTTGAGCATATTTATAGTGAGGCTTGTACAGTTTTTAAATATGACTTGCAAAGTAAGTTCAGAACTACTAGAAAAGTTAAGCAGTCATCAGTGTAAGTCAAATTTGCAAATTCAAATGTTAGGAAATACAGAAATTTAACCATCAGTAGCAGTGCAAACATGAGCCCATGGCACGTGGTATCTCTTTTTGTCTATGCTTTTAAATGTTGAGCCAGCTTAAAAATATGTTGTGCATTAGGGCAGTGTTGGAACCTTAACTTGTAGTTCAAACTTTGTTCTGGTGTAGTCCAGTGGAGATGCCTGGTAGTATAGAATAACTATACCACTTTTAGTGTCTCTTAAGATCTGTAGTTCTGCAAGTTGGTACATAGAGAATTTTTGAAACTTTTTGCATTGCTGCATTCAGAAAAACAATTATTGTTTAAGTTCATTTTTCTACCATATTAAATAGGTTTGTTAACACATATATAAAATTGTATGTAGTTACTTCAACAACTACTTCTAAGCTATATGAGTTCTTTCTTTTTTAACAACTTAAATGTGGGGAAGAACTCAGTAACTGCTGATACAAGCTTTATACCCTGTATGTTTATGTCTAGATTTTTCTTTTGAAGATACTTAACATAAGAACATACTTAAAGTGTTGAAATCTCAACCTTGCAGAAGGGTTGTTGGGTGTCTTTTTTCTTTTTTTTTTAAGTTCTATTTTGTAGGAAGCTACAGACAGGAGCTAAAATGGTTAATTCTAAGCTGAAACTTTAAATATAATGTCTGCTAATTAAAAACTGTAAATCTCTTAAAAAGCCATAATGTAACATTATCACAATCCAGATGTTCCTGAGAGAATTATATAGATTGGTCCTTTACTCTAGCAGGCATCTGGCAGGTAGTGTATATTCATTTTTGCACCCACAGCACCACTGGGACCACCCACCTGCTTCTTGCTCTCCAATTTCAGTACTAGTTGTGTGTATGATGGCTCTTCTTCAAACCGAAGCTGTTATTTCTTTACTGCCATTATTTCTGCTGGCTGCTGTTTTTTCTGAATGTTGAACTGCTTGCCACCGTACGTATGCATAGAGTCTTTGTAATTGTATGCACTTCATAAATTGATGAACAAGAATTGCCCTATAATCCCCCACAACTTAAGCAGTGAATACTAATGGAACATCAGAAAAGCTGAATATTATGCTACAGAATTGCATGATTGTGTGGTCTTAATATGAACTATGTATAAACAAACATGCTGGTGATACTGGAGAACTTGGTGAACAGAAAGGTACTTCACATGGAAGGCTGTGTGGAAGATGGGTGGCAAAAGAAAGCTAAATAACAAAGCATAAGCAAAAGGACTGGTGGAATAAAAGTTTAAATATTAAAGCTGAAGTGAAGCTGTAAAACTTACCTGTTGGGAAAATAACTTAATGTGATACCTAGCCAGTAAAAGGAGAGCTACTAAAAGAAATTTAAATACATGATTGGATTTCACCTCCTGATGTAGGAGGGGCTTTCTGTTCATAATTGTATATAATTTTGGAGGGAGCCTGAAGTAGCAGACGTAACAGATAGCAACACATGGTTCTGCTGCAAAAAATAAGTAGTGGAATAAATACCAGCTATGGTCTAAATGAAAAATGCAGAAGCTAATTTCAGGTCTTTCCCTCTTACAGAGGTCAATAAAGTACATCTATGATCTCAAACCAAAAACAAGTGTTGAAGGGAAAAATCTAACATCCAGCGTTATGGGGGCAGTTGTAGAAAATAAGAGTAATGCACAGGCCTTTAGCTTTGGCGTGGGGGGAGGGAATGGGAACAAACACTAGACCTTTTTCTGTTACTATGTGATGTCTTGACATCAAGGCAAAGTAAGTATGCAGATATTATAGGATTAAGCTTTTATGTAAATCTATAGTTGATCTCTGTATATTGAGACATACCAAATTCTGCCTTTATTAAACTCAGTAACTTGTGTTTTTACTGAAGTGCATATTCCAGAATGGCACCAGCTTTAATTTGAAGATAGTAGCAAATTCAGATCCCCACCTCAAATAATTTATTCAAGCGTTAATTTGTCTTTCGCTATCCTGCATGCTCGTGTTCCTACTCTAATTTGAATTTGTTAGCCTTTAGTTTTTAGTCATGTGGGCACTTAATATGTTTTCTTTTAATTGGAGGATCTTTTTTGTATGTATTTTTCTCATACTATGAGAGGACTTAGTTTCTTCCAGTATCCATATTGATTAGCTTGATTAACTTTGAACTTTTTCCATTATCTAATCAGTAGGCACTTTCTCCTTTCTTTATGCTGTCTTTATGGCTCTTTTCTGCTACTTCTGGAATACTTTTGAAGAATAATTGGAGAACTGGGCTCAAGTTTTGAACATGTCTGAAGTACTTTGTGCAGGTCTTTCCAGGAACTCTTCATGAGTCGTATCTGTTGTCTAGCTGTAATACTGTGTGTGTTTGCGCATCCGTTGTGAGTGCCTTAATCACTTCAGGTTGGCATTTTCCAGGATAGAACCCAATTCTTTTGGTCTTCGCACTAGGTGATTTTGCATTTGTTGTTATTAGTTGAATGGTTTGCCAGGCAGTGGAAAAAAATTTGCATAGATGCCTTATTACTGGTGTTTTGTGGTGTTTTTTTTTTTTTTTTTGCAGCTCCATTAGGATTTATGTAATCAGGTTTTGTTAGTGGCTGTTTTATTTTACTTTAGGATCATTTGATAATTTGACCTGCTATTAGTTGCATGAAGAAAATTTCTGGAATCTTATGTCTTTTGATATATTCTGTATTGGAAGCCACATGCAGGCAACAAAAGCAATTGAAAGTCTCAAATGTGCCTATTATGTTTAATTATTTTTGCAAGTGACATTAAAGATTGAACTTGTGGATTTGGTGAATATTCTACAGTTTCCTCCAGGTCACCTGAATCAATCTCAAGTTATAAAAGGCCTGTTTGCCTATTACTTGTCAGTTCGTTTTTGAAGTAATAAGCTAGCTCGGGTAGTTCTGAGGGCATCTTTTACTGTACAGATGATGACTGTCCACTTCATCGTGGTACTCCAAAGTTATTTTGAATGTGTATTAAATTTGAGAAGAGAGTTAATTCTTGGGAGATTCAGAGGAATTCTTCAGGACACATACAAACACTGGCTTTAGTTGTATCTTGACAGATGGTTATTTTTAATTAAGCAACTCCAGTTCTGGCACTGGAAGGTAAGGAAGATCATGGTACTTCTTTGGTACAGGTGAATCACGCCTCCACTTTCATTAGTTCATCTGCCAAAAAGAGAATCTTAAGAAAAATTGGATCAAAGATTGCTTGGGTGGAAACTTAAGTTCTTAAAAATGCCACCTCCCAGGGCACCCATCATTTAGTAAGGTCAGTAAGAAGTCATAGTTTAAATAAGAAAAGCATTCCTTCACTCGGGCATCTTCCCAGACTTCAAATACTTGGTGTCAGCTGCTAGATGGCTGTGCTGTCACAGAAACCGAACACCTGTACATCAAACAATGTAAGGAAAGTAATAAGTATAGGAAATCCGTGTAAGTGACAACATAAAATTAAATTATTTGTTGCTGGGAGTTTTTTGGCTTTTTGATTGTTAACAAATAGATACTTATGTTCTCCATGGTACGTCTTTAGATTCTGTGTTTTGAATCTGAGGGCCTCTTCTTGGCTCATGTTTGTGATTCCAGACTTTCAAGAATAAATTAAATGCAACAAAGTTGGTTTTTAGCCCCTTTTCATGCATCTGAACTTGGTTTCTGGCTTCTTGTTCTTTCACTGATTTATTTCCTTCCTCTTTTTCAGTTGACAGGAACATTCTTTTCAGAAAATCTGCTATTTTGTCACCTAGGAGAGATGGGTGTAGTCTCAAACTACTGCATAAGCATTATTTATCCTGTTCCTTCTTGATGAGTGCTACTCCAAGCCATACAGGGCTCTTCAGCTATATAGGTTGAAGACATGGATCTTGTGTATTGCCTTGCTAATTATAACGGGTTGCTGCAGTCCTGGTTGAATCTACCTCTTGTAAATAGTCACTAGGCAGATGTGGATGTGTCTTTACTGGAGCCTACCCGGTCCCAAAGAGCCTGTAGCAGCCATCTCAGGTTTCTCAGACATATTCCACAGGCACAAACTGCGTTTGATACCTTCAGCTGCTCTGTGTGTCTGTGGAAGCCTAACTTGTAAGCCATGCTAATCGTGACAGGGAAGACCACAGAAATCTATTTGAGTAACTCTGCTCTAGGAATAAATATTTGTTCTGGGGCTGCTGTTGCAGGGTCCTACCTTTTAGAAGGTAAGTTATGTCCTGAGATGTTTTGTAAAGGAATTACTGTGACAGAAAAGCAGCTGGTTTAGGTCAGTTTCTTATTCTTCATAATCCCCTTTTCTACATTAGTCTCTTAATCAGTGTGACTTAACCTTTCCCAATCAAGTAGTGTCCTTTGACTCTCTTGCCATTTTTTCTTTTCCTGCCTTCTTTGGATCCAATGGTCCTTTGTTCAAACTAGGTTCAGAATGAGGGATCTCCTTCACCACCCACCCCATGTTTCAATGTGCTCAACTCTCTGCCAGCAGACAGTACTCTGCTGATGCATAGAATCATCTGGGCCGGAAGGGACCTTCAAAGGTCATCTAGTCTGACCTCATGAGTAAAGTTTTAGAAAAAGTGAATTCTTTCATGTGTGCTAGGGAATCCTTGCCAATCATATTCTGTCCCATACAAGTGGCAAAAAGAACAGGTGGGGAAGGTAATATGAGAAGGAGATAGAAGGGAAAATGATTTCTTGCTTCTGGATTGTTGAAAAGTAGCATGAGATTTTTAGACCCCAGTACAGTAAATCTACTTTTAAGGTGTTTGTAACAGATTAGAAATGCTGCAGCTACCCAATTCAAAGCTCTGATCTGTGATAAATTCAATTTGTAGGTACAAATTTCACTTAGATGAGTGAAACTCATCTTACAAAACTTAGATGAGTTAATTTCAGAGTTAAGAGATTCATGCCCCTTCAGGTACTGCCTCTCTTAACGAAGCTGCTGTAGATACTATGTTAGGTGGTGTGGTAAATCTGACTGTGTCCAGGTCTGACACAGATCCAACACTAACTTTTCTTGGCCATGATTGTGGAGCTGCCACCTCAATGCATATTCTTTAACATTCCATGATGTGATGTTTTTTTGAATCCAGCACAAACACTTCATGTGTTCTTTCACTGTTGACCATTGTGTTCGTGACTTACTCCTCCCATGTGAAACAGCCTCAGGAAAAGGTTGTTTACTAACCTTACTAAGGTTGCTATCAGCCTGTTCTTCTAACATGCTTCCATTTGAATAGAAGAATACTGTAATTAGCTTTTGCCCATATTCTGGGTGGTATAGGACACAAGTCTAGGTAGGGAGTGATTGATTTGGCACACTCCAGAATGCAAGCTGATACTTTCAGCAGTCAGACAAAATGTTGGTTTCCCAACCAACAGGGTATTAGAGATTACACCACTGTCCTCTTTGACCAGCATACTAAAAGTTACTTGGACAAAGAGCTAGAAGGAGTTTTAATTTCTAAACGTGTTTTTACAGAACCATTTCACATCAGTTCAGACAGCAGCAAGAACTTAGGTTTAAGTTAAAGGAGAAAGCACTGCCTTAGAATAGACCTCTATTTCTTTAAAGCTAATGCTTGCCTGAAAGTGGACATTGTCAGGTCTTAAATAATCAGAATGCCATAAGCAGTGTTTTAAGGCTTCTTAGTGGTGCATCAGCATCTCGGGTTTTGCTGTTTGCTTTTCTGTACAGCTGATGGTCAGCAAACATTACTTTGAAAATCTTTACCCTGTTTGTCATTTAATGTTGACAGATGAGGAACTTTTCCAACTGACTTTTATTCATTGTACTGTGTTCCTGGCATTAACTCAGTTAAACTTTGACAATTTACACCTGTAACAGAGGTGTACTAGAGGACCTCTGTTTTGTCTCAGAGGTTTTCAGTAGCCTGCTTCTTTTTTACTTATGTCAACTGCACTTGCGTTTAGATGAAAAGACTCAAGTATTACTGATGTTAAAATAATTAAATGGCACTTTTCCTACTTCAGGGAATTTACCCGATAAAAGTAATAAGCATCATCCTGAAACTAATAAAAATTTTGTTCCATTGCAGAGTTTGTAGTAGAATGGCAAAAGAGAGCAGCTTTTCTGACAAATTTTAGAAAATTGTGGGCCTTGCTTACTGATCAGTGATTTCCTATCTCTGGCAAGTCAACGTATACAAATTAGCATTGAGAATGCTTTATCACTCATCAAACCTAAGACCTTACTGAAAGACTCTTGTAATAGGCTGGACTGAAGCACAAAAGCTTTCTCTACCGAAACATTTAAAGCTGCTGGATGTGCTCTGTTAGTATTTGCACCAGATCGTTATGACTGCGGGTGTGCCCTCCTTGAAGCTCACTACCCTTTGTCCACCTTGCTTCTGTGTGAGGCTTCTGCTGCATGGCAACCTACCAATGTGGGGTTTCATCTGGGTTAGAGCCAAAGGAGTAAACTTCTTGGATACTTACAGGGGTCTGTCTTCATAGCTGCTGGCTGTTTACAGAAAGTAAGATAACTTTTCATTTACCAAATACAGTAATAACACTTTGATTTTAATCAAGACTTTATATTAACAAAAAGTGAATAATGCTGTTTGTGATCTGACTCTCCATCTGAGGCCTTTTTTTCTTTACAGTCTTTGTTCAGTGCACCTAGGAGCTTGGGGTGGGAGAGAGAATGGGGTGAATTGAGTGTTGAGGGTTATGTTTGGAAATATTTTTATCAGTTAACTTTAGTTTAGAGTAGATAATAGCAATAGGTAAGAAACTAACTGGTTCCTTTTCAGCCATGGAAGTAATCAGCTGGGGTGGTCCCAGGGCGCTCTGGGCACGAGTATTGCTGAGTGATCATTGGCTGCCACCTGCGTGACAAAGTAAAGGACCAACCCTTCAATTTTTACCGGTGGAGCCAGATCACGGGAAACAATTGACAGGTAAAATACGCTTTTGAAAATTTAAGGGAGAGGAGAGACTACATGTGGTGTAAATGGAGCAAAGAATCTAAAAGATTGGCCACAGATAGCAAAGGTTGCTCCCATGGAACTTTTACATAGCTTTAGCTTGCTTCATTTTGGGGAGAGGCACATAGCAAAGCACAAGCTACATGTTGCTCCCCTGGAAACATGGAGCCTCATTAGAATAGCAATATTGAGTTGTAGCAGGGAAGCAACTAATGGAATTTTATAGTAGTTAGAAATTCCAGTTCATATTTACGCACATGGTTTCAAATCTTTGAATGCTTGTTGTCTTGGTGTTGACTGCTTTCCACTGGTCCAAGAGATGGGTTTTGGTTGGTTTTTTTAGGGAGGCCAAAAATAAGTTGGTGAATTTTCAAGTTTATGAGTTGAGTGTACAGTAGTGAGTTACTCGAAGTCTTAGAATGCCATTCAAAAGTGAACTAATTTTTGTGCTGTAGGTCTTAATCTTGCAGATAAAACGTTTAGCATCAATATTTTTCTTCTGGTTTATGGTTTTTATTTAGTGGACTGGCTGAAAATAATTTTTAAGGACTTTTAACTAAATTATTTTTACTTATTTAGAGTTGTTAAGCTTATGCTTAGCCCAGCGTGATACAGGATTGGTGTGACAACTCATTTTTAATCAGTGACTCAAAATTGTGATCACCCTGATGTCACCGAATGGCCACAGCTTGTAAAAGGTAAGTATAAAGTATACAGTGTTGTTTCTCAGGATCATTTTCAGTATAATGTTTATTTTAATAAGTATTTCATTGGTATGGCTTGCAGTTAGTTTTATAAATAGTATTAAGGTATATTGTTTAAGATAAGTCAGCTGGCAAAGTTGACTTACTCTTTTGCTTAGAGTGATTACAAAGCTCACTTAGCTTGTCCCTGCCTCATTTTTTAAAATATGAGCACTGTGGTGCTCTGTGGTATCCCTCTTAAGAGCAGTAATATCACTTAAAAGTCTCTGGTGGTTTTTACTGTCATACTGACATTCAGTATAAATTGTTTAGCGTACTTACTAAAGCAATTTGTTTCATTATTTTTTTTAATATATCTGTCAAGGAGGTTTGGTGTTAAAATTTCTAGGCTTGCATACCTTTACTTTTCTCTCCTAGGGAGGTACAGTGGAGGTAAAAGGAGTGGCTTGCAGAATGGAGTTGTTCCCTGTGTTATTGGAAGGGAGCCATCATTTGAATTTGCTAGCTCATACTGCAGTATTCAGATTAGTTGGTGTCTTGTGATCAGTATTTACAATCTAATTCAAAGCTGAAATTTGTAAGAGCATTTGCCCTGAGATTTTCTGTGAACAGAACTCTTGTTTCAGATTTTAAGCATGATGAAGGGATACCTTGCCATATTATACAGTTGTTTTTCAGTACTGTTGCCTGCTCAGAGGAATAACAAGTTATCTTGTTTGTAAACAATTGAGTATTGCAGAATAAATAGCTTCTCAACAAACAGCTACAATTCCTGTAATTGGATTGATCTTCCATGTTGTTTTAATGAGTACTGAAAGCTCATTTTATTTGGTACTTATATTGTCATTTGAAACCTTTTTAAATCTGGTTAATAAGTGCATAATAGGTTCTGCAAATCACAGTTATGGGAGGTCTGTACCCGTTATAGAAAACAGTAAGCTGAAGGAATTTGATCCCTGTTTTCTGTAGAACCACTTACTTTAGAGACCAAAATTTTTTTGACTCAGCTAGGTTTTATTTTTTTCTGAACTTTCCTGAAACTCGTCTTTTCCTATATTGTTGTCTTGCAGAAGAAACATTTTTGTGAAATAGCAGGTACTGAACTGCTCTGACTGTTCAAAGCCCAGATAAAACTCGTACAAATGATAAGGGTAGGAAAAGACTTTGGATATACTGATAGCTATGTTTACGTGTTTGTACTACAGATCACCAGGCTACCTTTTTTACATGATAAGTTTAGAGGCCGATCTTCTCTTTTTCTGTAATTTTTCATATTGCTGTGTATTTTAAAGGCTCAAATTGATTAATACTCATGATGTTTTTGTTTTAACACCACTACTTCATTTGTATTTTCATAGCAACTTAAAGCACTACTCTTACCCAAAGCCTCATTGTGTTGTATTTCGTATGACTAAAAGATAGCAACCTCCTCAAGCTTCCAAGATCTCTGCTATCAGTTTCTGAAGTCCTGGCTGTGAATGGAGGAGCTAGCCAGGATGAATATAAATACTCTTTTTTTTCCATTTTTATTTGTTTTGCTGTTGAGCATTATTTTTGTCAGCAACTATCTCGTCAGTCATGAACTTTGAGCGAGGAAATAGAGACCAAATTTGGGTAGGTTTTGTTATTTTCCAGTTAGAGGTTATTTGCATTTTAAGCACAAGTATAAAATTAGTTGGTTCAGAGTTCCGTCATAGTGTCAGTTGAAATTTATAACTTGGAATATAAACAAGTAACTGCCTGTGTTCTGCATCATCTGTTGCTGCATAGTGTCCAGCTAGCCTAGGGATTTTAAGTTATCTGCCAGAAATGCTTTCTAGGCACTGGATCTGTTAATATAGTACAGTTTGGTAAAATCCAGAAAGTTACTAAGATCTGCTATTGTCAGTAGGGGGACTAAGATTTTTGGTAGAGAATTTGGAGAATAGTCCAGGCTTTAATAGGAGGGACCATTCAGGAAAGTAGTACAATGAAACATAGGAAAAAGGAAATGTTTCAGGCTACAGGTGGTGACTTCCAATAGGATTTAGAATAGTATAGATAGTCATACAGTAAATTAGAAAAATCAGAAATTCTATTTCTATACAGAAGGATTTTTCCCAATAAAGCTATGGCAAAGCCTGCTTAACTGTGCTGACTGAAGTCCTCTAGCAAACTCTGTGGAAACCTACAAAGGGAGTTCTATTTGCAGTTTTTAGCTCACTTCTGTTTTGAGAAAGCTCTGTCATGAAAGGCGTATTTGTTCATGTAAGCTACTGAGTTATACTGTAATGGCTGTGCTCTATTTCCACTCCTCATGCAATATATCCAGCATGGCGGTTCTGGTCAGCTGTACCAAAATCTATACCCAAGTGAAGATTGGATAAGGTTCTTCAGGATGTTGTTTCAAGGCAGCTTAAGGTGTTTGGAGAGTAAAAACTGCTGCATTCGTACTGCCTGGTCTCTTGGCTTGTCTGGCTACAAACTCACTGGGTAGGGGGAAGCCCTGAAGGGTGGGAGAAAAATGATCTGTCTAAAAATAAATAAATAAATCAACCCCACTCAAATTGGTACTAGTTTAAGGAAGAAGATGGGGATAAGGAGGAGCTAAACTGCTCTAATTTAGCCTACTTAAATTAATATGGCACTATACCCCTTAAATTACTCTAAATTAAGTCATGGGAGTTGGCACGCTGAACACAAGTGCAGCTTGTGTGTTCAAAAATGCCAGGCAATAACACCCAATTTTGAATATTACTGGCTGACCTGCTGTCTGGAAGGAAGAAACAGGAAGCTGCCTTTGACGCTTTTGCTCTCTGAGGTTATGTCCATAAATTCAAGTAGAGAGACAGATGAAATTTGTTTTGACATTCTGTTGAGACCTGCTTCAGAGCTGCTGCTTAGTGTCCAACTGTGCCGAGAATCTGTTAGTAACAGTTGATCACTGATGAACTTTTGAGTATACGTTTTGGTTACAGAAGTTGTTATGAAGAATTAGCCCAGAAGGGGTGCACTATGCAACCTGAATACGGAAGTGCTGCCAGCAGAACTCTCCTCTAATGGCTGCTGTTATTTAAGCTGTGAGGAAACAGTGCTGTCCTTCTTAGAGAAATTTGACTTAATTGTATTGTCAGGTTTTATGTTATAAACTGTCTTTTAGAGTTTGGTCAAACAAATTCAATGTGCAAGTGCATAAAAGTTAATGCTTTTAGTGGCAATAATACATAATCATTACTTTCCACCTTTCCTAACTCTTAATATTGTAATGATTTAAAATAACAAACAGTGCTTAAGGTTTCGTATCTGTATTTGCAGATCACCAGGAGAACCTCACTCTGAAAACATTGAAGCTAGCCGAATGTAAGTACATGAGCGGATGAGTTTGGTATATCTTGTTTAAAAATGTTTTGAACAAATGTAACAGTTACTCTTGTACCTGCTTAAAAAAGGAGACAAAAGCTGAGTAGAATTGCAGAATCACCTTAGAAAATTTCAAGTTAGTAACTTGCTATGGATAAATAATTTTAAGCTCCTCTAGAAACTGTGATGATTCTTGTTTGTTTTTTTTTTTTTTAATTTTTATTTTATTGGAGGGTGAATGGGTTGAAGGCAAAGTTCAGAGGTTTAACTTAATGTAAACCAGTAGATGGTAGCATAATACAGTGTCAGAAATCTTCAGGCCTATATTCAGACTTGACAGGACGGGTGTAATTTCTACCTGCTGTTCGCTAATGTCTTGCATGGGTTTGAAGACACTTCAGTGCTAAGGCACAATACCTGCTAATATCTGATTTGGCAGATGGATTGCTGAACTATGAAGAAAAAAAAAAGTGTGACTTAATTTGGCAAATTTATATACGAGTTACTTCTAGAAGCAGAAAACTAGCTTTCTTTCACTAAACAGTATTCATGCAGTATTTTGCTTACAGTTCTGAACTTTGTTTTGGTATGTCTTCATTAGCCTAGAAGCCAAGATTAACTAGAAGCAAGATTGTGATAGGCTGAAATATTCATTTCCATTTCAAATTCAGAAGTGTTGCAGGAATAAAAACTTTTTTCTTTTTTTAAAAAAATGATACTATTTGAGACATTATTCTTTTGTTAGTTAGCAAACAAAATTCTTTTCTAGCTATTCAAACTGTCCTGTCATAGAACTAAAATAGCAAAACTGCAAACTCTGCTTTTCTGGCTCACGGCACAGTTCCAAAATAATAGAGGGAGCATAGCCCAGTGGTTGTGGTGCTGTCCAAGGCTTCTGAAGACCTGGGTTCATTTCTCTTCTGCTACAAACTTCTCTGACCTTAAGCTGTCTCCTCCACACCCTTCACCCGAGTGGTCTAGCATTTTACGCACTGTGGGCTGAATGCCAGTTTCAGGATGTTTTGCAGGCTAGGGGCATGGTGTGAATTGCTCAAGGACTTTTCTCTCTGTAGCTGCCCAACTTGGGGAGGAGCAAAACTGAGGTGAGCCCTTCCACGTTGGACTGCATACCTAACCTTAAAAGTAATGAGAAGGGAACAATGAATACTTTTCCTGTGTGTTTTTAGCAATTCACTGCAGCGAAGTCTTTTCTTGCACTAGGAGGAGCATTTCTCCTGGGACAACAAATTTGCTTTTGGTTGTCTCATGCCTTCTGTTACAGAAGTGCCATATCAGTGCTTGCTTAAGAGTACAGATTGCAGGGATCCAGATGTGAAAGCTGTCGCTACATGGACATGCATTAGAGACAGAGGTTGCAGGGCAAAAACTCTGCCATGGTCTTTTCTGCTCCAGTAGCAGCCCCTGCTGCATTGTGTTTTATTGTTCCTGCAGCAAGTTGTGTTCTCTTGTTTCCCTTGCCTAGCCAGATGGGGCAAATCAGGCGGTAGACTGGCTGTAGTCCACTCTGGATCTTGTCAGCTTTTTACACATTGTAAGGAAAGATGTCAGAAACAAGGATCTTAATTGGTGTGAAACAAAGACTTAATAAGGACCTATCATAAATCAGAAAAAAAAAAGGCAGTATAACTATTTTTCCTTGTAGCAGTTTCAATTTTTTTCTGTGTTTTATTCTCTGTAAAACTAACCTGAAAAATAATCTACACTAGCAAGCTTTCCTGTGTGAAAGCTGAAGTTTTTTTGGGTTTTTTTTGGTGCAGGTGGATGGTCAGAGTTGCCCTGACTATGTAGATTTCAGCTATCTGTCTAAAATAGATGTAAACCAGTCAAGCTGTAGGGATTCATATATTTCAGTAGTATTTATACAGTATTAATGCATGGTATACTTGCAAAACTAAATTTTTAAAAACTTTATCCCAATGAGATGTGTACTACATTACCTACTAAGAGAGAATTTCTGCAATCCTGCTGCATAGTTGCTCTTGCCCCATACGGTGGAATGTAAGGCTGGGTAATAAGTGTGACTGGCATGTCTAGTGTGTAGCTAAAATAGTTACTATGTTATTTACATGTCTATTACTCATTAGCAAACACTGGGAATTACACAAGTGTTTTGTTATATTTGTGCAATGAATGGTTAAGTTAATTTTGCTCTGGCTGATATAATTGCTTTATTTGTTACTGTGGTTTGCATTGCAAAGCTTTACACCAAGAGGGTAGTCACATATGTTTCACATGTGTGAATTAAAATAAATAAATAAAAAGATCTAGTGACTCTTTCAGACTCTTACGCAGCAAATTCTTCTGTGGATAAGTCTTGCTTATTCCAGGCTTTTCAGATTCTGACTCTGTGTGATGAACATCTCAGTTCTAGTTCAGAGTTAGGAGTCTCTTTTCCTTAGCATTCATTCAAGTCTTTGAATTTCTAAGGTCAAAATCTTCTCCTATCTGCTCCTGTCATGGGTCTGCATTAGTTTTCAGCTTCAATTAGTATAACTTTCTTAAAAACCTCTTTTTCACTAAATTACATGATTTTTTAATTGTGTACATTAACAATAATTGTATTCTTACAATCTCTTATCAGTTCGTGTATTTTGACTCTGTATATTGTATGTTGTCATATCAAGGCAAAGGTTTGGGTATTTTGATATGACGGCTTTCTGTGCCGTCTCCTCTTTTTAAGGATGGAATGCTTTTCAATTTTGAAGCTTCTCTTTCTCTTTTTAAAGTCAACACCCACCCACCCCGCCCCCACCACCAATTTAAAGTTTTGTTACAGTTATAGTTGATGTATAGTCATCTCACATTAGAGTAGATTTGATACCTGATTTGTTTCACTTGAAAAGAATTGTGAAATAAAAATTCTGCAGCGGCCTCAAAACATGGCAGAAAAACGAATTACAACCATTGCAAATATATACAGTAATAGTGTAAGTATTAGTGTTTCTTGATACATGCTTTCAGATGCCATCCTAGTGCTTTCTAAACATCGAATGCTTTAAATTACTTTCCTGATAGCTGATTAGCGTAACGTAACTGTGGGACACGCTGATCATGGCCTCTGTCAAACCTTGCCACATATAGGAATTTTTATAGCATTTGCTGCTTGGTTTATTGCCATTCTCAGAAGGAAAAGATGTAAGAAGTATCTTTATGTACACCTGCAGCCTTGTGCTGTCTTATTCTGTGATCTGTCTAGGATGGATTTAAAAATTTCTTGGAGCCTCTTGGAAGGCGTTATTTAGTCAGGCAGTGATTCCCTTGAGGAAACTTAGTCAGTTAATAAGACTGCTTTGACTCAACTCGAGAATTACTACTATTTTAAATTTAGCAACTAGTTGTTACAATTAAATGTCTGTTTTACCTTTGCTTCCAAGAGCAAAGATGAGGTAAATTGACCGGATTTTATAATGATTTGGAAGAAAAGGAATTCTAGAGTTTGCACTAGAAAAATATAACTGGAGCAAATGTATTATAGACCTTGGTTCCCATGGAGCTTGGAGGTTGCTGTAAATTTACCAGTTAAAAATAAACAAAAAGAAAGCTTAAAGAGTAGATATTTCTCCCTGGATCCGTCTAATCCACATATGCTAAACTGTTCTTAAACTGGAGACTCAGGTGTTTGTCTTATGATCCATATGATTTGCACTTAGTTTCTGCATGATCATGGTCATCCTTCTAGAACAGTGTCATGCAGAATGAAGGTATAGTAAAAGAATGCTACCATGAAAACCTAATTTTAAAAAAGTGTTCTGGAGTTTTTAGTAACTTGAAAATAGAGCTGCGTGGTTGTCCCTTTCCCGTACTCAGCCTCTTTTCTTGAAGTTACACAAGGAAGAGTAGCAGGTTGATCAGCGTTTAGGTATCTTCTCTGCAGTTCTATCTTATGTGTTGCAATGGTCAGTCCTCTTCTTATATCAGTATTTTTATCTGAAACAGTGTATCTCTTCTATCATGCTTTCTACTGTAACACTGCAGTGGTCCAGAAGTAGATTATAGGAATCAGTGTCTCCAGGTTACTGTCTATATCTTTTGATAGCTCACTGCAGTGCTAATCCTTTCTTTTGTTGGGCTGCTGATTAGAATACAGTCTATAAATTTCATACTTGACAAATGTAAGCTTGTTCAGTAGAGAACAATGTGAATTTTACTTGTGCTTGCTTGAGTGCCAGGACTTCTTTAACCGAGGGAAAACAACATGGAAGATACTCAAGAATATGTATTTTGCTTAATATTTTATAAATTGTTTGTTATTTGTCTTGTCCTGAATATAAAAGACAGAGTGAAGGATTCCTGCATGTAAGTTTGTAGTCAGTCCTAAACTTAGTAGTAAGTTTATTCCAGCAGTAATTTAAGGTACTTTGTCTTTGTAGTAAAATAAATTTATGGGCTTTTTTCATAAAGGCTGTATTTCTCCCCTGCCTTTGCAAATGGCACTAATGCTGTAAATGTGAGCATAATATTTAAAACACAGTCAAGTATGCCTACAGTCATTACCATTTAAATATGTTGATTGCTTTCAATAATTGCCTAATAACTGTTGCCCTATTATCAGTTATTTAATGGCTTCAGGCCTGTAATGTTGGGGGTGTGGTGTTGAAATTGGGGGTTTTTCCTGAAATCGTTTGGGTTGAAAAGCCAGGGTATAATTGATGCATTATTCATCTCTCAGTTTTTTGGCTAATTGGATGTTGGAGGGATCACGTAGATGACAGGGCACTGCATGTTGCCTTAAGAAAGACAGATAGGAACCAGGGCATGAAAACAGTTGGTCTGTGGAATGACATTCTCTCTGTAGAGTCCTGGAGCTAATAACCTAGAGAGGAAAGGGCAGTGATGGAGGGCGTTTTTCTAATAGGACTGTAGCAAGGTAATTTGTGTGTGAGACAAGAGATATTGTGCTGATCATGTTCTTGACCCTCTCTCTGTCTTTCTGCATTTCTCCATTAAAGCCAGGACAGCTCTTCTGTTCTCAGGTTCACCCTTCCTGAGGAAGTGCCGTGCCTGACTTTGTCAGCACATGACGTTCCCGGAGGCACAGTCGATCTAGAATACGTGGTGGGGAGGGGAGGAGGAGGTCCCTTGGGTGAAGCCAGTGTGGTCCAAGGGAGCTCACATCCTGTACCCTAGCTATAGGGGCCCACCACACTGGAAAGAACGAGGTTGGAGAATGTGAGCTCCATGTGTGTGTACATTTGGAGATGTATGTTTGCTGGGGTCCAAGTGGCCAAGGCAGGCTAAAGGTGTTACAGCAGTGCTGGAACAGAGGGCTGGGCTCCGGCTCTGGGTAGAGCATTTGGCAGTTGGGTGTGCAGGCCACTTCAAAAGGGTCTGTGCGGGCAGTGCTTTTGCTGGAAGCTTGTCTTCTCTAGCACTGCTGTTCTTGCTCTTAGCTAAACAGTTGCAGGAAACCAACATACAAGGTTTGAAACTGAAACTCTCAGAAAGCAGTATTTAACTTAAAGATGTCCATCCATAACCCACACTTTTTTAAAACAGTGTTTGATCTGCAGGTCCTCTTACTTCCACAGTGTAGTATGGTTGTTGCAGGTGTGTAAGTCTCTTTTTGCTTCTGTCTGTTAAGGCATATACTGAAAGTTGGTTTGCTATTAGTATTAAAAAAAACTTGTCCCTGTTTTTTTCCTATCCAAAAGACAAACATAAATTTTCCTCTCATTTCCATGCACATTAATACTTTTGTTGGTTTTTTGTGTTAAGAAAACAGCTTATGAATGTTTTAGCACTTCTCAATTCCTAATAGTTTTGTTAAAACAGGCCATTATAAATTTCCATTTACTAAAATTGGCCCTCTTAGAGCAATGTGAGACTTCTGTGTAGAAATACATGTACATTGTTGTGTCCCAAGCAGAAATCGTTCAGAAATGTCATTTCGTACTGATATTTCCAGACACGTATGAAGTCTTCATTCATATTTCTAAAATTTAGGTAAACCTTAAAGCAAAAATTATGCATTTATTCAGATGTTTATAACTTCAGGCAAGTTTTGGCACTTGAATGAAAATTTCTTGCTCTGAAGAATTATACGCCTCAGGTTTTTCTAAAATTCCTTAAATGTTTAAACATCTGATTTACTCTATCGCAAAAGTTTCCTTTATGTAGCATTTCTCTGTATTTAGTTTAAGATATTTGGGAAATGCAAATTAGATACTGTTGCACAGGAATTTTGGACCAGTGTGTTCAACCCCTTGTTTTATATGTGATTTAGACATTAAAAATTTACTTAAGAACCCAAAATGCAGCCCACGGCACCGATGTCGAAGTATCTAGAAAGGTAGAGGCTCAGTGGTGTACATTTTTAGTGATACTCCACAGTCTGGGAAGCATTTCAGTTACAAATGCAAAGTGCTTATTGTCCGGTTTTTTATTAGTTAAAGAGCAATTAAGTCAAAAAGCATTCTTTTTTCTTCAAGTTCTATAAAAGTAAGTCAGTGAATATAGAGAATGAGGCCACGAGGATGATCAGAGGGCTGGAGCACCTCTCCTATGAAGACAGACTGAGAGAGTTGGGGTTGTTCAGCCTGGAGAATAGAAGGCTTTGGGGAGCCCTTATAGGGGCCTTCCAATACCTAAAGGGGGCCTGCAGGAGAGATGGGGAGGGACTCTTCATCAGGGAGTGTAGCAACAGGATGAGGGGTAATGGGTTTTAACCTGAAAGAAGGGAGATTCAGGCTAGATATTAGGAAGAAGCTCTTTCCTCTGAGGGTGGTGAAGCACTAGAACAGGTTGCCCAGAGAAGTTGTGGATGCCCCATCCCTGGAAGTGTTCAAGGCCAGGCTGGACGGGGCTTTGAGCA
>JAOXNO010000001.1:141205261-141226037 GCA_028565335.1 Limnodromus scolopaceus
CTTCTTAGGGAATTGGTTGGCTTTTCACAATATCAACTTTTCACAAGATAACTTAATCTGAAAAACAACTCCAGCTTTTTTAGGTAAATAAATAAATACACACACAGAGCCAGATGTGAGAAATAATCTATATAACCAAAATATAGCCATATATAATCATAAGTGTATTACATAGGTCAGAAAACACCAGAATTACGGCCAAAAAAAAGTGATCTACGTGTAGACTGCAATGGAGTAATAAGATGGAAGGAAAACGCAATGAGGAAGGATAAAGTTAAAATGAGAACATGTATATGAAATAACTGCCTCTTTGTATGCACTGTGGAAAACAGGATTGGTGAGAGAGGGAAGAGAATTAAAAGAACAGGAAGTTTCAACTTGAGTTGGAAAGAGCTTTCAGAAAGGCATCAAGGTAATGCATAGGAGATATTGCAAGAGGAGTAAATAAGGAGTGTGTTGGCGAGACAGATAGCCATAGCTCAGGTGTAAAAATTCAGTGTTAACAAAGAAAAGCTTTCACATGATATACTTATCTGCTTACAAGTTACAATATTTTGCACTCCAAATCTCAAGGTCTGGAATGATTGAAAGTCAAGAATGATAAAAGCATGAAATTTTGGCGTTCAGAAATAAATGGCTGAAATCACATACTGGTCTAAGCTATTAAAAATTGTTTTGTTTTTTTTAAGCCTCTATTCTAAAAGCTGAAATATGAAAGGCAAGATCAAAAAACCCTTATATTTTATACATACATGCGGAGAGATGGGCTTTCCTCAGTCCGCATACAAAAATTGGAGAGACTAGAACTCTTTCCATGGATCAGAATACAGCTATTCCCTGTTTATGCAGTAGTGGTTTTGATGGTATTACTGGGGCTGTTTGGTGGTTTTGGGGTGGGTTTTTTATGTTTTTTTCACTTCCATCTCAAGGTGCCAGGGAAACCTTTCTCTTCAATTTGTTTTTTTTTTTGTCTTGGAACTCACTGGGACATTTGGAAGGTCAGCTGGACATTGAGGTAATGGTTTTCTTTGTAAGAAATGGTTTTTGTTCTCCAGGATCATGAGATCTTGAAAGGTGAAAGGCGAGGAGCAAAGATGTTATTGCTGAATAATACACATCTCAATAGTTACGTTTAGAACTTGAGGATATTTTCACTTCTGAAGCAGCTGCATTGAAACTCTGATACTTAACCAACCAGTATTAAAAGCTAGGTGCACCAAGTGCTGAGTATTACCAGTGGGTCTAGCACTTCAGTTCTTAAATACTTGTTCTATGCAGAACCTGTGAGTGCATCAACATCTGAAAAGGCAACTTTAACTTAATATCACAATTTCTGATGAAAAACTTGCTTCCCATGTTCTAACCTTTATAGTACTGTCTCACTAAAGTTAGGTAAAAAACCTGCATGTTACACCTAATCAAAATGTTTGAAATGTTTCATACTTGATATTTTTCATTAATAACTTGTTTTCTTAAATGAAGGGAAAGTTTGGAGCTTTCTTTCCAAAATTTGGTGAAATATGGTGCTCTTGGTGCTGCATGCAGTTTCTTCTGTCCCAATTACCTGCAGCTTTCTGGCGATTTCTTTACCATTTGCATGTTTCTGTAAAAGTCTGTGGATATATATATAGTAATGAATGCATTGATTTGAATAGCGATAACATTGTAATTCTTCAAAATGCATACTTGCTGTGTATAATTGCTGGAGAAAGGGGAGGATTTGGCAAATACCTTTCTTAAAGAACCATATACCTTATTAAGCTGAGGAGAGAGATGTTCAGCCCTGCGTTCTTCTTTAGTCGTGGTTTTGTCATCAGTTTAAGAAAGGAGTTTTTTTTCCTACAGATTTAAACAGACTAAATATCAGATAACTTAGTCATCTGAAATCTTGTTTAAAAACGGTTTATATTTTTAAAGGGTTTATGTGCTATTGGTGTAGTATTGATAGTATTACTAAAGAAATGCCTGAATCGTTTGTATTTCATGCCTTTTCCGTCTGTCAGTGGCAACCATACCTCAGTACTATACGTCAGATTCAATCACCTGTATGAGATCCAGTTCTGTTTCACTTGCAGCCTTGCTTTGCATCTAAATTGCTCTCTTTTTCAGTGACAATTGAGATTGTGTCCACTGTAACAGTAGAATGTGATGCTGAAAACTGTGCATAAACACGATTTACCTTTCACTTACATGGGACCCACAAATTAAATTGTGTGTTTAAATATATTTGTATTTGTCAAGATGAGAATCCTGCATTTGAAAAATCTCCTGATGTGTTCTCTCTGATACAGAAATCTTGTGTTTCAGTGCCTGACTAATCTCTGCCTGGCTGATGCTTTTGAATGAGCTTTGTATGTGAAAGCTCTACTAATCCTTGTACTTACTGTTTGAATGTTTGCTACAGGAAGCGAGCAGCTGCAAAGCATCTAATAGAGCGCTACTACCACCAGTTAACTGAGGGCTGTGGAAATGAAGCCTGCACGAATGAATTTTGTGCTTCCTGTCCAACTTTTCTCCGTATGGATAACAATGCAGCAGCCATTAAGGCCCTCGAGCTTTATAAGATTAATGCAAAACTCTGTGATCCTCATCCCTCCAAGAAAGGAACAAGCTCAGCTTACCTAGAAAACAATTCCAAAGGTGCCCATAACAACTCCTGCACTGACAGAAAAATGAATAAGAAGGAAATGCAAGGCCCAAGAGATGACTTTAAAGGTAAGATGTCATTTTAGCATTTTCCTAAAATAAAACACGTTTAATATGTGCGAGTGTAAGCCTATGTAATTCACTGTGGTGATGTTCTGCTGACTGTGGAAGTGCTGACGACTTAGGTAAAATGCGATATTGGCAAATCAAATATGTTACTATGGATTCTGAAAAAATGACTGGATTAATGCTGAATACTGATTCCAAATCTGGATCTTTACCACGTCTCTGTTAAAATCCATGTGCATTTGTTGCTTTCTGAGATTACTGTGTTTGCAAATATGGGGAGTTTTAAAAGTGCTGTTGTGTGACTGTGTCAGTTTTGCTAGTTTCATAACTGTTCTGTAGTTAATGAGTTATAAAAGTTATCCTTTAACTAATTCCAGTTTCTGTGTTAAGAAACTTAACAGATGAACAAGAATGATATAGCGGATGATAGGCAGTAGATCTACTAAGCTAGAAAAAGTTTAAGTAGAGTAATGAAATACAGTTCTGTATGTTTTTTCTGACTTCTGTTTAGCTTTTCAAACCCTCTAGAATAGTAACTACATACTACAAGAATAACTTTGTCATCAAAGCCCATGCTGCAAACAGAAATCACAAGCTATATGAAATTAAAGCCATTAACCTTTGAGCAGACCTTTTTTAAGTATCATTGCAGTAAGTGGTATAAACACAGAAGTTCAGGTTCACTCATTTTAGCTAAAGAAGGTCAAACTGTTTACAGCAAAGAATTAAAAAGGCCTGCAAAATCAGCAATAAAACATAGCACTGTGTTGTAAGGGACCTAAGATGCTCCAGTCAATACCTGCATCAGTTTGTTCTTTATCTAATGCAAGGATAAATTTGTCCCCAAATTATTTATGATCTGAGTAAACAAAGAGGCAAACAATAGGGAGAGGAAAGGGCAGCCATGTAATGTTAGGCAGGCAAGAGGCACATCAGGTCTGTTTTGTGATCTGTCTTGTACGTTTTGTGTATTTTTAACGTAGATCTGCACATACAGGATTTTCTTCCTTCTCCCTGACCCTACCATTCTGTGTCCCCAAGACAGATATCTAAGAATCTCCGCAATGACTCAGACTTCATCTGTTGCAGCATCACAAGTATTGACCTGTCTTGTAGTTGTACGGACAGAGAGCATGAATGCATTCTTAAAGCCCTTTTGAGACTCTTAGTTACCTTTGGAATTGGATGATGTCTAAGGAAACTAGTGCTCTGAAATTTTTCAGGTCCTTCTGCAGTGACAGTTACTGGGAAGACTGCGGTTAAGTTTAAGAAAGCCAAGGAAAAGTATGTGCAGCTTGCTTTTATATTAACATTGGATTGTAAATTCTAACAGGAAATTTATTTTAATTTATTTAGAACTATTTAGATTTCTTTTCTGCAGTACTTAGCCCTAAGACCTTTGGGGGATAAAATATATGTGGAGGCTATTGTCAGCATCTCAGTAATATCTTAGATGGCAGTCCAAAAAGAGGAAGGAAATAGAGAAATTGCAAATATATAAAAAGCATGGCTTACAAATATAGTTATGTAGAGAGCGCCATTTCAAAATCAGTATTATCATTACCTGGGAAGCTATTTTCAACTTTGATCACCAAAGCATTAAATTGGTAACAGAGAAGGTCAATGGACAAGCAGTGAGCACACAATCATACCAAAGATTCCATAAGAGATAATGAAAAGATAATTAATAAATTTGTTAATTAGGAAGTGTGTCATTGGCAATATATAGATTACGTACAGCCATTTTTGCAGTTGAGTCACTGTTAAAGCTATACTTAATGTGCAGATTTGTCATGGAGTATTTGGAGTATTACTGAAACCAAGATCTGAGAGGAGATGGTTTACTTCACTGGGTCACTTAATTGAAATAGAAAGGGTGAGAGGACAAGGCATGTAAAAGCTCCTGGGTTCAGACACAAGTCAGCTAAAATTGACTTGAGTTAGAAGAAAGCTTCACTTACATTCGGTTTTCTCCAGCTGTTCTCACTGCTGTAACATAAAAATGAGACAGACTCTTATGGCAGTTGTGTTAAAGAATGGTCACAGGATATGACTTAAAACTTTTAGGAAACTGCTGATGCTAATACTAAATATTTTAACTGGAAATAGCACATGGGTAGTTCCTTAATAGTATTAACTTTAAAAGAACAACTGGGGAATTCCTATTGTAAGGAAATCTGAAATGTGTTATGTTGTTAAATTGTCAACTTTTGCTGATAATGTTTATGGTACAAATAGCCTTTGCAATCCAGCATCAGTGAACTTGAGTCTATGGTCCTCATTTTGAGGAGCTATGGCATGGAACAGCATTTTTATCAGCAGTTAAATTTAGGCAAGTTTGCTTCTTGAGCATGCAGTGCAGCAGATAAAAATAGGAAATGTTGCACTAAGCTTGAATCCATTCATAATATTTTCAATTATGTTGGTTTTTTAGCAGAACAGTTTTTAGTTTTGAAGCTTTTTCACTGCCTTCATATTGGTTGGAAGTCAATCTCAGTAGCTTGACATAAGCTTAATATTTCCTGTGTTGTATGTGCTCTAAGAATGGCTTGGGGGCTTTACGAAAATCAATAGGTTGTCTGTCTTTGCATCATTTTGTTTGTATTTTTAATTGAATGACTGCTTGGAATGAATGTTAGTGTAGGCAATCACATTTCAAAATACTTTAACATATAACTATCTTTATTAAAATTATACTCTTCCTTCTTTCAGCAGAGATAGTTTTAGCATGGTTGGTGAATACAGTGCTCTGTGTGTGTGATGTTGTAGATAGCTTGAGATGCTATTAAACAGATTCAGTTTTAGTCCTAAATTATGTGTCACTTCAGAAGAATCTGCTTAAACTAGAACATCTTTTTAGAGTTTGATTGTGTGGTGATCCTACTCTAAATCATCACCTGATGTGAAAGCACCTGTGGGTTCTGTTTGAGAAGTAGCATATAAAGATATAAATAGTAATGTTTTCTGCTGCTCTTTTCTAAAGAGTAAGGAAGATTTTAAATAGCAAATGAACCACTGTTAAGGTTTAACCCAGCAGGCAGCCAAACGTCATGCAGCAGTTTTCTTGCTTCCCCCCTCCCCTCATTGGGGTGGGGGAGAGAATCAGGGGAAAAAAAGTAAAATTCATGGGCTGAGATAAAAACAGTTTACTAGGACAATGAAGGAGCAGAAAGTAATAATTATAGAAAAATATACAAAACACGTGATGCACAGTGCAGGTGCTCTCCACCTGCTGACCAATGCCCAGCCTGTTGCTGAGCAGTGATCACCGATTCCTGCCCCCTGGCCAACTCCATTTATATACTGAGCATGGCGAATATGGTATGGAATCTTCCTTTGGCCAGGTTGTGCTGTCTATGCTCCCTCTCGGCTTCTATAGGATGCCAGAAAAGTCCTTGATTTAATGTAATCATTATTTAGCAACAACTAAAACAATATGTGTTATCAACACTATTCTCATACTAAATCCAAAACACAGCATCTACTAGAAAGAAAATTAACTCTATCCCAGCTGAAACAAGGACAATCACAAAACTTCTTGTTTCATATCAGGGGTTTGGAGGGAAGGGGGAACACACAGATATTTGAAACCCTTGCAGATCATGTGTGTAAATCAGCTTGTTCATCTGAATAGCAAGTTGATGAATATACTCAAGTTGTTTATTTCTGTGAGGCCTAATGTACTTAATGTACAAAGAATTAACCCTCATGTCCAACTGTGTGTTTGATTTAAAAGGCAGCATAAATTTCTGAGCCTGTATTGTGGGGGTTTTGGGACGATTTTCAGGCATCAGTTGAATATAAGAACAGTTGCAGAAAGCATTAAAAATAGAAATAAGAAATCTTATGCTCCAGTTAATATACAACAAACAAAATTACCGAATCTTTTCTTTAAGATCTGTTTTTAAGGGGGAAAGAATGTGTGAAGTCGATCAGCGTGTGCTATGTTTGAAAAAAGAGGTTGATAGTGGAGTTTGTGTGTAGTTTAATGACTTATGCATTAACTGTGCAGATTTACCAGAAGACTGTATTGTCACACAGTCTGACTAGTGAAGTGTTTTAAAGTTTACACAATTTACTGATTGATTTATTTGCACTTGTTTATATAATACTGTTAAACACTTCCAAATGCAGTTAATTGTCTGCAACACAGTTTTACCATTGAGCATGTTCTCTGATTGACATCCATGAATAAAATGTTTTACTAAATCATAGTGAATGAAACCACGATTCATCATGTTAATGAAATCATAAAGTATATATCTTAAATTTATCCATCACTGATGCTGTTTCTTCCAAAGTTTTCATGATGATGTAATACACAAATTTCTTGAGTAGAAAAAATTAGAAGTATTTTATCTTTTTAGTTTTTAGCTTAGTAAAATGAATATTTTTATCTTTTTATAGATGTGACTTTTCTAACAGAAGACAAGATATATGAAATTCTTGAACTATGTCGAGAGAAAGAGGATTACTCCCCTTTAATCCGGGTGATTGGGAGAGTGTTTTCTAGTGCTGAAGCATTGGTACAGAGTTTCCGAAAAGCCAAGCAGCACACCAAGGAGGAGCTCAAATCTCTTCAAGGAAAGGATGAAGATAAAGATGAAGATGAGAAGGAAAAAGCTGCCTGTTCAGCAGCTGCTATGGAAGAAGATTCAGGCGCATCGTCATCTTCGTCATCAAGAATAGGTGATAATCCACAGGGAGATAATAACCTCCAAAAACTAGGCCCAGATGAAGTGTCTGTAGATATTGAAGCAGTCAGGCGGGTCTATGATAGATTACTTTCTAATGAAAAAATAGAAACTGCCTTTTTAAATGCACTTGTGTACTTGTCACCTAATGTGGAATGTGACTTGACTTATCATAATGTGTACTCTCGGGATCCTAACTATCTGAATTTGTTTATTATCGTTATGGAGAATGGCAATCTTCATAGCCCAGAATATCTGGAAATGGCTCTACCGTTGTTTTGCAAAGCAATGAGCAAACTACCCCTTGCAGCTCAAGCAAAACTGGTCAGATTGTGGTCTAAGTATAGAGCAGACCAAATTCGAAGAATGATGGAAACATTTCAGCAGCTTATTACTTACAAAGTCATAAGCAATGAGTTCAATAGTCGTAACCTAGTGAATGATGATGATGCTGTTGTTGCTGCTTCAAAGTGCTTGAAAATGGTTTACTATGCAAATGTAGTAGGAGGGGATGTGGATACAGATCATAACGAAGAGGAAGATGAAGAACCCATCCCAGAATCAAGTGAACTAACTCTTCAAGAGCTGTTGGGTGAGGAAAGAAGAAATAAAAAAGGTCCTCGAGTGGACCCACTGGAAACTGAACTTGGTGTTAAAACTATAGATTGCAGAAAACCACTTATCCCTTTTGAAGAATTTATTAATGAACCACTGAATGATGTTCTAGAAATGGACAAAGACTACACTTTCTTCAAAGTAGAAACAGAAAATAAATTCTCTTTTATGACCTGTCCCTTCATATTGAATGCTGTTACCAAGAACCTGGGATTGTATTATGACAATAGAATCCGGATGTACAGTGAAAGGCGCATAACAGTGCTCTACAGCTTAGTTCAAGGACAACAGCTCAACCCGTATTTGCGACTTAAAGTGAGACGTGATCACATCATAGATGATGCGCTCGTCCGGGTAAGTCATGCAGCAACATGGAACTTAGTTTTGTTGGTTTTGTCTAGTGCGACCTAGTGGGCTTTGACTAACTGAAAAGGACTGTGTGCGAGTGCTGTGTTTTATGTACTAGATTTCCTCTAGAAGAAACTCAAATAGCTTTACAGTATTAAGTTTGAATTCTAAGCGTCCTGCTGAAGATTTGTGTGTTCAGTGGGATCATTTCTATGCGGAATGGTTGCAGACTTAGATGTTTTAAAGTGTCAAATAGTTCTTATTCTCCATTAACAGATTCTATGCTGTTACAGCTCTTAATGGTGAGGGTGACCAACTTCCATTTCAGTACTTTCTCTTTGTCCTCTGGACTCTCTTGGATCATCTGATAGCAGGGTTATTCAGATGGAAGTTAGAATTAAAGCCTTTCCTTTGTTTACTTTTCTTGTGGACTTCGGAACTTCTAGATACAAAGCATGTGGAGTGACTGAATGATAAGTAGAACTTCTCACTTCTCTAAATGTTGTTGCAATTTGGTGCGAATACTGATATGGCTGGGAAAGGAGAAGTAAGACCTGAGAACTGTGAGAGCAGCCTGTTTCTGAATATGCTGGCTTCTTGCAGTAAAACTTAAAGACATTTGTTCACACATTTTTGGAAGATGGGAATTATACAAGGTACGAACTATGCAGAATATTTCACAGTAAAATTTTTTCATAAATATGTCCTTTAATTTTAGGACTCTTCCTCCCTTTATTTTTTGCTTAAAGCTGTTATTTTTCAGAAGCTCATTTTTCTGTGTTCTCTTATTAAAGCACAACAATGTTTCCAAAATTTTAAATTTAACCACAGCTTTAAAGCTTTTTGCTGAAGAGCCAGACAGGTATTTGGAGAGACCCTGGGGAAAGTACCTCTTTATGCCTCTCAACCCAGCTGTTACTTCTAGTTACATTTGATGACTTTAACTGCTACTGAAGGTTAATAGTGAGAGCCTTAAATGAGCTCCCACCTTGACTTTTTTTTTTTGTATGTGTGTACGTCTGAGTTTCCAGATACTGCTTCATGGGAATTGCTGATGTTGTGACTTAGTAGGCAAGACCTCTGTGTCCAGTACCAATACGAAAAATAAAATTGCAATGCAGAAATGGCTTCTGTCTGTAAACCCAATTTTGTTAGGCAAATGAGAAATTACTGTTCTAAGATTAAATCCTATTGTCTACCAGTTTTCTAATTTAAGAATACTCCCTGTAATTTCACTACCTACCAGATTTACAGTTGTATCCAGTTATGGTTCGTCACATGGATGTAATAGAGTTTATTTCCTTGACTCTGTTCAGCTTTGGGATACATAAGTACTGGAGAAAGGGGAGGGATAGTACTATCTCTTTAGGAGGAGATGGACTGAAAGAAGATAAAACAAACAACTCCCCAAAGCTAGCTCTTAATGTCAGTTCCAGCAGAGAAGAAGCAGACATTCCTCCTCATGCTGATGAGGGGAAGGGAAATCTGTAAATATAAGAAAAGGCATTCCTCTGTGTATTTCTTGTTGTGGAAGGAAGTTGAAATCCTTGAGGATAAAAAAAAGTAATATATGTTGCTTAGAAGCTCATAGGTGACATAAAGTTGGTGCAGCTGCTATATCACAGTGTCATCACTGTGCACACTCTCAGTCTGTTGGAAATTTAGATAATTTAAATCACATTAAGCTCAAAGATACTGATTTAAATTGTGATGCACTTGCAGCAGCCCTTGCACAGCCTAGCAGTCTGTAAGTACATGCCTGGGCAGTTGCCATGGATTCTCTTATGGCTGTTAATTTAAGCTGTCAGAACATGCTAAATTATGGTGATCTAACTCTGTCAAAGCCCCAAGGAGAGTAAGAATTTTAAACTGTTGTTTCTGGGACAGAAAATAAAGGTAAAAGATACAATCGTTCAGTTTCTCAAAAGTGGCAAATAGATTACGTTCAGTAAAATGTGATGAATGAAGACTCGCCATCCTAGCAGGGGGAAGGGAGTCGTATGTGGCATTTCGAACAGACGCAACCAGGTAGCTGTTGTGAAATGATGCAGACTTAGAGGAAATGCTGTTGGTAAATATGGGTAGTGGCTACAGAAGTCACCTTGATATGTTTTAACTGATGTTATGAAGTATCAGTGCTCAAGGAAGAGATTTGAAATATTCCTGAGGAAGTATTAGGAGTTAAGAAAGGAGCAAATGAAACAATACAATGTCTTTGTTTACTATAGTGTGCCTATGTCTCTCTTTTTTTCATTGTTCCATAACGATTTAACATCAAAATGCAATAAAAATACATTTGGAGAGTCCGGAGTCTCTTCAGAGAGATTGTAAAGTCCTCTTAATGTTAGAAACAGTGATGGAGAGGACATAAAAGATGGTATAGAGTAGCTGAATGGGAAATAACCGTTTCTCTCAACTGGTAGCACCAAGTCATATTATCAGGAAGCAGACTTAACATAAGCAAAAGAACATATTTTTTTTTTTCCACACAGTGTGCCTTAAAATTATGGATGTCGTTGCACTGAACTTGTAGCTCTTGATGAAAGAAAGATCTATCAAAAGGCTGTGGGCATTACAGGCACTTTGATATGACCCACACACAAACCCCAGGAGGTTCTAATGCTTAAAGTGACTTGCTCTGTCTCTGATTGTAGTCAGAGTTCGAACTGCGAGTCAAAGATGGGTACTGTATGTTTCTGTAGTAACACCCACAGCATCAAACCCAAGTGAAAACTATGCTGTATGAGTTTGCCTCAGTGATGGTTGTAGTTTTGGGTGCAGTATTGAATTTTGGAGGTGTCTTGCCTGAAAATTCTCAGAAATATCTTGCCAAAAAAATAGTCTTCAGTAGTAAAAGCATATTCTTAGATGTGTTCAGTCACAAAATGTTTCCAAACATGCTTAAATTACAACAAAGTAATTATGATTACTGATATTTTTACTCTGCATTTTTTACTTCTGGGGTTTGAAAACTTATAGACCTGTTTGAATTGTAAGTAATTATATACTCATGTCACTAGACCTGTGTCTTTACAGAACAGCCACTGCAGACTTTTTTTGTCTATATATAACTCTGATGATTTCATGGTAAAAGTATTTTCAGAAATATTGATTAAAATGAGGTGGAGATGGTCTTGTTCATACTCTCCTTATTGATGTTGGATATTCTGCAAGCAAATACATCAGTCAGCCTGCATAATTTCTTCTTGCAAATGGACTGAGTATGGGTCTTTCTCTGCTAATTAGTCAAGCTAATTAAGCTACCACCAAGCTGTTTTTCTCTTATCAATACTTAATATTTAAACTTTTAGAATTCAGTATGTGCATCTTCTCACTTTTTGGACTTCATTAAAACAAATATGAGCACTGGTAAGTGAATTTTTATTATCATTATTACTGCAGGATATTTTTCTTTTATTGAGAATTTGAAGCAGTACCTCTTAAATACCTTTGAAGCAATAACTTGTTTAAAGTTACTCATTAAGAGAGTCATAGTTCACCCTGGAACAAATGCATCTAAGCAAAAATTTTATTTACCGAGTCATTATTCGATTTCTTTGCATGTATGAAACTTCCATCTGAAACTTTTTTTATTGTTGAAATGGACTTAAAACATGCTTTCTTTGTATTATATGCTTATTTGTATGTATGTTAGTCTGAAAAGTCAGTGGGGAAGTGGGGTGTTGGTAAAGGGCAAGTCCCCACTTTTATTAAGGAGCCCTTACATTTGAGAGTTGGCAGCTCAATTTGGAATTTTTGAAAGCAGTTAACATGCTTTTTTTAACAGGTTTCTTTTAAGATGTTAGCTGTGCTCCTGCTGAGTCATGTTGCATGGATGTGTGGTAGTAATGAAAGGAAGCTTATCCTTAAATCACCTCTTCTGCCTTTTCATCACCCAGCAGCTATTTCTTTCATCCCCTTCCTCTGAGTTTACTCTCCTCCCCCTCCTTTTCCACCCCAGCACCCTCCACCACAGATTGTATGTGGATTTGCTCTCAGGTAGCAGTAATTTAAAGGGTGTGAGTTACGACTTGGGTTTGACAAATGAAAATGTGGTGGACTCCTTCAGCGGAGTCAAGTCTGGCTGGTACTTGCTCGCGAATTAGAAACTCACTTTGACAAATTTCACATTGAATGTAGGTTCTGCCAGGCAGCAAGCCTCTTCTGCTTGTAAATGACTGCTGAATACATTGATGAGCTAAAACTCTTATGTGGCAGCTGAAGCCAGTAGGCAGATTCTCTCAGTACATTAGCAACAAAATACTTCAGGAGCTTTGAGGTTCTTTTAGACTAAATCGATATGTATATGTGTTGAGTTGAAAAATCTAGGCACTGGTGTGCTTTGGTTGCGTGCAGAGTATGTCTGACTATGGTGATGTATGCGTAAACCATAAAGTACGGCTTGAGAGGATGCTTCTTAGTCACTTTAAATACGACTTCACATCCCATTTTGCAGAAAATGTAGTGACCGGTTTGTGTCATGACCTGTCACTGGTACTTTCAAACTTGTATTAGTTGTGTTTGTGTCAGTTTTGCCTTCTAGCATGGAAAATGTTCCTGCCACTGCCTTAAAGAGAACTTTTATGTTCTGTTGCTAGAACTTGAGGAGTTTTTGTGATCTATTTTAACTGAATAGAGATTAGATCAGTTACGATAAATTTTAAGAAGGTAAACAAACTCTGGTGTTACATTAAGCTTTTAAATGTTGTCATATTTCTCTTATTCAATAGAAGAATCCTATCTTTCAGGAAAGAACAGTGTTCTGTAAGCAAAGTAAATCATTCGATCTCTAATGCTGTGGCACAAAGTCACGTTTCAGCCAACAAAATACAGATATTCTTTATAACAGCATCTCAGCTTTCAGCTTTTCAGTTCATAGATACTCAAGTTTTGATGCTGCTTCTGAGATGCTACACACATGCTTTCTGGGAAGTCCCTGGAAAATGTAATGGTGACTTCGTCTACTTGGCAAGTCAAACCATCATGACAGGGACCCTATTAGCTTCTGAAACTTTGGGAATTCACACACACATAGATTGGGTTTACCCAGAATCATCTCTGTTGATGTGAGACAGCTCTGATTTTTTTATTTTTTTTAAAAAAACAAACAACAAAAAACCCCAACCCAAAACCCAGAAAGAAAACAGCTTTAAGTAGAAGTTCATACTTTCTTGCTACAGAAACACTGCTGCAGTTCTGCTAAAATTCGGCGTCTCTCTGCTATCATGGCTACTGTTGTATTTTCCACTAAATTCCAGTTTTCTTGGGAAGCATCAGCATTGGAAAACACGAATGTTCAAAGGAGCAGCTAAATCCGCAACCTTCGGTTGAACAGCTTAACAACATTGTCCTGGTTGTAGAATCTGCTTCAAGGAACATTAGGCTTTGACTCAAAATACTGGCTTCTTGCTAATCCTTTATCTGACTCCCTTGCAGAAATCAGTGCAGCGTTCCAATCTGCTCAACTGGTGTTGCTCAACTATAAGTGTTTCCTTCCCCTTTTTTAATACTGACTTTTCTTTTGCATCACTCATTGTGCCATAGTTCTCAGTCAAAAATTCATTTCAAAGTAGTGAGGGTTTTAATGACTTTATAAATATGAGCACTCTCCTTAGTGTAAGTCTATTTCTATAACACAAGAAAGCTTTTGCACTATGACAAAGGATTGCTGTCACAAAAGAAACAGAGGTAATACTTGCTTTCTCAGAACTCATCAAAATTCATAAAACTTGCGAAATTGTACTATTTACCACCAACAATTTACTAAGTCATGACTGGGGAGAAAAAAACCCAAAGCATTATTAGTGCCAGTTGCAAGTGGAAGGAATTCAAATAGGAGAACTTCTTGAACATGTAACTGTACTTATGGTCTTAAAATAAATGCTACCTCTCTGTTGTTAAAAAGTCTCCTCTGTATATGGAACATGGCTTAAGCTCCATTGTCCTATTCAGGAACAAAATTTTTTAACACATCTGTAAGATGCATAATTTTAAGACTGATGTGAAAGGCAATATGCAAAACTACACTGTTACAGAAAACATGATGATAATGTCAATGGGGAGAACTGCAACATGGTTTTGCTGCAGAAATATTGTTGATAAAATACAGTGAATTTCAAAGATTAAATGTTATTTGACCTCCTTAGTGGCAAAAATAGTTCATTGCAAATTAAATGTAGTAGAATACCAAATGCTTTAGGTAGTACATGACTAAGTTTTCCAGATAATCATGTAATTTAATATATATCTCAATCAGCTAATCTGGCTTGCTCTTGTTATTGAGGTCTTCATGGCTTACCTCCATTTTTGTAACTGAGCTTTTTAGGCTACAGAGTTAGACTCTCTTCCTGACGTTAGTTTTCAATACCAGTTAGTGCAATTCTTTCTCCACATCTTCCTTTTGCATGAGGACCTTCAAAGCCTTCAAAAGTGCTATGCTGACTGGCTTAGCTCTGTCACCCGGCTATCCCTGCCATGCTGCTTCCAATGTGGCTGGCCGACTTGGCCATTCCCGGGAGAAAATGTATCTTGCTGGTGGTGTCGTTTTATGGGTTATTGCTGTCATTATTGCTGCCTTTATCCTCTCTGTTCTATTCCTGTTTTCCTTTACACTTCTACAGTAAAATTCTGGGATGTAAAGGATGTGTTGGCATGTGTGTGGATAAGGTAGGGCAGGGAAATAAAAGGAAATGGTTTGGCACTTTAAGGACACCTGCTGGTAAGTACAGTTTGTGCTAGCCTGGGTTAGAGGCAAAGCTCACCAGTAATACGGTCTTGGTAGAGGGAAGTACAGATCCATCTGTGCCTTACTTTACTGCTATTGAGTTTTCTTTGTCACAGGTATGTTTAATCATGCTGCACAGGTTTAACCAGTATGTTTATGTTTTTATATTTCTTATCAGCTGTAAAATATTCTTGCATAACTTTTAATTTGCTGAAAGGATATATTTTTGTTGGAAGAAAGTGAAACACCTGTCGTGGCCTTTGTGTAGACATGAAGCCCTTTCCTATGAAATGTCAGAAATTCTATTTGACCCTAACTGAATTTTCACTTTCAAAGAAGAAATGTGGTAGATCTGTTTTAAGGCACTGAAGAAATAAGAGCAAGAGGTTTCTGAGACTTCTTCATTAGGGTCAGGAGGGAAGGAGATAAATCTGATTGTAATATTAGTGTCTTTTACTTCTGGGTTTTTTTCCTCCAACTCTTTTGTTTGTGAGATGCTGCAAGTACTAGTCAAAGGTTTGTTTTCTGTCTTCCACTGTAAATTATCACATGAAGGTTTTGAAAACATATCTTTGTAATCCCTTTACAAAGCCATTAGTTGTCAAACATGTAGATCAGACCGCAGTCTCTTTTCATTGTCAGAGGAATGTAATTATCCTAGTAATACATCTTGTTTTCATACTGTTTTCTGTGAATTTTGTGCAACACAATGCTAACTTATTTTAAGTGCTTCAAAGGATAGAAATGGAGAAGGCTAACAGACGTAATTGGCTAAAAGATCAGATCTGTGGTAAGTTTCTTGCTGTGTTAATCCCAAATTCTAATACGTGCTTAGAGTGATACAGCATTACGATTGGTTTCTGATATTTTACTGATATGATTTATACTTGATTTCTTCTAAGGTTTGGAGGCTAGTCTTTATTTCATTATTTTATACTCGACTGACTCTTCTACTTAACAGATATACTAATGAAATACTTCTGTCTGTTCACTCAATAGCTAGAGATGATTGCCATGGAAAATCCTGCAGACTTGAAGAAGCAATTGTATGTTGAATTTGAAGGAGAGCAAGGGGTAGATGAAGGAGGTGTTTCCAAAGAATTTTTTCAACTGGTTGTGGAAGAAATCTTCAATCCAGATATTGGTATGTGTTCTAGTAATTTACTAATTGATTTGATTTTTCCCATGAAAAGTTGGACCAGATGATCTTTCAAGGTCCTTTCCAACCTGGGCTGTTCTGTGTTTGTGCAGTGTCTTTCTACATGTGCTGCTGCTTCTTTCTGAAGCTGTCCAGAGTTTTTGGTGATCATGAGAGTATTTGATCCATTGAGGCTCACTATGTCATCATCAGTCATCCTCTTAATTGTGTATAGTCACTGAAAGCTACCATTGCTTGTTTAGATATAAATCAGTAGCATAAGGTTTCTTTGCAGGGTTCCTTTGTTCTCTTGCTTTTCTCCTCACTTTGCTTTGTGATTAGCTTCTAGAATTAGTAATCAAACCAAAGAGGAAGAGCTTTGGCAATTAAACCAGAGTAGGACTATGGTGAGTTTTTGAGTTATTCCCTCTGCTTCCTCCAGCTTAAAAAATCTAATGGTCTCAGTTCTTCTGTTGATTTCATCCAAAATGGATATAGATCCAAAGTGAGGGAGTAATGTCAAATTTATTTGTAGTTAGTTAAGAACCAGGAGTAATTTGATATACCAGAGCCAAAGTTTTTTATATTTGTGTTCTAACAGTCACATTTCTTAATGTTTTTTCTCTTGCTCCCTATGCCAGTCTATACTTCCATCTTTATACATGCAAGGACAGCTTGTTTGCTGCTCTGAAAAGGTTAAAATGTTTTAAAATGTTACAAATACTTTGTTAGAATATAAATGAGACCTACCAGGCTACTGTACTGATTTCATAGTTTGTGAAATATGATGTCACATTGTAGCTCCTGTAATGGCTTCCATTAAAGAAGCTCAACAGCTTATGGGCATTAGTTAATTTGGGTTCATTGAACCATTTTAAAAAAAGAAAGCTGCTGTTCTTGGGTTTGTAGCCTAGAAAATTGTTGAAGAAAAACAGGAATTCATTTTGATTCAGGTTCAAGAGGAAGTCCCCAGAATCAGTAACAGAATCTGAACCTTGGCAGTTGCCCGTCACCATACACAAGCCAGTTCTTGTAACAAGTGATACAGATCCATAAACAAGTCTTACTCACTCTGAAACCTGCCATTAACTTGGAGAGATTTGGAATCTGAATTAGCAAAGTTACTTGGAATAAATTAAAGTATGGCAAAATAAGGAAGTCTTAGTACTTTGACTGTCAAAGTTGTATTTCCAATGCAAAATACGTTCTTGACCTGAGTTTATCTAAACAAGAGTTGTGTGGGGTGACTATATTGAAATACTCCTATTTAGTGATTGAAGTCTGATCCAGCTAATATCCAGCCAGTGTATATATACTCCCTGCATGTAAAGATGGGTAATAGATTAGATGTGCATGCATGTTTTAAATTTTCCTTCTGTATTCAAAATACAAACAACTATGTACACTTCTTACATTCATATCAACTTTGTTGAAAAAAAAAAAGGCATTTATTGGCTTTTGGCAGAATATGTAGCTTTCATTCACAGTCATCTTTTCTTTTGCATCTATTAATATGCACTGCAATAACAGTTTACACACCGTATACCCCAAGTGTGACTTTGTTGATTTGCAAACACTTCCTTTACCAGAGAACATAAAGGAAATCCTTTAAATGGAATTTAAAATGTTTGTGCTCTGATATGTATGTGGAGCGATAATTGTTGCTGTAATAGTTTCTTTGCCATTACATTTCAAGTATTTTCATATTAAACTACCTTAAAGTTTTACTCAAAAGAGAGAATAACTCAGGCTATTAGATTTATGACCAACAGTCACCATGATAAAAGAGAAGGAATAACTGTGCATAATACTCCTAGCAACACTATACAATTGCTTGCCCCTTATTGCAGCTCTCAGTTTCTTCGAGTGTTTTATTATTTTAATGTACTATAGTCTTAATTTTGGTCAGTGAATAAAATACTGTATTTCACATTAAAGTGTTTCCAGATGTGGATCTAGGTAAACTGTTAGTCCTTCATTATTAGACATCTGCTGAAGTTGTTTGTTTTGACTGTTGTAACTCTTCCATCACCTTCCAGAAGGTACAAGTCATTGGTTTTATTGTGCCAGTAATCCAGAAGTTATTTCAGTCAATTCAGAAAATGGAATGCAGGCTTTTACTTAATGTTTCTCCTATATATGCTGGTGTTGCTCGTCCGTTTCTGATTTCCAGTTGCCTTACCTGATGTGTTATCTGTTATTCGTGTTCTCTTCTAGTAACTGACCCTGTCCTAGTACCTTACTAAGATAAATAATCTTCAATTCTGGGGAGTAGCCAGAGCCTCTGAATGAGTTTGCAGCTTGTTTCCTTACAGTGAATGAGAATTCAGGCTTTATCTCTTGGCTGAAAGTGACATCTTATTTTCAGTCTTACGAGTAATTTTGTGGCTTTGTGTGGCTCTATAATCAATATGTATGCCTCCATAGGTTGTAAATAAGCATATCTCTTAAGAGTTGACAGGTAAGTCCTTGTGGCAAATGTAGTTCGTGTTCTTGACCACATGCATCTAACTTCTGGTGTCTTGGGAGGAAGGAGTCTAGGCACTTTTCCTTAGGGTCTGCCTGGAAATTGTGAGACTTAACTGTACAGGCAACAGATCACTGGGACTATACTCACCCAGGGTGGTCTCTCTCTCTACCCTCAAGTCTATTGGGTTTGCAATTATCTTGCTTCAGTATCTGGTCAGGTAAGCAATAGATTTTACTGTGGGGACTCATTTAAATATTTTATAGCCTGTACACAAACTCTGGTTTCATAAACGAGCTAATCTAGTGCCTTTCTTACCCTTTTCACTGTAGCGACTCTTTGCCCTTCTCTTGTCTATACAGTCCTATACGCTTCCTCCAGCTCCTGGCATGTGCCAGTTCAGCTGGTTTTTGAAGCTTTCCGTGAAGGTACTCACTCAGCCTTTGAACTTGGCAGGAAAAAATTGGCCGCTTGGAATAATGAGCTGAGTAAGATGGAGTATGGGAACAAAGCAAAATCTCCCCCTTTCAACAGTGAGAAGCTGTTAAAATTGCAACCCCTCCTGTGAAACAACAGTCCCATGTAACATTTTCCTCTCAAGTTAGGGTGTGTGTGATAGCTGCAGCAACAGTGGACCTTGTCAAGTACCTTTAAACAAACAAATAAAAAATTGGTTAGGTATCTAACTCTTAAGGTTATATGTGATGGTTAATCCCTGCTCTGTTATCATAGCTTCCAATTCAGTACTAGGCCAGAATCTGATGGAACTGGCCTGGAAAAGCCTTTGAAGAAAGGCTATGACTTTATAGTTCTTCAGGATTATTTCATCCACCTGTTTTTTGCTTTGTGTTCTTTTCTTGTGCTGTTGTATTTATCAAAGTTACCATCTGTGTTGACAATGTGCTGCTGCTTCCTCAGTCATGGAAGGGGCAGGAAAGGTTGTGTACATACAACTTCAGTGGGCATTGCAGGATGTTGTGTCGCAAGCCTCCTGCATGCCTTTAGTGGTAATGTGAGTATTTTGAGCTGCTCCAATTACCCAAACGTAAGTAGCTTCTCTTTGCCATTAAATTCAGTATAATGTTAAGTAAAACATGTTTTAGAGGCATTCTGATGCAAATGGGTTTATAATGGTATGTTTTACATGTCGTTTTTATTGAAATGTAACCATAATTGTTCAACATCATGTTTTTTTTACAGGAATGTTCACATATGATGAATCTACAAAACTGTTTTGGTTTAATCCGTCCTCTTTTGAAACTGAGGGTCAGTTTACACTGATTGGCATAGTACTGGGTCTGGCTATTTACAATAACTGTATACTGGATGTACATTTTCCCATGGTTGTCTACAGGAAGCTAATGGGCAAAAAAGGAACTTTCCGTGATCTGGCAGACTCTCATCCTGTAAGTTAATCATGTTCTTTGAGTTTGTTGATGCATTTTCTGTGCAATGACTTAATCTAGATTTAAATTAAACACAAGATCACTGTCAGAAATGGAAGTGAAACAACCAGTGACTTGTGTGAAGAGTCTGTGTTTGTTAAATTCATAAACAATAAAACCTCTTATTACATCTGGTTTGGAGGAGGCAGAATTGTCAAATCAACAAATAGAGCTGGGTATCAGTAAAGCATTGTTCTATTTTTTTCATACTGCCTAAATTGCTTAATATCACTAAGCACTATTACACATAAACTATTACTAATGGTATCTTTCCAAAGTGACCTCTAAAATTAGGCTGTTTATATCTATTCGTACAAGTAGTTTTTCACAAAATTGTGAAAGTAATAGTAGACATGGGATAGTATGATGCTCCTACTGGTGTTTGTCTAAAGCAAATGAGATGAGGCAAACTGCAGGGATATTCATGATCAGCGTCTTATCTTCTCCCACCCCTCCCCTGCCAGTGGCTGTACAAAAACACGGAGCCGTGCCCATGCTTTCGTTAGGTAGAGCATAGAAGCATGTTTGCAGGGTGTGCTGGCCCTGCTCATCTTGGTGAGGGGGCTGGAGAACAAATCGTATGAGGAGCGGCTGAGGGAGTTGGGACTGTTTAGTATGAGGAAGAGGAGG
>JAOXNO010000001.1:141226473-141251366 GCA_028565335.1 Limnodromus scolopaceus
TTGTCTATCCCTTCTGAAGAGTTGGTAGCCATTGATTGCAGCACTCCAGTTGTGTGAGTCATCCCACCACGTTTCTGGGATGGCAACTATATCGTAGTTTTCCTGCAGAACAATGGCCTCCAGCTCCTCCTGTTTGTTGCTAGCTATTTTTAAAGGAGCTGTGGAAGAATCAAAAGGATATAGATAGTGAGAAGATGAGGCTTACATGTAAACTTTCAATAATTAGGACATTGAGGGGAACTTTGTTATTTCACTCTAAAAATATAGTTGCACTCTGTTTTTACCTTCACTTTACATTTTTGAGTCCTACACCTCTGTCTCAGCCAAAAAATTTTTCCCTTTCTGTATAGCCTTTCCTTTCCAAGAGTCTTGGGCTTTTCTTAAGGCATAACAGGGAGGAAGGCAGGTTGCTCCTTTGAATAGAGCAAACTCTTACAGGTAATTTCAGATTCCACTTTGCAAATTATAACCTAACTTGTGATATTTTTTGGTGTGTGTTTTCTTACTTTAATGACTGCCCCATCTGTGTTGCTTCAAGATTACTTCCTAGTTTGTTTGGGTTTTAAGATGTAGGAGATAAAGGCCTGCTGCCTGAATTTTATCTGATATAAAAACATTTTATTTGATTTTTAACACACATGTGTTCAGCTTAGTAGTGTAACACGTTCTGGTTGCCAAAGGTAAATGCAGTTTCAAAAGAGTTAAGAGAAGAAGAGGTAATTAGTGGCTCTTAAGCTACAGGTCTGACCATTGCATTTAGGAAGATTTCTGGGTATTGGTAGGCTCTTCTAAGGGAGCTATCACTTATTACCATGTTTCTTTTTTGTCTTTCCTTAGTATCTGCTATTGGGTTTTTTTACAAACACTGAGCTTAATATACCTTTGTTTGGATTGTTAGGGAAGATCTTAGGTGATTTGTGTCATAGAATGTAACAACCCTTTTTGAGGCAGGTGATTTCATGTCTTCTGGTGTTACTCGGTGAAATCTGTTGAAACTTATTTATGACAGACATGTATTTCTTACTCTCTTAGGTTCTTTACCAGAGTTTGAGAGACTTACTAGAGTATGAAGGAAGTGTGGAAGATGATATGATGATAACGTTTCAAATATCTCATACGGATCTCTTTGGCAATCCAATGATGCATGATTTAAAGGAAAACGGTGATAAAATTCCTATTACAAATGAAAATAGAAAGGTACACTCAAGATTTTTTTTTTTTTAAACATAATCTGTAATTTTTAGGTACTCTGTGCAGAATGATGTAGTACTCTATTATAAAGCGTGATCTCACTTATAATTCAAGTTTAAAAGCCTTTTAAATTTGCCATAGCACAGTGTAGTTGTAAGCAGAAAAGGCTTCTCTTTTAAAGAAAGCATGGATATATGCATACGTTGCTTCTGGGTGTGGTGTTTGACCTGTTTGAGACATGTTTGAGCCTTGCTCTTTATTATTGCTGAGTCGAAACTGGGCCCAGATAATCTACGTAGAATTACAAAATTAAATGTATTTCGGGGTCTTACATCTTTGGGATACTTCAAGAGGCATGTGTCGAAGTACTAAGGAGTTTTTTGGGTTTGTTTCCTTGCAGGAATTTGTCAATCTGTATGCTGACTATATACTCAATAAATCAGTAGAAAAGCAGTTCAAGGCCTTTCGGAGAGGATTCCACATGGTGACCAATGAATCTCCTTTGAAATATTTATTTAGACCAGAGGAAATTGAATTACTTATTTGTGGAAGTAGGGTAAGAATCTGAAACCAGAAAAAGTGGAGCTTTTTTTGATCCTAAGTATATAATCAGTGGTCATTTTTTAAACTGTCATCTTCTTACAGAATTTAGATTTTCAAGCACTAGAAGAAACTACAGAATATGACGGTGGCTATACAAGAGACTCTCTTATAATTAGGTAATTTTTTCTAATTTCTGAAAGGTTTGAAGCACTTTATATGCCTGTTTCTTAATAATGAATTTAGTATCGTAAGATTTAGTATTTTTTGTAGTAGTGGAGATGCAAGTGTCTTACATATAATTTCACTTTACCCATGTACTGTCGTTAGAAAAGAGCAGGTAGTATAAGCATTGTCTTTAGCTTCCAATGAACTTTGGTAAAGCTTAAAAGGGATTTTTTTTCCCTGGGTTTTTGTCTCTTTTATACCAGATAGTTAAATAACCTCCAGCATAAACAGGGCTGTCTCAATAAATTACCATTGCTCTGTTGTTGTTTAAAAAATAAAATAAAAATTCACAAACACTAAGTTGTTTGAATGGGTTGCATGTGTAGAATTTTCTTCTCTAATTAGAAATTTAAGTAAATTCAATGTTTTTAAGAGGGAAAATGTTTTCAGTGTTTGTACCTTGTCCCCTTTGATTAGAGAACTCTGAAGACAAGGGTCAGAAAAGTGTGTATCTTCAGTCCTCTAGACTTTGCCAACTACTTAACTAGTTTCTCCTAGGGTAGAAAACCTTCAACGGCAGCTGCATTTCTTTACTGTGGTGTTTAAGAAGGTGGTAGAAAATGAATAGTGTAGTGGAACCAATATAATTCCTTAGGAAATAGGAATAATAAAATAAAGGAGGAATATTTGCAGATCACTCACCAGCCAAATTATCATTTAAAAACAGTTAAACTGCAGTGTTTTGGTAATATTTCTGATTTCTACTTCTGAATCTCATCCATTGCTAAACGCATTACTGTTAGATTTGGTTTATGAATGCAACTTGTAAACTGATGTTAAGATTGATTAAAATTACTTCAAAAAACCTTCAAAGTTAATTGCTTTTGAAAGTCTGATTTCTACCAAAGAAAGTTTTAGTTTTACTTATTTTTTGATTTCTTCCTTGATAGGGAATTCTGGGAAATAGTCCATTCATTTACAGATGAACAGAAAAGACTATTCTTACAGTTTACAACAGGCACAGACAGAGCCCCTGTGGGAGGTCTTGGAAAGTTAAAGATGATCATAGCCAAAAATGGCCCAGATACAGAGAGGTAAAATAAAATCTACGTTATGCTTGTTTGTTTATAAATGGAAGCAAGTTCTGTGCTTTTAATTTATTGCTTTAGTTAAATCTGAAAGTTGGATCTTTAAGCGAAGTAGATTCTCTTTAAATTCATTCTTTTGGATTTGTGAAATAGCACTGTATTTCTTTGCATGTACTGCATGTTCCCAGATCTGAATTCATCTTTTCTGTTTTCCCACAGGTTACCTACATCTCACACATGCTTTAATGTACTTTTGCTTCCGGAGTATTCAAGCAAAGAAAAGCTTAAAGAAAGATTATTGAAGGCCATCACATATGCCAAAGGATTTGGCATGCTGTAAGAAATATAACAAAAGGGATTAAAAAAATGATGGTGATGATGTCCCTGTCCAAAAAGGCCATAAGATAGTGAGCTACAGTAGTCACCTGTGTTTGTGCCTCCCTTCTTTACTGGGGACATTGGGCTGGAACAGCAGATTTCAGCTGCTTATATGAACAAAATCTTTATTTTTTCTTTTAGCGTGAAAGTGTTACATATTCTTTCACTTGTATGTACAGAGAGGTTTTCCTGAATATTTATTTTAAGGGTTAAATCACTTTTGCTTGTGTTTATTACTGCTTGAAGTTGAGCCTTTTTGAGTATTTACAAGAAAACAAACTGTACTCTCCCAAGGAAAATATTGCCATCATTTGTAGACCATGTAACCTTCAAGTATGTGCTATATTTTTGTCCCTGTATCTAATCAAATCAAGAACTGTACTTTTTGAAGAGTTTGCTTTTGAAACTTGAAGTCTTGGAAAACAGTGTGATGCAATTACTGCTGTTCTAGCCCCCAAAGAGTTTCTGTGCAAAATCTTAAGAATCAATAAAGATGGAAGGGAGAACTTGGAATGTTAAATTGCAGCCTTGAGAACTTTACTTTAGTCACAGCACAACAATTAAAATTCATTTCACTATATGTTGTCTCACATGTCTTGTAATAAACTGTGTTTTTAATTAGGAAACATTTCTTAGCATATGAAAGGGTAGAAATTTTAGTTACTTTTTAAAAAAAGTTTACTGGGGAAAGTGCATTTTCAACTGAACAGCTTTAGAGTAGGGAGTGAAGTGTTTGGAAAAAAGATAGGAAGTTTTTGCTATATTATAAACAAAGCATGTGGAAGTGCACTTAAAATGAAGTTTTATTCTTAATTGCCTATTATGTTGAGATTTTAAATAGACAATCCAAAGTCTTCCCTATGTGTTATGTCATCGCCATTTATTTAATGAATCATTGTTCCTACTTATCAAGGCACATGATCAGTGTTGCAACATAATCTAAAGGGATGGCTACTGTATTTTAATCTCATCTAACAATAAGCAAAATTGAACAATATTAAACGTAAGGCCTACTTCATGTTGTACACTTCCAACCATTAAATAAACTGTTAGAACGTAAGAACTAAGGTTATGTTCATCTACTACATAAAGTATTCAGTAGGTTTTTAATTTAACTCTACAAATCATATCAGAAATAAATCCTTTACCTTTCGTAGTCTGTGTTTAATGTTAATTTCTCCTGTTGCAATATATGATAAAGGGATTATGCGTTTTTAAGAGAAGACATAACTGGCATATCTCTTTTACAATACAAGCTGCAGCGGGTGTGCAGAGCTGAGCTTGTGCCTTGACAATTGCTATAACTGACTACTACCGATCAAACCCATGACTGTGTGGAATTGGCATTAAGAGACATAGTTTTGAAATCATTCAAGAAAGAAAAGATGTCTTTCAGGACTATTTTAATAAATTCTTTCTAGTAATAGAAACAGACAACTGTTATATAACAATGCTGAATAAAACAGTTACCTTTTTTCACCACGGTTCAGTGAAAAAGAAAATAAGTGACTTCCTTACTTTGATAAATTGGATATTAAATTATTTGATTTGAAAACGTTGCAGTACAGCATAATTTGAGGGTTACAGGTATGTAAAACTCGCCAGAAATGAACTGCAGTGATGTGGGATCCGGCTGTGTTTCCCCTCAAATCCCAGCTGGTGAAGATAGCCTGGATGTGGGGACTGAAGCTTGCTGGGGTGGGAGAGGTGCTGGCTGTCTCCTGGTCTTGCATCTCGAGGTGGCACTTAGGGCATGCCTTTTTGAATGTCTGCCTCATTGCATGTCCTTGAAGAGGAAAACACAGATACCCTACCTATCAGTAGGGCGTTTGACAACAGTTCTCGCTGATTTTCTTCAGGTTTGGTGCATCTTTTGCTGTAGGTGATGAGATGAAGGTTTGGCGATTATCTTGAGGTGTTTTGTTGCAAATATGAACCACATTGTGACCCAACCGTGTGGTACGTACTGCATCAATAGCCTAATACTGTTAAGCTATATCCATGTAACTTTTTTTTTTTTTTTTGATGTAGCTATGGATGATGGTTATGCCCAGCTGGTAAGTGTATAAAACCCATGTGGGTTTTTTTTTATATAGGTCCAAAAGCTGGGCAGACAGCATAATTGGATAGCAATACAAAGTTCTCTAACTGAATTATTGACATTGTAAATATGCTTTTTCTGTCTTCCTTTAGTATTAAGATTAAAATAATACATAATTCTATTGGCCTTTAAAAGCATAAGTTGTTTTTCAAGGAATCATTCTCAGGTAAGATACAAGTACTTTATATTTGACAGATTTCCCATTTAAATGTATGCCGCCTCCCCCAAAATACCACTCTACTGAAACCGTATCTTATTAGTGGTGTTATAAATGTGCTAATTGTCCAGCAGCAGCAGTTGATAAGGCTTAAAATAAATGAATCTTGAAGTCTTGTAGCTGCAAGCTGCCCTCGTGTCCTGCAAAAGTTCCAGTCTTCTGTTGCTTGAAAGTTTTGTCAAAGTGGAGAAAATGCTGTTGAAGTTGTTGTTTTGTTTGGTGTTTTTTTTTATAGGCTCCAGGCACACCCAGAATGTCTTTCACCCTCACTTACTCTTTCAGTAGCATTTGCCAAATTTTAGGTCTACAGAACTTACCTCAGAAACTTAGGTGTACTTATGGGTCACTGAAATGCCTCTTTCAAGTGAGCCAGAAGACTCCTTTTCCAAGGTAGCAGTCTGATGCCAGGATGCTGGTGCTCTCTCCTCAGGGTGTCCTTAATATGTTAACAAGAAAATATTTTGGGCATCTCAGCGTTGTCTCATTTGACAAGTGACAAATGCCTCTTCGAGCATTTCCTTCTGCACCCTAATAGGCTGCCAAAATGTTTCCAACCTTGGTGTGAAGGAGACATCAGGCTTTTGTCTGTATTTTGTAGTATCAAATGCCTCAAAAATTATGGTAATACAAGAAATACTGAAAGAATCAGCTTAAGAACTGAACAAATGTGCTGGTTTTTTTTCAGATTTTATTAAGAGTGAAGGAGTAGTTTTGTTTAGCTCTAAAGGTACGTTAGCACGTGACTGCATGAATGAAACATCACCTTTTTAAAGATGAAGGCTTTTGTCACTAAGAAGATTTCAGGAGCAGCCATCAGGAGTGAGCAGAGTTCTGCTAACTAAGGAATAGGGGTTTGTGAACCTCTAACTGGGCTTTTTCCATTTGGCGGGCAGTGGCCTGAGATGGGACTGTGGAAGCTGAGGAGACCATCTCCAGCCCTGTGCTTTGGGGAAAGCTGACACTGGAACGGGCTGGCAGTGAGCCTGGGCTCCAGGCAGCTCTGTGTTCCAGTAGTCAACCTATGCCATGAGACATCCAACAGTGGTCTTCACTGCTGAAGCAGGAGCTTCATACCACATATCCTACCATGCTGCTGTGATGTACCTGCTGGGCTGAGCCTCCAGGTAGCCCACAGTGTGTGCTACCTAGACACTTGCCTGGGTTTCTGCTCTATGGAGCAGCAAGTGGAGCACAGCTTTCTATGCTGATGATGTTCAGCAGGAGGACAACCCCTGCAGCATCAGCTTTAAGGTGCTTCCCTGGCCAAGTACCTCCAGGAAAATTTTTAAGCCCACCAAGGGATTAAAAATTTCTTGATTGTCTCAAGAAGTTTCAGGATGAAGATGCTTCAGTTGGGCAGAATGTTTGAGCTGTGCTACCTCATGCAGAAGAACACCGGCATGCAAAGTGGAGCAGGAACTTCTTCCAAGTTTAGCTCTGCAAAATCGAGCCTTTCCTGACAAGGGCTTAGTTTATTATGGTTAGTTTGGGAATCACAAGGGTTTGTGATAAATTACCTACAGTTCCAGTTTGTGCTAGTGCACAATTTAAACTTTCAGAATTATTGAAGTGATTGAAGTTGTTGTCCCCAAATTCATAAGACCATCAGGGACTTGAAGTGAATTCTATTAAGAAATTCAGTTTTATACAGTATCATTGAAGGGACACTGCTTTTGAAACAGAGTTGGTACTGGCATTTGCCTTTGAACAGGTCACTTCTTATCCAGATGAATTCAGTTGGAAAACCCATGCAATAAAAAATGACATGTATCTTTCTCCAGTACTCCATGTAAAGAGGTCTTCAGCTGTTGATTTGTATTGTCTTTTATTAACAAAATTGAAGAGGGTGTCTTGCTGCTGGATTTCTCTAAGCTTTAGTTTTAAATGTTATTTGCTAGCGTTCAGCTGTGTGCTGCACAGCTATAAGGCTTCTGTCTTTGTAGCTTTGCTGTCATTAAACCACCAAAGCGAGGGGCTGGCCTGCAGTCAGAGGGCTTTCCTGCCACTGACACAGCGTCCTGATGTACCACCTTGTCGCTGAACGTGGGGAACCTCCCTCCTGGTGTCCCAGAAGTTTCCAGTGCATCTTCGGTTGAGTTTCTGGTTAAGTGGCACCGCAGCCAAGCCTGAAGCGGCACAGCTCGTTCACTGTAACTACAGACCAAGTGGACCAGGGACTGCCCAGCCTGTTGACAGCTTCTGTGACTGAATCCATGGGGAGCAGAAAAAGCAACTTTCCCCTTCATGTGTCCATGGATCGTGCCTCCCGTGAGCTTTCCTCTCTGAAGAGCAGAAAGTGGGGTATGGTAGGTGTTGGCTTGGGATCCCTGAACAGAAGGAGGGAATTCTACAGGCATGAGGTTGCAAGGAGAAAAGGTTTGTTGAGATCTTTGAAAGCCACATCAGTTTTGTGGGTTTTTTTTTTCCTCTTGTTCTCCTTAGGAAAATGTAGTATTTCTTTCACTTGGATGCAAATTCCCATTTCTCTGAAACCTATTGCCTAAAACATCGGTCTCTCTTTTGCAATGGGTGGCTTATGGGATGGGCCCGGGGCAGGAGCTGGGCTTGGCTGGAGACGTCACTCGTGTTGGCTGGTGGGGGGAGCAAGTGAACGGGTGCGATGGGAGAAGAGAAAAAAGTAGGTGGGAAGAGAAGCAGTTGGAAAAAGCTTTTTCATTGAGAAAAAGACTAGGGAGGCTGAAGGAAGTGGCGGTGTGGGTTGGTTTCATGGTTTTTAACTCTTAGGGAGACAAGGGGTGGTAGGAAGGTGGTTTTAATTGCAGATGTGCTGCTTTGTGATACAGAAGCGTGGTTTTGTTCTGTTCTGCAGTATTTGTAGGATACAGGCCGAGGGCGGTTCTGATAAATGATTGAAGACTACCTAGAACGCTTGTGTTTATGGATGCCTGTTGCTCAATGTGTATCCTGCTTCAGGGTTTCTACGTGGGGAATAGAATGTCTCTAAGAGACAAGAGCATCAGAGACAAAAGTAGAGGGTGGGAATTGTTATTCTATTTTAGGATAATAAAATGGCAATAGGAACTGCTATATTATCTTCCTGGGGAGCTTTGTGCATAGTTTTGACTCTTAAAAATGAAGGCAGAGCCGACTGTGGAAGTCAGCCACAGGTCGCTGGAATGGAACTTCAGTCGTTTGGAAGGACGCGGAGCACAACTAAACCAGACAACTGCTCACGCAGGGATGCTGCTGCTCACACCGGCTTGGTTGACAGCTAGTACTGAGCAATGTCAAGTGACGCTGCAGCAGCTGGAAGATCTGTGACTGAACTCTTGTCGTGTGCTAAACTGACGTGAAGCCTTTCTTCTTAATGTTGCCGAAAGCTCTGGTGTCCATTCCTGCTATGCCAGTGGGTTCACCTGCAGAGAAAAATCCCTTAAATCTAGCTTCCCAATGCATCTTTTTGCTTCCAGATGTGTATAGCACAGCAGCGCAAGCGACGATGCTCACAGGTAACTGTCTATAAAATGGCAAATAGTTGAATGTTTCTGTGCTAATTTTTGAGGTTCCTTGTGTTATGTGCTGCTACGTTTGATTTAGTTATTTCCTGTTGCAAGCACTCAGCACTTGAGCACCAAGGGGTAAAGATCAGGTGAGCTAATATGATACAATTAAGGGGGGTTTACTATTTCCTAATATAATTCATTTTAATAAAAAAAATGGGAAAATCAGCACTAGAATGTTTCCTAGATGAAAGCACGTTTTCAAAAGAATAATCTCCTTTGTGCTATGCATGCTGATTTATTTTTTTTTATTAATTTTTTTTAATTGCCATCTGCACACGAAGAACCCTATGAACTTTGTAGCAAGTCACCTAAAATAAAGCAGGTGACATTTTTGCCTCACCAGCACTGATACTTTCTTTTCAAAACACAACACAGACTTTGAGCCATCTGATAAGGGTTGTTCTTGGGCCAGTTTTTTTTTCCACCTTGAATCTCTCTGGGGAGGATCTTGTATTCCCAAACAAAAATCCCCAAGGTGATACCCTTTCTGACAGAGTTCTTGTCTGGCTGCTTTGGAGTAGGGCTGCAGCCTTTGGGCTCTGCCTCTGTTGGGCTCCACCTTTTGCCCCAGCTGTAATGGCCAGCAGCCAGGTGGAAGCATCACTCCTGTGCCAGGAGTCATTCCAGACAGCGGACCTCAGGCCTTTCAGAGAGGATCCTGCTCCATATCTGCAGCTTTTTGGATAAGCAGTTTGACTTTTGTCATCCCTGCCAGTTTCTTTCCTGGCTTTGCTTTTGGAGAAGAGACGCCGCCTTGATGTCTCAGCCCTAGGAAAGGTTTCCTGGGTTCAGGACTCTCTTTCTGGGACAACCCACTGCTGCTGTTGCCACCCTCAGAGGATGGTTTTAGACCTCGCTGCTGCAGGGCTGTGGGTGGTAAAAATGGGCTGTTTGGGCAGTTTCTTCCCAGCATCTGCAAGGTGGGAGCCTCCAGCAGCCATATTCTGCTGGTTTTCACCTTTCCTCTGGGAATCTCTCGTCCCAAGGCTGATTGCAGCCTCTGGAGTCTCCCAGTGGCTGCTGGCAGCATCAGTTGGTCTCATCACCTTCTGAGTTTCCTCCGTGATTTTTTTTTTTTTCTCCCCTACACAAGTGAGAGTGAAGCCTTGTAGGACTGAAGCCTGTACAGAGTAGGTAGCTCTGCTATGCTGCACAACACTTCTCCCACCCTTGGCACTGGCAATGTCCCTGTTGTCCATTGGTCTGGCATTACACAAACTTCTGGCCACCAAAGTTTGTGTAAATCCATGGTAGAAAACTGCCTGGTCAATAGAAAGGGGCTTTCCCACCTGGTTTCTCCAGGGTTCCAGGTCACTGTATCTCTTCTGTAACAGCCTCATTTGTCCTGTCAGCCTCTCTCCTGGTGGCAGCGAGCTGAGCTGCTGAGTGCTTCTCCCTCGCCTGGGACAAGTCTTGTCCTCCTTGTCACCAGCTGCCCCAAGGTGCTGCATGGCTCCTTCCTTGCTCCTGTCCTTCATTGTGCTTATCCTCCTTTGGCTGTCAGCGCTGGTGGCTGGTGCAGTTGGGTTATGGCAGGTGAAACCTTTTCAAAGCAGTTGGTCTTGAAACCCTGAACTGAAAGTGTTTTGCTTGGGGCAGCTCCTCTGCCAACCTGCCTGGTGGTCAGGAGCCTCAGCCGTGCTGTCAGCGCTCTGGTCTGAACCATTTGTGGAGAAGCCTGTCCGCGACTGACAGGATAAATGAGCTGTGGTGGCAACTGACGTGTTTGGAAAGTCATGAGATGCTTTCCTAGAAAAGCTCTGTAGCTTTTTGTTGCTAGACGCGAGGTTTTTTCTAACCTTCATGCAAGTGTGGTCAGAGGCAGCTGCTGTGTTATTGCAAGGAGATGAGGCATTGGGTTTCCAGTAATCAAAATCTATTAAAAAATCCACCTCTGGATCATTTCCTTTGCCATGGAGTGCCCAAAGTCACTGCTGTAAGAGAAATTTCCTTTTGCCAAGCATTGGACAAGTACCTGTGAACACGCAGCCCTGAGGACGTGCTTTAAACAGCTAAATCTGCAAATAATTTGAAAACAGTGGGAATCCCACTGAAGCTTGTTGGATGAGTTACTTGCATCATTCTGCAAGTAAAATATTTGTACTGCAGAGGGGAACTGGCAATCGGTTCTCTTAAAGAGAGTAAATCTTTGCAGCGTGGTCAGTTTGATTCATTAGCTGTGAACGCAAGCTGTGTGGGGGAAAAAAAAATAATCCTTCATGCTTTTCTGCCTCCTCCTTGGGAAAAGCAGGTAGTGCCCGTTGGCTCTTGCTGTGCTACGCACTTGGAGGTGCCGCTCAGGTGTAGTGACTGCTGTGGGGTGGCTCCCCTTCCAGGGCAACGGGAGAGAAATAACTGCTAGCAATAAAACCAGAACGGTTTGGGGTGTTTGGGGTTTTTTGTTTTGTTTTGTGTTTTTTGTCTTGTCAGGAAAGTAAAGCAATTACATGTCAAACAGACAAAAAGATGAGAAATTAATAGCTATTCATCAAACTGACCATCGGTCTAGAATACAGTTGTGCTTTCCTGATTTTCTTCAGTTGCCCTCTAACAGAAAGGTTGGTGCCAGCCACAACAAACAGTAAGGAAAGAAAAATGTAATAGCTTCCATGTTTCTGCACTTCTGGTTTTAGTGACCTACCCCCAATTTACCTATACAAATAAGACAGGCCTCTGTTAGAGCTGGACGGTGTCCTCCTTGATTTCTTGGGAGGACAGCCTTTGGCACGGGAGCTGTGGCCATTGGCACAGCGACCTGGGCTCTCCCTGCAGAAGCCAAGCAGAAACGGTAGAGCTGATGAGGAAAATCTTTTTGTGAGAACCGCTGCTGCTTCTGGAATAAAGCTGATGTTTGTGTTCATCCTTGAAGCTGAGGGGTGCCCTGCTGTCATGGTCTTGAGGTTGCAAAAACCAATTTTGCTTAAATAACGTGAGTTTTCCCTCCTCACTCTGCTTTTAGGGCACAGAGCAGGGAGGACTGCAAACACAGAACAGCAGGATTTTATTTTTCACAGTGAAGCTGCGAGGGCAGCTGGCAGCAGTAAGCCTTGGCCGTTGATTTCTGAGCTGTAAAGAGTTGCAAAATCTGAATTACAGAAACAAAAGGTCCAACCATTTTTAGACCCAGGGCTTGTAGTGTGTTTCCCTCCCCTTCCACCTAAGGGGAAGAGAGCCGGGCTTTCCCCATCCTCCTTCTAAGGACTCCCCAGGCACTATCCTCCTCGGGCTCTGGACTGTAGATGGGGCTGGAGGATGAGGGGGATTCCCAGATTCATGGCTTCCCTCAGGAGAGCTGCCACAGCTGAAGTCTTGTGCTTTAGCTGCCTGTACAGTTGCCAGATCCGTTTAGTGCATAGTTCTTTTTGCTCTCGGGGATACACAAAGGGTTTTTATGAATGCTAAATTATGTAAACAAGGGTTTGATTCTTTCTGTCTGTTCCAGGATGGAAACATTAATAGAAGAGCCAGGGGACTCTGAAGCCAAGTACAAATGCTGTCATCTCACAAATCTTCTGGATGAAGAGCAGCTCTCCGTTAGCCAGCCTGACTGCATTATCTCGGTGGACAACCTGGACTAAGTTTGGCCTGTAAAATCCTCTCCCATCCTTGCCAGGAGCAGCGCTACAGCAACAAATGTGTCTTCTACATCAGCAACGTACAGCCCAGCTCCAAGGAAGCACTAGCACTTTTGTGGGGGAAAGGAAAATAAACTGTTTGCTTCTCAATGTAAAGCAGGTTAATAAATATTTGGCAGAAATAAAACTGTAAAGCAGATGCCTCAGAAAAAAGAATTAAATGTAGGGTTGTTCCTTCCTCGGGCTCTTTCTGCAGAAAGAGCTGCACAGTCAGGCTCACCCCAACCCTCGGCTGTATGTGAGGGAGTTTGTACACACACACACAAGCTGTTTTGCTGTCACCACCTTTTCTGTTGGCCCGTTCAGTTGGCTGAATTTTCCAGAGCAGACCTTTCTACTGTAAAAATTGTTTTAGGTAAAAATGATAAGAGGGGCTGAGGGGAAAAGGATAGGGTGCCACTACTGAGAGCCCTTCAGGGACCATCAGGACTTGAACCATTTGCTGTTACGGAGCAGGGCCTGCAACTTGCGGCCCTTTCCCTGGAACAGCTCAGGCCAGGCAGCACCTGGAGCATGGCAGGGCTGCTCCACCAGCTTTACCCCCCCTTTTGCACCTGCAGCAGATGTTCAAATAACCTGAGGCCTTGTCCATCAGCTGTCTCGCTCAGCACAGGCAGCATGAGCAATGGTACCATCTCATGGATGCCCACTTCTGTGCGTTTTGGCTCCTGTGCCTGGAAGAAGTGAGTGCTGTGGCCATTAAACTCATTAGCAGATTCACGGTGTGCTTTCAAATGTTCCATAGGACCTGTCCCGTTCCTTGCTAATTCTTGTGGTGGTGTTGAAGCACCAGCACAGCCCCTGCCAGGTACTGCCTGGGGGAGATTTTGTTAGGTGAAGTGCATGTGCACAAGTGGCAGGATCACAGTGTGGTAGGGGTTGTAAGGGACCTTTGGAGATCATCTAGTCCACCGCCCCTGCCAAAGCAGGTCCACCTAGAGCAGGTTGCACAGGAACTTGTCTAGGCAGGCTTTGAATGTCTTCAGAGAAGGAGATTCCACAATCTCTCTGGAAAGCCTATTCTAGTGCTCGGTCAAAGTAAAGGAGTTTTTCCACATGGTGAGATGGAATTTCCCGTGTTCCAGTTTGTGCCCGTTGCACCTTGTCCTGTCACTGGGCACCAGTGAGAAGAGTCTGGCCCCATCCTTTTGACACCCGGCCTTTAGATATTGATAAGCATTGATGAGATCCCCTCTCAGTCTTCTTTTCTCTCAGCCTTTCCTCATAAGAGAGATGCTCCAGTCTCTTGATCATCTTTCCAGCCCTCCACTGGACTCTTTCCATTAGTTCCCTGTCTTTCTTGAACTGGGGAGCCCAGAAAAAGCAAACATTTTTATTTCTGCTGGAGAAGGCCCCATCCCTGCTGTGCCACCCTGCATGGAGCCAGGGAAGGGGAGGAAGCGAGACGGGTAGCAGTGGCAGGAGGAGCCTGGCAGGCTCTGTGCCCCAGGATGCCTGGCACCACTGGGGAAGCCGGGTGGTGGCTGGGGCTCTCGTGCCTCTGTGATATCTGCAAACACAGTGACAGTGTCAAAACTGGGCACAGGACCAAAGCCACATGCCAGCTGTCCTGCGGTGAGGGGAGAACACCACCATTCCCGCTTGGTTTTCTGTCACTTCAGATCTCTGTTCCAGCTAATGATTTTCTGGGCCGTGTAACACTGCCATTATCAAAGTCTTGTCATGAAGCACTAAAATCCAGCAGGATCTGGATAAGAGAAACACGGAGTTGCTTGAACGTTACTCAAAATACTTTAATGTACATGCTGTAGTCACATTAAAGAAGGGGGAAAGCATCTTACAGAGATGAAAAACGGTGAAGAATGTGATTTCATCATGCCAAAAGCTATATATTTCAAAGTGACTGAAGCAAATAGCATCAAAATAGTTCTTTTTCTGGCATATGAAAACCAGACCAAGAGGCATGGAAAAGGGAAGAGCAAACATGTATTTAACTGATAGCTTAAGCTGTTCTGATCCATCAGGTAAAGAAGCATTCTTGTGTTTGTGGGGGTTTTTAACAGGTATAAATAATAGTTTGAACAATTCTATTTGTATATACCTAGTAGGCTGGAACAGCTTTAGTATGTTGGGTACGTAGCCAGATATTTACAGAGAATGATGACCGATATAGAACATGACAATAAATACGAAACCTCTACCAGATGAGGTGTTTGAATAACACGACCATGAACATCAGCCACAGGCCAGTGCCGTACCTGCCTGTTACAAGGTAAGAGTTGCACGTTCAGCAGCCTGTGACCATCTGTGGTCAACACTGTCCTTGCTTACAGTCGTACACTGCCGCTAGCCAGCTCCACCTCAACCCTGCTGCCCTCCTCAGTGCAAGAGTGAGGGCACTTACTTAGACCTCTGCCAAAAGCATCCTCTCTTACCTCCATTCGTCTCAAGCCCTTGGAGAAAATAAGGACAAGATTCAGCTGAAACACCAAAACTTCCAAACTCTGCTGGCTGCATATAGGTCTCAGCTACTTTCCAAAGCCCTCGTTATAGTCAGTGGAAATCTTGATCATAGAGATTAAGCCCAGCCTACAGTAGATACCTAAGTCTAGTTAGCTTCTAGGCTGATGATAACAGGAGTTTAGACATGGGTCATATGTGGACACCTGGTGGTCCCCTTGCCAGTGTTGCTGGCAAAGCCCTATTCCTTAGTCACTGTCAGATTTGTCGCTCTCACCAGGCTCAAAAGTGTCCACAGGAGGGGGACAGCCACTTGCCCAGAGACGAGTGCTCACCCTTAGCAGTTGCACTCCGTTTAGCAAAGCAACCATTTCACTACCATCTAGTTAAACCACCCTCAGTGGGTTTCTTACCAATTTTCCCACAGGCCACCTATGCCCACATGCTGTTAGGGCTCCTTATGTCAGCGCTGAGGACATCTAAAAGGCAGAGCACTGCCCATGGTAATACCTAATGCCACTGGAGGATCCAGCCCCCACGCCATAGATGCTGAACAGCCTCTGCTACTCCATATTCTTCTGAAGTCAGTGAGGTACAGGAAGATAAAAGTAACACAGGGAAAGCTACGCAAGAGAAAAATACTGTACAGCAAAAGCTGAAAGCTAGTATCTTCCCAGCGGGAGACAATTGGAGAAATCCCCTCAGTGGGAGGGAGAGAAGCTTGGAAAGAAACTGGAAGCAGTGGTGTGGAAGAGGCAAATCCTGAGGCTGCAATGTGACAGAGCAAAAACCTTCTCAGTACCGTTCTGCCCCGAATGTGAGGGCAGGCTGGGGGGACCAGAACTGTGCATTCACCTCAGAGCCAGACTGTTGGTAGAGACAACTACTCTGCAGCGAGTAGAAAAGCAACCAGCACAACTAGGCTCCTACCAGCAGGACCAGAGCAAATGTGGCCTTCGTTCTCCCTAACTAGTGGAAATACGACAGTGAGATGACTACATCAGAGAAAAGCTGACACTAAATAGCGTAAGGAGGTGGAGCAGGCATCAGTAAAAGACATAAAGAGGGAAGGAAACATAGGCCTAGTAGCAGAAAAGACTTTGCAATGCAGGGCTGGTTCTCCCTGCCTTGCAGAAACCCTGCTGGGGGGCAAAGCTGGGGGGGAACAGGCTGTCCCTGCCTGCAACCTGTGCAGTTTCTTGGTAGCCTCCCTCCAGGACTGCCCACTTGCTGAGAGGGAATTAAAAAAAAAAAAAAAAGGGACGGGGGGGGAATCTCCCACTCTCTCCCCAACCAAAGCAGTTGCAGAGCAGCAAAGGCTGTCACAGACCATGCCGGAAAGGACGTGAATGAGCACTGCCACTCTGTCAGCACGGTCCTTTGTGCAGAGCCCAGCTCATTAGAAAGAATCAGACTAAAGCGCCCGGCTGCACAGCTATTTCATGCACCGGTGTAGCAGGGCTCCACCACACAGGTAAGGTACGTGGTGCTGCTCGGCAGCAGTCCAATTGTTTGTGCAGATGCTTCACTATGAAAGAACAAAGATTTTGAGAAGCCCAGATGTCCATCCATGCATTTACTCAGCTGCTAAGGTAGCAAGTTAGAGCTATAACTATTTTTTTAAGCCCTTAAAAAAACCCAATCTCTTCTACTTTAAGTATGATGCCTTCTTAATGCAACACAGGTGGGAAGACCTATACGTGCCATACACAATAGACATTCTGAGCATGACTTGTAAGAAACCCACTCCCAGTACAAAAAAGTACCAAATGCCAGACCAAATCTCCCCCTAAGAAGGTGACAATATTCTGTTTACAAGAAAATACTGCTTCAGTTAAAAATGCTAAAAACCAGTCTCTTGAGTTCATATAAAAATAATCATGTCTATGTATGCACACACATATTTACATATATTTATGGCTTTCACATGCTTCAACCTTCTCCAATAAATGAGGACACATAAATAGTCCATTACTACTTTTTCTCCTCAGGTTTTTCAGCCTCTGCTTCTCCAACTGATAAGGTGCCACTGCCATATTTTTTCACGCGGGTTTCTACTCTGGCAAGTCTCTGCTTCACCTTTTGTTGAGCTGAGGTGTATTCTGCCAAGAGCCTCGCAAACCTGGTCTGCAGCGTATCAAGAGCTGTTTCAAGTCTTTCTACTTTTTCTTCCAAGTCTTTTGGGTCAGCTCCTGCTTTTGCTGCTTCCTCATCTATTAAATTGTCTTTCATCAGAATTTGTCGCCCTTTCTCTTCCAGAGCCTTTTTGGCTTCTGGATATTCTGTGAGGGCTTCCATTAAATCATCCTTAGACAAACAGAACAAATCAGAGTAACCAATGCTCCTTATGTTAGCTGTCCTCCTGTTGCCAGATTTGCTACCTTTGATGTTTAGGATGCTGATTTCACCAAAGTAGCTGCCATCGCTTAGGACTACAAATTGGGTTATGCCATCATCCGCCACCACAGCCAATTTTCCCTCTTTAATAATGTACATTTCTCTTCCGATATCTCCCTTTTTGCAAATGTAGTCCCCTGGACTGAAGACGGTAGGTTTCAGTTTCAGCACCAACTCAATGAGAAGTCCAGCTTCACAATCCTGGAATATACGCACTTTCTTCAGTGTGTCCAAATGGACATTGATGGCAATTTCAGCTTTCAACTTGTCAGGCAGATTTTTGAGAACTTCCTTTTCATCCACCGTTTTCTTGTTGGTCCAAAGGTAATCAAACCACTTAATAACCCTGGCTTCCAAATCCTTCGTCACTTTTCGGAAATGCATGTACTGTTTGATGGAATCCACTTTGGCCTGGAACTCTGCCCTGGAGGCATTCATGTTGGAAATCATTGAGCCCACGTTACCAACAATGGTAGCGAAGATCAGCACACCCACCAGAAAGTCAATGACCACAAAGAGATACTCTTCATCTTTCACCGGAGGAGGTGTTTCTCCAATGGTTGTCAGCGTGAGCGTTGACCAGTACAGACTGTAAATGTACTTTCTAGACAGGCGCCCGTACTCTGGATTGGACACGTTGGGGTAGACCCAAGAGTCGGTTCCAAATCCAATGAGCTTCGAGATTGCAAAGTATATACACGCATTCCAGTGAATGATGATAAGAATGTATAAGACAAGATTTCCAATACGAAATATGTTTGGATAATTTGTCCTGGTTTCAGTACGGTCAAAAAACTCAAAGAGACGAGCAATTCTCAGCAAGCGGTTAAATCGCAGTTCAGGGTAGTTTAGACCAATCTTCAAATACGCCAGGTCTGTTGGCAGAAGAGACAGCACGTCCAGTCTGAACTGCGTAGTTTTGGTATAATGATCTCGTAATTTCTTTTCATCCTGAACTAGCAAGCCTTGTTCAAGAAAGCCTTCAAAGAATAAAAATAAATATTTTACTTGTCAGAATAAAAATGCCATCAACAGTACTGAGTGACTTACATTTCAGATTCCTGAGAACATTAACACTTCTACTGTTATGCATACAGACACTGAAACACTATGCATTTGTTTAATGAAAAATATTTAATTGCAAATTAAAATATTTAAATTAAGTTTCAAAGCTGATATATAAAGAGCAATGACTCTGTTATTACAGTACTCCCTGCAGATTTCCGCTCTATTCTGGGACAGCTGTATCTTTTTATTTCGGGTATCTTTGCAAAAATAAAAGGGAGAGTCAAATGTCTAATTTTTCATGAATCATTGGCATGAGTCATAATGGAAGTTAAGCAAGTGTTAAGCAATTGTGTATAAAATTGGAGTGGAACATTTTTTAAATAAATATCAGGAATAAGTAGGTATAATGGACTGTGGGAAACTTTTTCCAAACAATATAGATACCCTTGCTTTTTCCAAACAATATAGATACCCTTGAGATAAAGAAATCCAGTTTCCACACACACACAACACCCCACCCCAAGCCATGCTTTTCCTCTTGTGTCCAATCCTAAAGCTGACAGGATTTTCCTTTTCATTTTGGGAAAATGGGTTGCACTTTTTTTTTTGTTTCTAGTGAGAGAATTTTGTACTTTGTAAGCAGAATTTTGTATACAATTTCTGTAAGCAGAGTTTTGTACATTGGTATTTCTTCACTCAAAATACTTTGGAAAGTATTAGGTTTAAAAAAAATATGAGGAGACATAAAACGTGGTAAGAGACCTTAAAGCAAACTGCGTCTGTGTAAGAGTTCTCACAGAAAGGCTGCCCGAGCAGTAGAGCTGCAGGGCTGGTTTGTAGCTCTGAAAGCTCTGAAGGCATTGCAAATGCTCTGCAGGGAACAGCCTCGGCACTGCAAAATACTTGCTGCCATTGCAAGTGGAGATGTCCAGCTGCCTGCCCACTAGACCCAGCCAGGAGGAAAAGCCCACTGAGAGAAAAGCAAAACATTCCCCGTGTATGAGGGATTATCACATTTTGCTAATCCCTTACCAATCTACAAGCAGCAGCTTTCTCAGGGAAGCATCTGCTGAGGAAGACTTGAGCTGCATTTCTTTGCGCCCTACACGGCACGGCTGTATTTCTGGAATGTGTGTCTGTCTGTACCGGTGCCCCACGTATATGTGTGTGTCTGTCTTTGGGGGTCTGCAAACCGATGGTGACTACAAATGGAAGAAGTTCCTGTGCCATGAATGTGTTACCTCCCAGAAAACTGCAGGTCAAATATGCCCTTATTGATGGAGTTATGCAACTAAACAGAAAAGTTGGCCAGGCAGATGAATTTCTGACTCACAATTATTAAAAATAGCTTTGAAAATACCTGCCTCCTGAAGGGTGATAAAAGCCCCTCAGCTCGTTTTTGTCCCCTCACAGAACTGAAGTCCTATAGTAAAACCTTTTGAAAGCATCAAAACGCAGGGTATGCTCCCCACGACCAACTGCTGAGAGACATGAATCTTTTCTGCTTCACGGTGTGCAGTCACCATATAGGTGAAGTGCAGGAAAATTGGCCCAGCAGCTAGACAGGAATGCCCCATGGAGAAGCTGATGTGGATCACGGTAGCTGCAGGGCTACCTAGATCCCAGTTCAAAGCCAGTCCCTGCCCTTAGACAGCAGGGAGTCACACTTTTCCCCAAAGGTTTCCAGGACCTCTGTCCCCAGGGCAGATGGACCTTGCAGACTTACAGGAAAAGGCAGCAGGCACAGGCAGAGCCAGGAGGGGTTGTTAAGAGAGTTGACAAAGATTTCAGCACCTAAAAGAAGCCACGTCCTTATCTGAGTGCCTGAAACTGCAGCAGACACCTGCACTGAAGCGTTCAGGAGATCTCTGCGGCAAGTCTGCAGTTCCAATCCAGGCCTGCAAAGCCGACCTTCTAACCACGCCTTAACAGCCATACAATCACCATCAGGGCAGCCCATGGAAATTTTATAACTCACATTCCCTGGACATGCCCAATTTCTGCTCAGTTCCTGCAACAGCAGATATAACTGCAGAAGGGAAATATAGCTGGCGCAGTTGACATTTTAACTGCACAAAGAAGATGAAGCCCCACACCCCCCCCCATCCCAAATACAGCAGTCTTGTGATTCAGGCTGATTTCCGAAATAGACTTTCCTGTTGAACAAGGTACTTGCTAAGTTTAAGAATCTGGCTTGCCAGGAATTGTGTGCTTCCCAACGCGATAGAATTTCTAGCCTCTGTCTTGCAATTATGTTTACAACTTGTCCCAAGCCATGATTAATGTCAAACTGTCAGCCTGATTTAAAAAAAAAAAAAAAAAGTACAAATCAAAGATTTAAAAGAAGTCTCATTTTTTATCATGATCAGTGTGGTTGTGGACCCTTTCAAGGGCATTTTGGGGCTGGTCCATACCAGCAAATAGAACAAGCCAGGAAATATTTTCTGGCCCTGAGACCAGCTACCATGACAGCTTCCATTCTCATGTAAGTTCTCTCAGCTCCCTCCACAAATGACACCACAAACACCACCCAACCTCTGCTGTTCTTCCAGCTGTGCCCAGACACCGCCTGAGAGACTGGCACAGACCAGAGTGCATGCACCAAAGTTCATCAAGGACTGTTCCGGCAATTTAATGGTATGGAACACTGTTTGTCATTGCTGAGGCCTATATCATGACTTTGTTTAGTTTTAAACAGATATCCCTTTATGGCTAGAATCTGTATCAGCTGGGCATGCTCAAATATGGAATCTTCTCAGCCTGTCTGGACCACAGAAACGTGAAACTGAAGAGAACCATTTCACGCATGACATGGCACTGTCCTCACCAATCCTTTAGGTTCACACTTCCTTCAGGAAGGCAGGACCTAAGCAGAGGTGCCTGGATTAACCCCATACCACCATCCTCCAGGTGCCACCATCCATCCTATGCCACCACCAGGCAGTGGAAGACCCAGCTAGGACCTCACAGAGGCTGCAGGGAATAGAGCTGGTGGCAGAGGGGCAGCAGGGCTGGTTCCAGGCAGAGGGCATCTCCGGCTGGAGGCTGAGATGGGTGCCAGATCTAACACTTGACCAACTCAGTAACCACTTCTGAGGAGGATGCTGCACAACTTGGCTAAGAGAGCACACTTGTGGGGTGCAGTTGGTTTCTTGCCCGCTCTAATGAGCACAAGCAACATATCATGCACAGAGTGATCATGACACACAAAGTGCCTTATTCTCCCTTTTCCACGCAGCCTGGTACAGTGACCATTCTGTCAGTGTTTGGCATGCCTGCTAAGCACTGATAGACCTGAATTTAGAGACAAGGGAAGTGCAGGTGTTGGGATGTCCAGACTTAAAACAATCCAAGCTGATAAGATGCTTCATCTTCCCAAAGCCTCCGCTGTTGGGCTCTGCTGGAGTCAGGATACTACACTGGTCAGACCCCACAGGGGAATTTCTGTTTCCAGCCTTTATATCCATGCTGAACCCAAAAACACTGTAAAACCCCAGAAAGACTCACCTGTCCTGAATCTGACAAACATGTCAAGAACATAGATGATATCAGAGCCATAATCCAAGAACAGCCATAATTTTATATGGTCAACTTGTAGCTCATCAAAGCAGGCTCTAAAGAAACAAAGACACCCCCAAAAAAAAAATATTACACCAATTGCATAAATAGAGCAGTTGCAATGCGAGTCCTAGCAGCGTGTTAGTGCACATTACTGGCACTGACAAATTAAGGGCAGCGTATCTCCATGCCTAGACATCTGCACATTACAGCTATGTCTAAACAGACACTAGGATCTCTCAGAATTCAAAGGTGTTTAGGCCAGGAGAAAAACTCAAACACATATATGCCACACAGGTGTACTTAGGGAGGCACACACCTATCCCTTCAATTAAACATGCATCAGATTTCATAGGATACACATCTTCATTAAGATAATTCCCAAATGAAAGATTTGTTTCTGAGTGGCAAGCTATTCTCATCTCTCCCTGCCACCTGACAGAGCCTGACATGGTGTACCATTTCCACAGCACTCCATTACTTTAGCTCAAACTGATTTCCACAGTTTACAAGACAAAAGAAATACTCGAATAAAATCCTCATGCCCTTCAAGCATCCATAGATGCATGATATTAATTTAAGATGATCCAACATTGTCCACTCCCCTCCCTTCTGTTCTCTACTGGGTGAGTGGAAGACCCCTCTCTAGCAGTGGTTTACTGAGCCTACAGTGGCCAAGGCACATCTCTGCAGCTCGCCAGTAGGTGGCACACAAAGGCCACAGCCAGCGCTCAGGAAGAGGCTCACTGCAAGTTACAACAAACCGTTTTTAGACAAAAAAAGATAAAAAGAAACATTGGCCATCTATTCCCAGTGATATGTATAGCGTATATCCCTGAGTGTATATGAACTGTAAATCTTCTAGGTAAGCCACCCAAAAAATACTGCAGGGAGATACAAGGATGATTTACATCAGAAACATAGTAAGACACTAAATTCGAAACCTAAAATTATTAGGAACTTATATCCATACCTGCACACAAGCATACACCAGTTATAGAACACGGGTGCTGCAATTATGGTCAGCCAGTTGTAGTAAGTATTGCTTGAAGGATCTATCACAAAGATCTCTTTTTTCTTCCTGGAAAGTAAAATGTGCAAATTTACACCAGAAACGTAATGAAGTGACCTTCCGGATCTCCCTCTTCTGGAGGCTGCTCATCTCATGATGAACTCACAGCTGCCTAAGAAGAGAAAGTTTCCGTGCAGGCGGCTCCAGATGAGAAACCAAATATTAGCTTCAACCCATCTGACATGCTCCATTTATTTGCTTGACCCAACCTTGGAAAAAGTAAGAGTGGAAAGCAAACCAGATCCATTCACTCTGCCCAGGCTGAAAACCACACCCTTTCTGCATATAACGCCCATTGAAAAAAAGTAAAACATTAAATGCTTCTTATTATCATTCCAGCTAGAAGGCTACGGTTCATTGCTAGAGAAAGAGCCTTCCTTTGCACACTAATTTAGATGTTTTCGGCAAAACCTATTGTGTAAATGACCGTAGGAGCAAACATTTAAGCAAGGAGAACACATATGTATTCAAATACATGTTTACACAAGTAAGCCTGTATGTGCATACAAACATATAGTGTGTGACTAGAACTAAACCATGTGTTTATATGTAAAAGCAAATCTCACACATTCACAGTCCTGGCTCCCTAAGCTTCAACAATGAGGGATGCTAAATGAAGCATACAAGCCTCGAATTTAAAGAACTGCATTGCTAATGGCACAAGTGGAGTATGCTCAGAAGTGCCCTTCCCCAGCATGAGAAAGGTTGATACTGAACAGATAGCAATTAGGCATGTTTCATGTAATCAGAGGAAATATGTATTAGTGGATTGTGAGGTCCACAACTGCAGAAGTTATTCCAACAGTAACAGATGATAGTGTGACCTGTATAGTGTGGGGAATATGTGACGGGGCAATGCTTGGGTATGTATTTGTGTGACTTTTCCTAACCTCCAAGAATGTAAATATATTAAAATGTAATGATGATTTTTTTTTATATTTGCGTGTATTTCTGGCATTATCCCTGCTGTCAGCTGAATGTCCAGATGATGATGTTAGTAAAGGAAACAGCTTTAATCTGAAAAGCATTTACCTTACCACCTTTACAACAGGTTTTGAGCCATTTCTTCTAAAACACTGGTCACCACCTCAAAACTGAAATGCATCTTCATATGACAGAGTACACTACCTTCTAGATATTAAAACATTTATTTTCTTTGCTGAAATGTTTTTAAATGCTTTAGGCTACTGCAAAGCTCAGGCTTTTACTAGATAGTAATTGAAGCTGAAAGAGAATTCATAAAACAAAGGCTTTCTAATAAAACAAAGCTTTCATTAAGTCAAGACCTTGAGATCAAGCAGATTCCATTTGGAAGTGATTCCCAAACACATGTCCCCATGCCTACATAGCACATGCCACCATATACACACATATAAACTTACAGTATATTATGCTAACATACTCCTTAACTGTGAAGTTAATGCACTCAATGCATTCTCCTTTTATCTGCTAACATTGTTATTTTTAATCATAGAATCATAAAATGGTTCCAGTTGGAAGCGACCTTAAAGATCATCGAGTTCCAAACCCCTGCCATGGGCAGGGACACCTCCCACTAGACCAGGTTGCTCAAAGCCCCATCCAGCCTGGCCTTG
>JAOXNO010000001.1:141251741-141282544 GCA_028565335.1 Limnodromus scolopaceus
TGGACACAGTACTCCAGGCGGGGTCTCATCAGAGCAGAGCAGAGGGGCAGAATCACCTCCCTCGACCTGCTGGCCACGCTGCTTTTGATGCAGCCCAGGATCCAGTTGGCTTTGCAGTTGGCAGTTGCTGGCTCATGTTGAGCTTCTCATCCACCGACACCCACAAGCAGTTCTCCTCAGGGCTGCTCTCAACCAATGACTGGTAACACTAAATTGTACTATGTTTGGGTCAGCTTTGGGGGAACAAATTAAGAGTAGGATCCATTTCTGCCAAAAGCATTCTAATGATCTCATTTTGTTGCAGAAATACAGCACCTCCTAATCAACGGAAGCAAACTTCAGTGACCATTAGTAATGAACTTAACCATATTAAGTAATTAAATATGCTAGTCAGTGTAATAAGTAAATCTGTAAATAGTAAATCTGTAATTTTCTACATGTAAGATTTTTGTTCTTTGTCCAAACCAAACTTTTCATTCATCTGCTCTGAATCTTTATGGACATTCCAGAACAATGAATAGCCCACGCAGATCAGCAAAGCAGGCTGCAATCCTAAAACGCCCTCATAGTAAAAAAGTGATCTTCAACAGCAAATCAAAGCGACCAGAGGTAGCTGAATTCCCTTTTACTAACCTAGGAAGCTGCTCATGACAGGTCTAAACCCAGGTCTTAAACATGCAACAAGTTTGTTGAGCGGTTACACCTTTCGAAAGGAAAAAACATTAAAAGTTTGACAGGCTAACATTCTGCAGCCTACAGAACAATAGTTGTCGTGGAAGTGGTACGATGAAATGCCATACCATACTGTGTATGGTAGGAGGTGTGTTACAAGCACACGTTCATTCTTTATACTTACTCTTCCTTTTTTTTATCATCTTTTTTGTCATCTTTCTTGTCCTCTTTCTTTTCCTCTTTCTTGTCCTCCTTCTTGTCCTCCTTCTTGTCCTCTTTCTTTTCCTCCTTCTTTTCCTCCTTCTTTTCCTCCTTCTTTTCCTCTTTTTTCTCCTCTTTAACCTCTTTCTTTTCTTCCTTTTTGCTGTTACAACATAATGTAAGGCTTAGCAGTACTACCAATATTCTAGCAGTTAAGGGAGTGAGAGGGTGGATGTTGAGGTACAGGAAACTGGACTAGGCTCAGGACAGAGCAGGACAGGGATCCAAGTGGTAAAAATGGTTTACAGGCTGAGGCTTCTCAAACTGACACCACCACACTAGCACATCAGGTAACCAGCTGGCTGATTCTGTGCATCAGTCACCCATGCTTTCTTGACCTTTTCAGACATCAGTGTACCAGGCCGATTTTAATGAAATGCTTCCAGTTTGTTTCATTCTTTAGAACTCAGGCTTTAAAAAGAAATCTGTCAAATGATAATAGAACTTGAAATGACTTAACAAACTCTCAATGTTCTTTACACATCCGAAATCTCACAGTGACTGTCTAAAGCTTTAATGGTAATTAAATGGAATGAGGCTGAATTTCTTCTCACAGTCCTTTAAAACCAACATAGCTATAATTAATTAATTACCTCTGGCTTCAACAATTGCCTTGGAGAAGGATCTCAGTCAATGTTTGAACAAAAGCAGCAAATGTAGAGAAAAGAGATGTATCTCATTTAATTACATAGCAGTCATTTTATAAATGCTTTAGTCAACATGATTAAGCCAACCTATTTTAGATCTCTACAGCAGAGATCTACTGCATCTACGAGATAGTCCATAGTCCATATCTACAAGATGACTTGTGCCCTAAAAGCATTTTTATCTTTCCATCAACTGAAAAGGAAGAATGGGGTTGTCTAGTTTAGATGCAGGTGCCTATGTTTGATGAGAGAAGCCATGCCCAAATTGCTCTGCCTGTATTCCATTGTCACAGCATTCAAAGGCAAATCATTAAGCATGAAGTTCCATCCTTGTTAAAATCAATGGGAATTTTACCTAGACTTAGTGGAACATGATTGTCTCTGTGTTTATTAATTGCTTTTCATGCAATAAAGTAAAATATGGACAATTTAACATAATTATATCCTACCATTCCATAGTATCCAGCACAGACTGGCTGCAAGACTTAATTCCAGATATGGATCTTCATACTGTTCAAGTACATACAGCCTTTAGCTCATTAGAATGTGATAAGCCAGATATGAAGATGAATCTGACTTCCCCCATTCTTAGGTTTGTCTGAACAGAAGAGTTTTGAGCTATATTAGCTTATGCAGATAGGCTCACACATGCTCTTCAAAAATGCAAAAAGTTAACATCTTTCCTAAGATGTCAATCTTAGAGCTAGATCTGCTACATGTATTGCTCAAGAATCATGTAAACTTAAGAACGGCACTCATTTGCACAAGCAGAAAACCTGAGATCTCCCTCTTTTGTATTTGAAATGTCTTTATTTCTTGAAGCAGAAAGTGTCCCTATTGGTTAGACAGAAAAACCCAACTGTTCCTGACCCTACTGTGTATATGGATAATGTATATGTAAACATAACTCTTCACACATAAGGTCTGATTTGGATGAAAGCCATGGACTCCTACTCCCATGGGAGTTACGTGTTCTCCTCTGAACTGCCAAGGCTGCTCTGATTCTCCCCTTGCAGTGGTGTTAAGAAAGGACAAATTAGTTCAACAACAGCAACATCCCACAGCAAAGACAGAATACGTAATAACAGTTGAAAAAATGCTGCTTACAGGATTTGAACCATCAGGTACAACATTTAGTCAGCACAAGCTCACTTGTGCTTTTCATGTATACTTGCTTGCATTACTCGGATCAGAAAAAGTCTACACTGTGAATGGCAGTTCTGTCTATAAATGTGCTTGTTACCTGGAAAAATAAGCAAAGAGCACTCCAAGGGAGAAGAAACAATCACCAATTTTAAGGCAGTAGCAGCTTTCACTTAGCAATGAGTGCCTGTTCCAATTCTTACCCTTAGACATTTCCGTAGTTTTGCAGCACTACAATGCAATTTGGAAAAGCCAAGACTCAACTGAAAATGCTGAGTTCTTACACTCCTCCATGTCCTACCAAGCTGGCCAACCAATACCTTCCGAGCTGACCAACACCAGCGAAACCTTTAAAATTATACACTGCAAGTGAGCATAACTGGAGAAGAAGAGAACCTTTGGGTTGACTGATCTTCTATTTATACATGCAACCCAACTGAAAGAAACTTTTTAATTTACCAAGGCTGATTTCTACATGGCAGTGGGAACTGTCTCCCAAGTATTTATACCTCTGCCACTGACCGTCCTGGATTTTTATGGCTTCTCTTTCAAATCTTCCCTGAAAATTCCTTCCTATTTAAAAATCGTCAGGATTTCACTGCACATTACTATGCATGGCGCCTGATCTAAAGGCCAATTCACAGTTGCTGTTGTTAGCATTAGCATAGTTCCTCAATAGCTCAGATGTCTGGCATTCTTACCAGAATGGAAGAACTATGAGTAAACATAATTTTCAAAGGGTAGAGCCACTGTACATTTGTGGGTGCTGATATACAGGGAAAAGTAGGCTGAGATAGAGAATCAACCAAAAAGTCTCAGTGGTGGTGAACTTTGGAGGGAATATTTTGTCAATTCCAAATTCTCCTATGTTTTGTTTTAAAAAAAAAGGAGGGAAAAACCCACATTCTTTCACACAGCATCTAATGCCAAAACTTCTTTTTCTCTGGCCTGACATCTCCTACAAACTCGTCTGTCAACTACAGGTATCTTTCATAAGTGAGATTCTTCTATTTCTGTGGTCTCTGTTCATCTCTCTCCCAACTTCTCATACTCCCACTTACTCATAGTCTGACAGTAAAAGCCACTCAGAGGAAAAGGCTGGCCGTAGTCAAAAACTTGAAAGCATCACCTGCAGTTCCCCAAAGGCAGGCATTCTTAGGTTTTTAACATAATGGAAACCCCAAAGCTTCAAAAAAACCTGCATCTTTTTTTCTTTATCAGTGCTACTGAGTAAATTGGAATCCAGTAACTAATAAAACAGTTTGTGCCTGTCCTCTTTGTCAGCAATACAGTGGCATCCATTCTGTATTTCCAGCACATTCAAAAAAGCATGCATCTTCAGACTTAGAAAACATGTCTTCATCAGCCCCTATAAAAACACTGTCATAGTCTTTGAATGAGTCAAATATTTGCGTTTCTCATCTGTCAAGTACTTTGCAAATCAAGGATGTTTCAGACTGTCAGGCAGGTAGACCGACAGGTGTTGTCTTCATTTAAAAATAATGAAACATTGGAAGGATGAAAGTTTTGCCCAAGGCACATGAGTCATTGTCAGAAAGAGAGTAAGACAGCGGTATTTCTATCCTAATCGGTCCTTTGGGCCCTGACTAGCAGGCTGGGCTCCAGGCTTCTTAGCACCCAGTCTAAATAAAATTCTGCACATTTCTATCACTGCTCACTGTACACTGATTTTCCTTTTTAATAAAAGTTATGCAAACCAAACCAAAAAGTTGCTTCAGGAGCAGGGTGACTTCTTGTTCAGCTATGTGCACACAGGTTTCACAGCATCATTTAAAATGTACAGTTTGAGCTAGCCTGTGATGGAGTTATTTGGAGGAAAAAAATAAAAAGAATTTCTTGAAAGTATTTCTGAAATAATCAGAAAGTGTTCTGATTTTTTATTTTTTTTGTTTTCATCTGGAAAGTAATGAAAAAAATTATCTGTCATCATGTGTGAGAACAGATCTGCTGCTGGATGCTACAGAGCAGACGTCCTCAAATAGCTGTGGTCTAAGACATGAAACAAACATTCGTGTTGGGTGATTTTAAATTACAGGAGCTCTTCACCTTTCCAAGAGATTTCTCTTTGGCGTAACACTATGAAATATCTTGTCAAATGTACAAAACAGACTACAAAGGGCAGCTTCTGTCAGAGCTTCTGTTGCAATGCAAGCCTTATTATGTTGCCAGTCACTCTCTCTACATCTAAACCAACAATATCTGCTGAACTGAAATCCACACTTTAAAAAATGGTTAGTTTTCATTTAGACTGCTCACATGAGTGTTTTCCTGGTACCCTGAATCAGTGCCACTTCTCATTTGACAACCTGAAATTTCTGGGGCACTTGATTTACAAAAAGGTACTAGTACATCAAAAGAGGAAAATCACTATTAGAAAATTAATACCTGAATCTCATTTAAAAACTGACAAATTAATGAATCAATTGGCAGTGCAATAAAATCAGCCAGCTGAACTAGAGGAGGTAGGGACTAAATGCTTAATCAAATTCACTTTTTGAGAGGTAAGGGTAACTTCAGACAAAAAGAAGTTCACAGGGAGCACAAAGGATGCTTTTCATACTAAGAAAACTAGATCCTTCTTTATAATCAAACTATATTCTTAGGAAAGGCTTAGGAAGAGATAAGGGGTTTATACTACAGATGTTACTAGGCTAGAAGGAGAAAACAAGAAGGATCTACTAGTAAAAAGGTGTTTGGAAGTTACCAGTACTTACTCTTCATTGGTGTTGTTGCTATAGTTGACATTAAACCTGGCCAAGGGCCAGTGACTGCAGCAAGTTAAATAAAACACATTAAAGAGTGTAAAGACTGAAGCATTTCATACACGTGTTTACTGACATGACGGACTGACTTACTAGCTTCTCACATATGCTCTGATAAGATTAGGAAGGTCAGCTTTGACTGCAGTGATAAGCCCCTTTGCATAACTCTTCCAAGGCACCAGTTTCTTTTTACCATGTGCTTGGCATACACATTTGTGACCACATCTGATGTCTGAAGCTTGTTCTCAGGCGTATTAGTGCATGGCAACATGCATCTCACTATTTTTAGCCTTGTAATCATTTGGCCACTATTTTAAGCTTTCTTCAATCCTTTCAAGTCTTCTTCACAGATGCAGTGTCAAGGCTTGTGGATAAGTAACAAGCATATCGACCATTGCTGCAGAATTAAGCCTTCATGATAGAACAACTGGGAGTTGCAACAGTGTAAAACTGAGAAGGCAAGGATGGATACTCCCAAATTCACTTCTAATAGCCTTATATAGAGGTTTGTTGGCCCAGGATCAATGTTGTCCTCTCTAATTACTTTGAATTTGCAGTTACTACTGATCCCGACCTCTGAAAAATCAGACAGCAGTCTGGCTAATTCAACAAAACGTGCTTTTGAGCTGAATTTCTAAAGAGTTGATCAAGTGAAGATAATAAGGCTGTGCTGGACCGCAACAAATCAAGGTAACCTGTATCATGCACAGCCCTTAAAAGGTTCTTGCTTTAATCTGAAATACTAGTTGAGATTTTGAAACAAATTAACTTATTACTTGCTTACCTACCAATCTTTAACTATGGGAGTCTACGCTTCAAAGCCTAATACCAAACAGAAAATCAAATTTTGTCTTGGGACTTCATTTTCCCCTTTTAGCTGGAGTGAAATTTAAAACACTGTACCATGTATTTATAAAGTAATATGAATTAATCAAGTCAAAAGACTATAAACACATAAATGTTTCTTTTGCAAGCCTCTGTTGTTTTATCAGGAAAAAATTAAGATAAGACTGAACCTACCTTCCATACCAAAGACTGAGTATGTGCTAATAAGTTAAGTCAGCAGCAAAAAGATTTTTTTCATTTCTGCATCAGAAGCCTTCTGTAACGTTAGCAGCTGAACTTCTGAGCAGGTGTAACAAAGTAAAGACACATTTTGCACAACTGCTTGTTTGAAGTTTCCTAGCACTTGCAGATAATGTGCATAACAGTAATGTCCTGAAAAGCCACAAGCATCATCCTAGATTATTGAAATAGAAATTGCATTCATCCTCAGCAGAGAGGAGTCTAGCAACCTCAAGTCGCCCAGTTAGCATATGATAAAATTTCAGTTCTGAGAAACCACTCTGCCTGAAGCAGCATGATCAAAATCCTTTACTTCAAGATCTTTGCCACAGTGTGTTTGAGGGGGAAAGATAAAATCTGCTGAAAGCCATAATACTTCAGTTATGTGAAGATTCCTAGGCAGCATTAGATACTCTGTTCATCTCCCATGCTAAGCTCCTTACTCTCTTCTTAAAATAAAACCTACACCCTAATCACCAAGAAAATACCATAACCTCAGTCGTCTTCATTTAAACTATAAACACATCTTCTTACCTGTTTACTCCCCCCGGCCGCTCACGCATACCCAGAAAGGAGCGGATGTTACTTTGCCTAGTGGACACCTCTATGAGCTCTGGCCCTCGGATACGTTCCAGGAAAGAATCAGGTCTTTTGTCCTCATGGTGCAAATGTCTTGCAGCCCACGACCTCACAGATACGACAAATCGTGATAGCCTGCATGGAACAGACGTACAACATCAATTGAACCAGAAAAGAGCATCAGATGGCTTAAATCATCCCCTCAAAAAGTAGCCCAGGAGGGTTTTTCTATCCACTTTTCCACCTGCTGTGAAATTAAACTTGATGGATTAACTGTGTGAACCCAGCCACTTCCCACAATTTCATGTATCACCTTTTGCAGTGGATCAGGAAAGTATCTCACACATCAGTTCCTAATCCACTGCACCAGCGCTGCAGGAGCAACAGAAGAATATTCTTGCCAAGTGGTTGGGGTGGGGCAGTTGACTTCTTACAAACTTCTGACAGTGTGTGATAATGGGGGAATCTGTGGACTGACAGAATTAGGAGATATAAAATACTCACAGAACCACATGCTCAAGAGCTGGTACACACAGTGGAACCAAAAGCTGAATAGTTGGTGAGGACTGACTTTGAAATAAGGAATGATAAAAATTCAGTCACTTTCCCTGTGATTTTAGAGGGTCTGTCTGCAGACATAGTAATTGCCTGTCACGTAAACCTGCCTACTGCATAGGAAGCACTATTTCCTCATCCTAAATTTCTAGCAAAGCACTGAAATGAGATAAGGAAAAAGTCATGACAACATAATTAATTTATCGCCGTATCATTATGCATCTTTTTCTCTACTCAGTAATGCACATTATGAATCCTTAAAATGTATTCTGTCAAAGTTCAAAAGGAAACATGTTTCCAAAAAATTGAAAATAACGGAGACTGAAATCTACAGAAGTGATTATATGTATTACCCACACAATATATTGTATTATTTCCTATCAGCAGTCTAGTCTGGACAAAAGTGGTCTTAATTCAGATTTCCCATACTTGGCCTCGAAAACAGCATAAAGAAATCCTGACTGATGCTTAACTTCTTACAGAGACCTTGGGCTACACAAGGAAAGTTCTTTATATTCTCTCTGCATTGGCTGGTATTACATACGTGCTCAGAATCCACTAAGAGGTTGATATGAACAATTTAAATCATATGGTAAAGTACCTCTGCCTCTGGATTACAGTTCTCAAGGGCCTAACTACACCTCCTCATAGATCTTACCCGGGTTCTCTTACCCTGATATAAAAAGGACAAAAAAGGCAGGAATAACATCACATATCAGAAATTAGAAAAAAACTATTTCTAGTTCTTTAGCGCTATACCAAGATAGCATCATATAAATCATCTACAATTGACAATAATTAAGAGAATTCAAAGCCTACCAGGAACACAAAAGAAAACAAAATCTCTACATGAAAGTCTGAGATTATTTAATAGATTCTTCACTCTATTCAAAATACGCTGCATAAAATTAAGCTACAGAATTTTTCTCTTTGCCTGAGCAGAACTCAGCTTTCATATAAGGACTGGTATGGAAAACTACTAATACGGATGTTCTTCCATTAGAAAATAAAGCATTTTGATGAGACCTGTCAGTTAGGAAAGAAACAGATTTCACCAAATAAGATTGAGAGCCTCTCTATTTGAGCAAAGAAGTAGAATTGTCTGACTTCTGCTGTGCTACATTATTTTCACTTTTTTGTCCTTTACATCTTGAAGGAAGATACTCAGTGAAGTCCATCAAATGCTGTTGTCTTAGGTCCTTGAAAATTTGCATTCAAGAGGCATGTTATGTTACCATAATATTTAAATTGCTAAGCATTCAGGTGTTCACAACAGCCTTCCTTGTACATTCAGAGCATAAGTAACTGTAGCTACACATGGGTAATTCAAACTATCCCTAAAAAGGCAAAGAACAATATAAACAAAGATTAAAAAGGAAGTTCTCAATATGAGTTTATATATTGATGCACTTTACATTTACACAAAACACACAACTATATATTTTCACCTAAAACCAACTTCTTGCAGACTTTATCATCTACATGCAGTGGTGTCACTATCTGACAACCAAACAGGGAAATGCAACTTTATTCTCCACCATCCAAAAGGCTGAAGTGTAAACAGCACTCTTTAAATGACTCCAGTTTATAATATTTTTCTTCTTTGCTCTTTGAAATACATTATGCTTGAACTGAGTAGTATCTGCACTGTGTGTAACAACGGTAGTGAAGACATAGCTCTGCAGCCTCAGCTGGAAAGGAAATATTTAAAGCAGACATAATACATTTTTGAAGCTCCATTTCAGGTTTATGTTTAAATCCTCATAAAGTAAATTACTTGAGCAAATAGTTGGCTTCAATTTTGCTGACTAAGGCTCCCAATCCATTATAAACATAACTGGATTCTAAAAACTGAGAGAAACCCTTGCACTCCCAACACAAGAGCTCCTGCCTCCTCCCTTGCCAGAGCTATCTACCAGCAAGGAAAATCCTTATGTCTTATTTGATAGGAAACAAACATTACATCAGCAATCAGTCAGAACCCAACACTTAACCATTTACAGTTTGGCCTCACTTCACATATTTCCTCAGTGTTCAATATATTTTCAGATACTTTTTTGTATTCAGACTAATTTGTGTGAACTCTTTCAGCATCTCTAGAGTGATACTCTAGAGAATAAAAATTCTAAGGTTTTTATTAGCAATGAGTAAGCAATGCGTTCAGAATCAATGTCAAAAGAAGCTTCTGATGCTTTTTATAGACTTTCTTCAGCTGGACTCCATCCATTTTCTTGGGAAGTGATGGTTCTTCTTACTTTGCCTCCAAACTGTGATCGGTCTCTTTCAACAAGTTAAACTTAATACCAGAAATTATATTAGTTATCATGGTACCTTGCCATTGCTCCACTGCCCGTGAATGAGCTCGTCTGGGATTCAGATAGATGTCTTCCCTCCACAGAAATGACTCTCTGCAGTTCTGAAGACGCATCCTCACACAGTGAATGGGTTCTGCAAAAGCAAAATTTTTTTTTATGAATTCCATACAGCCTCCAGCAGACTTCTCCCCATCTGATTCTTTCCACCAGTACATCAGAATATAATGCAGCAAATTGTCCTCTTCCTAGTAATATGGCATATGTTTGACAAGCATAGAGCTAAGCCAATATTCCTACTTTTCTGGAGCCATCCAACATTAAATGAAGTCAGTGGAGGCTCTGCCACCCGTTCCAGGAAGCTCAGAAGCGGATTCCTTACTGGTCAGTACTACTCTGGTGTGCAGATACACAATTATGGGGAGCATGTTTTCTACTCTAACACCTCCTGTAAGGCCTCAGCATGTTTCCTTCAACATGGAGTTCATCCCCAGGGGGCTTTAAAGTGACTGCCCACTGCTTTTTTCAGTGTTGTCCTCCTAGACAATGTTTGGGTTCAACAGTCATGAATTTCTACCAGCGCGGTTCCTATTTATGACTCGAAGACAATACGCAACTCTTTGTTTTCACTCCTGCTTGGACAGAAAGGGAAAAACAGTGATTTTACAGTAGTTAGCCCTGAGCAGCACCACTGCAGGTCTTACCAGACTGTTGCCACCAGCTGCATAACTGCAGACCTAATGCTGCTCGCTTCGTCACTGAAACTTCACCTATTGCATAGCAAAACAGGCTACAGATCTTCAGGATGAGGCACCTCATCAGGCTATGGTCACGCGTGGAAGACACTACTGCAGCCCAGTAGCACACAACTGCAGACTGATTATAAAGGGAAGTTACATGGTGTGTCTGCCATCTCCCATGAGCCCCATTCTACTTATTAGCACTGAAATAATTAGCATTTGAGATAAACAGATTAAATTTTAGCTTCATCTCTCAGTAATGGCGTTTTGAAATTGACCTCACTAGAACCTGGACTTTACTAGGGCTCACTCTGGATTTTCTTTTAAGACTCCTAGGGTTTTCTCTGTGATTTTCATTCTTTACTTTTACAAGACTTTGTCACATCCATCAAGGATCACTTTTTTCCCCCTTTGTAATGTAAACAAGAACTCTCACATGAGTCTGTTAATCTGTATTGCCAGGAAAACACTGGTTATAATCATACTTGCAGTATCTTCGTAAGAACTGTCAACGGCATTTTGAATGCCCACAAAAGGATAATCAGCAGCTCAATTTTGTGTGTACTCACAGCTGAGAAACTGACAGAGAATTAAAACTTTATTATTCCTACACAAAGAACCATGCTAAAAAAGGGGTCCTCACAGTCCCAGAATTCTCAACTTGTTCACTGTTGTCTTCTTCTAATGAGAAGACACCAACAGACACTGCTTAGTATTGAAAAACTTTTATAACCTAGTTTACGTTGTGGACGCTGAGAATATTGTGGATGCCAAAGTTAACATGGTTTCTATGGGAGAATGAACAAACTCATGGTACAGAAATCCATTATGGGTTACTAGATAAGCAGAGCCTGCATTCAGCCCAAGAAGTCTCCTGAGCTGGATGCTGGGAGATATTAGAGGAAAGTATTTTGCAGACAATTGTAATTTGCCTGCTTTTTTTTTTATTATTTTTTCCTGGGCCATCTGCCTACAGTGCTGATGGAGCAAAGATACTGGACTAGTCAGTCTTTTAGACTGCACTGCTCTGGGTGGTTTTATGTCCTTTTATTCCTTTTTAAGGAAAAATAAGTTTTGTGCAATTTTAAACAGCAATAAACTCCAATAAATTGCTAGTTCTGTTCTTACTTACCAATTATTACTGGTTTTGAGTCCTGAAAATACATTTCTACAAGAAGATAGTGACAGTTCTTAGAAAATAATTTTAGGTGTCACAATTCAGATGTGAAAAAAAAATTGTATCTTACAGAAATACATAGCCTTGCATGGAGGCTTAAGCCAGTATCTTTTATTTCACATTTGGATGAATTAGAAGTTTGTGTTCAATCAGTGACGCAGATGATGAGCAGTATCTCACTAAGTGGCAGTAACACAACTGCTTTTAGTGACTGTACATTAAGTATTGCTTAATATATTTGCAATATATTAAAACGTATTAAAATATATTTGCTGCAAATACAGGTAATTAAATATAAGGGTCACAAAATAAAATAGTGAGAATAATAATACAGAAAACAAACTCAACAAGGTTTAAAATACTTCAGGTATCCTTCCAAGTAGAATTTTAAAAAGAAAAAATATTGTCAGAGTGCATTCTTTGTAAGTCTAAGAAAACCCTACACAGAGGTCAGCCACAGGAGACCAGGCCAGTCAGACTTTTCCTGCAGTCTCAGAGGGAGAACTATTTCATTTTATATGCATATTGAAATACAATGAATGCTATGTGATGTCCTATTTTGATACAACTGTGCTGGTTTATCAGTGAGAACAGAGGCCAAGCAGGAGTTAAAATTGCTACCCAAAATGCACTGTTAACTATTCTTCTTATTTCTTTTTTGTAAGCTTTTTTTTAGTCCCAGCCTCTTTTATTACTGACATTGCTGTGCTTGGGCATCTGCTGCCAACAAATAAAAGGCTAAGAATGAAGAGCCCAGCTTTATTTTGAGTAAATGCCTAGGAAGGCAAAGCAGAATAATGCTGAGAGAGCTCAGTGAGCTCTAAAGAAGGTTGATCAGGCGCTAAAAGCAATACTGTTCTACTAGCTGCACCTACCAGCATAGACTTACACTTGCTAATTACATCACCTGCTAAGCACTTCATGTGCATCATCATCACCTCCATACTCCTCAGCGGTGTGGAAAGCTGTGTTCCATTGTCCCCACACAGCCTCATCATATTTTGTGCATCTGTAAGAGTTTTACCAACTGTCTGTCCTCTTGCTAGCAGTGGCTACCGAGCACGCAAGGGCACCCTCTAAAACCCAAAGTTTTCAATCCAGGGTATGGCTTTTGGTGTCTGGACCCAGAAGCGTTTTGAAGACATGTTTTCATCTATGTGAAAGAAAATGGCACGCTTAGTGTGACCTGATCTGAACACTTTCCAATTTGATCCAGAGTCCCATAAAACAAATCAAACATTGCAAATTATGTAAATTGCTCTCTGGTCAGATTCTTACCAAAAAGTGATCAGACACACTCACTGAAAAATTTGTATTCTGTAGGGGAAAAAAAGGCAAAACTCTGAGACTCAACTGCTGTAATCAAACTGGGCGGATTATGGACTCAACTAGAGAAATTTTGAAGTCTACATTTTTATTTTGGGTTCTTGACTGTTTTTAAAAAACAATTTTCTGATTACTCTATATATGCAAGAAGAATTTCTACAACTAGGTTTATGTTATAACTAAATATAATGATTTTTAAATAAATTCAGGTTCACCTTACAAAAAAGTTATAGATATGACATGTAGATAACTCAGGAAAATCAAAATCATTTTGTGGAAGCTACTAAAGAACTCGCATTTCACTTTTAGAAATACAGCTTATTCTTCCGAATATCTTCAACGGGATCAGAAAACAACACACAAAGGACTCCTCCAGGTGCTTATGAAAGCACCTGTACGATAATACTCAGCAATCACAGACGTATTTTAGTTCACACAAATGCAAATCAAAAAGTAAAACTGAAATGAAATCTTCCTTTAATTATTGTAAGTCCGTATTACAAAACTCATATACTCATTCCCAACTTTCCTCAACCCTGTTCAGATAATACAAGAGGCCTTCTTTGTCAGCTGGCTTTATAACAATAAAGAGGGACAGTTACAGATGGGGCTTTTGATGTAACACCTTCAATGCATAGTTTTACTTTATTTTTACAAAAACAGAGTCATTCCCGTCTGGACTCCATAAATGTGTTTGGTATCTGCAGCAAAATGCTAACCACTGCCATTACTGTCCAAGGGCGTTATACGGTCTGAAATCAGCCTGAGAAGAGAATATGCACTGTGCCAAGAAACAGAGAGCAGGCTACAAAGCAGAAACGTCAGCAGATGATTGTGCCTCCTCAAGTTATGCTGAAAAATATTTTATTTCCACGGGGGTAGCAATGTCACTATATCTTAGAGAAAACTCACTGGCTCCATGCCTCTTCAGTGCTATAAAACCCAATATATTCCCATGCTTTCAAGGTACCTACCAGAGTAAGCTCTGGGAAGGATATTTACATCACCAGCTGCTCTGTACCTGTCCCTTGCCTTGACTTAACTTGGCTCTAAATATGCACAAAGATCTTCAAGCAAATCCTAGAAGACCACTTGCACCTAAAATGCATGCAAATAATCCCGAATTTTTATTTAGTAGCAATTGTTTTGAAATTCTGATCAGTTAAACAGGAGTTTCTGAACCGTTTTTGAGTAATGACTATGAGCCAGATTTCAAGGGCGGGATTTGGCTCCAGATGGCAGTGACCTAAATCAGGGTTTCTAATATAAGCTGAGTATCTAAGTTCCCATTATAGTCAATTGTCATCTTAGGGCTTGATTCAGTTGCCTCAATATAGGAGTCTAGTACCATTTGGAACACCTCAAAATACTTTATCTGACCTCTCCAGAGCGCACAGGTCTCACCTCTTATCCACTAGCCCCAGCTAAATGCTTCAGATACTCTACAGTATCTAAAATAGCTTTAGATCCCTATTTCAGGCAACTAAATACCCCTCATAATCAACACAGCCAAACAAGCCTGCAGAGCTACTCAACTTCAGGGTAAGCTGAACATTTCCCTAAGCTCCACTGACTTCTTGTACTGACTGCATCTCCACTGATCACAGCAGGAACTTTAGACACCTGCTGACATCAAGACACTGAAATCCAGATGTCTACAAGGCACATCTGAATCCTACTGCCAACTTTTAGGTGGCCAGACTGTGTCAATAAGCTAATGTGCTGCCTGTCCTATTCAAGTTGTTTTTATACAGAGGCTGGATTTTCAAAATGAAGACTCATTTGTTATTTTTTGTTTTGTTGATTTTTTTTTAATAAAATGGACCAACTTTATAGCACACTATACTATAAGAATATGGGCACATGAATCACCTACTCCAGCATAATTGAGAATGACAGTTTAAAGATCACCAGCAGCTTTCTGTTAACTATTTCAGTGAATGCTTTTCCTTGATAATACCTCATTGCACACCAGAAAAGGACTTAAGCGCATCCTTAGCATTAAGCATAAATTTAACACCCACTGACTTTAATGAGAACTAAGTAATATGCTTAATTGCTTTGTTGAACTATAGCCAACAGGACTTGAAGGAAGACAAAGGCAAAGGAGAAATTATGCTACTCTAGAAAACCTGGGGTTTTTTTACAATATCTATAGCTGTATATCTTGCTAAAAGGCAAAGAAGGGCTAAAATTTTATATGGGATCTATCTTTTGGTAAAGACATATTCTTAAACAAATCTGAATTTAAAAAATATGTATCAGAATTCTTTGGGTGAATTCAATTCATAAAATACCTTCTTCAAAGGTATTGTATGTACTTAATAGCAATCACTTCAGCAATCCAAAAACCTTAAATATGAGATGTCTTTTAGAGAGTGAGATTGTATCTTTTTACTCATCTATGAACTCCCGTAATTAATGCTGATAACAGCAAACTTTCTTTTAAATAAATGGCTCTTCAAGATTCATGATCATAATAAAGTGCAATTCATATTTCAGTCTCTCTATCTATCATAAGCAAGTCATTGCCTCTAAAACTGCAGATGACTGCAGTGATTTAATTCTACCTTTAAACCTTTATAACCACACTCTCACATCCCTGCCAGTAATTCCATTCCGTGAGCTGCCAATCACTGATACCCTCTACAAAAAGGACATTAAAAAAGGAAATGAAGAGGCTCGTGTTGATCTGTGTTTTCCCTGTTTCTGAGATATCACTGTAAATGGAGACAGAGGGACAGGGCTCTTGCAAATCTCCCTAAGGAGACAATGGCATAGTATAACTAAGTCAAGCAAGCCATACTGAGCAGCATGAAAGCAGCTCCATTTTCACTAGTGTAGGTACCACCTACATGACAGAAGGTACGATGTAAGCAAAGCAGAAATAAAAAAAGGGGCTGATTCAAACAGGACAGGGATCACACCCATACTAGATGCTAGGGGCACACCCTCCAGATTTATCATAACACCAGCAGTCCTATCAGTCCAGCGGGATTTTGAGTGCTCTAGTCTGGGTACACATTTGAACAGCAAGAGATAGTCTGACAAGGTCCACATAGCGGAGATGGTTGACTGTAACAAGCCAAAAGAATACCTTTTACAGTCTGTACAGGTGCTATGGATGATCAGATACTACCCTGCAGGCCCAGCAAGGTTTGCCCAGATTAGACAAATGACTGGTATTGTGTAAAATGTAAGTGCAAGCTCGCTTGCACATTTTAAACAAACACTTTGAAACTTTAAAATAAAAAATTTCCTCAAGCTTTTCACTGCATGGCACTTGGAGGATCCCTTTTTCTCCAAATCCAGAGACTCTGTGGGAAGCACAGATCCTGCTATCTGCATGGTGACTTGAGAAAGGGGTTTCTCCTTAATGAGTTGGTACAATTCCCACTGATGTGAAAAAACTGAGTTTATTTCTGAGGTAATACAGATTCTGGTCCCAAAACTGCAAGCCACGACAACCTTTCTTTTGCTGTCTCTTCTGTACTTAGGACATACATCGTTAAGTCAGGTAAGTGCACTAGGTCAACAATATCATGATCTAACACCCCCATAATGCAGAGCTAGAGGAGTGCCACAAATTATGCAGCAATCTGTCTCCTCTTGGCTGTGATGAAAGGAATATATTACCTGATACAGCCATTTTCAATCCTTTCAATATCTTCATCAGTAGTCCTGACAGACAGTCTGTGCATACCAGGGTAGGAGTGCCGGGTGTTGATTTTTGCCATTTTGCTTTACATATCAACATCTAAATGACAGCTGAAACGGTAGAAAAAAAAATAAATTGTGAAATCTGTAAAAGAAATGTGCTCAGTATTTAAAAATAGTGATTTATTAAAACAATAGAAGAACAAAAAGCAAATTCAACCATTTGAAGAATAGTCAGTGATATTTACACACACAATATGATACCTGTTATATTTTTTTTTTGCACTGGACAGAAAAAAGTACTAGTAAAAGTGTAACAAAGACAATCCACCAAAGAAAAGGCTTACATGACACTATATTCTTTTTAGTCTCTGAGCTTTCTGAGTGCCTACACTGTCATAGCTATTATCCATAGTGAAACTGCATTTAAAATCTCATTAAAAGAAGGCTACAGTTAGAAAGCCAATGAATGAAAGCTAGGTAATATATGTGCTAGGACAACCCATTCCACTTTAAGTTGATCCCCTTGTGCTATTTTTATCTATTTTATGATCAAGTTCTTAATTCTGAAAATGCAGTTAATTAATGAAATGTATCCCTCAGCTTAATATATGTCATGCATTAATTCTATATTATCTAAACTCTGCACTAAACACATACTAGCATTTTTTCCATTTATTTCCATATGTCATTTTTATTACACTGCTTGAAGACAAGCTCTGTTAAAATATTTCACAGCCCAGCTCCTACAAGATTTAGGAAATTGACCAAAATTCCTTTTCAGGTTTGGCCTTCAATGCCTTACCAAATTCATATCACATCTATTACCTGCAGAGCAGGTTTTAAAATTCAAGACAATTTTCTTAAAAATGAGGAACTGGAAGACTTTCAAGGAAAGCTTTGACTCTTGATTATTTTTTTTTTAAGTTTTGAAACTCCATTCATAAGCTCTTTTTGTTTCAGATATGACTAGAATGAAATTCTCTTGGGATCATTCAACTACATCAGACTATCTTCCCCTTTTCATCTGTAATCCTGTGTCTCACTGACCATAAAACATTCAGCTTTAACAGCAAATGAGATACAGATCTTAGAGAAACTAACAATCTGCCCTGAATTATTCCTCACAATCCATGAATAGGTGTATGCTATGCATCCAGTCTCTTAAAAACCAGATACCTGACTTATCCTCCACTCAACTCCCAGACAACTTTTAAAATTGTTTAATATATTTCAAAATATAAAATAGATTAACTATTTTTTTTAAATCCAGAAATAATGGAACGAGTCTACAAATAGCCCTTGGGCATCATTTAACACCTGAAAGTCTGGTTAGTATTTCCCAATACGAATTTTACTTCAGTGCTGGTCAATTGATGTTTAACTGTGGCTCACCTTAACCTGAGCCCTGTACATACTGGTTAACTTAAGCTTTACTGGGAGAAAAAACGGTCATTTCTATTACACATTGATATAAAAAAATAGAGGGATCTTTCAATCTGCTCTCAGATTTGAATGTTCACTCAGAAAAACTCATTCCTAAAGTGCAGATAATTTATGCTAAAAACATAACTATATACAAAAATGTTAACTGGAACAGTCTCACAACAGGAATCAATTTTGTCTGTTCAAAAAACATCTGCCAAATTCTTTATGTCTATGTTAGTGTATATCAATTATAAATATCAATGAATATGATTTCTTTTAAAACAATTCAGCCTTTGAGAGACATTGTTATCAATAAATTAGCCAGCCAAATGAACAGGTCTCAAAGTAGGTATGATACCAAAAATATCTCATCTCCAGGAAAATTTTTCATAAATCATTTTTTAGTTATAATCACTGCTTCTATTACATACTTTGTAACACAGAATTAGATAGATGACATACAATAGTGCTTCGGTGATTAAAACATTTACTTTGCTGCAACAGTGAGTATTACAGTAACTCCGATTTCTCACATATGAATTTGAACATAATGTGGCTTTCCTTTTGTTATTACTGATTTCTTTAAAGTTCAGTTTACCAAAGCCTGCAAAAGTAGCCTAGGATTTACACTCTGTCTCGCTGCCCAGGTTCCAAGACCTGAAGTTACAAGGGGAGGCTACAAGGTAGTAGCCACTTCGTTTAGAAAGAGAGCAATGTGCTTCCTCCTGACAGAGAGTGATGCGCAAACAGAAAGTAAGGCACAGTAGGCAAATTACTTCTTCCTGCTAATAGTTCCTCTTGCTGCCTGTTTCATTTCCACTACTTTGAGCTGTACTGAGTCTCATAAAAGATAACTTTAAGAGGGAAGTGGCATGAGCTGCTTGGATTTTACTGCCCTGCATAGACCCTGCTCTCCATTAAAGGTCAGCCAAAGAATTTTATTGGTTTTTTCAAATCATAATAGAACTCTCTATCACATTGCAGGAGGGAGGGAGGGAGGAGTTATCACTCCTCCACTGAACATATATTCCCCATGTACCCCACTGAACATATATTCCCCATGTACCCCCACTAAACTTCCACTTTACTCTAGTTCAAGGTCTTAAAAGCTTGACGGCGGGAAAAACAGAATGATTGATAAGAGACGTAGCAAAGCATTATCTTTTTTCTAAGGATGCATTTCCAACACAAAGTTAGTACTGAGTTAAGATCTTGCCTAGTTCTGCCAACTAACACAATAATAACCCTGTCATTAGTCTATCTATGGCAGTTCTTAAACAAGGGTCACCTGGTTTATAGTCTCCAACAAAATAAACAACTGTTAAAACAACAGAAGTATGAGATATTAAAAACCTTCTGAAGTCTAGGGATAGCAACAACATGTAGTATGTCACTGAAAAAAACCACATTACTTCTGAGCCTGGAGAGTAGTGAACAATGCCTTTCTGTATTTCAAAAACTCTAGGTGTGACGTATGGATTGTCAGACCTGTGATTTCTGCATCAGTTCCTGAAAGTTTGGTTAAAAACCATTAAGTACAGTATTTCTTTAAACTTCAAACTGATATGGTTCCTCCAGATGTTACTAATCTCCTGAAATCAGTTATCTGGAATTAGACACCACTAATAGATACTGGAATTAGATATTCCTAATCTCCTGGAATGGTTTGAGTATGCCAGTGGTACACTGAATACAGGAAACGGTTGTATACCTTATTTAGCCTTCCAAAAGCTATGCCAATAAAGAAACAAACCAAGTCACAAGATATGAAACCAAACGCTATTTTGGATTAAAAACTAGCTTCTTAGAAGACAGAAAGCAAGAACAGGATTAAACAGTCACCCCTCACCACTACAAAATGTTAAGAACCACATTGCTCAGGGTTCCATAGGAAAACCTCTCATTAATGATGCTCATTAATGATGCTCCTTCCTAAAGGAAGGAGCAGTGAGACAAGTTGATCTCAGGATGGCAAGAGGTACTATGAGCAAGAGAAACAAGAGAGATGCAAGGAACTTCAGGGTGACCCACATCAACTAGATCAATTTCCCAATTTGATGGCAACTGATGTGCAATGTCAATGATGGCGAATGGAAATCAATGAATACAGGTGAAAAGCATGTAAACTATTACATTATACGCTTCTAAATTAACCATACGCTCTCAGAAAGGGAACCTGAACACTGAATATGTTCAGCTCAGAGAAATGCCCTGCCCAGCGCAGAGCGGGTTTGCTGACACAATACTAACAAGGTGAAGGGACGTATACATGGAAAGTGTTAATGACACAAAGAACATTAAAACTGTTCCATGAAACAACAGTGTGGACTTATCTGGAACACTGTTAGCCCTTCTCTTAAACAGAAAGATACTGCAGAATAAAAGCATGGCAAGAATGATCAAGGACATAGAAAAGGGAAAGAAAGAAAAAAAGGGGCTTGCTTACTCTAGAAAGGCAAAAAATAAGAAGCTATAAAATAAAATAAAAAACTGTAGGCAAAATTGGACCTCATTTCAGAGCCTTTACAATGATTTCAGCTGTAAAATCCAAATTCAATATACAGTGTAGTCTGAACCCTTATTCTGCAGTAGACTGGAGGAAAGGAGGAGGGACAAATTTCACAGAAATACAACTCTACTATTAAGCAATAAAATACATTAATACGTTTTTGGAAGGAGGTAGGGAGAGTGGATGAAGGTTCATTATTAAATTGTGCCACACATACCCAGCTGTAGCAGAGAGGACAGAAGACAGGACAGTAATTTGGGTACAGCGCAAGTGGCGAGATCTGAAGCGACATGGTTTGGCCTTGCATGAAGCACATAAAATTCTGACAAATTATTTGCGATCTGATAAAGGAGAAATATTTGTTCCTTCTAGGCCCCCAAGGTTCTTAATGATAAACGTGTTTAATGATCCAGGGAGCAGACCAGCATTTCAAAACTGGATGCGGAACCCGGCAAGCGACTGACCAGGGAGCAGCTTCCAGCAAGCGTGGAGCTATCGGGACTCAGCCTGCAGGAAAACGCAGCACCCTAAAACTTGCCACTGAAAGCCGGTGCTTACAAGCCAGTTTTAAGAACTGAGTACAGCTCAGCTTTGTATTTAAAAACACAGTTGTTACAGCAGTGTGGTGGGTTGGCCCTGGCTGGCTGCCAGACGCCCACCCAGCCGCTCTCTCACTCCCCCTCCTCAGCAGTCCAGTGGAGGAAAGGAAGATGAGGAAGTTCATGGGTTGAGATAAGGACAAGATGATCACTTCCCATTCATCATTCCAGGCAAAACAGACTCGAATTTGGGAAAATTAATTTATTACCAATTAAAATAGAGTCAGACAGTGAGAAACAAAGACAAAAACACCTCCCCTCCTCTTTTTTTCCCCATATTCAACTTCACTCCTACATTTCCAATTCTTCCACCTCTTCCACCCCACCCAGCAGCACAGGGGTGGGGAATGGGGGGTTGCGGTCAGTCCATAATGGTTCTTCTCTGCTGCTCCTTTCCCCTTGCACCATTCACTTGCTGCAGAACAGGCCCTTCCCACAGGAAGGGCTGTAGTCCTTCAGGAACTGCTCCAATGTGGGTCCACTCCAGGGGCTGCAGTCCTTCAGGATAAACCTTCAGGAGCTGGTCCTCCATGGGCCACAGGTCCTGTCAGGCGAACCTGTTTCTGCATGGGCTCTTCTTTACTGGCTACCTTCCAACCTGTTGGAGCAGACCCAGAGAAGGGCCACAAAGATAATCAGAGGGTTGGAGCACCTCTCCTATGAAGACAGGCTTAGAGAGTTGGGGTTGTTCAATCTGGAGAAGAGGAAGCTCCAGGGAGACCTTACTGAGGCCTTTCAGTACCTGAAGGAGGCTTATAAGAAAGATGGGAACAAACTTTATAGCAGTGCCTGTTTTGATAGGACAAGGTGTAATGGCTTTAAACTAAAAGAGGGAAGATTTAGACTAGATAGAAAGAAGAAAATTTTTACAATGAGGGTGGTGAGACACTGGAACAGGTTGCCCAGAGAGGTGGTAGATGCCCCATCCCTGGAAACATTCAAGGTCAGGTTGGACAGGGCTCAGAGCAACCTGATCTAGCTGAAGATGTCCCTGCTCTTTGCAGGGGGGTTGGACCAGATGACCATTAAAGGTTCCTTCCAGCCCAAACTATTCTATGATTCTATGATCTACTTGTTCCACTGTGTATATCTGCTCCAGCATGGTCCTCTCCATGAGCTGCAGGAGAATCTCTGCTACACTGCCTGGAACAACACCTCCCCTCCTTCTTCTCTGACCTTGGTGTCTGCAGAGCTGTTTCTCACACTTTTTTTCCCCCTCACTTCTCACACACAACTTGTGTGGTGTTGTACCCTTTCTTAAATAGATTTTCCCCAAGGTGCGACCACCTTGGCTGAGGGTCTCAGCCGTGCCTGCAGTGGGTCCATTGGAGCCAGCTGGAACCAGCTGTGTCCAGCCCTTGGTCCCTGCAGCCCGCCACCAGTGCCTGGGCTCCCGCACCCAATGCAAGTAGGTATTTGCCTTTTATAAAATCTCTGTTATCTTTGAAGCACACTCTCTATTCTGAATATTTAAAGCTACTAATTACACTGAGGGTAAAACTTGATTGCCTAAAGGCTGACAAGTCTGTTAAATCCACGTGGGGCACTTAAAACAGGTAGTTAGCTCACAAGCGAGTTAACGAGAGAGAGAGAGACAGAGAGATAGTCCTCTGAGCCTGAAACAAGTTACCCAGTTTTAGGCAACCAAATTGGAGAGTGGACCCTGAAAGTATCCTTCTGTTTTTTAATTTTCTACAACTCAGTGACTTATCTTTAAGCACAGTAAAACTATGGAAAACAAAAATTGCCTCAGGTTGAAGACTTTTCCAGTGTCAGACAGCAAAATAGAACTTAATCTGAAACAATCCTAGCTCTTGAAAGATTGACATCTTTATCAATGACAGAAGCAGAATTTTAACATGCTTTGTCTTTCCTTGCAACCAATTGTACTAACCTGAAAGAGATGAATAATAATTCCATACTCAATAATATGGCTTTCCAGTGCATACATCATTGAGACTGAAACTAGAGCTAAATGAGAAAGATGTATTATACTACTAAAAATACAACAAATTATGCATTAGTGATAGCTCTCCCTACTCCAAATGCAACTAGTTCATGTATTCTTTTGTCCTCTTCCTTTAGGATTCAATAGCAACTGATGTTTTGTGTCAAATTATTTTATATGCACTGTCTAGTATAAAAGACCTGTTTTATCAAGACAGACAGTTGTTTGACAACAAATACAAGTTCAAGTAACACATGAAAACTTCAAGTTCACATAAGCATTTCCTAATTTTTAAAATCCGGTTCTACTTATCTCTTGATAACTAAAACATTAAGGACTTGAAACTAAGGGTACAAAGGCTGCAGTATCTAAATTTTAGGAGCTCTACCATCCAGTGGATTTCCTACAGAAGGCATGCAGAAAGTCAGGTACCCAGCAATAAGGTGCTGAGAAGGAAGCTCCATGTGCTAGTCAACGCAAAATGACTGACGCTAAAACGGGAGACTGAAAATTACTGGGCATCTAACTCCGGGGCAAAAGGAGGTGGCACCCAGTTCACAGCCATAATTCCCCCCTGTCTCAAGTCTATTCACCCATTTACAGCAAATTGTGTTGTGCTAAGGAGCTGCGCCTCAAAAAATGAGAAACTTCTCAAGTCTGCTTCAAATTAAGCAAGCCAAAAACAGTTTTCCCCCTTTCTCTGGAGCCTCTTACCAGTAGATCATGGGACACACTCACACATACAGTCTCATGAGTTTGCAATGCTCTGAGAACACACAGGAGAGCAGCCGCAGGAATACCTGTTTTCAGCACCCACTGCCATCTGGACACAGTCAAGGCCAAGGAGCAGCTTCACGGCACAATTGAACAATGTGTATGGAACATTTTGCACATGTTCATTACAAATTATATCAGGTTTAGGAAGTTGCTGGCTAACAGCTAAGACACCAAAATTATCCAATAATGCATATTAGTTTAAACAGCCATGAGGGATGTTTGAATTACCATAGTCTCCCTCTCAAGAACGTTGAGAGTTCACACTTGGGATACTCTAGGAACTCCCCTTTATGTGTTAAAGAATATGTTAACTCACCCTAACTTAATTCAAAATTGTTAACCAAAAAAATATTAATACTTCTGATATGAAGTAGACATAGCTGGTTATCAAGTAACGATGATAGATCAAGCTGTTTATATCACCACTTAATATTCTTAAAGCTTATGTATTTAAAGGACTACAGACAGAAAATATGGCAGAATTTTAAAAACAGCTTTTCAAGGTGAAGTATCTATCACTGTCACAAAGTAAAAGGTGGCTTTACATATGATTTTATAATGGATCTTCTGTGTTTGTGTAGTTGTTCTTGAGGCTTTCAAGAACATTTTATTTATTGCTATGGGAGAAGTGATAAGCTGCATAGGATCACTTACATCATTTTAGTTAAGACCCTTTCCAAATCCTCACACAGCCTCTCAGGTTCAACCCTGGTAAGTCTTCGGGATTTATTTCAGGATTTGACCTCCACCTACATGATCCTTGTTACATCACTTCTCAATAGTTGTAGTTCAGCTGTACTTTATGTATGTTGTGTATGTTACGTGTGACAGTACAGGAGACAAAAGGACTTCCAATGTGATTTGAACACAAGCTGCAACTTTTTTTCTTCAATGATTTGGAGGTCTGTAACTTGACCTGCAGATTTAACTCTGGCACACTCTCATGGAAATCAGCTCTGTTTAAAGGCTACTGGATCAAGCCCAAGGGGTTGAAAAAATAACGAGCAGGCTGCACCACCTTACCCTCAAGAATGATTATGCATAACACTTTAAATCAACAGTTCTTAAATCCTATGACCTCTTTTAAAAGTACCACTTTTCAAATGTTATTACTATCTGCATTTTCCATAGTCTGTGGGCACTGGTATCTCCTGAAAATGCACATAATTTATATGCATAGCCTAGTAACCTCAGTACAAAAGATCTGTCAAACAAATACACTACCTCTCACAGGTCCTCCAGGATGTGCATATACTACACACAACACTGCATACTCATATATGTATAATTTATAGTTTCAGAATGAAATGCAGATGATTATCCTTGATCCATTTGATGGCTGAATCCCTGCCACTTTGTAGTAGCATAATAATCTTTTATATAAATTATTTGGACTTAATTATTTTCCCTTCTATATCTATGATTTATTAGTAATACAGTTCAGTTTTCTAAGATCTACTAAATATCTTTGCAGACCATTTTCTATGAAATATTTTTTAGACTGGAAACTGTTCGGGAAACCAGCTGTGTATATTGAATATAACATTGTAAATGAAAACACAGTAAATTACAAATTACAGCTGACTGGACAACCAAGTCACATCATGCTGTTTCTGTCGCCAGCATGGATTAACATGATTCAAGTATCCATGTTTCTATACAGAAAACAAGCTCTGTCCAAGGCTTCTGTAATCACTGTCTAAAATTTACCAGTTTTGCCAACACCTCTGTCAGTGCATTCATTTGCCAAGTTAACTCTTAAAAGTGAGCATAACAAGGGCATGTATACAGCCAAAACACAGCAGGTTTACGTTTCTGAATGAGTATCTATAATATATATATATGTTTACATGGGTGCACACGCATACATGCGAATTTTACCCACTCAAATTCACCCCCTGCCCACTTCACACAAATTATCCCAGCCATCCCATTTGGCTAGGGAAGGAACAGGAGAGGCAATTTGTGTCACGTTTCACAAGGCATTCGACAGAAGAGGATTTAAGAGATGCTAATGAAAAGAGATGGCAGCGCTGGAGAAGGCTGCAGGATAACGTGCTGAACCGAAATGACAGAGCTCGGGCGCAAATTGGATGACAAAGGCTGGGGCGGGCAGAGGTACGCAGAAGGCTGAGCTGAGAGATGCTGACATGGAAGGACGGGGTATAATTTTTTTAAGCTGATGTGCTCTTTCCTCAAGTCGTTCACTGCTTCTTTACCGTGATTACCCTTCCTGATTAGACATCCTGACAGTCCCATTATCATCTGCACCCTGTATTTTTCTAATCAGATGCTGTTTCAGCATGCATGCTCAAAGAAAACAACATAAAAAATACAAGAAAAAAAACTCATCTGTGCCGACTAGAGACAAAGTTATGCTATTTCACAAACTGTAGCATCTGAAACTCCAATTTACTCAGTTGTAACAATGAAAATTACAGCTTTTAAATAGAAAAATCATCTTACTACTCGCTTTGAATGTAACAACTCTGAACCTGGAGAACAAAATACAGTAAAAAGTGTCCACTAGTAACCCGTACCAACACTTACATTCAACATTATTTCTTCAGACGTTTAAAGTAACATTCATGTCATTTTTCCTTGCCCTCTTTTGGCTTTTTTTCTCTCAGCAAGTGAGTGCACCGTGCATCAGAGAAAGACACCAATTATAGTCATTATTGTATCTCGCATATTCTTAGGCAAACTATGGCCTGGTTCACACCACATGAGTTTTGTGAAAGATGTCAGATTGCTAAAAACAAAGCCAATTTAGCAGGAGCACCACGAATCTCAGGAAAGCAATTTCCTATCACTACGCTTGTAGTATCTGCTACCATTTTCTTTCTATAGGGTTTGACAACCTCATGCTTGTAGCACAGGCACCGGATAGCAGAGAAGCTGGAGACACATGGGTCAAACTGGTAAAGAGAAGCCTCAGTCAACGGGAGTCAACAGGTAATTCCCCCCAGCCCTGCTTCTGTACGGATTTGTGTCCTGAATCCTATTTAACTGTGGATATGCGGATCTTTCTGTCAATTAATCGAATTAATACTTTTCTAAAAAAAAAAAAAAAAAAGGTTGAGAGGTTGTTTGTAAGTTACCCTTCTATTTCCAGCTTTTGAGCTAAGGCTTAGAACTGCAGGCAGGTGACGGACATGATCCCACTCTCCCAAGCGTAACAGAAAGGGAGGCTTGCTGCCTCCTCGTTCAGACTCACCTTTCCACGCCTTCCCCCGCTGTAAACTCAGAAACTCTGTCTGTCTGTCTGTCTGTCTGCCGGAATGCAGGCGCCTCGGGGCCGTTATCCTTAAGCAAGGCTGACAGCCAGCGCTGCCCTTCTCCGAGGCGGCGTCGGTCCGGCCCCCCGCTGCCGGCCGGCGGTGCCGGGAAGCCGGGGCAGGGGTAGCCCTCTCTCCGCCCAGCAGTAGCCCTCTCCCCGGTGGGGCGGCCCGGCCCGCCCCGGCCCGGCCCGGCGGGGGCGGCGGGGCAGGGCCCGCCGCGGCCGCCCCTCCGCTCCCCTCCGCTCCGCTCCGCACGGGCGGATTACGGCCGAATCCCGCACGCCTAAGCCCTGGCGGCCGGGAAAAAGCCGCTCGAAGGGGCTTTGCGATCCCGTTAAGTTCTCGGAGAGGATCAAGACGTCAAAGCAGCTCGGCGGCGCCCCGGGGCACGTTTCTCGCCACGCCGAGAAAAGTTGGGAACCTGCCGCCGGGCCGGGCCGGGCCCGCGGACCCGCAGCGGCGTCGCCCTTCCCGCCCCCGACACGAAAAGCGAGGCGGCTCCCTCTCCCCGGCCCCGTGGCTCTGCCCGGCGGCCACACACGCCTCGGCCCCCGCCGCACCGGCTACCGGCGGGGCGGAGCTCCGCCCGGGCGGGCGCTCATCCCCGCTAGGGGGGAAAGGGGGTTGCGGGGTCGCAGCCTCCCCGCAGCCCGCCTCAGCCTCCCTCCCTCCCAGCCGACCGCCGTCCCGTCGCCATCCCGCTCCCGGCCGCGCTTCCCCGCCCTCCCGCCGGTGCCTCCGCGGGGAGAGGCCGGGCGGAGCGGGGAGGCTCCGCGGCGTCTCCAGAGGGGCCGGGCTGCCAGAGACAGCCGGTTCCCCGCCGCCCTCCCCTGCCTCCGCGTCCTCCCACACGCCGCCCCTTGCGCCTTCGATGAAGGCTGCCCGCCTTCACCGGCTGCCCTGCCGATGATGCTGCCCGCCGCAGCATCCCCCCCGCCACCGGGGCCGTCCCTTGAGGACGGCGGGGCCGGGTGGGGCGGCGGCGGGGCCGGCGGGGAGCGGGGCCTCGACAGGAAGGCGAGTGGGGGACGTGACCCCCCTCCGGGCAGCCGTCAGGGAGCGGGTTTCCTCAGGAGGGGCCGCGTCTCTGCCCCGCCGTCCCGGCACGTCCGTGGGGAGATGATACCCCACAGGCGGTCACAGCACTGGTGGGACTGACGCCTTCTTGATGAGGAGGTGTTTCACCTCGGTGTACCGACGAGTAGGTTTCTTCTTCGCTACAGTGGGACTGAGTGCACCCTCGGCAAGTTTGCTGGCGACACCAAGCTGTGTGGAGCAGTGGACACACTGGAGGGAAGGGATGCCATCCAGAGGGACCCAGACAGGCCTGAGAGGTGGAAAACCTCATGAAGTTCAACCAGGGCAAGTGCAAGATCCCACATGTGGGTTGGGGCAATCCCAAGGACAAATACAGGCTGGGTGGAGAATGGATTGAGAGCAGCCTTGAGGAGAAGGACTTCGGGGTGTTGGTGGATGAGAAGCTCAACGTGAGCCAGCAATGTGCGCTTGCAGCCCAGAAAGCCAATTGTACCCTGGGCTGCATCAAAAGAAGCATGGCCAGCAGGTTAAGGCAGGTGATTCAGCCCCTCTGCTCTTCTCTCATGAGACCCCACCTGGATTACTGCATTCAGCTGTGGGGCCCCCACCTTAAGAAGGACATGGACCTGTTGGAGTGAGTCCAGAGGAGGGCCATGAAGATGATCAGAGGGCTGGAGCACCTCTGCTATGAAGACAGGCTGAGAGAGCTGGGGTTCTCCAGCCTGGAGAAGAGGAAGCTCCATGGAAACCTTGTAGCAGCCTTCCAGTACCTAAAGGGGACCTACAGGAAGGATGGGAAGGGACTCTTTAGCAGGGAGTGTAGTGTTAGGGTAATGGGTAACAGTTTTAAACTGAAAGAGGGTAGATTTAGATTAGATATTAGGAAGAAATTCTTTACTCTGAAGATGGTCAGACCCTGGAGCAGGTTGCCCAGAGAAGTTGTGGATGCCCCATCCACGTGTTCAAGATCAGGCTGGATGGGGCTTTGTGCAGCCTGGTCTAGTGGAAGGTGTCCCCGCCCATGGCAGAGAGATTGGAACTAGATGTTCTTTAAGGTTCCTTCCAATTCTAACCATTCTATGATTTGGCCCTCTCTCCCTGACCTCCTGGATGGAGTTCACCTTCATGCCAGGCAGCCTGCTTCCCTCATCTTGGCCTTCTGAAGCTCCCTGAAGGCTATCGCACTCCCCTGAACTTTACCTGTTTGATTCTGATTTTGCTTTTCACAGGGTCCATAAAAGATGGATGCAAAGACCATGTATGAAAGCTCCATAAAATGATTCTTCATCTGGAAAGAGACATCAGAAGCCATGTCATTCGTAACTGAGAGGCCACTGCACTTTGCCACACAATGACAATTCAGCTAGATTGAACACAATATGACCCTAGAAATGCATTTAAGTGCTTAGGTTTATGGAGAGGCAGAGTTAACTCACTGTTCTCCCCTCTCTTAGAATTATTTTACATAAAAACGATGAACTACATCACACAACAAGCACTAATGAGAGGAAAAGGCCATGTCTAAAACTCTTAAAACACCAGGAACACAAGGTCTCACGCAGCTATCGCATTGGTCTTTGGAGTAAAAGGTTTTTTTGGGGATCAAAACAGAAAAGCCTGGGAAGGCATAAAGTGTTTGAAGAGCATACTTTTTCTTCTCCCTTCCAGCTGTTTTGCGCCCCTGGAGAACTCCATGCAGTGTCCTGGAAGCACTGGTGAAGGACCTAGCCGACCAAGCATGCACCAAGTGCTTGCTGTTGTCCCTCAAAAGGTTCAAACTCTGGTTTCACGTTCCAGGCGCTACACATAAATACTTAGCAGGTCCTGGCTTCCTACTATGATGAGGTCTAGTTGTACATCTTGTGCCCATATTCCTGTTGTTACTTGAAGGAAGCCTGGGAAGGGAATCCAGGAAAAAGCTGTGGAGATTTCCAAAAGGCCCTAGGTCTGGACAATAAGGGAACCAGACTGAATCAACAAAAACAAATGTCCGCATCTGGAATGCATTACTTTCCAAAGTCTGTCATAGCAGTCAGTGGTATTGGTGTAAGAGAATTTAGAGAAAATACTATGTTAAAGTTATAATACATCTTCACAATACTTCAATGCACCTCCCTAATCAAAGTTAAGTATCTTCAAATTTTTTATATCATAGAATTAAATCTCTGGGAGAAAAAAAAAATGTTTCATAAAGGAAAGAAAAATGTTACAGAATCACAGAATAATATAGGGTTGGAAGGGACCTCTGGAGATCATCTAGTCCAACCCCCCTGCCAAAGCAGGTCCGCCTAGAGCAGGTTGCACAG
>JAOXNO010000001.1:141282644-141296917 GCA_028565335.1 Limnodromus scolopaceus
TGTCCACCAGGACTCCCAGGTCTTTCTCCTCAGAGCTGCTCTCCAGCAGGTCAGCCCCCAACCTGTACTGGTGCAGGTGGTTATTCCTCCCCAGGTGTAGCACCCTACACTTGCCCTTGTTGAATTTCATCAGGTTGCTCTCTGCCCAACTCTCCAGCCTGTCCAGGTCCATGTTTCTCCCTTCAAACAGGGCACTAGCTGGAACGACAGAGCTGTGACTGGTACCAAACCACAACCACTGGTTCCCTGCTGCCACCAGCCTCTTCCTGCCCCTTAGAAAGTAACCATGCTGAGCCAGCTCACGCTTCCAGCTATGTGTTCCTTGTTGCAAAAAAAGCCGGAGGTCCTCCAGTCACAGATGCCATGTCAACTATTTGTACTGGTTGTAATCATGGAAGAGAAACTCGGTTAAGCTCCCAGTCGCTCACTGACTTTTAATCAGCCAGTGATCATCTGCTACCATGTGCACCTGAATGACTGGGAAGTATTTAAATGTTCCCGGGGGATTATAGTACATCTTCACAGAGCACTAAGTAGAGCTGAGAGAGTCTGACTGCTCTCCCACTCAAGTGACCATTTGGAGGAGAAGCTGCTCAGGGAAACTACTGTTGCAAGCAGAGGAGAGCTGGGACAGAGTGTTCCATACCACCTCCCAGAAAAATATGTCATAAAACCATTTGATGTCCCAATAGCAAGGCATGTCTCACTAAAGCAGCACAGCAATGCCAGGGGTGAACATGGAGCAAAGGGGAGAGGAAGTTGTTTGAGATAGTAAGGAAGGGTGAGGAAAAAAATCAGGGAAAGTAGGATTAGTTGGGAGTTGGAAGAGCACAAAGGAGAAAGACAAAGTGATAGCAAAGCTCTCTACAGCAAGAAACAGAACCACTGTTGTAAAGGATGCAGGCGTCATTCAGGCACTGAAACCCACCCAAAAAGGGCAGCAAGAGGTTTAAACTTGCTGTGAGTTTATGGTGGCTCATTATACATGCCCCTGTTACATGTCTAGTCAAAGAAGAGAGCCTCTTTCCACCATCCATACACACTGTGTTTTTTGGGGACATACACAAGGTGGGAGGGGACCCAAATGGCTCCAGCACACTTGGTGCTCTGACATGGTATGATCAGCCTACAGTAGGGAGCTGCTGAACTAACTGTCCCTCCTTCTGGTCCTCATGCACCATTTGCTTCTGAGGCACAGGTGCTGCCGAGGGCTTTGTACAGCTCCTAAGCACCATGATGTTCAGCTAATTCACTGAAAATGCTGATACAGGCTTTTAGTTGGCATAAGTTTGCCCAAATGAAAATCTGGTTTGGTTAATTTAGTGCTTTTATAAATATCAGTGACTGTTCTGGACATTGGTGTCACGACTATAGCTCTTCAAAGGCAGTGATGTATCTAGTAATTATATTTGAAATTATGTCTGAAATGGAACGTAACTAGTTGCAAAGCTCACAGATTTAATTCTGCTAAAAATCTCCCAATGACATTGAACAAACACATTTAAAATGTAGAGCTACCCAGAAAAAACGAAGAGGATTGTTGATATGGAACTACTAAAGCTCTAACCATACGTGGCTAATAGCGTGTGAAGTGCACACAACAGAGTGACAAAAAGGTTTAATTGCTGTTTACTGTCTTCAGTCATTGCCAAAATAGTAGGCACAAGGGGCAGAAAACCATTCTGAGTCCTGTCGTTAAATTTGGCAACATTTTCCAGTTCTCATATTTAGTCCCACGTGTTAATCATGTTCTTATTCAAACCTATTTACTAGAAGGTTTCAACCTACTAGTGACAGTGTTTGGCCAGTTGCCTAGGTAGTGAGGACGTCAGGAAAAAAGAAATACCTTTCCAATTTCCCATTTTCTGAATTGTTAGATACAAACGAAAACATGCTTATTCAGGGAACAACTACTCCTTCTTTCCAACATTTTCCTAATTTCCATGCATTATCTTTTTAAGTTTAGATCGTGCTTTATTTGTACAATCATTAAGCCAGTCTTCTGAGAGCCATCAACAAGTGGATTCAACACGCTGACAGCTGCAAGACATCATCCATCCAAATAGTTATGTTCAGCAAGGCACTACTGATGATTTAACTCAGTGACCTGAAATTATTGGTCTCTGACAGACACCTTTTGAAAACGCAACCATTAATTACTATGTCTAATTTTGGCAAAGTATTCTGTAGTTTTATATGCAAATTAAATATCCATTTTGTTCCACTCTGTCTGCAATTAAACAAAGCATCAGTGATAGCTTGCAGCTGGAAATTATAATTAATAAGAAAGGGGAAATCTGAAGTTCCAGCACCTCAAAATAGAAAAAAGAGGGGGGGGGAAGAGAGAAAAAGCCACCCCTTATGCCTTGATCCTCACCAACTTCGTTATTAAACACAGTCCTCTCTCTCATAGCTTGCTTTTTCATTTTATTCTTTTCCAGCTTATTTACAGCTCGCAAGTGAAATTCCTCAGCTGTCAATCCACTCTCCAAATTATTCATCTTGTTTTCTTTCATCTTTCATGTCATGAACTCCTCATACTTACCCTCAAGACCCTATTCAGCTGTGCCCGTCTACTTCGCTCTTTCAGGTTTTCTTGTTTCGTTACTGTGCCAAGAATTCTATTTTCTAGATTTTTAGTTTGACTTCACTGTACACTTATTTTTATCTTCACTTTAATGGAATTAGAACATAGCTGCCAATACCCACTTTAAAACTTTCCTAGTTTATTTTGAAGTCCAGGGAAATAGTAATATTTAAGTAATACGTAATCAGTGCCTTTCTTTCTAGAAAAGCAGATGAAGAAATGAACTTGCTGCAAAAGAGAAAAATAAAACATAAAATATCTAAGAGTTAAACAGCCAGGTTATTAAAATGAAGAAAAAATAGTTCATGTGCATCCATGCATATCACCAGTAATAAAATTAACTTCCACAAAGATCCATAAATGATTGAATATTGGTATAGTAGATTAAGAAGAAAGGATCAGACATCCAGCTGTCACCAGGAAAAGACATCAGTCACCTGCTCCCTACTAAAGCTGGCTGGCATAGAATCATAGAATTATAGAATCATCTAGGTTGGAAGGGACCTTTAAGATCATCTAGTTCAACCATCAGCCTAACTCTGATTAAAAAAATAAAGACATCTGTACAAAAGAATGCCCCACATTACTAAACTATGTCTCTAAGCTCTATGTCAACCCATCTTTTAAAAACCTCCAGGGGTGGTGCCTCAACCACTTCCTGGGCAGCCCATTCCAATGCTTAATAACCTTTTCAGTGTAAAAAATTGTTCTAATATCCAATCTGAACTTCCCCTGGCACAAATTGAGGCCATTTCCTCTTGTCCTATCATCTGTGACTTGGGAGAAGAGACCAACCCCCCGACCACCCTCCTTCAGGTAGTTGTAGAGAGCGATAAGGTCTCCCCTCAGCCTCCTTTTCTCCAGGCTGAACAACCCCAGCTCCCTCAGTCTTTCCTCATAAGACTTACTCTCCAGACCCCTCAGCAGTTTCGCTGCCCATCTCTCGACCTGCTCCAGCACCTCAATGTCTTTTTTGTAGTAAGGCGCCCAAAACTGGACACAGCACTCGAGGTGGGGTCTCACCTCAGAGAGATTTCTGTTGCGTGCAGGGTTTCTCAGTGGTTCATCTCAAAACCAAAGACTTCCAAGAACGCAATTCTCAGTCTCATCCAGCAAAGGCTTGAGGAGCATGGCCCCCTCAGGAGTGGCAGACATCTCAAGTCTCTGAGTGTCAGTGCAGTCCAATAATTTTTTAATTCGTTTTTATTCCTACCACTTTTCAGACCAGTTCACTGTTGAGTTGAAGAACGGAGAAAATTTTACTCTGACTGCATATATATTTCTACAAATAACTACAACATCAGTCCATGTGTCCTGAAAACAGGTCCTTTCCTCGCTAGCAACCTCTGGTCAAAAAACCTTGCCAAGATTAAATGTTTTTATCCTCTTGCCAATCAGTAAAACAGATGTAGCAGGAACATTCTGCACCAAGCCAAGGGATGTGAAGAAGGGTCCACATTCTTTTGGCTTACCCTGAAAAGATTTGCTTCTAAGAGCTTTCCCTTTCCAGTTTTGCAGTATCCTTTTCTTCCTTCAGAGCAAAACACGCAAAGTGTATAATCTCTCCAACACCAATTCAGAGTGAATATATGTGCTTTAAAAATCCTATAGCTGCTAGAAAATGGCTGGTGAGCTGAGATGATATGTCTCAAATATTTTTTGTCAATCTTTTTTTTTTTCCAAACAATACCTTTTAGGGAATCTTCGTCTTCAGTAAGTTAGTTGTAGTGCATGGCTTAGGCTATTTTCAGGACAGAAAATGGGGGAAACAGCCTTCCCCCTTTTCTGTTTTGTGACACTGCCTGTCTTGTTATTTGCCTTTACTTGCATGTAACGGAACTGGCTCTCCTATCACGCTGTGGTCTTTAAAAAGGTCCATTTTGTTGTATTCTTTAGATGCCCGTGAGTTAGAGAAATACTGCCAATAACATCATGGCTAAATGACCATAAAAATGATATGTAATTTTGATCTATTTTCTTTAAAATGGAAAAAAGAAACAAAACTGGGGAAAAAATCATGATCATTGAGTCCATAAATTGCGCTTTTTTATAACGTGTACTTTGACAATCTTCTGAGAAAGAAAGAATTTCACAGATATCTTTCTCCCACAGCTTTCCATTTCTCCAGAGTTAGTCTGTCAAGCTGAAGTTCTCTTTAACTCCAGGACAAGCTGGCTTGTGAGTTTTCAGATTAATCACCAGTAGCCTCTGAGAAATCAACTGAAAAAAAGACAGATGATGCAGCAGTAATGTCTCCCAAACACACCAGAAAAATAGGAGTTAATTGCAACAGGAGTTTTCAGAGACTTTTCTTAGTCTGTCATAGAATGAAGTCATGAGCCCATGATAGACTGGAAACATTCAAAACTCATCACTTGCTGGAAGACACACTGCAGTGTCCTCCTGCATCCAGGAGCAGGACAGCATTTTGAGGAATGCCAAATCTGTGAGGCAAAAAGTTTATCTGAGAAGAAGATCAAGCCAGCTCACACGTGCAACCTTAGCTCTGTAAACCCGCCCTGCTCTCTGCTAGCTTCGGCTCAGAGCAGGGTTCAGTTTCACGGATTTCACTGAGCTGAATGAGGCCCCAAAAGCTGGAAGCAGGCCTTATGCCAGCGCTGTGCTTCCACACCTTGAGGCCAATTCCTGGCATTAGTAATCTGAGCATAAACCCCAGTTGTTCAGTTAATGGAGGCAATACCCCTCACAGACCATGTGCTGTTGTAATGAACAACCAAACAGAGAGAGTCAGGCCCTGTGGGGAAGACGGCCAATAGCCACAGTAGAAGTTCTGGTACATAATCACCTGTCGTTGCCAAAAAGGAATAAGTGTTTAGTGGCACTGCTAGAAGTCTCCTTCTGAATCTTTTAGGTGATTAATATGTAATCACATAAGTAATGCTACTATCCAAGAAGTGATACCTCATTCTTTGACTCCAGTTACCTTCCAGTTCTCAGCTCTAAACTGGTGTAGCTCCAGGGCAACGAACAGAGCTGGGCTTATTTACAATATCTGAGGCTTTGGCTATGCCGTTCTGCCATGAGGGGCATTGACGTTATTCTGGTAGTTCTCTCAAGACTGCTGTGCTCTGCAATAAAGCATCACCAGGATGCATGACAGGAGAATAAGGCTTTTGAAGTAAGTAAGTAAATAAATAAATACATGCCTTTCAAAATCTCATTTTCTTCAAGTTAAGAAATCATAATTTCCTGTTTGCACTGTAGTTCTGACCCATTTCTTCCAATTGTTCCACTTCAGAGGAATTAAATGAACAAAGATCTGCGAAATAATTGGACTGAATTGCAAACCTGAGGAAAGCTCATTTGGTTTCGCTCCCAAGAGAAACACTGATTAGATCTGCCTTAAAAAGCCACTCGCATTTAAAGAGCTTGAGTTGTGGTTTGGAGCCGAGCTACAGAGCTGAAGCTCAGTTGAACAAAACAGTGCAGTTCACACGTGCAAATGCAAAACGAAAAGATTCAAAAGACAGGAAAAAAACCCCAGAAGCAAGGACCAGAAAGGTTCAAATGGTGCATGCGAAACCCCCATAACAAGTATTTTCACAGTTCTGAAACAACCTAATCCTGAGAGGAACTGACTACTGTAGAAAACTGAACATGGCCAAGCTGTTTTCGGAAACTTGTCAAATAAAAGCAAAAGGGCGCTCATATCCATTCAGTGTTATACTCTCTAGTCTCTGTGTTGTCCTAATTATAAGTGAATAAACACTGTTTAATTTACCTTATTTTGCACTACGGCGTCATGTACAGTAAGAGGGAAGGACTGAACCATGTGCAATTCTTTTTTACTCAAAGTGAATGAGCTTTTCCTTGGTTTGCATAAAAATAAATGTTGAATGCACAGCAGCACGTACTGCATGCCACTGAAATCAATGGAAAGCATCTCTCACATTCTGATGTTATAGGATTGGATGCTTGATATAGAAACGAAAGCCTTAGAATGCACCTAAAGCCAGTCATTTTTACAAGCAAAATCACAATGCAAGCCATTACAGGCAAAAATTTCCGAAGAATGAATGGTAAGCCTTTAATATCATTTGGTGTTCAACAGACAGAGGTATTTGCATAAGAGCAGGCCAATGCATAGGTAGATAAGGAACCTTCCTGCCTGTTGCCCGAGCAAGCACGCAGCTGCATCATTTATGCAGCACAGCCGGTTTACAGAGCCTTTCACAGAAAAGCAAGTACCTGCCCATGCCCAGTTCTGTGCCAGAAGAGAGTCCCAAGGGATGGGGAGGACACGGACACCGATCAGCGGGGACACGGCTCTCGTGGCCAAAGAGAGGTGTGGGAATTCCTGCTGACTGCAAGCCTACCTCTGAATTCACTTACCGTCTTGTGTGAGTCAAACCGCCTGAAGACACAGGCTGGGCGATCCGTGCAGAAGCACTGCAGATGCTCAGGGAGAATTTTCTGTGGATTTTCATGCTGCTCTGTTCAAACAAACACGATTGCAAATGCAGCCTTGTTAATGTTTCCCAGGTGACTAGCTTGGGATAATAAGTACACATAAGAACACTTATTTTTTATGTTGCTTTTCAGGACAATCCTATCTCTTAGTGAAAAGAAAACTATCCTGATGTCTCTAGGGGAATTTCAGCAAAATGCTAGTCAGGCCTGAGGCATTGATAGGGATACAGCCCAACTCCTCCAAACAGAATAAATTGGCTTTTTCAGCCACATAATGGTGGTCCATTAGCAGCAAGCACAAGGAAAGAGAGACGCTTATGTGACATATAAAGTAGGGCTTAAAAGCTTTTCTCATCGTGCTTTCAGAAGGCAACTGTTGTCGTGGTCAGGCCCCACTAATGACTCTGAGGAAACTCTGTTGACAGCCTGCAGCCAAATGTTGGTGATCACAGATTAAAGACGTCTCTTTCCTGAACTCATAAATATCTTTACTGGGATCTAACAACAGTCTGCTCTGACTCGGGATGGACTGTATCCTGAGATACATGAGACAAGTGATGAGTGGTAGGTCTCTAACTGCCTTCTGCAAGCACTCTGCCAAGTTGTAAACTTAGAACTAAAGAAACTAGAGTCCTAAAGAATGTATATGGGACAGCTACCAGGGGCTAACAGTTCCAAGCATCCATGTGCTGACCTCCAATTCAACAGCACTTTGCACAGTCCGATGCCTCCTGTCAGAAACCAGTGGCTTATCTCAACCACCGAGGAAAGAGGAGGAGAAAAAATCCTGTCCTCTGTATTTTGTTTTGGAGTTATTTTAGCCAACACCATTTATTTCCATTTACTGTATATAAGGCTCAAAGTATAAAGTTTGCCTCGCTAATACTGGTGTTAATAATAGTCATTAAAAAAAAATGTGACACAACGTTCAACATTCTAATTAATTTTCATTTATCTGACACTGTTTAATGTCTTTATATGACTTCCCACAGCCCAGAGAGTAAAGCAAGGCAGCAGCAGTCTGACATGGTTCCATAGGAACAAATTGCAGCCAGACCTGCAGTACTTGGACTATGGTATCAGTGGCAGATATAGCCGGCCCCAGCTCACACAAATTAGATGGGGCAAAGCAGAAATGCTGAAGAAAGGAAGAAATGTTTTTAAAGAGCAAACACCACTGGTTGGGGCAGGTGGGAATTGTGTTATGATATGAAGATGACCACAGACAACAAAGGCAAAGACACCAGAAATCTTTGCCAATGAGAATGTACTGTGTGCAAGCTTTGCATAAACAAACAAGCTGTCTGAGAGCTCAGGTCAGTGGTTAATGTCCTCCCTCACTGATGTACCTGAACTGAGCAAGTTACCGGCCCACCCTGCTCTCTTGGTGAGACTGACAGGTTCTTGTTAGATGGCTCTTCTGTCTCTCTTTGGAGGAGATATCTTCTTTTGTAGTGTGAGCGCTGGGCTACCTATGTCCTAACTCCTTTTAGCTTACACACAAGGTTAAGGCATGCTAACACATCATAGACTAGCATAGTCTGTCGTAGCTTATCAGGATGCAAGGCAGTGAAATTATCCTAGTTTGGGGCCAGCTTGTCCTAATTCCATACCAACAGGAGTTTTATTTCAGCAAACTAATAACATACTTAAAAATCCTATACAATGGCCAAAGACCCTCTCTAGCAGTAACTGTCACCAAAACAACAGTTTGAAAGTTGATGCTGCCCACATGTAAGGAATGAGGAGGGCTGTGCATCACCTCTTGGCCTGAGTAGGCCTATGGAATTGCCTTGGGGTTGTTACAGCTATTTCAGCAGGGCTCAAGGCAGGGTCATCAATATATCTTTCTGAATATTGCTGTAGCACTTCTGAACACTATTCTGTTTATTGTCTACTTAATATCATATTCAGAGGTACAGCTGTAATACAGAGCTCTGGATTAGCAACTAGCAAAGAGATTGCTACTAATCTTCTGATGCTTCTTGGAAAGTCAAATGAGAAACGGCAGCACAGCTGCCACTGGGAGTAAGGGATTTCCTAGGATGGTGCCTCTTTTTTCAGCACAGAGGAAACTCGGGAAAACTCTGGGTGGCCAGAAAAACTGAGGTCTAGAGACAAACCTAGAGTTTTTGGAATTAGCTTCAGAGGCTGGCAGTAAAACAGAAGAACTCATGAGATTCATCGCGTTAAAATCCTGTTTAGCTGGTAAGAATTAACTGTACTTGCACCTGCCTATGAACAGAACAACAAATACTGGATGATTTGGTGCTGGTAATGGTGAGAGGGAAAGGAATGTTTTTGCGGATTATATTCCTAAAGGTTAACTCCCCATTCATCGGTTTACATATGGAGAAGAGCACTGAAGGACAAGTTTCATGCCCTTAGAAAAGAGTATTCCTAAATGTATGTTATCCTTAAGCCCTTTTATTGCTAATGGAGATGGGGAATCCTAGAAAGCAGGATGTGCTAGATATTCTTATGCAGAATATATTAGGAGACTGAAACTGAGCTTCAAACCATTGTGTCATGCTACTGAGAGCTACTGGGAGACTGAGGAGGAGAGCTCAGCAGTTTCTCCTGCCTCTTCCATTGCCATGTTGCTGTCTTTCAAAGTCAGGAACCTAAAGTCCTTCTCATTTTAGCACCCTTCTTCCAGTGACAAATAGTATTTCATTCTAGGGTTATTTCACTTGCCCTGACCTTACCATTAAAGCATGGGCTGATCAGTCTGGCTCCACTATGGCGTGAACAGCCGGTGAACAGCAAGTGCCTATAATTCCAAGGTAGGCAAAACCTGATGTCTGTTTTACATGGTAATTCAGAGTCTGATAACTCGTACACATGGATTCCTTAAACACAGGAAAGGAGGGTCTTCTCCAAAATCAAAACTTCTGAAATATAAGCCATCACCATTCACAACGAAACTCCATTCAACTTTCACAACTACATGAAATAAAAATATAGCATAAAAAATAGGAAAATCAACCTCACAAACTTTTGATTACTATACTAAGGCCCCAAGATTCAACAGCATCAAAGTGTGAGACTGGGCCATTCTTGACACTGTAGGAATCACAGGTATTTTTAAAAATAAATTGCAAAGTTGTATACTACATCAAAACTATTGAAAAGTGACATTGCTGCATCTTATTTTTTTCTGAAAGATGTGCAAGGTAGGTCAGGTGACTAAATCACTGCTGCACTGGTTTCAAAGAATAAAAAAAATAAAATTAGGACAGTACTGTAGAAGTCACTGTACCACACAGAAGTCAGCAGTCACTTTAATCATGGCTACATTTTGTCTATGCATAATATACAGGAGTGAACAGTAGAGGGTGTTAGCTTAAAGGAAAACTTGAGTTCACTGTATGGAATATGTCCTGTTTGCTACAATTTACAAGAACAATAAAAGTCAGGTCCTGGGAAGCCCAGCTGTGGCTCAGTGTAAATGGCACTAGGGAACCTGTCCATCATCCTCTTCAAGACCAAAGTAGAGAAATAAAAGAATTGCAAACAAAGCCCTCTTCCCACCTCAGGTCTTATACCACAAATTCTTTGTGCCCAAAAAGAGTACAACAGGGGTGGCTGTGGTATTTTGTCCCCTCGCATCATAACGATGCAGCAGGGCAAGCTCAGACCTCAGCTGGGCTCAGTCTGCCAGCACCATCCTTGTGGCCTCACTGCTGGGAAGGGCTTTGCCCAACTGGGCCTGACTGTGGAGCTTGGGGCTGGATCCTGCTGGGTGCTGGGCACCCATCACACAGCGTCAGCACCCTCCAGTCACAAACCCTCAGAAAGAGCTCTGGACCAGAGTTTTAGGGTTACTTACACATGTTGTGGGTTTTTCAGGAGCAGCAGATAGTTAAATCAGCAAGAAGTAAGCATTTTTTAATGTCTCCACCAGTGTCTGCCTCTTTAGGCACCTCAATGCAGCCCAGAGCATGCAATTGCACTGCCTCTGAGCCACCTTAGTAGGAGCCCCCGGCAGGGCTGAGCTCCAAGCAAATAGCCCCAGTGCTCTAATAAAAGAGAGAGGATCTGCCTTTCTTATCTGCTTTGCCACATTGATAGGAGAAAAGAGCCATGGAGGCTTCTTTCTTCTGCTAGAAAAGTATTGTTTGAACAAACATAAAGAGCAAATGTGTCAAGTACAAAATCAGGCCGGCAAGGGAGAATGGCACTGGGAGGGCCTGAAACTCCATGCACAGCTGAACCCACCTGTAGGTCACTAAAAGGTGCTATTTCCTCAGCCAGGACTCCTTTCTCTGTGTTGCCCAGCTGAAAGACCTGGCTTTGCCATCAGCAAGTTTCAGGATGGTAGTTATGTTAATGCTTTCATGTCATTGATGACTATTTTTTAGGCTTGAATGATTTTTCAATGTAACTTGCAGAATACATATACGTTCTTTTGGTGACTTTCCAAGCAGCAGTGCAGAAAAAGTGGTTTTAGTGTCATTATTCATGGCATGCCTTGGTACCAGTAAGTGTGCCTTTGTTTTTTAAAGCTTTCTAAGGGCAAAAGTATTTCTTCCACTCTTGGCATAATCAAGCAGATATAAATGGCAACAGATATAAACAGACAAACCTAAGCCCTTCCTGCAGTATTCATCGGAGGGAATGGCTTTACTGACAGGGCTCAGTGCTATTTTAGGGGCTGTGGATTATCTCACCCAGCATCTAGCAGCCAGACCAAATGAGACTTCCATAAGTCTTATGTCATATATGCCAGCCTGAACCAGATGTCTTGGAGACCCTTAAGTATCTCAGATACCACTGGACAGATGTGTCCAGGCACTGGGACCTCATGCTATTCATTTCAATTCTGTGTGTCTGAAGAGAAAAAAACCCAAAAAACAGAGAAAGGTTTTTAAAGTTCCTTAATTTACTTCCTCAGGAAGCATATTTATGACTACAATATTCATGAGCACCACATCTATATCCTGAATCACTGGATTTTCCTCCAGCTCAGCTCAATTAAATGCTAAATCGATATCCTGGACACACACATACCCCTCACCAAGTGTTTGCATTTAGATTTCAACTCTCAGATGAAAATTCTCAAGTGTGGGTCTTACCACTGACTTGGCTAACTTTGTTTTGTATGGTTTTGTTCATAAAAACCCATTTAGGTCACAAATGAGACACATTTTAAAAGCATTATATAATGATAAGTACCAGGTAACTATTACGGGAATTAACTGAAGTCATGTATATTTGTGTCTGGGGGCCCCAAAGTTATCTGGGGCCACTGCTGGAAAGATTAAAACTGCAGTGTCATTGGGCTCAGTATTATACAGCTTATAAGAAGCCCTTGTAGAAGTATTTGTACTTTAATTCAAGAAAAAAGGCAAAACAGCAATATATGTACATGTAGATACTATGTATAATAAAACTTTCATATTGATTACCTACTCCACCTGAGCTACTACATGAAAATTCTCACATTTGTCTTTGCCAGTTTCTGGGAAGGAGTGGAATTGACCGCTCAGCTTCTCCCTGACTCCTTTGAAGTTAAAAAGCGCTTTCCAAAGCACATACAAACCACATACACACAGGTCCACATATATGCAGGGACAAAAGTTTCAGTGGGAGACACAGTCAATGGTGGGAGGTGAGGAAAAATGTGTTCAGTGCTTTGGAATGCTCTGAACTTCAAGACTATTGCAGTCAGACAGTATGGGTTATGGTTAAAACTGGTTAGACCATTATTTGAATGCACTGATCTCTTTTTAAGCAATACAGAGTAGGTACACTTGGAAAATGGAGAAAAATGGACCACAAATTACTAGTCAACCATCAGTTTGTCACTATGAAAGTTCCTCTCGGTGGACTAGATTCCATCCTGCACAAAGTGCCACATTTATAGGAGGGAGGATGCCCCAAATGCCCACCAACTATAGAAAACAATGGGCCTTTGCTCTTTTGTGCCATTTAGAAAGCACATCCTCTTAAGCTTTTCTCTTAAGTGTAACCCTTTTCTCTGTGGCAGTAAAATACACAATCTCCTGCTGCTCTTGCAGACAGAATTAAGCAGATCTATGGTATAAAAAGGAGAGAGAAGAGGCAAAGAAATTTAATTTTGACAGGGACGACATGAAGGAAGTCTATGTGTCGCTTTTGTGCTCAGGATGAAAGCACACAGTGACAGCATATAGCTGCTCTTTGACCACAAGGGCTGGCAGAGCTGCTTGGGACTAGCAAGCACAGCACCACTTGTCCCAGCCAACGCTAACATGGCTAAATGCATTTAGCCATATATTTAATTAAGAGAACAAACAGACCAATGCTCAGCTGCCAGCACTGCAGGCATACTCACAATATAATTGTCTGAAAACATATTTTTAAATTCATGTGCCAAAAAATATTTAAGCACTTTGTACCAAGCTGTCAAGTTGAAGCGCTGCCTCTTCCTTGGCAAGGATAGGTCTGAATTTCCTTCGTGCTGTAAAGCAGCTGCATAAAAGGAGGGTTGATGGCAAACCTTGGCAGGTACTTGTGAAAGATTTTTTCTCTGCTGATAAACCTCTTAGAATATATCCACAGTCAAGTTACATATGACCCCACGTCACCAGTCTTGGTGTAAATGAAAAACTGGCCAGTAAGTACCTCAATATGCTTCTGCTCAGAAAAAAAATAGATACCTAAATAAGTACTGAAAGCCATAACACCCTGCCTTGGTATCTAGTCTGCAACCATTCTGTGACTTAGGTATTCAATCCAACAGCATCTTGCCTTTTTATGGGCAACTCAGATTCCGTATCCATGACCTCCTACAACAGCAATCCCTACAAAAACTTGCCTAGCCCCTGTGTTTTGTATGCTTATTTGTATATTTCCATTTTTTAATACTTTAATACGCCTAGCAAGGGCAAAGCTCTTTCAGTTCAAGGTGACTTTCATGTTAGATCAATGAAAACAACAGGAAAGAATAAACAGGCAGCATCTGTGAGTGGTAAATGAATGCAGTATGTGTGAAAAGACTTTCAGAACAAAGCCAGGCTCTGCAGACAGGCAGAGAAGATGAAAAATGTGAAGAATAGTAGAAATAAAACAAAACATTTTCAGCTATATTCCCCATCTGTATTCACCACATTGCCTGAATTCACTCCCCACACACAATTCTTGGTAAAAGGTTTTTTTTTTCCATTTTAGCCATGGAAAGTGAGTAGACTTACAGAGAAGGCTGAGGGGCGACCTTATCAATGCTTACAAGTATCTCAAGGGTGGATTGAAGGAGGAGGGAACCAAACTC
>JAOXNO010000001.1:141297017-141331372 GCA_028565335.1 Limnodromus scolopaceus
TGGATGCAGTCCTGAGTGGCATGCTCTGACATGCTCTGGGTAGTCCTGCCTTGGCAGGGGAGTTGGACTAGATGATCGCTATGGTCCCTTCCAACTCCAAAAAAATTCAGTGAAATTCAGTGAAATACGGAAATGGTGATTCTACAGATTGCTGGTATGTAAGGACATCACGCCCCATCAGAAATCACCACTCATAGAATCATAGAATCATAAAATCATCTAGGTTGGAAGGGACCTGTAAGATCATCGAGCCCAACCATTAACCTAACACTGCCAAAACCACCATTGAACCACGTCCCTCAGCACTACATCTACATGTCTTTTAAATACCTCCAGGGATGGTGATTAAACCGCTGTCCTGAGCAGCCCATTCCAATGTTTGATAACCCTTTTGGTGAAGAAATTTTTCCTAATATCCAGTCTAAACCTCCCTTGGCATACATCCTCTTGTTCTATTGCTTGTTACGTGGGAGAAGAGACCGACTTCCATCTCGCTACAACCTCCTTTCAGGTAGTTATAGAGACCGATAAGATCTCCCCTCAGCCCCCTTTCCTCCAGGCTAAACAACCTCAGTTCCCTCAGCTGCATCTCATATGACTTGGGCTCTAGCCACCCCACCAGCTTCATTGCCCTTCTCTGGACACGCTCCAGACATGTTCCTAGCAAACACAGTCCCATTTCATCTCAGCAAGCAGGGAGACTAATGCTCCACAGACTAAAGGGCCCCATACTGCCAAGGTAGACCCTGCAATAGCTCTGCCAACACCATGCCTGGAGCACAGGCATGGCAGTGGCACTGTTGCACCACGTATTGCACCAGCTGCGGCTGCAAGTAGATGCTAACAGCACAATCCAAGGAGGACGTAATGCCAATGATTTAATCTGAGGAGAACGCTGAGCTTGAAAAGTCAGCTTCCGCAAGTATTTATGACTTACTGCTGACCCGGATTTTGTTTTCAAGTACAAGCAACCAAGCTCTGCTTTACCTCTGAGCCTGCTAGCAGCAGTGTAGCTCTCGTAGAGTGGGGTGGCTCCTAAACCACTGCAGGCTGCTTATCGCCAGGGCTGATCAATGCACGCTCAGCGCTGCAATAGCCACCTTCATGGGGCTCCTGGTTGACTTCGGGCACTGACAAAGCTGTTTGCCTGGAAATGTTATAAAAGATAAGGGGGAGAGGCAAAACAAATGCAACCTATATGTGAAGTCAGATGTGCCACACTGCATACTCAAAATACATGCCAAGGTTAGGGAGAACTTGACTGGACCTTGTGAGCCCTTGGGAACAAAGGTTGGTACAGGTTTGAATAAGTCTGATCTGTATCTTTAGAGCAAAACCAGGGAAGCTCTGCCAGGCTGCTCAGGTTAGCCTTGAGTTTTAGAGTTCTGCTGATCCTGAAACTCACAGCTGGACCTCAGGGAAACAAAGGTGTTGGAATTAGCCACAGTCCTAAAATCAAAAGCCTTCCATCTAAATCTACCTTAACTACTCCTATGAAATTCAATGACAGTATTTTTTTTAAACTTCTGAAACTGAGGACAACAGTCTCAAGGCAATGTCACAGAAGAGCCACTCAGATACTGGGGAATAAATGGGTCAATGAGGTCAAAGGCAAGTTCTAGGAATGAAAAAAAAGGCCACCTTGGCAAATGAGGTCCTGTAAAACATCACCATATTTCTTCTTATGGCGACATAAACAATGGTTGACTGGAAAACCTTGTATGTACCTCTTCATAACCATTTCTCTCCAGATGAAAGGCTATTTCCAGAGGAAAAATACATAAGCAGTGTGAGGAAAAGTTCTGGAATATTCCTGCCTCAGCAACTTTCCTGAAAACTATGGCATCTCCTGTCCTAAACCTCCATCCCACTTTGGCCTTCTTTCCTCTGCTGGAGACACATAACATAAAAAAGAGGCATGCAGGGATCTCTAGCCTCCATATCACTGTCTGACATAGACAAAAATCAGCTTACAGTCACAAAACTGGGCTCAAGACCAGTGCATGCAGGTAGCTGTGACTACATGTCTCAGCCTATGTCCTGAATTTCCTTACATCCAGTCCACAAAAGCCTCAGATCACAAAAGATCATGTGGAAAACAGGGAGGCAGAGAGGCGGTTCTACAGATGTCACAGAGTTACCTGGGGAGGAAACTGTCTGGAGCAGGGAGTGCCACTGAAGATGGATGATTACCTGTTCTAAACCTGATAAGAACCAAGATGTGGGGCAACTTTCAGTGGAAGAGAATTTTCAACTGCCAGCTCTGGGAACCCAACCTTAAGAGCTGGTTGGAGTGGAAGAAGAACTGGGCAAAAAAAGCTGGTGTTTACTTTAGGCCACAGATGCGTTTGTATTTGTTTGCGTCTAACCTTTTCTTTCAACACAGTAATTAGAAGACCAAGCTTACAATGTGCTGCAATCAACCTTCACATGGTTTTGCCCTTCAGCATGTTTTCTACTAAATTGGAACCTTGGTACTACTGAGCCCGTTTGAGGTGTGTCTCTCCAGAAGCAGCAAGGCTTCCTCAGCAACCTCATCTCGTGACTTGGTTAGGGACACTTGCTTAGTGCTGTTGGCCTGGCTCCAGGCCCAGCGTGAGGAGGACCGTCATTGTTAACTGCTTGGTTTTGAAGAGTAGCCAGCATAAGCCTGCAACCTTTTCTGCCAACCACCCCCTCCTCCCAGGAGAAGCATCTCACAGCTGGGGGGAAAACCTCAGGTTTGATGCTAATACCTACATTTATCAACAGTAGGTAGTTACAGGTAACCCCAGATGCACTTGGAGCAGCATGAATGTGTGATTAAGAGCAGCTATGTGATCTCTCATGGCGTCATTTATCAAAGGACTGAGCCCTTTGGAACTCAGTTGTATTTATGCAGCAGCCAAGCTAGCAGTGTTCTCACTAGACAAGAAAGGAATCATAGAATCAACAAAACATTTAGGTTGGAAAAGACCTTTAAGATCACCAAGTCCAACTGTAAGGAAATAGCCATGGAGGAAAAGGTTCTTTGCATACCTGTGCAGATTGACTCAAAGTTTCCTATATAAACTTTTTTCCATGAAGCTGCCTTTATACACGGAAGATAGGACATTGATCTGATTTCATGGTTCCACAACAGAGTAGGAGGTTACTGATAATTTTCTAAAGGAATTAAATCTCAAAAACTTTTCCACTTCCTTCAGCTGGTCTCATAAAAGCCTTTATACTTGTTTCCCCTTTATCCTCGCTTCCCTTGGACCTCAGGAGTTTCATGATCACACTACCAATGTGACAGTTAATTAGCAGGTTTTCTCTTCCTACACTTTTGCTCAACTGAGCAGTCCCATAAAAAACACCTTCTTTACCTTCTTATGCAGCACCAATGAATGCGTGTAATGCTGAATGTCAGGGACCAAGTCCCAACCCCTGGGGTCCAGAGTTTGATCCAGCAAGACAAATACAGTTGGGGGTGAATATAACTTTTTTCTTTTTGTTGTTTTTATTTGTTTGTTTGTTTTATAGGCTATCTTTCTGTATCAAAAAGAAATAGAAACGTGGGGGGAAGTGAATAGGGCAAGTAGCATCTTAGTGGTTGGAAAAGAATCACAAAGAAGTCTGAGCACAGCCTTGGCCAGTCCTAAAGCCCACCACTGCCAACTTTGCATGAGGCTGTGCAAGGAACCAGCAACCTGGATTTTCAGTGATCTGGTTATGCTCTATTGACAGAGCCTGAAATTAGGCTGTCCTGGTCAAGCTCAGCCATCTGGCAAATCTAACTGGAAAATTCATCTTGTTGACAGACTGCTAGAATAATAGTTGCCTCTTTAAAACAAAGCAGTGGAAAGAAGCAAGCATATGAAAGTATAACCTCCTGAACATCTGCAGCACAGTGCGGAACTCAGGACAGAGCTTGTGTTGTACAAACGGACCAACAAGGAACATTCCAATGAAAATAATAAATCATCCTGACAATCTCCAGGCTTAACGCAAAGCAATGCAACAAAGCATTTAACCAAACTCAGGCAGGAAAAAAGTTTTGTGGGCCACAGTAGAGAAAAGTAATAAATGTGCACCATGACAGGTGCTTCTTCAGGTCAGACTGCACACCCAGAAAGGACCAGTGAAATGGATCCTTAATAACAAGTGAAAAGGGAACTCATTCATCACCATCCATATTTCTATAATATATCAATCTTTAAACGTAGCTTGTCTAAGGACCAACAATGATTGATGATCACCCTTTATGCCAAAGATAAATTTGCCATTCAGACTACCTGTGCTGCCAGTTTTGATCCTGTGCTTGGTTAACATTTCTGTTTGTATTTCTCACAAAGTTGTATTGCACCCAGTGGAATGTTAAGGGAACTTCAGACATTTTTTCAAGGGAATACCAGTCTTCGTCACTGTGGGGTGCTGTACAATCTATCTGCACATAATTGACCAATATGTACTTGCAAAATTAGCCCACGCTCCATTCTGTTCAGGTCATTGGAATTGCACATGTTCAGCCTCAAACACACAGTAGTCACAAGAGACACAGGTGAGATGGTCATGTCAATGCTGAATTAGTCTGATTGAGATCTATCTTCTGCTCTAAAAATGTGAGCTGTTCCAAAGTTCATGTGATTGAAAGCTGTACTTGAGGGAAAAGTAGATTTTCTGTTCAACGAACTTTTCATTGAGATATCTTTTCTACCCAAATTTATAGGGCTCTTCTGTTCATTAGTAGTGCCATTTCCTCCAGAAAACCAAGCTGTTCATATCCACTGTAGAAATACTTCTTCCCAGTTATCCTGGCCTAAAATATCATGGATGCTGTGGTATAATGATATCACTTCCAATTTTTCCTCTGGGTAGAACAGATGATTCCCTATAACAGTGACTCCCTATAACCAGCGACTCTGTGTGTGTGCCAGCACCATTTTCCAAGAGAAAACTCCAGAACATCATGGAATAAGTAAGGAGCCTGAGCTTCAGAACAGAAGGTAACATGAACTACCCCAACTGCAACTTCCAGAAAAGACCATTTCAGAATTACAGTTTTCCCCAGGTTTGAGTCTTCCCTGAATGAGGCTAGGCAGAAATTTCAACAATCTCTCTCATCCCACTGAAGTATCCTGGCTGCAAGGTCATTCTCCACAAACTCCATAATTCTCCTTTACTAAATATAAATATCTGTATGCCTTTTTTTTTTTTTTTTGCTCGACACTGAGACAGAAACGGGTAACAAAACCCTTAAAATTTTCCCAAAACTGGTATCTCGGTGTTGTCCTGGGAAATACTTTTCTGCACAGACAGGGGGTAGCATTTTCCTGTCCAAGTGTACACCTGAAGTAGCTGCCTAGAGTAGGCACTTGTAATATGCCTAAAGTGCCTGAGAGGAGATGTCTAAAATATATCCTCAAAGACTTTGTTTGCCTCCACTGACTACACAAATACTTTTTTTTTTATACTCTCTCCTGAATGATGGCATGAGGCTATTCTCATTTCAAATTAATGGCTGTTAAAAATGTGAAGCACAGACAGAGCAGGGCTTGAGATTTTCAGTGTGCTTGTATATAGAAGCACAGCCAGTAGATCAAGCTCAAGAGAAGCAGGGTATTAAGTATGGTACTTGTAGTTCTTGTACAGCAGGGAACACCCATTCATCTGAAAATGATGAAAATAAATTTCTCCTCCTCTGGTAGCTCTTTGAGATTTGGGAATAAGTACCACAAGCAGCTTCAGGTGTTGTCTCCGCACTGGCCTCAAGGGAGACTCTACCAGCTTTGCCATAAACCAAATGTGATCTTCCTGCATCTGTAAAATCCAAACAGAATGTTTTACGCACTCCATTGTACTGGGAATCTACTGCAGAAGAAAAAAGGATTAGCAACATAGAAAGACCTTTGGTGGGAGCTGAGTATTTCACAGTGTTTGGGAAGTCTTCTGTTCATTGCTGTCTCTTTGAGATGTCAGGGCCAAAAAGTCAATGCTCTTGCCATGCTTCAATTACATTGTGCTAAGTGAATTATTTAGAGCTCAGAAGAAGCGTGCTGCAATGAATTAGAGATCCCCCATTGAAAGAAGGCACTTCCTCACTATTATCCCAAATGGACACATATACATAGAAAGACCATAAGAGAAGCTGTATGGTAAAACATCTGGGTTCCAATCAACCCCAACTTAGAATATTCTTTCTTGAGCAGAGGAAATATCTTCTGTATTTCTGTACCATTCACTTTGCCACTGATGGAAATTATTTCCCCATGTATCTATGCAAAAGTCTCCCTAACAACATGCAGAAATCTATTCTTAGCCACAGAAATGTCCTTGGCTCACCATATCACTGCCTCTGTCAGGGCCCTAGAGTCCCTGGGTACAGCTAGTAGAGCACCCTGTCACTGCCATTTGAAATCTCCAGTAATTACGTTACACGCTAGGCATCCAAAGGAGCCAGGACAGCCTTACTGTCTTGTAAGATGAAATTGTCCCTATTAGTCTTTGTTTAATCATGCAGCAATCTTTAATATTTGTTAATTAATTCAGAAAGATATGTGGAAGGTAATAATGAAGCAATATTAATCTAAGAATAATCTTCATCTGAAAAAGACATGTAAAAAGAGAGTATCAAAGCATGGAGGAGGTAACAAAGGGCAAAAAAAAAAGACCTGAGATATTACTGCTACATCAAAGCAGGAGAATATCCTAGCAGTCAGATCCAGTTATAAAAGTGTCATTTATCTGAAACACAAAAAAAGGTCTGTGATTAAATTGGCTATCATAAAAGCTGGAATTCACAGAATAAAAATGTACCACTAGATTACAATATATACATGTGTATACATTTATTGGCCACCTTCTGTTTCTGTTTGGTTAAGTGTATTTTTTCAACTTCGTTTTACCTCAAAGGTAAAGATGAATACATACCTCTGCCTGGAAATTGCATGGGTATCTAAAGTCATGCTTGTGAGAATCTTTAACATCCAATCACCTTGATATGCCAAAAAACATTAAGAATCTATCTTCACCTTCCTAACAGAAAGCCCTAGACAACCATACAGTTGTGTCACTACATCCACAAGTCATACTTCGGTTGAGGTGAGGATATAAAGAGCTAAACACACTACATTCTCCTGACTCTCTGTCATTTCAAATGTCATGTCTTGGACAGCAAATATCACATTAAATTTGTTAGAGACAGAAAATGAATCTTTATTTGGATTTTTTTTTTTTTTTACTGGGTTCAGTCACCTATCTGTTATTTGGGAGCTAAGGGTAGAGATGCTTCTAAATGTGTCTAGATGTAATTCCTGCTTTTGTTTGTAATACCATAACACTGAAGCAATTCCTCTGCCTTCAGAGTAGCACTGGCTTTATATCCAGTATCATAGAGAAGAATTCAACAGTCTAACCCTGTGTTACTAAGAAGTTAGTCTTTAAGGGCAAAGCACCTCATCTGTGTTCTCATGGGACAGTCCCCATCAGTGGAAAAGCTTAGGACAGATACATATAGAAGTCAGCATCAGTGGAAAACCAGGTAGGTTCCCTGCAACAGGTCTTCCGAGATGCCTGGCAAACTGAGTCTGTGAAACAGGAGTTTTGAAAAAAGGCATTTCTAAAGAAAGACCCATGGTTAATAAATCAAATAAGTCTACTGCAAACAAAGGATATTAAGACAAAACAATTTTCCACTTTCTCTTCTAATATTGATACTTTTCAGTAGCACAACTGAACTGACACTGCTTTTCTTTCATACCTTCAAAGAAAGTCTGAAAAATCATAAATAATTTAGCAATAACTAGTCAGTTTATTTTTTATTCAAGAAAGAAAATTTCAGTTACAGGTGCTAAAATTTTTTCCTATCTGCAGCCTCATCTGTTCCTCACAAACTCCTTCATCACATACCCTTAACGTGGCTTCCTTTGCTCTGCACCATGCTGCTGACGCTGTCTTGCCAATCCTTGCTGCTCCATGTTGACTCTAATAACTCTGGTGATGTTGCTTTTACCAGGCTCTGGAGACTTTTCTACAGCTGGACTGTGCAAACAACTGGGATGTTTTGGTGAGCTGGGAGCTGAAGTACTCAGAGACTGTGAAGTTTGATGCCTTGATGAACACCCGGATGATGAAGTGGAGAATGAAGATTCTAGGAGCGAATAGATAACCTTTAGTTAGAGAAAAAATTAACCCACCTTGGGTGTAACAATTCAACACCACCCCAACACACACCCTGAAATTTATCATGGAACAAATGACTCCATGAGTATGGTAACAGAGCAACAGTGTTGTGAAAAGAGGCTTTTCACTGCTTTCCTTTTTTGCTCTCATCCTCACAAGTTCAAATCAGTCTCCTTTTAAGTATTGCCATTTTCTAAGCTTGTAGCTGTTGTTATTCACATGCCAACCTTTGTTCTTACTCTTCCTCAGGGATCATCTTTTAGCCACTGCTGGGGACAGGATCCAAGCTGCATGGACCTCTGTCTGACCCAGTACAGCCATCTGTACCATATCTTCTCTGGTTTGCTATTAACAATACTGTGTCACTGAAAAGTCACTTTTTACAATCATATCCAATGACACCACCAACTACTAGGCACTCTTCTGGCACAAAATTATGACAATCATAACGAATGATTGGCAAAAAAACCCAGAAGCTGGAGGAAAAATGAGAGAGAATAAAATATGAAGAAACAAAGTAAACAAAATCTTATACTCTATTTCGCTTCATGTACTCCTTTAGGGGGGATTTGGGGGTTTAAAAGGATCATATAAGGAACACTTGTGTAGTAAAAAACAGAACTGTGGGAAGCATCTGAAGAATAAAGATATGACATACAGGGTGGGGAAGCAACAACACAGATTGAATACATAAAGAGTATGAGATTTAAGTATGCTTAGTTTTAGGAATGCTGGTCATTCATAGCTACCACTGAAAACCCTGAAGCTGAGGGTTTAAAAATCAAAAGCATGCCTCTGAAATTTGTCTCACACATGCATAACAGCAGCACTTAGATGCACAAAACGAACATTCTGATTCTTCTTGGGCAACCTAAGAGACAGGAATCTGGAGTTCACCTGTGTGAGGGTCAGGAAATTTCTTGACTGTATCCTATAAGATGACAGTATCTGTTTGCAGTACAAAAACATTGCTGGAATAAAATACTGAAAGGTATTGTGGCCATAGTGCTACCTTGAATGAAATGAAACATGCACTGGTAAATGAGTGTTCCCCATCACACACAATTCACCGTTTATTTTCTTTACCCACTCGCATGTGCCCTCTATGTACATTCCCAAGATGCTGAAAGAAACCATTCTGGTCTTGCTCCCAGAATCTGGACAGAATTGCCCTTCCTCTCCACCCTCAGATACCCCAACAGATGCCTTCTTCACCAATGGAATTGCACTTTCTTCCCTTGCACATCTCCGTGTTTCATTCATTATGGGGAAAGAGACAGGAAGTGTAAGACATTTTCCTCTTTTGATGAGTAGAGACCCTGACAGAAGAGAGAGTCATTTAGGCCAAGTTGTGACATGCTATCGACAGAAAAACAAAAGCTAAATCTGGAGGCTGTTGGGGAGCCCTTAACAACGCACAGCTGCAGTAAGGAACAGATGCAAGCATAGCTGAATTGACATCAACTGCTTATTAAACAAGCCATGACCAACAGATGGGAACACTGCTTTATTATGATAGCCTTCTCCAAACGCTGAATGAACTAACTGGAAAATGAGATTGGAAAACAAGTGGGTGCTAAAAATGTGAAATCCTACTGTGGGAAATACAGCTAAACCACTAGACTGCCAGGTGCCACAGCTGTTACACTCTTGAACCCTATTCAGGGGAACTAGATTTGCCACAGAAAAGGATAGAAAATGATCATTTTCAAAGGTCTCCCACCTACTCCACATTGGCAGTTATAGTAATTATCAGTGCAATTACTTCCAGTCACATCTTATTAAAAATTAAAAAGCAGACTTGGGCTCTGCTAGCTATGATTTGCTAGTGCATCAGGCAATGCAGTCTGTCACTGTGTATCATACATGTACTTCACTCCAGTTTTTTTTTTCTGATTTAGTTTTTCACTAGATCACCATTTTGGAAAATCAGCAAGAAAATCACATGAAATGAACATTGATTTCAGGCATTACCGAACAGAGGGAAGACTAGAAAGACAGGGAGAAGAATTTTTCTATAAAAACAAATACATCTTTTTTAAAGTATCTATAAAAACAATTATTGCAATAACCAACAACGGATTTAAGTATTGATAAACTTGTTCAATCTAATAGTATTATTCAAGTTACTTACACAAAGAATCATGAGCCCACTAACAGCCAATGGGAATTTGCCAGGACTTCATTCACTCTCTTATAAACATACAGAGCTAACACAATAAGAGCAGCAACCATACATGTTAAAAAATTAATGTGTTAAAGATAATAGTTCTGGAATAAATAAGACAAAATTACACATCAAAACAATAATGAAGCTAATATACACTAACTAGCTAACACAATTACTAAATCTTTATTCACTCCTGTTAAAGCTGTTTCCCTAAGTGGGAACAACAGGATCAGGTTGTTGATTCCTCCTAACAACCAGGAATATTTTAGTTGAGCACAAACCAAACTACAAACATTCCAAAATGCTCCATTATTTCATGCAGGACCCACAGCTCTGTGGAAGTATAAGGCTTCATGTACATACAAGGCTTCATCAACCACCCATATAAGAGTGATGTAGCTGAATCCACTGGGCGATGGTGATTCAAGGTCAGGACTATTTACTTCCTCACATAACAGACAACTGTTATATGAAGCCAGCAGAACTGTAGGAAGAAGTGTTGATTAACACATGGAGTAGTCACAAAACACAGCCCAATCAGCTTACTAAAAAAATATATATTTATCTGGAGAGTTCATAAGAAGTGGCAAGACAAACCCTTGGAAATGAAATGTAGGAATTGCTGATGGCACTGAATGCTTTTAATACATTACACACATACTAACATTCACAAAAAACTATTGTGCATAAATATGAAGAAAAACTTTTACTTCAGGCAAATAGATCAGGACTACTGAGCTTTTTGAAAGTTATTCAGGTACAAGATATTACAAGGAAGAGAATATATGAGAAGATTATGCATCTTTCAGATAAAACAGTTCTCAGTTTAACAGACTGCTTTTAGAAATCTTGAAGAAATAAGTTTAACCTAGTTACTGTAAAAGATATTTACTACCAAAGTTATTAGTTTTAACTATTAATGGTATTTATAGGTATTCAGAACATTTCTTTGAGATGCTGACTCTATTTTAAAACAATGTGCCTTTGTTACAAATACTCAAGAAGTATTGGAAACAACTACAACAAAAATCAGATAAGGGATCACTCTGATGAACACTTGTGTATGCAGCATACAAAGGGCAATAATGAAGATTTCAGGGTTATATAGGTGTCTGAAGATGAAGATAGGGTGTTTCAGCTCATCAGTGCTTCTGCAATTTAGGCTCCTGACTTGAATATCCAGCCTTCTTTGAGCATTATGAAAACTTCTTGAAGGGTAGGTACCTAAGATTTTCAATATCTGGTCCGTAGAGACTAACTGAACAATTCTATAGCACAGTAGAGCTTTCCAACACCTCACTCATGCTATTCAACACTTATTCATATTGATATAATTAAACATGACAACTTCTGAGGGTAAATATTAACCCGTATAGGTGAATCTCACAAACTTGGTCCTCAGCACATATTGGACTGCCAGGCAGTAAGTGTAAATTAACAGTTCATACTAGACCTGAACCTTGAGCAGAAGGAAAAAACAATGGTAGGCAAATTTTTATTCTTTACTGTCTTCACCCTTTAAAATTATGTCCAGTATTAACACCATTAAAATAGATGTGTATGTCAGGGGTCAAGTAGCACATTCGATATAATTTACAAAATTATATATACAAAATGCTGTGAAATAATTAGCATAGCTTGAAAATGGGACAAATATCTACACCCAGAGAGGATAAATACACAATCACATACAGAGATTGGATAGTTATCTGACAAAACTGTGAGCATGACCATACAGTCTTAGTTAACCTCTTCATCAGCTCTCTGACTTTCTCTTACACACAGAGGATATCAAAATGAAAATACACTTAAGCTTAAAAAACATCATATTCAAAGTGCATGGTGTCATCAGAAGAGGACAAGGTTCCCTCTGTAGTATGTTTGACCTGCATACCACCTTGAAATCTTGTTAGAGTCTCGATAGAGTACTATGAGATTGTTAAAGCTAGGCAGGATTCAAATGCTAGATAGCCACTGCTCTCACTTAGTATTTCCTTCAACCTGCATGGAATCAGTAACAGGACTTGCTGGTCACATTCTGACCAGGCCATTCCAAAAATGCAGTGGCACCACAATACCCATTATAAGCAATGTAAATGGAATTTGCAGACAATCTTTAAAAGATGAAGTGAGAACATAGAAGGAAAGTCCAGAGAAGCCAAATCAAGTTGATTGACAAAATTATGACTGAGTGAGTCTATACTCCACTGCTTCTGGAAGTAAATAATTAATGCGGATGTTGAGAACATATTTAGTACAAGGAGGTACAACTAGCAGGTATGGAAAAAATCTTGTTATTTTTCTACTGACAGTAGGATTTTTTAAATGAAGAGTTGAATGTGGCATGTAATGGCACACCTACACTGGCACAGGTCTCTACTGCAGAGTGACAGGGAGTATTAATACTGATGTCAACTTTAAGCTAGCTCAGACGCTAAAAGCTCTTTAACTGCGGAAGCATTGAGCTCCATATGCAATAATTTAATGCCTGCAATATAGACATACCTTTAATCTAATAAGTAACAAACAGTAGAGGTACTGGAACTGGTACTGGTACTCTGCTTACCAGCAGCTACTAGGATTGGTGTTACTGCATCTTTACTGTTACTATGAATGTTAGGGAAATGAAGACAGCACATGCTGGAACATGCTTTGTTTAGTTCTTCCCTTTGTTGTGGAAACAGGTGCTGAGAATGATTAGTGTGAAGAATGGTTTCCAAAGGAGGTGAAAGAACCCCATCACAAAGGACATGTGAAAGCATCCAGAAAAGATAATGCAGAACCCTTGTTCCTTGTGTGGGGATAAACTAAAGACCCATCAGATCTGTTTAATCCCATAATATTTATGATTTTCCAGAGCTACTTCTTTACCTTCATTGCTAGGCAGTGAATTTCTTTCTCTCTGTTTTACATTCCTTCTGGAGACAAACAAAACATCATCAGAGTCTGACATCCTCTCCCTGGGATGTCTTTTGTCTTCAGCTCTCCTCTTCTTTTTCTTTTTTCCCCTATCTTCTTTTACAATAGTTTCCTTTGCTTCTTCGCCTCTTTCATCTTCCACAGATGAGTGAGGATAGGGCTTTGTGGCCTCTCTGTCCAGGCTAGAAAATCAGAGAAGGAGATTCACTAAGATAAAAGCCCACATATCATATACTATTTTAAATCCTTTTTTATAAGACATAGATTTCTCTTTTTCCCCCACCTCCCAGTACTAACAAGAGAAAGGCTTATCACACCCTTGACCATTTGACAGGGCTATAAATGTCTTACAATTCAGCTTCCTTTTTATTTATAAAATAAGTAAAGAAGAGCCTAAAACACAGCATGCACAGTTTCACTCTCTTATTTCTGTAGATACTGTATATCTTGCTAGATTATTGCATACAATGTTTCCTCTTAAAAAAAATCTGGATGGTATTCCTGCTATCTCAATTCTAATATGATTCAGCAAGAATTCATACCCTTAGTATCCTTCATAGACAGTCCATCCCCAGCCCACTCTTAAGATTTCTAAAATTTGTAAAATAATTATGAAGCAAAACACAGTTACAGGTGTCTCCTTTCACTGCACTAAGGCCCAAATTATCAGAAGTGCTTTGGTAACTAAAATTGAAACAAATATTTAGGCACCCAGCTTTGCTGACAAGAGAAAGGCTCCGTCTCTGGCCCCTAGTTCTGTCTACCTCTTGCGGCCCCAAAAAGGATTTGGGCAAAAATTGTCTTTTATGGTGTGGACCCAGAGCCTGTGGTGTTTTACTTTGTGTATGGAATTTGTTAGTTACATTTGCAGACTGCTTGTTCTGCCATAAGTCTTTATTACCACTGTGATGGTAGGAAAACACCCCAAACAGATGTTAGCATCCATTATTAAAATTATGAGAGCTATATTAGTACCTCTAATGATTAGTGGATGAAGCATGACCCCTAGTACACACCAAATAAACATCAAAAGACAATCCCAAAGAACCCAGAGCTAAAGATTTATCCAAAGTATTGTAATACAACATCTGTGTACACTGTGGACTCCTTGGCAACAGGGGACCCTGGGCTATCCCTTTTACTTTTTAGTCCCTTACTTCTACAAGGCTTAGCACACAAAGATTGTATCTTTTTGAGCTTCTAATATTGCATTGCATTCAAACTTCTTGTTTCCTTTCTGATTAAATCATGCTTCTATTTCGTTTCTATCAACAATGTCAGCATGTTCTTGTTATATCTGCATGCACTAATGAACAATATGCTGCACTGTTCCCCTCTGATAAGTATGATATGGAAGGTAGGCATCTATTTTAGAATATAATAAATAATAAGTTTCAGTGCAAAGCACACTTCCATTTCCCCTGAAAGGCAGGAGCTCTACTGGAAATTCCAATTCAATCTGGGCTGGAGCACTGCCATCCTAATATTTGTAAGTGATTAACATGCAACTAATGAAACACAGTTGTTTGATGGCTTTGAACGTATACACCTCCTCACAAAAGCAAAACAATCACTCAACACGGCATAGTGGTTACATAAAGAAACAAATATAAAGTAAAATCATGGACAGTACCAGCTTTTTATGATGCAGCTACAGAGTTAATGTAAGTCAATGCCCAGAAGAGGACGTTATGTATGTCTATGTGATACTAAAGTGACATGTTAAGCAGCAAGAAAGAAATGAGATTTCACTTTACAAGTACATGGCTTTACAGAGAACTCAAAACATACTTGAGAGTGTTACAAGCAGAAGATAAACATTCTGAATTAGTAAACGCATTGTAAGGGACTGTATATTCAGATCTTACAAAGCCATCTACTGTAAAGAGTTACAGATCCAAGAAGTAGGAAACTTAAAAGACCCTTAATTATAAATATATAGCACCAGGCTTCTATTGTTAATTCTTGAAAAAGAGACTAAAAATTCAGCAGAACCAGATATGATACATAATGTGGAAAAAGATGAAGATAAATATATTGCAGTACACGATAAAGTTGGGAATGTGAAAAAGAAGGTGCTGTGATTCTGACAGCAGAATTGTGGAATATTGTGGATCAGTAGTGATCACCAAGGTTTTTATTGGCACACCAATGCACTTCATCTGGGTACCTGGGGATTAGGCCTATGCTGCCAATACGCTAAAAATTTCTATTTATGTAGTTTATCCTATGCCAACAGAGGACCCTGGGAATCCCAAAGGCTCAAATATGTCTAGTTCAGGGCTGTAAGTGGGTATTTAAGTTAAGAGAGTCTCAGCTTTAGATGCTCAGCTCTCTCTGCCATTTCTTATTAGCTGTTTTACACATTTCACTGCACTCTGGGCTATAAACCTCAACATTCAAGATACATCCACAGAGCCAAAGCATCTAAATCGCATGAGCTGCCAAATGCTCAGATGTCACTGCTCTGAGTCCCACATCGTCCCTTTGTGTATCCGGGCCTTGGTGTCCTTAAAACACTAGCAATCAGATGTAAGTAATAGCATTTGAAATAGCATTGTTTGGAGGCACTTGTTCCTTTAATGGGGGTAATGTGAGGACAATCTGAATAGTGCTATCCTCAAAAATAGAGACTTTTTGCAGTAAAAATATTGTAATTTCAAATATGATGGTTTGTTTCTGAAATCTACATCTGCTGCAAGAAAAAACAGAAATGATGTAGTGAAAACTTCGGACATTAAAGCAAATGTAAGACATTGGTATGCTCAATCAGTGTGCTTGCAAAATCTATGCTCTATTCCAGGTCATGCTAGAAACTGTTTTAGTTTGGTTTAAAGGGGATAAAATGAATGCCTTAACTGAGAGTTGATTATTTTGTGCCGTGGCAACAATATTGTTTGGAATATTTTATTTAGATTTCATTAATTTAATTTCAATCATCTGCTCTACAAACTGGCCAGTGCATTTATAACCAAATCAGTGTTCACTAGCTGGAAACACTTTATAGAAATTCACAATTAATATGACTCCAATATGCAGTTTCACATACTCTTTTACCCAGAGATGTGCCAGATTTGATATCACTTCATCTAAAATTTAGAAATAATAAGTACATTTATTTCTCATTTGCAAAAATTCAGTGCATTGATTTCAGTCACTTCTCCAAAGAATTCCTCTGTTTTCCAGTGAATAACTCAATTTTCTCATCAATTGTACTAACAACAGTAAGTCAGCTTGCCAATAAAGTCTGTTTGGAGAATTAATATTAAATTTTATATCAAAGCACTCAGTCATGAAACAAAGCATGTAGAATAGAAGCCACTATTATTGTTTATGTGTTTAGTCACATCTTTTCTTAATAAGGTTTAGAATTTAGAATATAATCCAACTCAATGGAAGGGAAAGACTTCCACTGATTTTGCTGGAACTCAGCTCAATTATATATATGCCTCTTTTCAACTGGTTGTATGTATTAAGTAGGAAACCACGGTCTTCAGGTTTACTTTTCAGTGAAAAAGGCTACCATCATGTAAGTGATCTGGCCTGGAAAAAAAGCATTGATGTATTTCCAGACTTGGAATTCTGCTCAGTTAAGTGGGGGTATCCATTTGTTTATGCGCTGTGGCTGCAAACTGGCGGAAGAACAAGTAACAAACTGTGCTGGAATCACTATTAGAAAATGCATGGGAAAGAGGGCTTGAATCAGTGTTGCATTTTCGTTCCATCATTCTCAGGGAATCCACAGATCAGCCCACACCTGGTACCTTCACCCATCATTTTTAGATGTAATCTTTACTACTGATCATCATATCAGAACATTTCAATAAAAATTAAGAACTTCTGAAATTGCCTTTAAAGGTGGGATTTGTCCTGTTTGTGCAACCTCTTGGGAATAAATCTCCCATGACAGAGATTATATAATTCTTTGGCAGTGGTGCCCATACTATGTTGACATACGGAGAACAGGAAACCCTTCAGTCTACAATCCCTGTGTGATGTCAAGGCAGATAGAAGTTTCAAATCAAAAGTGTATGTTTCCTCATACAAAACATGAAAATGTATAGCTCCTCCTGGGAAAAGGCTATGGATGATAAAGGTTTACAAGCTTCAAAAAAGTAACCACACAAATTTGTGGAAGAAGAACCCATCAAGGATGGCAGAGACTCCAATTCTGCTTCAGAAAATCCTTAGATCACAAATTGCTGGAGGTTAGGGATGTACTCTGGAGAAATATCACTAGATGATTGTTGTGATCTTATTCTACTTCTTAAGATCTGTTGGTGCTAGCTGTCAGAGATTGTTGGTGCTCTGAAGGTTATCACAATCCAATGATATTAAAAATTAATACAAGATGAAAACATAATCCACAATCACTTGGAACCACTGCACATTCAGCACACACTTCACAATGGAAAAATGTTACCCCTGCTTTATGTAAGTTCTGCAGAACTTAAGTAGGGGCTCATATTCATCCTACATGCTCTCTTCCCATTATTCCCCAGATTTAAGCCCAGTAGAAGATACAGTATCTTAGAAACAATTTGTGATTTAATGTATAGTTTTACATCACAATGTATATCTTAACAGAAAAATATGGTCTACAACAAATAGAAAGACCATCTCACCTTTCAGCAATCCTCTAACAGTTTCCTGTGGCTAAGCTTCAAACCATCATATCCTACCAATGTTTCCACAGTGAAAATAGGGCAATAAATTGCCAGATAATAAAATGGTAGGACAGACCATTAATGCTCTTCTAATTGACATGCTTATGGGTCAAATCCCTTGGTTGCATTTATAGAGCAAGTCAGTTCACAACAACTAGAGTAATACATACCAAAATCTGACAGCATAACGCAACATTTAGGATTCACATGAAATAACTTCTATAATTTTACGTTCAAGCATACTCACGTCATATAATCCACCATCTGCACCATTTTTATATACCGACAGGAAAAGGCATACTTTGTTTGGCTGATTTTAATAAGCCCACTTCTTACACATTGTTCCTGCAATAACACAATCAACATTTATCTAATTTAAATCTAAATCTCAAAAACAATGAAGATACATATCTATAAGAAGACAATGTAATGTTACTATAATCAACTTCTAAATATCAATGATAAAAGTTTCAAGTGCAAAGTACATTTTCTTAATATGCACTATGAAAAATGCAGTGAAATTATCATAATGGCTTACAAACAAACATACATAATGGAATGAACTGAAGACTATACTGACTGTGATAAAACACCCTGTATTTCTCATTTTAAGCAGCATGGAGCTTGTGAAAGCCACCAAATGTATTCTAGAGGAAAAACCAGTATGATTTAAGAAAAAATTATCCTACAGAATTCCTGGTTCATGTCTGTTATAAGAGCTCTTCATTGAGCCCTCAAGTCCGGCTAGCTGGAGACAGGGACTGGGACAGTGAGCTTATTAGCCTGGAAAATTAAATCTGCCTCATCAGAAACAGAACAACAGTCATACCATTGCCAAATTGGTGTCATCTTCTAGGTTTACTTACTTTTCTGTTGTTGAACATCAGAACCGTGTAGAGTTTGTCACCTGTTTCCACCCTCTCTGGTGTTGCTATGACAATGGCAGGCACATAATGTTCATTTCCTGTCTGTGTCCCAGTTCTGGCAAACACATAGTCTCCAACCTGCACACCAGGAAAGAATTGGTTTGCAAGAACCTTGTAACTTGTAAGTTTTACGAGACATAAAAGGTAAATACTAAGATATTTTTACATGAATCACCATTCTAATGTGTTCCTATGCTTTAATACAGATCTCTAAAAGAAAAGAATAAGAATTTGGTCCTTGCATGTACTGATAACTCACAATTTCCACTGAATTCTGGCTCAACTACCAAGTCAAACTGAATGAGGAAAGTCTTACAACTCTTCATTCCCTTGGACTTTGCACAAGTTTATACATTTTTAGTAAGGTTTAACCAACCTTGGGAATTTCAAAACTGACACAGGAGTCACAATTTTCTATCAAATTCTGCAGATCTTCTCTAGAATTAAATGCCCCCCCTACAGAATATCAGGAACTACCTGATCCGTATTTGCCTTCATTTCAAAGGGAAAAAAGGCATATCTCTGTCTTTAAGGGTAACAAAACAGTTATAAAAATGTTTTTTATATTCAAAACAGATGAATTAATTCTGTACCCTTTCTATATCCATCATCACTCTCCTGTGTAAAATAAGAATCATCTTAAAAAACAACTGTGATTACAGATAGTCAGCTGATAAATTTTAAATAAAAGTAGAAATGGAATACAAAATAATTTTTCTTTCATTACTGCTATTTGCCTTAGTATAAGGTTATTTGCTGGTTTTAAAATATTCTGTGAAAAAAAATGGTTATAACCTGCTGTACATCACATTGTGCGTAAAAGGCTCTCCTTGATTTGTAATCTATGCACTAGGAAACAATCATTCTGCTGGTAAAATAGCTTACCTTTTTTCTAGACATAGCCAAGTATTTATGTTTTATAAAGAAAACAATATAGACTTCTATTAAACAAAGGAGTAGGACTACAATGAAAACAAGCTACAAACAACTGAAAAATAACATGTTTAAAATGGTATGATATTACTATCACTAAAAACTCTTCTTTCAAATAAACAGATTTAAAAATATTTTTTAAATCCAGTCTTTATTCCATGGGTGACAAAATGAACAAAATTTAAAATGCTTATTTGCTGTTATAAAAAAATAAATCTTTTCACCTGCAGATATGGGCATGGCATAGCACCTCCCACAGGTATAGTGAATTTCACAGGCACAATCCAGGTCTCCCCATTGCGGAAGTCAACAAGTAGACAGGTAGAACTGATATTCTTTATCACAGTTCCTAAAAACCAACATAATGAAATACTCAAATGATTTTTCTTTTACCTCTTGTGGAAATTTTTAAAAAATCCTGTAGGCTGTGACACATCACTGAGGTCAAGTGTGTCTATAACATACATTCTTCATTTTCATTTAGCTAGGGCAAGCTGTGCTAGGGCAATAGAGAAATTTGTACCTAAAAAAACCCACAGTCTTAGTAACCATTATGAATAATGCCATAAAAATAAAATGAAGAATCATTTTCAAGCCCAGGTCTGAAATCTGTAAGCTGATCAGGTGGATGACTGATGACATAATGAAACTACTATCACAGTTAAAAATATGCAATTTTAAAAAACAAACAAATAAAGGTAACACAAAAATAAACAAACACACACACAATTATTTTTTTTTGTGAATCAACAGGACACAATTTTAGCTACTAATCATTCTGGTTCAAAACTCAGCAAAAAGGCAGAAACATTTAATGAATTCTTTGAATACACACAAAGGCTTGGCTTTTGCCAAATGCTCAACAGAAACGTTCAAGGGAGACATCAAAGAGAGAGAGGTTGATACTCTCGGATACTCAGTTACTTAGAATCATAGAATTGCCTTGGTTGAAAGGGACCTTTCAGATCATCTTACGGATTTCCTTCCATACTCTTCTTATATAAATGTATCATTGCTTTCTCACTTTACAAAATTATTATCTTTTTATAAATGTATATATGTGCGCAGAAAAGACATATATTGATTTTTCATAAACATGCACATGTAATATTAAATCTGATTAAGGCAGAAGTAGCTAATTATGACCAAAACTAATGTTTTATTTAAGAAACTCTAAATAATATTTGAAATGTGGAAAAAAAAATATACCTGGATAATAAAATCCCGTGACGTCTGATCTTGCAATCACCTTTTGGCTTTTGTGAGTCACAAATACTTGGCCTTTTTGTCTTTTTTTAGACTTTGACTTCACAGTTTGTTCTTCAGGACTCTGTAATCCGATACAATTATTTTTTCCACAACAAATAAGCCAGTCACCCTCAAACTATCTTTTGGAATTAACTGCTTAATTAAAAATTTAGGCAATGTAATGTTATGACCTCTGTTGATAATTCACAATAAACGGCAATTATTTTAAACATTCAGAATAGTTATAAAAAGAGGAAGTTATGTTACAGGAAGTACTTATGGATAAGATAACATAAGAGTTTTCACTATAAAATCCTGTTTTCCATGGTCATAATAATATCTATATTTTCAAGTGTTCAGGCAGGAGCTTACCTACATGAATTATAGCTCTGGCTGTAATTTTCCTAAAAAAAAACATTTTGCAAACTTGTACAATTCATATTCCAGGATGAGGTTAGGAAAAATCAATTGATTTTGCAGAATAAGTGAAGGTGCTATACACATCCATTTTGTCTAGTTAGGTGGGTCTTCACAATAATCTTATTTTCATTAAAAGTACCTCACTGTATGGAATAACTGATTAAACAAATCAAAATCACAACCAAAAAAATTTAAAAAAAATATCTCAAAGTGTCGAGAAAAAATGTTTATTTACAAGTTATAAATTAAAAATTAAAATTTTCAGCAGCTCTAAAACATTAGCAAAATATTAAACCACGTTTTCCAGAGCTGCCACTGTCCATCATTCTGCCCTGACAGTTTGGGTTCTTCATACCCTAATTCTCCTCTTTGGGGCACAGCTGCCCAGACTACAGCTCCTGTAACATACCACAGCCACACATAACGCTGAAGTTCACTGCTGAATTGCTCATAAATATGTCTGGGGGTCCATGCACCAGATGGTGAGAATTGAAACACCAGTGGGGCTGGCTGTATGGACCAGCTCAACTCCTAGTTGAAGTCAGTTACTGCAATTAGTAGTAACTGAATGAAGAATGCAAAAAGCACCACAGATCTCACGCAACAACTGAGGCAGAGGGCTGTGGGAAACACAGTATGTGAAAAATAGTCCACGACTGACAAATGCCAAGTGGCTCTATGTAAAAATACACTGTTGGACTTTCCGAGCTTCTGTGTACTTGACTATACATTCACCATATTCTTTTACCTTAAAGCCTTTTATGTCTCACACTAACATTGTATGGAGTCTCAGTGTTATTTGCCTTTAATGAAATCAGGTTCCGGAATCCCTGGTTTGTTTGTTTGTTTGTTTTGGGATTTTTTTTTGTTTTTTTAACAAGAAAGAATTTCTTCCCGTTCAGGGCATCTCTGTTTCGGGAAGTTTTGAGAGGATCAGAGTATTACATGTGTATGTCAGAATGTGAAAGAACATCTTACATTTTGCTTTCCTCAGAAAATTCAGAAAACTCATGATATAAAAACATTTTCTTTCTAATATTGAAAAGTCTATGAGTATTTTTATAAGTACATTTTAATAATCTTTGAGAATAACACTATAATTCATATTTACCACAACAACAGCAAATTAATTCTTGAAAAAGTCTACTATTGTCTCCATACGGCTCATAATAATATTTCTAAAGATAAATAATAAGCAAATTCAAAGCTAAATAAATTTCCTTGTTAATTTTTAAAACACATATTTATTAGCTTATTACCTCGTAAACAACTTGGAAGAATCCCTCTCTTGCACAGTTCCTTTGAATCATAAAAGCACACAGTTTGAAATCTCAAACTTTTCCACAGATCTACACACTGTTCTGAAAAACAACCATAGCTCACATGCTCCTAAACGCCCCTGCTTTCTAGGGTGTCTATGACCTGCTTCCTTGTCTGATGATATTTTTCTTCCTAAAAAGATATATTTGATTCTGATACTCGATTTTCCCTAACACTCAATAATGATGGAAAAGATGGGAATAACTTTGACTAAACTGTTTGTTCCCAGTTTCACTATAACTACCACAAACTCTTTTTTCCAATCTCACACGCAAAAATCACAAACAACCCTAAAAAAAAATAAGTGCTAAAAATATGCAAAACACACAAACAAAAAGGCAAAGAGATATTTTTAATGGGAGATATCTGAGGGTTTTCTAGTTTATTCTTAACTCGTATAGAATATAAATTATATCAACAGTTCTGTTTTTAAACTCAGTCCAAACCAGAGGGTCTTCATAACACTTAACTGACTGCTTGAAGTACAACCTATCAAAGGCTGATTTGAGTGCAAAGATTTACATCTCCACAGACACAAAAAAGGTATTTAGGTAAACCATTTACTTAATTCCTCAGGCTCCAAAGGGACAGCTGCTGCTGAATATTTATTATCAACTAATTTGTAATGCTTGACTAATAACTCGGGCAACTTCCAGCACTCTGCATTAATCCAAATACTAAAGACTGTGCTGGCATCCACAATGAGGATGCCGAGTCCTGCAGAATTCAGATGGCTCAGAAATACTGTCTAAATTCAAGTCCACCTCTCCTTCCTCTCACACAGCCTTTAGGTGTTCAGCGCGATTGACACAGACACTGTCAGAGTGCCCATTTCTGAGCTATTGTTCTCCAGTATTTTTATTACAAAAGAGCCCCGTCTGATTCTCAGGGATTTTCACCCTGATCAGCTCTGCTTCTGTTGAAAACAACGCATTAAACCACATGAGGTGAAGGAGACTTTGTTTCTCCCTGCCACTACCTGCTGCATTTCAAAATTCCCTTCCAAAGGGATTACTTTTTGCATTTTCCCACTGTGAGTGAGAGTACATTGGAAGACTATCCACAGATCTCCATGTGTCTTGGCTCTGACTTTAGCTTTTCACAACCCTGATGCCCCCAGAGCCAAGAAACCACTGATTTTTCCAGGCTGCCAGTGCCAACAAGCTCCTTCTGTCTAAACCACAGTCCGCTTTTATCAAAGAGTCTAACTTATTGTAGCTACACACTGTTTGTCCAACAGGTTACTTCACTGATGACAATGGAAAATTTGACCAAACATTTCTAGGTAGTTATAACTTTTTTGTTGTGGTGCTATTTGGGATGTTTGTTTTGCCTTGTCTCCCTAAAGAGTCACTAGAACAAAGACAAGGGATGCTAAGCTGTTTAGGAAACATAGGCATGCAAAAAAGGTATCAACAGGCAGCAATTAGTGATCCTTAAACAGTGAGGAAGAATGAGGCGTTTAAGAATTAGGACACCAGGAAATAGAAGAAACTGCCAAGGGAGATCCAGAATTTCCGTTCTTGAAAAGAATCAAATCTCATCTATAAATATTTAATTAGGAATTAATTAAATCAATTGTATATGAAATGCATTTTTCAGAAAGAACAGACTCAATGAGCCACTAGAGGTCCCTTTCGACCCAAATAAACATGCTTTACAAAGCATGGTATGCTTGTTAATTATATTAAGTTATTTTTATCACACAGTGACTATTCAACAAGATCACAAACAAGTATAAGCCTTGCACATTCCAGCTCATCCTAAGGGAAACACAGTACTTTTAAAAGTATATTCTTGGTAAGTGTGCATCCTTAGCAATGAATATGGCTTTATCTCTCTGCAGAATCTGAAATCTATTCATATGCAGAAACAGAAATATTTAGTATGAGATTAAATGTTCTCCATCCCTATCAAAGGCCAGATTGTGACACTTACAGAAATAAATATTTTACATTAAAATGTTACAGCTATTAACAGAATGCACCAAACCGTGCTGGAAGCTATCGTGCTTGGAGAACAGTAGCACCAAGAGCCTAGTAGACCTAAGGTGATCTAATGAGAAGTGGATAGGGGACCCTGAAAAAATAATTTTACTAAGCAACATCTTGTTGTAAACAGCTTTATAATTCAGTGAGAAAAAACATAATATGAAATTATGGTTGACCGTTATGCCTGACAAGTTCAAAATAGAAAACAGATACAATATTTTAAGTCAAAGCTATTACTTATTAGAAAAAAACAAACAAACAAAAAAACCCAACCAAAGTAAATGATACATTACTCATTTTTAATATCTTTAGATGTAAACTGAGTGCCAGCGCAAAGAGGAAGAGTTTTCTTAACCCATGCTTTAATCTGTGCAGCAAAATGAACTGAGTAAACTAAGTAAAATATGGGCCTACAATTAGCCCTCCAATTAGGTAATCATCGATGTTCAGTGTTTTATATTTTGCCTGATAATAACTAAATGTGCTTGCTTGTTTCCCCAAGCATTTATTTCTTTTGCATCACTGCAGGTCTTCATCTCACTGCCCTGTGCAGATGGATGCCTGCCTACTTCATCCTCCTGCTATAAGGCACTGGCACACCCTACCTTTCACAGATATGTGCAAGCCTAACAGCCTGAACACAACTCCCAGAGAAGGTCAGAGCACTAATTCAGTTGTAGGCTTAAACAGAAAGCTCCCCTCGCAAGGACATCCAAAAAGGATTACTAATTCTTTTAAGAAGTTGTGAAGGTAATTAGGAAACCTTAAAAGCTAAAACTAAAAACTTAAAAACTAAGGGGTTTTATTTTTAATTTAGTAAAAAAATGAGCTGGCAATTCCAAAGTCTGCTTTGTTGAGTAGACCTCCAGGATAATTGTGGTTTTTCTAACATCTCACAATGACAATTTTCATTCAGTGCCATACCAGCTACTTCCTTGCTGTAATGTATTTCAGCTGGCAGTTTATTTTTTCATACGCATTCTGTAGACAGAAATCACAGTTGGGAAAACCTCCAACAGAATTTTAAAAGGCTCCTCAGGTTTTTTTTCTGCTTTTTTTTTTAACTGTTTTTTCCGCCACATAAACAGAATCCTAATTACATCTGCATTTCTGCCTCTCACTCTTAAAGCCTTTCAGTTGCAGATTAGCAATTACTGAAGATGGTGCTCTGATTAGGCTCCTAAAGCAGGTTGACTCAGGATAAGTGATTGCACAATGTTAATCACGTCTGAGAGCACACACTGGGCAACAGTAAAATCCCAGTCAACAAATGAAACATGAACATGTTTCTGCTGCTCTTGTATTGGGACATTATATGGCAGAGGTAAATCAAGAATCAAAATAGTTGTATGAGCAATGTAGTATTTTCAGACTAATGTAAAATTAATCAAAATTATCTGGTTTTGAAGACACTAAAATGTTTTCAAATGTACGTTCTTAGTGGAGCAAATTCTCCAAGATTACAGAAAACTGAATGTGAACCTGCCCATGGGAATTTGTTTTCAAACATGGCCTATGTTATCATAATATATTCTATTCAATTTAACACAAATATTTTTTTATAACTTCTGTCATAGTATGGAAAATGCTATACCTCATTGTGAAAACTATTGCTGAGCTCTATATGAGAGGCATATCTTAGTCAAGGAATGTCAAATAAAACAAAAGATTTCCTTTTTAAAGAACACTGGCACATTTCTAGGCATGACCTCCCAGGTAGAGTATATAGATACTTGGCATAATTTACAATTGTCAATTCCAATTGCACATTCCTATTCATTCCTGAGAACTCACAATGTAGGTTTGTAATCTGTTCTTAGAAGAAAGATCCCACGAAAGATTACAGTGAATTACTCCAACATTACAAGATCTTTTAGTCCGTCTATCGGATATTAACCCAACCAGAAATCTTATACCATAACTGCCTTTCATATATCTCTTCTTTCTCTTTCATGTATATTTCTGCTGTCATGGCAGAGAAGGTAAGATACCTTGCTCATATTGTTTCTAAGAGGCTTGAGTTCTGTGGCTCTCAATACCAGAACTTTTGCTTCCCTGGTACTTCCAAAAAGTCATTGAAAGCTTCTTCTCTTTTTAATTACATTCTTTCCTCTATCCATTTGTATAACATCATCATGTTAAACATTTAATTTATCAGCTACTACCACAGAACAATATTATTCCAGAAGCACATACTGAAGAGGAAGATCTGGAATATCTATTACCTTTTTATTGATCCTTATGTGTGATTCTGAGCTTTTCTCAGTTTCCCTTCTGACAGCTTCCTGAAGATCAGAGGCTTGTTGTATATATGTTAATGCTGCCAGTATCTCATCTTCTAACAACATTACATCTTCATAGGAAATTGGCCATCCCAAATTCTCTAAAGCCTCCAGCAAGGCTTCTTTATGTTGCATATATTGGACTGGCCCACACTCATTAAATCTTTAAAAAAAAAAATTTTTTTTAAATGAGCAATCACAAGTAGGAAAAAATTCAATTTTGGCAGTACTTTACAAATAGAATCATAAAGCTTAAAAGCAGACTAAAACATCAGATTCATCTAGTCTATCTTCTGTATACCACAAGTTCTTGTGTTTCATCTAGCTACCATCCAGTTGTGTTTAGTCACATCTGGCTTAACCATATCTCATAGAAAGACATCTACAGAGCAATTCAAGTGGCTGAGCATAGGTGCCTGGTGCCATTTTAGATGTTCCAGAATATGTGAGGCATCAGTAAAGAACTTGGAGATATGACTGTGAAATTATTGAAATCCCTGGCCCTTCTGGAACAGCAGCAAGGGTGAAGTGGCAAGTGTCTAAATGCCTATTAAGTCCTGATTTGCCATATCAGTCTTGAATGATCACATGAAAAAAAAAAAAAGATACAATCTCCTGCTGTTTATTCCTCTGTCATTCCTGCACTGCTCAATTTTCATTCAATGATCAGGAGTTTGCTTCCATCCAGGGTTCAGATTATGTCAATTTCCACTGGACTAAAAAGCTGTTTTGAACCTACGTACTGAAGGTACCTATACACAGAAAGGGCAATCAGATACAGTCATCTTGTTGCTAAAACCAAACTAAAACCCCCCAGACCCAGAACAGGTAAAATTGTTTAAATTTCCAATTGGAAGTAACATACTTCTTTCTAGTATTCAAATAATTCCTGTGGCTCTTCTCTACAGCTTTGCCAGCATTTAAAAAATGTGAAACCTAGACCTGAAGGGAGTATTTAAGTGTCTGTCTTGCCAACACATACATCCATGGTAATGCCTACCTCGTTGCCCTACTCTTTGTCACTGCTCATCTCTCTTCTCCTCTAGAAACTGCTTTGTATTGAAATGACACTGACTGGTATAGTTATTTACCTAGATTTTGTACTCTGATTTAATTATTAACCTATATTCAATGTCAAGTTAACCTATCTTCTGAGTTGGATCTCTCAACCGTTTTGAACACAAGCACAATATTACCATTTCTCTAGTAAACCTGAATTTCCCTAGTATCTGAGACAGCCTTTTAATTGCACACTAGTGAACCAGAGAGCTCCTCAACCAATTCTTTCAGGACTCCTGTGACCAAGTTAGTAGGCTTCACTACCCTCTCCCTTCAGATTACTAATGATTTTGAAAGCATGTTGTTATTCTTTTGTAATACACAAACATGATCAATCAAATTGTAAATTTGGAAAAGAAATAGATCAAATATTTCAATTTCTATGCACCAATATTAACAATTTTGATATGCCCCTCTAGCAACAGACTGTACAACTGCTAGGACTTATTTCCTTACATACATAATTGGCCAGGCATTACCAACAATACAATATTTTGGGTACTACCTTGTCAACTTTCTATACTCTGTAACTCATTGTCTCTCAACAGACATCTATTTCCTTTTATCAATTATATGCTGTGCTGGGGTTTTAGTTCTCCTTACTTACTCTATTCTATCATAAGTTCTATTTTATGCTCCTTACTTATGATAGAACTGTGTATTTTTAGGTCATTAGCCTTCTTAAAAGCATTCTACTTTTCATTCCCATTTTTCTGCCTAGAATATTTCATGCCAATTCAGTTTTCATTAATTGATCTTCAATGTATTCTCTGAATTAAACAGATACTAACTTCACTGATGTCAGTCCTGTTTATACAGCTGCTAGTTTTCTAAATCAATATACAGAAACAGGCTAGGTAAAATAGGACAAACCTCCAGTGTGATATACAGTTCCAGCAAATGCTGTAAAAGTGCTTATTATACCTTTACAAAACAGCCACTGAAGTGCTCTTTACCAGATGAGAGATTTACCTTGATGACAAAGGTAATGATGTACTGCCCTTCCAAGGCCCTGCCACTTGACGCTGATTAAGAATAGACCAACACCATTGAAATGGAATGCAAGCCCTTTCCTTTAAAAGTAATGAGCACTGCAAGAAGGAGGTCTAGAATTTAATATTACTCTATATCACAAATACATTTTTGAAAGTAAGGTATAGTTCTGAAATATTTGAAAATAAAACCAGTTGGTTACAGAAACAGTGATAAAAAGTATCAAATATTTATGACCAGCCTTTCAGAGGTAAGTCAGAAAACCAAAAGGTGCTAGCTTACTTGTCTCTTTCCTCCTGAGATAGTGCTCTCCAAATTACTAGATTTAGGCGCCTATCAAAGAAAGCAAAACAGTTTTTGAGGGAACGTGGTTCCTTGTGTATCTGATCATCTCAAAACTAGCAAATAAACACAGTTTCTTAAGATATCTGCACTGATTTGTATTCCAAGAGCTCTGTATCATAAAATGGTATCCTTATCATTCAGCTATGAAATTATCAACTGCAAGAGAAGATGGGAAAACAGCATCTTCCATCAAGTAGCAACATGTCTATTTCAGGGTCATAGAAGGATTAATGGCAATCACTGCTGCTTCCTGCCAGGATTTTCTATGGATGATTCTCTTCAGCACCAGCAAGCTAAATCAAATAACATAACTGCTTAAATGCCAGTTAAGCTAAGCACGGTTCTTCCAATTAAACAGTTTCAGAAAAATGTAGCTTGCAGACACATGGAGAGCAATGGTAATTTTTAATTTTTTTTCTCCTAAAATAACCCTTCAGTTGTGCTGTTCAGGTTTCTACTTCATTAAGCTCTGGCTATGAAGAAAAACTACCAACAGGAAAACAGAAGTGATTATCCCAAACCAATGGAGTTCTGAGATCTTTTAAAAGCACCACTAAACTTTCTGCTTTTGCTTTTTAGACATGAATTATAAACTCTTACTAGGTCATCTAGCTCACAGTTTTCTCTATTTATTAACATCTCAAACAATTCTGCTGTCACTCAATTACTTCATTTCATGCTCTAAAATAAACCTCTACTGATGATCCTAACTGCTGTAATTATCAAAAAAATTTCAAACTTTCTTTGGAAATACTAGAACAAATGAATTGTTTGGAAAAATTCAGATTGTAGCTATTAGACTTTTATCAGTCTTGCTAGATTTACTGGTGCACGTACAAAAAAGCTCATTAACACCAGACTTTGAATATTAATTTCTTGTTGATTCATTTTATCTACTAGAAACCAACCCCCAGCATTTTTAGAACGTAAATTACTTCTTTCGCAATCTGCAGTCTCAGCATGCTCCACTGCCTATTTCATACTTCTAAATGTGCACACTAGTAACTAACTCATTTGTAAGAGCCTCTGGCTATACAAGATCACACACATTTTGAGGCTTCCAGAGTTTTTCTCCTTTGATACTAGATATTCTCTTTGTCAGAGCACAAAATTTCTGCCCTTGCCACTTTTTACCTTCTTGATCTGATGCAAAGGTCAATCTATGCATGGGGAAGATATTGTCATGATTGCTTCTGTTCTTGAAACCTGCATGCCCTGACGTATTGCCTCATCTATAGAGGTCAGAATAAATTTGGGACCAATCACTATTCACAAAGCTGAACTGCAGCCTTTGCAAATTCCATTACTGGAAAAATACTGTGGCATTTACAGCAAAATAAATTTGACTGGGTTGCTGTTTCACATGTAAAGGAAAATCAATGAGAAATCTTTTTTACGTTGTCAATTATAAGGATCTTCAGGCAGATCTGTCTTCTATACATCTTTTTCACAAAAGTAGGGAACTCAACCCTAGTATTGTAAATATACTGATTCATTGACCTCTACAGGTAAACATAAATAAACCATACTTGCAATCATCAGAGTTTTACGGAGACTGTGAAAACGCTGTCAGTAGAAGATCATCAGAGTTTAATCAGAAAACACTTTTTTTTCCCTTAAAATTGAAGTAAATAAATGTAAAATATTCAATGGTATGACACAGCAATGAAAAATTTGAATGTTTTTTTCATAAGTCACCATCCAAAACATACCACTTGAACTTTCTATCAAAATGAGTGACAAATCCAGATTTCTATGAGTTCTTCATCAGCCCAATAATAACAGTATTATCTCAGCAACAGAGGACACAAACCCAATAGATTTTTCTCCTGTAAATTCCAATAATTTTAGGTATAGGAAGTAACATTTGCAAACCATAATTCTTGATTTTTACACAAAAGATAGATACATTTAGAAATAGGAAATTGGGAATGAAAAAGAGCTATTACGTACTTTAAAAAGAACTGATAGGATCATAGAGCTACAGAGGAAAAAGAAAAAAAACCTTAAAGGGTTTCAGTGGAATTAATCAAAAAACAAAGACTAAACACTTGTCATCAAGGGGTTTTTGATCACATAAAATAATTATATCTGTAAATGTTATTAGAATACAGCCTGAAAAGATACTTCATTTATTAAAACAATTGTAGTCAAAGATCTCATAAGGTTACTGAGTGACATTAGTAATCAAATAATTCCATTACTCAAAAAAATGCACCAAGTTAGATTAAGGAAAGAAATAGCTTAGAGATAAAATGTCCTTGTCCTGTTTAATTCTGATGTGCTTTTACCAACATTTAATTAATAAGCACAATGCATATCTTTCTCATAAGAATAAATAAGTAAAATAGTCAGTATCTTATAGGTGCCTCAGTTACACTCTTGCATCATAGTTAGGTGCTAGGCAGCTGGCAGCAAAAAGCAGGCCACTAATTTAAATGTCAGTCTATGGATTTAGGAGCTTAATTCAAAGTTATAAATCTGGCTACTACTTTATGTTATAGGGCAATTTCTCCCCAAGTTTATTCCAGGAAAGTAAAAAAAATATATTTTTTTTTGTCATTGAACAAACATAATATGAGCAATATATTATTTATTATCTCCTTGACTGTTATCTGGGGTTTTTTTATTTGAAGAAAATAAAAATTTCTCCTACAGGTTGATAGTGGATTCAAGTGTGTCAATGAGCAGAATTACCAGTATTGAGCAAAGCATGTGTGAGCAAAAACCCCCTACATAAGAAAAAATCTGAAATTAGACTTCAAACATCATAAACTTCTGATGAGTAGACTTGCCTTTCATAGGATTTAATTGCTTGTTCCAGCTTCTCTTTATAGGCGTCAAGATTCACTGCCTGAGGATTAATTAGTGTGATCTGCTTCTTGTCGTTGCTAACGTGGGCAAATGGTAACATCTATTATACAATAAAAGACAAATACTTCATTTATCATACCACTTCTCTCCACCAGAATAACTGAATGCCCATCAGTTCATGTCCAAGAATCAGAACAGACAGAAAGATCACTGGAAGGCTGCAGAAAGAAAGATCTGAGCACCCTAAAGAAATGTCAGAATTAAGACATAGTTTCCAGCCTGTTAATAAAATCTTCTGAGATTATACAGAAGCTATGCAGAAGTTGCAAATTAGTATTCCTAACTACTAGTTAATTCTAACCAAATCAGTACTGTCAAAAAAGTCACTGGGTAGGTTAAGCATAGGTCAGAAGGGAGACAAGCATGTCTAGATCTTGACCATATTGCAGATGGTATTGCTTTAAAACAGCATTCTCCTACACTTATTAGCATCTAATTCTAACATACAGATGTGATAGTTACTAATTTAAGAATATTCAATACTCTTATTCTGGAGGATCATATTTGCTATAGAATTAGAGTACTAAAAGTGGAAAGAGATGTTTTTCATCATCACACTGATCACTAAAGAGTGAACAAGGTGGATATTGCTCACTGAAACTAGTCTTAATTAACCACAACAACGCTTAGGAATATAACCCGGTTGGTTAGAATCAGGAACTTCAATACCTTTCAAATCTCACAATACAGCATCTGCATAAGTCAACTTCATTATAAAACAAAAAGCCATACACTTAAAAGTAGATCTTCTAAAGGTGGAGAAAAGGGTGGAAAAGGATGACAGAGGGGAAGAAAGATTCCCTCCCATCTCTCAGTCCAAATCCCACTATCATTCAGCCTCTTAAATTACACAGCGGTTCATATAAGAAAAGCTGTTTTATATATCAATGTCCTGATGATGATTATAAACAGAAAAAAATCCAAGAAAGAAAGGGAGAAGATGGAGAATGTTACTCTCCCCAAACCTGTCTTCATTACATATGGTTGAGTGTGAATCTCCAAGTGTCCGTCTGAGATCAGTATACAGATGACAAAAAGATGGATTAGGTTCAATTTAAATTAAATTAACCCCCTTGTTGGGGGAATAAGACAAGCAATCAGAAAATAAAACAACAAAAAGACTTCTTTAATTGACAACATTTTTCAGTGATGTTTTTTTTGTATTTGAATCATTACAGCCTAGCTGGATTCCAAATTACTGTTGTGTGACCATTTTTTCAGGAGCAATGGTGTGACTTTATATTCCCCTCTCTTTCTGACGACGTCTTCCCTCCGATTAATAAATCTGTGCCACGTCAGTGCCAGACCACATCAAAGCTCTTCATATTAAATTAATGTTAAGATCACTTAGAAGCTAAAGTTAATGGGAACATGTCAGTGAAGTATTTTGCCAAAGACAGATGAGGTAAATCTCTGCCCAGAACTGTGAGCCATGAAATCTGGCTACCTGTCATTTCTAAGTGGAGTCTGAAAGCTGAAAGGCAAGGAACTGAGAGTACTTGTCTTCCAGTTCCACACTGCCACAGTTGTTGTCTGCTAAATTACTCAAACCTAGTTTATAAGAGTTCAGCAGGACTTTGTAGAAGCCCTCTCCTACGTTCCCTTACAAATTCCCAGAGTACAAACAGTATTATTTTCAAAATTAACATTTAATACAGTTTATAAAACACTTTGAATAGAATATGAGGGGCAGACAAACCTAAACACATTGTTACAGTATTGAAGAATAAAACCGAATCGGAGTATGTTCTTAGCAAATAGAAAACTTGAAATATTATGCAACGAAAACTGCTCACAAAGTGAAATTTGACAGATTCAGCTTGAAGAAATCACAGGGAAGCTTTTTTAGTGCCAAAATGTTTTGTCATTTTTCTAAATAAAATACTTAAACTTTCATATCAAAAGAATTCACTTGTTTCAAAATGGCTCATTTCAGAACCAAAATTTCAGATTTTTGAAGACAAAACCAAAGCAAAATAACCCTACAAAAAGCAAGATGTCTTGCTTGGCTGAATCTGAACTTGATTCTTCTGAGCAAAGTGTTAAGTCAAAACTCCATGTCTTGC
>JAOXNO010000001.1:141346747-141360982 GCA_028565335.1 Limnodromus scolopaceus
TCAGAGTTAGGTTGATGGTTGGACAAGATGATCTTGAAGGTCCCTTCCAACCTAGAAGATTCTATGATTCTATGATTGCATAGTTTTTTGGCTTTTTTTTCTATTTTTTTCTCTTAGTTTTTTTTAGGAGAGAGATGGCTTGAGGGAAAGAAGAACTACTTAAACTTTTTAAATTTTTTACATTTTCTCCAGAATTTTTTCAAATTTTTGTACAAGTAAAGAAAAACATATAAATTTTTAACTGAAAAATGAGCACACCAAGAAAAATAAAAATATTTTTATAAAGCTGCTGGTTTTTTAAAAATAATTAAAACCCAAAACCCTAGAGTAATAACCATCAAGAAAAGACCAGCCTACTCTGAAATGCTCCTCAGTCATCAAAATCATCACTTTATCACACCTGTATGAGCTGAAATATTTTCTCCTTCACCCATGGCAGCTTATCCTTCATAGAGTGGGATGTATCAATAAGAATATAGACATCATCTTCAACCATATTCCCAAAGAGCCCTCTGCTTCCTTGTTGAAGCCACTTGATCCTGGGGGAGGAAGAAAAAAATCAGAACCTAGTCTGTAAGATCTTTGGAGCTTTGCATATCAGAATCTAACAGGAAGGATCTTTTTATCACTGCTGTACTTCTTATTCTCTTTCCCTAAGCACCTGTTACTACTCACTGTCAGAAGCAGTATACTGGTGTGGATGAACCAGTCCTCTGTCACTAGATAAAAACACAAGACACTTTTATTTTCTAATTTCAGTAGGAATCTGGAGACAGACAAAACAGACAAAGCAATACAGCACCTTTATAAAGTCAATTATTAGGTAGTTTGAGCTGGGAAATCCATGAGGAAGTAACTATAACTATTGCCCCTGTAACTATTCTGCAGTCTGAACTTGGGAAATCTTTTAAGCATATGCTAACATGCTTCCCTTTTGAGGGAACCGCTTGAGAACCTATTCTGCAAGGAACTTGAGCACTTTGAAGAGTCTTAATATAACACAGATGCTTCGATGTTTTGCTGACCTTGAACCTTAAGTACAGATTTGTTTTACATTTTAAACAGGATTTAAGCATGCCTGCCAGTTAAATACGTGCATACATACTGCTGTGTAAAGAACATTTCCTCAGTAATGGCTGCAGCAGGTCCAAATCTGATTTCCTTTGAGAATCATAAACTACTTGTCTACTGTGAAGCAGAGACATTTAACAGACAGACTATAATGGTCCTGGGAAAAATATTACTCATCTCCATAGAGGTTTAAAAAAACAGTATCGTAGAAATTCAAAGGATACTATTACATTTGCTGCTGATAGCAATTTTGCCATTAGTTATATCCCCTAAAAGTGTTTGATGAGGTCTACTAAGACTTTTTACCAATGAGATGAACTATTCAAAACAGCAAATCCATAATCTTGGCTCAGATTTCAAAAATACAGCAAGATGAAGATTAATGAAAAGGAGTAACAAAATTCTGTTTGACTTTGCTAAATGTATCCAGGCTATTATACTTTTGGTAGAGAAGCAGCAATAAAATGAAAGTTCACATCCTGCTTTTTTCAGTGAGACATCTCATTGTCCTAATATACAAAACAGAGGGCAACATTTATTATTTCTTTCAGTTCTACAACATCCATTTTGCAAGTTCCCTTCTCCTAATGTAGATATGAAAGCCAAATTACTTTAGGGATCATGATGACAGATGGACAGATGAATCAGATCTTCAGATTGCCTACTTTTTTGTAGATGTCCTACAAAACCCAAGAGTGTATCTATACAGCTGCAGAAAAGAAAACTACAGAGCTAGCTTGAGCACTGAACTTTTGATCATACACATTACTTAATAGCTCATGCTGTGAGGCTGATCTAGACTATCCAAACTTGTCTTCAACATAAATTTGCAAAAAGGGCAGATAATCAGTATTTGTACCGACACAAGCCAAGCTGTGTTACTTCTTGTCAGAGGTATCACAAGAGATCCTAGGTACACAGGATGAATGTTTGCCAAGTTTTATTGATGATTCTAGAAATTTTCTGCTACCTTATGTCCCAATGTTTTTTGGCACTTTCAGCAGTATTTCAGTAACGTGCAGACTGACTTCACATTTGTGTTCCAGAAGGAGAACAAAAGACTAAACTGTCGATCAGTTTTCTTACATGGCTACTAAGAAATCCTACACACACAATTCTGATCTGAAATGGATTTCTGGCATAGTACTGCTAAGTACTGGCAGTTTACCAACCACTTCAGCTTATTATGATAGTAAATGTCAAACATTTCAACATCAATGTACAATAATACAAACTGATACTGCGTGACAGAACACTAACCTTCCTTCCACTTGTCTGAGAGCCGCCCTCATTTTCTCTTCGTACTGCTTTAACTTTTCTGTACTAACATATACGTGAACTACAGATCCATCTTTCCAGAAGGTATGGACAAACTTGTCACAGTATTTTGCATGAATTACCTTCTTCTTTGTCTCCTACAGCCAAGAAAAACATGTTTCATGTTCCAAAACGCATTTTGCTTTGCCTTTAATATTTGGCGAACAAACTTCAAAGGCACATGCTTGTTGCACATGAACAGGTGCAGAAATAGACAAGGAATAGAGTGGTCACAGAATTTGCTCCTAGCAAAAGTCGGTAGAAAATGTTTTTATTCTTGTAGCTAGCAAGAACAAAAGCTTACCAAACAGTACAATGGTAGAGCTTGAGAAAAACAAATAGAAGATAAGTGAATCCAAATTTAAGGACCTGCAAACACTGGAGTCACTGAGACCAACACTTCTAAAGAAAAATGAAGATGACAAGCAATCTTTGCCCTACCCCACACAAATATAAGGTAGTGCTTAAGACAGTCCTGATTCTTCCTTGCAGATTATATATGGACTAGGAAGGAGTCCTTTATTTTCAAATAGCCCTTTGAAACAGTCTTATTTATGACCATCTTTGTCTCATTCCACTAATAAGCTGATTTTAACAAAAACTACAAAACAACGAACCATACACTTTATCATAAATTCATCTATCAGTCAAGTTTTCAAGCTTTAAAAGAAAAACCAAGCAACTGGCTGGAAGTGAGAGAAAACTAACAATACTCACAGCATCAGTTTGTGAAAATTCATCCTCTGGTTTAGTTTTTATGTCAACAATCCCATCTGCATGGCGAAAAGTGCAATCAGCAAGTGCATCGTACAGTGTGAGCTTCTGAGCTTTCAAGCCATACTTCTGCAACCACTTCTCAGAACTCAAATATTTGTCAGATGTATGCTTTTGTAATGGATGAGCAGTTTTGGTTGCTAGTAAAGAAAATAAAACAAACAAAATCTCCTGTATAACATGGTTCATTTTGGATAAGCTATTTTCAAAAACAGGCTATGATACTGGACTTAACATTTTCAAACTTGTTCTGCTTGCACTGACAGCATTGGAGTGAGCAGATATTTCTGATTGATTTTTAATATTCTATACTTTCGTTGTGGTTTTTTTTTCTTATCAGACAATTCTTCACAACTAATTCCTTTTTAACTGGAACAAACCCATGAGAAAGACAGAGTGAAGAAGATAAATAGCTACAGGATCAACACATAAAAGGAATATTCTTAGTTGTATGAAGGTTGACTTAACCTTCCTACTGGTTGAATTGCAAAAGACCAGAAAAGATTTCTGTATCAGATGTCTAACTTCAAGGAGAATCATTTGAGAAAATGAAATAACACAAGATATAATTCAAAATACAGTCAAGAACATTGGTTAACATTGCCATTGGTCTTTTTCAGAGAAAACTACAATATTTTTGGGAGAGATTTTACTGTGTTTCTCTGCAATATTGCCTTTTTATATGCTGAATATTGCATCATGTATCCCAAGCCACAATCACTTGTGTACCATCTTAACATTTTCTCTAGTTCTACACCCTCCTTCTAGTATTTTTAATTGATACTGAAAGAAACAGGGGTTTGGTTTTTTGTCTGATATGGTATGACTGTTCTCATGTTTACCCTTTTACGTCATATTGTCTTTGAAATTTTCGAAGGACTGTCTTAAGGTTGGGCACTGTACATCCCTGGGTACCAGTAATAGGATACAGGGCTCTACACTCACTCATAGCTAGTTCAATAAATCATGCCTAAACCAAACAACCCAGCATTGGGTCTCACAGCAGGGTGAGGGTGAGGGTTTAATTTTGGTGGACCCGGGTGGTATAAATGTCTATTCTGTTTTGATGCAGCTACGCTGACAACAGTACTGAGATCCTGAGCCTGTAAGCAAATCTATGGAGACATCTGCTGCCTTAACACACACAGATCAGCCAGCATCAGGGCAGGTGCAGGGCCAGAACCCGTTCATGTGGAAACATTTGCTTTCTGATTGCTTGTGGTCCTTAGAACAGCCAGTGTGGCAAGTGTCACAAATGCACTCACATAATTTTGAAAAGAAAACTGTAGTTTTCTTTCTTCCACATGCTTTATGTAAAAAGTCGTGTCACAGTTAAGGTAACTAGTGTATTATCTGGAGAGTCAGCAGAAAAAATGTCTCTTTTTCTCTGTTTTTTCTCGTGCAGAACATTGCAATCTTCAGAACAAACTACATTTTGCAGCAGAGCATTTTAAACAGATCAGGAAGGCAGAATCAGGAAGAAATACACGCAAAGAGAAAAACTGCAGTTATTTGGATCAATGGGCAACAGTGAAATAATGCTGAAGAACTGACAAAATAAATCACGATGTAATTTAATTTCTTGTAATTTATTTATGAAGTGATTATGTATGAAGGCAAACACTAAAAGAACACTAAAGCTGCATAGTCAGGAACACATAAACAAACACTCAAATTAGGGCTGCCCTTGCAGCTTTACTGTGGTCTTTTTGTTCATATGCATTACGGTACAGCTGTTTAACCTCATATGGGAAGTCCTATAATTCAGAAGATGCTATTATCAGTGTAAAGAACTGTTTTGTGCCTTCACAGAAGAAAAAACCACAAGCATAAGTTCTTCAGAGTTATGTTATTGACAGACGTGCAAACCCAGTGCAGGCAGCTTCAATTCTTCACCATCACCACCCTAGTCACACATCTGAACACACTGCTGAGAGTTTCAGATGTCAAGTATAGGTGCTACCTGTATATACGCATTTCTGAGAAAATCATCCCCAAATTGACATACAATCAAAACTGTTCACAAATAAAATATTGATCATAATTATAATGGTAACTTTCTTGAAAGAAACATAAATTATACCATCTTGAGAAGCAGGCTGGTCAGATTCTGATAAAATTTTCTGAACTTGTGTCACTGTACTCCTGGCTTCTTCCAACTCCTTCCAGATCAAGAAGACATCCTCACGGACACCAGCTACTGCAAAAAAATAATAAAAAGAACTTGAAATTTTGGGACAACTTCTAGTTTAATTAACTCCTCAATTGCCACAAAGTCATTCACCCGGATGTTGCCATATAACTTTGTTTTCCTTAGGTCCCAAAGCAGTGACAAGTGCTGTTCTTTGGTTTTGCTAAAATAAGTTTATTTTCATGCTAACAATTCTCAACAGTCATAAATAAATGCTAAAAAAAAATATGTTTTACTATCAGGCCATATTCTCAAAAAAAATCAGAAAAAATCCAAACCTGGAATTGATAAAAGGTACGTTTGTCTTGATTTAAAAAATTAAAAATGTGCATTTATTTAGTAGAGGAAGATTTTTTAAATTAAGGCACCATGTATACCTAAACAGTATGAACATTACTAAAAAATGTGTTAAATTAGGTTAGTCTCGGAGTTTAAATTGCAATATAGGACAATACAGAAAAACTGTGTATAATGTTACAGCAAAAATGTAAAAGAAACTGAATCATGAGCTATCCTAACCACAAATGCGGATTACAACCTACTGCAGATTGTAATCTATTACTGAATTGCACATAAAGATGCTGAACAAGGCAAACTGTATCTTATCATCTAGTGGTTCAGTTAATATACAGTGGTGGTTCACTGTATAAAAGATAAGACATGCAAACTTGTGTACTAAAGTAGGCTATCAATAAACAAACCAACCTGATCATTTTGTTCTTTGATAAACTTCCCTGAAATAATAATATGAACATTTTACAAAATAACAACTCAATTTTAATTGTGAAATGCTTTTAGTTTCCTAGAAATATTTTGAAATGTGTTATTGTACACTGCCATCTCCTGGGACCTTCCTGCATTTCAAAAACATCTGTTTCAGCCATTAGGACAAAGATCAACATTTCCTAAATCATAAAAATCTTTTGTAAAGCAGATAATTCCATAACATAGAAGGGAGAAAAAAACTCAATTTGTTATCATTACCTTTTAAGTTTAAGAAAAGTATTCTGTTCAAATACTTCAGAAAAAAGTCAACTTTTCTTTTATAAACAATCCCTCCCCAGAAATGTAAAACATACAAAATCTGAGCATTGGCAAAATTCCAGCATGTAGGGAGCTACAGATTTTCTGATGAGTAGTCAGCCATTGAATATATATAAATACACCTGTTGACACAGTTAAAACCACAAAACACGTGCATTCCTACTACACACGCACATATTTCTAAGTTTAGGACTGTTGAGAATGCAATTCCCATGGAGTTGTCTCCAACTAAATCTGGATATCCTCCATAAGATATCACATACTGGAATCCAGATTTAATTTTATGAATGTTTTTAATGTTATGTTTGAAAATATTGAAAGAAGTATACATATTTCAACTACCTTTAAAACAATACTGATGATATCATTGTGTTGGTTCATTTCCCCTTAAACTGATGCTATGCACTCATCAAATGTACAGGATAATTGTTACTGTCCCCAGTAAGATATGTGTATTGAATTGGTACTACACAAGAAGGTACTTGATTTATGCTGCAGCACAGCAAGGTAAAACTGCATGCACTTTCGAAGCAAGTATGTTTGACGACGCTTATTCAGGACAAATGCAGATACCAACAACTGCACATTGTGAAGGTCAAGTTGCTTAGAAAACCTTTTATCTGCCAGTAGCTTTTCCTGGATTCAACTGGGAGAGCAGGCTGCAAGCAGCAACAACTGAAGTAACTTTCTCCCTCTACACTGGAGGCTCACCTCCACCTCCTCCACCTAGGCCTCTTTTCCTCTCCAGCTAAGGAGGAATAGCAAGGAAAAGAGGTGGCTTTTGAAACTGAGCCCCCAGACTCAAAACAGACGTACACATGCAACATATAGTATCTTTCAGGTGTGGTTCTCAACCTCCAGCCCGTTCCCTCAAAGCGCATCAGTGAAAAATGACCAAGGAAGCACAAACCTCTCTTTGGTTTCAATTCCCTGCTCTCGCACCTCAGCTGTGCCATTTTGGGGGGGCCGCCAACAGAAAAGCAGCTGAAATCCACCACCCCCCCGGGGGGTGCCGTCCCCAACCGCTCCAGGCCCACTGGCCCTTGCACTCCTTCAGGCACCCGCGCCCCAGGAAAAGATGTCGTCTTAAAAAAATTCGCTTTATCCTCAGAGGCAAAGGGCCCTCCCAGTCCTCCCCGCCATGAAGTACTTGCCCCAGCCACACTGGCTGGCAGTTTAACGGCCACCGGGGCTGAAACCCTGGGGACCCCCCCCAGTTCCGATTCAAAAGCCACCACATGGCAACAGCAAGAGGGCAGCCACCAGACACGCATGAGGGAACCTGCTGCCTGGCCCCGGGCTCCTGTTTCAGCTCTCACCATGACCATGGCCACCCAGCAGAGCACCTCACACTGGGGAACACTTCAGAGGGTGCCCTGCCCTGGGTTAAATGGCATTTCTGCTCTGAGGGAAGGGGGCCCTGGAAAAGAGGAAGAGGATGGGGAAGGGTGCGGGGAGAGCCTGCAGCAAGGGGCAAAAGCATTTTGCTGACACCAGCGAATTAAGAAGCAGGGTGGGTAGGCCTAAGGGAAAACACAAACACACACGCACATGTGCATGGAAACTCATAACCGCCCTCATTTCCATTTCCCAGTTATTTAACATTGTCAGGCAATCTTAAAAGAAGCAGCTTTCCACACCTACCTTCCAGCAGACAAACTCATCCAGTTTGACAAGTCACTGTAACTCATTTGATTTCATACTCAAGATACAAAACCTGCTGAGAAAAAAAGCCCATACACCAAAAAAAAAAACCAAAACACCCTGCAAAATCTACAATATCTTTGAAACATCAAGCAAATACCAATGCAAAAGCAAGCCATGGAAAACAGAAGCACTTCATACTTCTCTGATTATCTGACTTAGACCGTGGAAGCAAGCGAATCCAAGTATAATGGAATAAGATCTATTTTAAACTTCATTTGCCTGCAAGGCAAGATGGGCAATTTAATTTCTTCATTGCTGGTCCCTTCCTCAGCCTCTATGTGGCAGCAGAACATAGCCATATTCCCTCAAGTGTTGATTTTTAAAATCCGCACTTAGAGGGGGGTGAATGGAGGGACAAAGGAGCACAGGAGAGGAGCTTTACCTGCATACCTGCCAGGTCAAGCAGCGCTGAAACTCACTGTAGCCCGGTCCTGCCCCTTTCCCACTGGGCAAATGGACAAAGCAAATGAACTTTGTATCCCATGTGGTATTGCAGAGCGGCTATCTGCATCACTCTCTACACATTAGCAAAGAGATTTGTCAGGCCAAGGTTAGGCTGCTAAGACTAGACAAAGCACATGCAAGGAAAAAGTAGAGGCCATGATCTTTGCTATAGCTTGTAGGCAAAGCAGCTACTCTGAAATCATTATCCTGGCTTTCCGACGGGAAGGCTCGGTCTCTCCCATGTCTGTGTACATAAACAGTGCAGAGTTCATTGACTTCAGTGTCACAGAGGAGGCTAGAGCTTGTATGCTTCCCATTTTACACACAGTAACCTGAAGCTTTCCCTGTGATCATAGGTAAATGTGGAAAATCAAGAACACCTAAGAATACAGCCTTACGCTCTTCACAAGGAGGTCAGACACATCCCTCTTTGGATTTGTCAAGTGAGTCAAATCCTGATTTCAGTCCATTTGCATTTTCTTTACACATACCCTTCCACCTCTTCCACCACACACTGTGCAGAGATTTATTGTTGTTTCTATTTCAGCCAACAAGGACTCATTATTCATTTCAGGATCTAGTTCATAAATGCCATTGCTTTTCAAGCCCTGTTTATCACTTATCTGCCTGTCACTCCAGCAATGACACAACTGTGCCCCTTTTCCTCAAGAACCTTCTTCTCCACAGCTTTTGCCATCACTTGCCCTCTATGTCTTCAAGTTTCAAATTAAATTTGACTTCCCTTCCACTTCCACATTTTAACTACGTAACAGGATTGCTTAATTCTGCAGCTTTTTGCAGATGAAGAAGCTATACGAAGGATTTAGGCACAAGTGATAACAGGAAAATCAGTGCTAGATGAGGAGATATCACTGCGCTGGTTAAGTTAGGCTTTATGTAAAAGCCTTAAGTAAATCTGAGTCTGCCATCATAAGGACCTTTATTCTTTACTGGTTTACACCTTTTTTGATCTTGAGCACCCACTCAAAATGAGTGTAAAAAAAATTCAAATTTGGCAGTTTCTCACGCTTGCTTTCTAAATGACTGCTCAAGATGCAAAACAGGGGAGAACGGAGCTCTTATCTGAAGTTTTAAATAGTTGACTTCGGACTTGTTTTGGTTAAGCAGATGAAAAAGAGTGAACATGAAGATATTCTGTATTTGCAAAATGCTGTTATTCGGTGGATACACAGAAAACTATCAGATGTCCTTAAAATGGCTTTTCCAGTCCATAAAGCATAATGATGAGTTTCAGTTTCCAGCTGTTGAGTTTGTGGTGCAAAAAGAAACATAATCAAAATATTCCTGTGCCTCCCCTTATTTTCAAGAAACACTACATTTGGAAGATTCTCTGGTTCATTCTCTACTTATTTCCTTGTGTAGTTTATGTCAAACATCCAAGAACCAGTTTCAGTGCCCATTAGTGAGTAATCGACACTTTTATTATTATTGCCTTCTACACCCTTGAAGGAGTCTCTGAAACAAGAGACATCAGACACAGACCAGAATAATGTCTCCAATGCGTTTTCTTTTCTGAAAGGACTTTAGATTCTGCATACGACTGAAATGCTCCGATTGGCTGCCAGTGATGTCACGACTGGGCTTATAATACCCTGTAAATGCAGAAAGCTAATTGTGTTCCTTTTTAATGTGTAAATCCTACTCCATAATAGCAATAAGACACAACAGACAATGCACTTCAAGGAGATTACTGCCCTTTTGAGCGATTAAAGCTATTCAGCTTTCAGCTTTAGAAACAGTGGTGAGGAAGTAATTTCAGTCATGCAGGAGCTCTAGGCCCATCTATTGACACAGGCCGGCTGCCCTGGGGGGAAGAGGAAGCCAGCTCCCCCCATGCACACCCCCAAATGGGGTCCAGCAAGGAAGCACTCATAGCAGACTGAAGGCAATCATTATACTGCCCTGAATTAGTATGAAACGAGAGTTTTGAAGCATTCTCTGTTGTTGGTTTCCAAACCCTGAGTGGGTGAGGCTTGAGTGTCCCTTCATGAAGCAAAAAAAGCAGGTGATACCTCCCTCTCTTAATTCTGGCCCCCTAGTATGGTTCTCTCATACTGTTATAATCACAGTCCTAGTGAAGGATATGCTAGTACACAAGGAACTTGACTACAACCCAGGAAATATGGGACAGTTAGTCCAGGATTGACAAACAACCTTCGGTGAGTCACTAAATCCACCTTATGCCATACATTTCCTAGCAGTAAGAAGAGGATAACACCGTTCTACCTCTGGGGCAACACTAATGCTCCCCAGCCATTAGAATAAACAGGTCTTATGCCTCCTGATATTTAAGAGAAACATTTTTTTTAATTTAATGTCCTGCTGATAAAGATATCAGACTTGACACACACAGCCTCACTTCACACCACAAGCTGGTCTCCTCCCAAGCTGGCTGAAACCCCAGTCCAGTCCCACTGAACAGTAAGACTGACTTATCCCAGAGGAAGTAGCACTGTGACTAATAAGAAACACACTCAGGGCTTTCTGCACAGATCCACCCCCCAGTAAAAATGTTTCTTTCAGTTATTTGTTTTCTCCTGAGTTTTTTTTCATCAATTCCCCCCCCTCCTCATTTGCACCTTCTTCTGTATGGTTATTTTACTGTGCTCATGGTCTGTCTTTATAACATATTCAGATCTTGTGAGAAGCAAGTCAACGTCATGTGGATTTAATCCCCTTATATTATATATGAACTTGGCCTGTATTGAGGTGGCTGTTGTATCAAATGGTCTTCCATGCTATTCCTCTTCCTTTCTGCCATTTCTCTCTACCTTTCCACAAGGTCACTGGCATAAGCACACCAGTACCATTCTTCATCTCCCTAAATAAATGTTCTCCACTTTTTCACTTCTCTCAATTCTCACATGCACACCCTTATTCTTTTCACTTCTCTCTTTTCCTTTCCCCTCTCCTTCCCACCCACAGAATTTCCATTTGACCAGTCCTGTTCTCACCCCACCCATGCCTACAGAAGGCTTCTTTGATTTTACACTTAGCAAGTTCCTATATTATATTTCTATTCTGAAATCTCACTGAAAAAATCAGTATCATCTTGGTTTTCTTATTGTCTACCTAGTGGCATTCGTCCTCTCACTTTTCTGGAATTCAGGGCAATTAGACCTTTTCCATCCTCTTCACTTTTTGGTGCAGGTCCAGTAGCATCTCTATAGTCATTCTTCTCAGCAAAAGCATGGAATCTGTAATATAAAATGAGTTTTCACCAGTACATAAACTACATAAATACTCTCCTAATTTTAACAATATGTATGTCACACATGCAAGATTATAGTGGTGTACAACTTCAGAATTATTTGCTTATCTATGCATTATATCCAAACCTTCAACTACAAGAACAGTCTGAATATTATCAAACCTCATACATACATTTATGTACATTCTGAAGTCTTTTCATGAAGAACATCCTTTCAGTTTGTATCATTTACACTGAGGCACCTTCCTTTTCATTCTCCTGGAAATCTATTTTTAATTAATGCTTTTAACATGCTGAGTAAACATGTCATTTGAGATGTCCGAGATGACACTAACACCTTTTTATCAGATTATCCTCCCAGCTGAAAGCCTAACAGAAACATTTATTTCATTATCGACATACAAAGCAGGAAGTCAAACAGACAAGCCAAAATAGAGAAGCTCTCAGAGCAGGAAAAAGATGCATTTCTAAAACAGAACTACACTAGAAACAGTCTCAAGCCGTGAAAAGCCCATGAACTTTGCCATTCCTATGGGAAAACTGACAAACTTATAGACAGTTATTGGGCAAAAACACACCAGCAAGATACTAATTTGCCCAATAACTCTCTGCACTAAGGCTAGACTTATGCAAAAAGGAGATAGTGGGAATCATACCAAACAAAGTGATTCATCTCAGCTCCCTGCCACAACCCTTCATGCCTCTTTCCTTGCCATACAAGAAACATTCACTTTCCTTTTATAAAAGAGGCAAAAACTGCCAAAAGAAAAAAGGATGGTAACCGGCAATGTACCTGGTATCATGGAAGTACCATGGCTCTAAATGACCGCGATCATTTCAGACACACATCAGACCAGAGCAAACATAACACTTTCCCACAGTCTTGTTTTTTGGCAGACGCTCCATCTCTTAAAAGCTACTTCTAAACACAGATGGCTATAAAAAGAGCTAAGCAGCTGCCATCTTACCAATTGCTTTGCTGTCATTTGGAGATTTCTACTGTTGGAGGTCTTCCCACTCTTGCACAAACAACAGTGAAACAGAAAGAGCTAGAAGCCATTTCACAGCTCTGTAACTGTGCAGTGACTTCTGTTAAGCAGAGAAACACTCACTGACTCCTACTGCCCTCCTGATGTTCAGCGTGAGTTTGGTACTGTGCGGTTTTGCATTTGTTCATTTGTTTTGCTTATTTTGATATCAGAATCAAGATTAGTTTTATTATCCCATTCTACTGAAGGCTGATTCTCACTACATGACTGATTCCCAGGATGAAGTAGCCAACAAGCCATGTGGAATATATCAGTTTCCACCACCATACCAATAGATGCTAGAACATGGTACAGAACTGAATTTCCACACACCAGGGCCTGATGGATAACACCACACCAATTTTCTGTTGTTCCAGGAACTTCCCGCGTAAGACAGGCGTTACCTTTTCAGTACATGTCTGTACGGCATTCGATCCAACAAAACTCTAGATCCTTTGCTGACGCCAGTGGGTAATACCAGAGTACAAAGCAGTACAATAACAACTTGCTTCAATTTATGTTGTGACCCTGTGACTCTGTTTAAGTCCTGCATTTTAGTCATAGCTCTTAAGACTATTTTCCCAGTTTCCCCAGATCGCTTACTGAACTGCTTTGTCTCATCTTCCTCATGAGTAAAACAAGAATTACATTCAGATATCTTCAGATACCATTCCTAACAACAAAGCACTTTACAAGTACTCAAATCATTACTGTGCTGCTTCTTTGTCATACCTGCCAGAGGCCAAGCGGCTCAATTCTTTCAGGAAAATAATAGTTTCATCTTCCCTAGCATTGAAAGATACCATGTTGACTGGACAGGGGCCATGAGAAACCTTCTCAAGGAGTAGATGCCTTGTGTCCACTGGAACATCACCCACAGCAAAGTAATAAACAGCTTCAACCTGTCATTAAACAGAAAAAAAAATGGGAATTAGAAGACATTGTTTCATTTAGATGCCTGGTACTTATTCAAGCACTGTCCTGTGTTGAGTACTGGTAGGAAAATTTGGTAGAAACAATGCATTACTTGGGCTACAAGATTTTCAGATCTTTGATTCTCTCGCTCATTTATGCTAGTAATTCAAATGAAGTCCACACAAAATTTCCTGAAGTGGCCCACAGCCCCTGGATCTGATTCTGCCCTTTCCACAGAAGTTAACTGAAACCAAAGAGAGGTGTAAGGACAACTGTATTATTACCCAGGAAAAGGCTCTGTGCCACATTCCACTTTTATGAAGAGAGATGCTACGTTGGTGCCTTGGCTAAAAATCAGTAGGAAATTATATACTAGACATACTTTTACTGGCTGTATGTATTATGAGGGCAGGAAAGATTTTTTTGAATGCTACTGAAGGCTGAGGGGAGACCTTATCAATGCCTATAAGTATCTAAAGGGTGGTTTGAAGGAGGAGGGAGCCAGACTCTTT
>JAOXNO010000001.1:141374523-141393117 GCA_028565335.1 Limnodromus scolopaceus
CTTCGACAGGGGAGTTGGACTAGATGATCTCTATGGTCCCTTCCAACTCTAAAAATTCAGTGAAATTCAGTGAAAAAGCAAAAATAGGATAAAATAATAACCCAAAGACTTAGCCTCCTCCCTCTTTCTTCATTGCAGAACTAAACATGCTATTTATTCCTCTTACATGGTTTTAAATACCCTTATGGAAATGTATAAACCATTCCAGTCTTTGTCCTGCTCACGCAGAAAGACAGGAACAGTGTGAAAGGCAGGGAGGACTTTAAAAAAACAGGACTCTGTTCTCACCCTAATGCCCTGGGCATTGCTCAGATGTCCCCCAGCAGCACAGCCCCTGAGTATCCCGGACTTGGTGTCAGCGCAGTCAAAAGGAGCCCTTGAGCCCTTGTCCCAGGGGACCTATGGCAGACAGTGCCCACGGTGGGCTGCCACAGCCAGCCACCAGACCTGTACCATTTCGCTTGGGCTGCAGAACTAGTGCCACAGCTGAGACGTTTCAAGCAGCAGCCTGCATCAGAGAACGAATCCCAGGTGTCATCTCACCTTCCAGGTGCCCAGGGGTGTGGTGGACAGGATTTCTCTTGGGATAGCCTCCAGCACCACCCCCAGCCACTTCAACAGCACCTGGACCTGAAATGCTGGTGCCGCACAAAAAAAAAAAGGAGCATTTGAGAGGAAACAAAGCGACTTCCAATGGAAACAGCAAGTTTACCTCAAGTCTTGGAAAGGCAAGCAAGTCAAAAATGGTGACAGCCAAGATAACCGTCAGCCCGAAGCCTGGATCAAAACAGGTTATTTTTGAAAGGTGAAGAAGAGTTCACCTGGGCACCTCTGCCCTTCCGCTCTGGCCAGGGCAAACAATCTGCTAAAACCTTCACCCCCCCACGTGCTTAGAGTTTTTAACAGATTTTTGACAGCGTTGGCCAAGGCCATATGACCCGCCTTGTCCTGACACATGGGAACGCCTCGGGAAAGCCCACGTGCCTTACGGCCGCCCCACACCACCCAGAGCCCTGAGCACCAGGTGAAGGGTGGGTGGAGGGGCAGAGGTGGCCAGCTGCCCCGCTGCAGGGAAGGGGCAGAGGGTGTCACTGGCAAAAACCACAGGGGGGTGGCGAGGAAGAGGGGGAGCGTAGGACAAGGCTTGACCCTGCCGCCGGAGCCACCCAAGGTGAAGCGCGTCCGTGTCACCCACATAACCCACATGTCCCCAGATAAACTGCATGGAAACGGGCAGGGGAAGGGGAAACACGGGCCCCTGGGGTGAAGGACTAAAGGGCCCGTGTCATACCCCCCCCGAACCTGCCGGGCAGTCCCCGGCCGCCCTCACCTGCCTCCGGCCGCCCCGACGCCGCCGCCCGCCCCCGGCATGGCGTCGCCGCCGCCCCGCTGTTGACCTGGAGACCGCCCGGTTGCTACGGCACGGTCTCGTTCCTCCCCCCTCTCCCCCCCCCGCCGCTACTCCCGCCGGAGGAGGAAAAACGAGTGGGCAGAGCGGCCCGAGGGTGGCCAACGTTCCGGACGTGGGGACGGGCGAGGGGCCGGGATGCGGGGACGCTGCCGCGGGGAAATACGCCAGGAATAAATTCATCGCCACGACAGACGATGCGCGTTCCTTTCTTGCGGAGCCAAAAAGACGCGAGCCAACTTGGGAGAGTCGCAGAAATCTATATATAGTGGATCCCAGTCTTCTGGTCTTGTTAATTCTTAATTTAGACTGAGGCACTGACAGTATTTATACAAAGAGCAGCCGCGCGTCCTTTGTTTAAGTCAGGGGAGCGATACACACTGCCCGGGGAATTGCTGTGCTCCCGGAGAAGCCTAACTAAAAATTACTCTAGTGTAGTAATTACTGTATTTGTGTAGTGAAGTACACAAAAAGATGTGCATCATAAACCTGAACTGGATATTTAAAAGCTCCTGTTGATGTCAAATAGCCAGAAACCCAGGTCTGTATATGCAGTCTTTGTAAATGTTTGTGAGCGTAAGATACAGTGCTGAGCTCTGCACTGTCTCTGTTTTGCTTTGGTTTACTACGCAATCACAAAGTAATAAAAGATCGGTCACTTTATAGGATCAACTGATCGGTCTTATCTACGTATTGATGCTCGGATGGAAGCACGCACCGCAGGCACAGACGGGGCCGTCCTGCGGCATGCCAAAGGGTTGGCTTCGGCTCTCCGAGATGGCTTGGTAAACAGAGATAGGAAAGAAAAGTTCCTTATAAGGCGTGCGGCTGGGATGGGAACGTGGCTTTCTGGAGCTCCAGCTTCTCATACAGTTGGAACCAAGGGTTTAAAGACTAGCCTAGGCATGGCAAATCATTCGGGATTGCACAACTGTTCCCCTGAGGTATAGAAAAGGCATTTATTTCTCAGGCATGAAACAGCTTCCCATTATATCATTAAAAACAGTAGGTACTGAATGTTCTCTGGATACTTTAAGACACCGCGACTGTCATAGCACAAGCTTTAGGGACCCATAGTTTGGGAGGGGGCATTTTTAAAAATTTCTCTTGAAAATGCAAGTGCAATGGATTTATAAGTAGGTGCCCAAAAATCAATATAGTCAATCTCCTGATTCATTTTGCTGCTTCTAGCAACGGAAGTTTTTTATCAAACAGCTAAAATACCTTACTCTAGTAGCTTTTTCTGCACTATACAGAACAAGCCCATCTATCCTCATGCCTAAACATCTGTAAATGTAGTAATTACAATTTAAAAAAAAAAAAAATAGATTATATGTGCTGTAACTTTCTATGCGAAGAGTCTGCCAGAAAGCTTCACTCTAGGCTTGGCTACACTAAACAAAAAGTGTTGCAACGAAACATTCCTTACAATGCTTTGAATTGAGGCGCTCCTACAACTGCCTGACAAGCCCAGGGGCAAAGGCTGGCAAATGCAAAGCCACTTCTAGCTCCCACAGGCTTCATGATCAACTGGCTGTGGTCTCTTAGGTAAAGTCTTTAGGAAAATAAAATGCTCTCTGCACATCAGATAAACATTCATTGTTCCTTGTTCGTGTGGAAGCCCTGCCTTGGCCACTGTCTGCCCTGCAACTCGTGCGGAAAAAGAGGAATGTGTTCTCCAGATGCTGCCGGCTGAATGAGGCAAGGCTGAATAATAAAGGAGGCGGGGTTCCAAGTAACTGGGAAGCGGGAATAACTCCTTATACAGGGATGATAAAAATAAATCTTGAGCCAACCTGCCATCTGACCTTTAGGCTGAATCACAAAGTGATACTGATGAGTGGAAAGCACATTATTATGTCATTCATTAGAGAATGTATTGTAACATGAGCCTGAGATTGCATTAGCAAGTATGACTTTGCCCTATTTCACCTGTCGATAAACATATTTGATCACTTTTTCTTATGGCTAAAAATCAGTATTGTCAGCATTTACTCTGTAGTGGTGCTTACAACATGGAACTGTTGGCTTGGTTTTTATGACAATTCTTTTTCAACCAAAATGAAAAGATAATCCATTATTTTTCTGTCTTCCATTTAAAAGAAAAAACCCAACTCTTTAGCATAGTCTCTTTTTTTTTTTAGATCATTAAAACTACATTTAACGTAAATTTGCAAAAGTTCTTTATCCATGCAAAGCATTGTACATGGTACGTCTAATCTTAATTGCTATTGTATTAAGAAAGAGACAGTCTCCTACAGTGGTACTTAGTAAGGATGCACTGATGCTTATGGCTGTGATAGTACCAAGAATGGAGCTTCTCCAGGAAGCTTAACACTGTCACACATCCTGCCCTGTGGTGTCATGCTTCCTGTTGACTCCATCTCAAAGAGAGACAGGAATCAGTGGCAAGGGGTAAGGAAGAAAACAAAAGCAAGTTGGATAGAAGCTGAGTTAATGCTGTCCTTGCTAGACACTTTGTTTACACTGATTGTCTAAAAAAAAAAGTGTACACACCTACAAAACAGTTCATCAACACAGGCACAACATAAGAAGCATAAAAAGAAAGCCAAAGAAGTGAAATATTTTAAATACTCTTTTCATGCGTACATTGTTCTCAGCTTTCAAGAGCCTCCTAAAAAAAATTTCTTCATAGTATATCTACAGAAGGCAGAGGTAAACGAGTTAGCTGTAGAAGAGCTGACCCTGGTATCAGTGGTGGTGTAGCAACACGAGTGTGGCATTTCACCTGTTCCTGCCTAGGAGGCAGGCAAATGAAGCAGGACACAGCATCGGGCAGAAAAGCTGGATTTAGGGCAGCCTCAGTCGCATCTGTATAGCATTTCACTGTACCTTGTACACTTACTACAGACAAGTATTTTAAATTTCTATATATTTCTTAAATTGTTCCTTCAGTTTTTTTAGGTATTCCTTAAGTTCTGCAGGCCAGAACTGGGCAGCCTAGAGCCTGTGATTGACTTACAGCCCACGGACACGCTAGTCTATCTAATGTGAACATAGAAAGAAGTAATCACATTTGTGGATGAGGACATTCTAGGGCGGTGGCATGAAATTAAAAAATAGGCACTGTGTAGTGGGAGAGTGGAGGACAAAGGGAGCCACAAGAAAGGGAAAATGGGGATAACCTAAAATTTTAGGGGGAACAGCTAGGGGCAGGAGAGGAGGCTAAAGGATATGTGACACATGTGCGAGGGTAGGGAGAAGCAAGAATTCAAGCTGTGTAAGTGAGATATGCATTAAAGAAGTTGGTTCACATAATAGGAAAATGGGGAAGGGATGGACTGGCATGGTGGAAGTGATGTGTATAGGAATTTTTTACCCGTTGCCCCACAACCTGCATAACAAATTGGATATACTGGGTAGACTGTGAGTCCCATGCTGTAGGAGCACTGGACTGGAGGAGGAAAACATGGCTGTGGGAGGCCAATGCCACTTCACATAGGTCTAGCCAAACTGTAATAGCTGTAGGACTAAACTGCTAGCCATAGTATAATAATAAAAAGCTGGGCATCTCCTGTGAATGTCTGGTGCTCATGTTTAAAAATCTAGTTTCAGGCCTTGAGGAGAGAGTCACATTTCCAACAGAGGCCAGCAACTGGCTGTCTTCAACAGCCCACCTGTGTTTTTTGAGTTGTGCATCACTTTGCTACATAGTCATCCTCTACTGTTTCTGGAATCTGCCATGTACAGTCTTGCAAGGATGGTTGCTGACAATGCATGTATCATTCTGTGGCTTTTAATTTTTTTCTCTTCTTTTTACTTTTCCTTAGGTGTATACTTAACTGAAAGGAGTAAGCAGAAACTTCTCCATCCCTGCAAATTTCTGTCTTCCAGTTACTGCATGTAGCACGACCAAGGTGCTAATGGAGATGAGCTTGTCACTGAAGAAGCAACGCTACTTGGAACAGTGCATAACATATCAATCAGAATTTAAAATTAAAATTAAAAATAAACAAATAAATAAGATAGCAGTGCTCCATGACCTTTGCGTTTAAGACAGGGGCAGCACATCAAGCTTTGCCACTCCCCAGTACCCACACAGTGTTTGTGTCTTCTAGAACAGAGGATGAAAGATACAAACGGTGCTGATTCCTCACTGCCCTGGGGTGATACTGCCTTACCTATATCACACGGATTTCTTTCCAGGTAGCCTGCTTGCACAAGCACAAAGCATGCTAGCAGGCACTGTGCCCGTACTGGAGAGACTATACTGAAAGGAGGAGTATGAGGCCTAAGCTGCATGTAAGTGCTTCCTGTTCTCCCCAGCAAATAAAGGAGAGGCTCTCACAGTCCTTGTTCTTCTCAGAGTCCACCCAGAGTCCACCGGACTTGCCCTTTCCAGAGTCACTCTTGTCCTTGAGCTGAGTGGTTCTTTTTAAGGGGAGTGAAAAGAAGGGGAATTGGTTTATAGCGAAGGTCTTCCAGTGAAGAACTGGTAAAGAATGCCTCATCGCGTTTGCCATGGTATCTCTCTCCATCGTTTTCCCATCTCTGCCTTTCTGTTCCACAATGATTTTTGTTAAAATGGAAAGAAAGTCCCTGCCTGCTACCACAAACATCTGCCTGCTAACATCTTTTCGGCTGTGAACCCCCAAGACATGGTATATCCACCGTGGAAGATCTGGAAAGTGCTTTGAACATCATAGGCAGTGGTAGTCTAGAAATAGTTTAGTGAGAAATGGGGAAAGCCAGAACAGGTAAAGAAGCTGGGAAGCTTACAGAGCAAAAATGAGAAAGTAAGGACAGGAGGTTTTTCGATGCTGGTGCAACAGGCAAACGAAGTAGACTAAACTAGCCATTAATTATTCTAGCTTAGAAAACACAAGAAAGTTCTTAAATGTCAGAACAGTGAAGACCTGGAACAGGCTTAAAGCTAGAGTATTGGTGGGACATAAGCTGCTTTTAAGATAGAGGTGGATATAGAAAGCATGAAAGTGAACAAGAAGGTCCTGCCCAGTCATATGTTTCCACAAGTAAATATGCAAAAATTATAAATGCAAGATATAAAACAAAAGAGAATAGAGAGGAGTAAATGGAGAGAGACAAGGCGTGAGAGAACGAATGAATGTGTAGGTTAATTTGCATTGGAGGGGAAACTGTCAATAGGGGAGTTGGAATAAGAGCAAGACATTTATTAAGATTTCCTTTGGGTTGAAACACTCATTTACACCAGCATAGAAACACCAAATATGGAGAGACGTTTGGGGCACAGCTCATACACACATACTGACAGCAGATGCTTGGACTCTTTGGTGCCAGAAGAGTTCAAAAATCTAACAAATTTAGATACATTTAAAAGCTAGATGGAGAACGAACTGTTTCCTTCTGTAAGGGAAGGTTTGGCTTGTCATAAGCACTAGGGAGCAACAGTGCTAAGTCGTGCAGTGGTTTGTGGAAACCACCAGATTCAGCGTTGGGCACTAATAAACGACAATTGTGCAAACGAAGTGAGTGTCATCAAAAACACTGAAATCTTTCTGGCAGCATCCAGTGTGAAAGGGTAGAGGGAGGTCACGTATGGCAAAGTCATCAAGCTACATCAGAGTCCTTGGGATTACAGGCAGGTTGGAGGCAATTTTTTGATAGTATCTAGAGGCTGAATTCAACTTAAAGGATGTTCATTTATAATGAAAACAGCCTTTATGAAAGTCAGGTATTTTTATTTATAAATAACTAGAGCTGCACTGCATCCATAGAAATCTAGCTGTGCCATGATCCTGCCATTCATACTCAAATGCATGCAAAAGGAATTCTGGGTTTGCATTTTATTTTCTTAAGTGCTTGCCAGGTTGTTACATATATTTCTATCATGTTGTCTGCCTTCCACAGAGAAATAGGCATTCCCTGGAAGTCCTTTTTACAGTGACTAAGCCTATGAGACCAGGGAATGTCGGGAATGCCAGAAAAAAAGACCACTTACTGTTAAAAACAAATTCTTTAAGAAGTTGCCCACCCTGTATAGCAGATAACGCAGGAACTTCACTGCAACAGCAAATCAAAGCGGGTATGTTAAGATTTCTAATCAAGCCTAGACAAGCGATATTGTAATATTATTGTACTACTGCCAAAACTACAGCAAGGGTGGGGTAAGAGAGACATCAACTGAGGAAAATAAGTCCAAGTCCCTGAAGCGATGGCTGCTGCAGGTGGAGGAGGCGTGAGAGTGAGCCGGAGGCAGCTACAGATGAACGGAAGCACAGCAGGAGACAGAGGAGGGGAATCCAGAGGAACGGGAGCTGCCCCAAAATATCCTGCTGTTCTGCAAGGTATACAGTATTAAGTAACAATAAATTCAACACTTTAATGTACAAATGAAAAGCCTATACCAGTAAACTGCTCCAGTGTAGACCCGACTGGGTATTTTACTGTGGGCAGCTGTGAAAGCAGCGTTTTCCATGTTATGTAAAGTCGATCTGGAATCATTTGCTCTGATTGCTGTAAACATACAGCAACGGGCAGTGCATCAGCTTGAAAAACTATTTAAGCTAAATAGTATTGCTTTCTTTCATGCATAGTATCATGGTGTTATTAAAAGGGATAACTGGAGATGAGAATTACAGGTGGCGTGCTGCTGGCCACTTAGGTTCACAGAAAGGGATTTGCCTCACGTGACTGTGAAATCTCTCGTGTCATCCACGAAATGGGTGATTAACCACAGCTAGTCACCTGCCCTCCTTGACGAGCCAGTGGAGAGAGATGGGTAGCCGTCTCCCCATACCCATGTGTGCTCTGGCTGCCCAGGCTGAGCATGCCAGCTCGCACCTCTGCTGAGCAGGAAATGTTTGCGGCCTGTCCAGCTTCAGAAATGGTGTGAATGATGGGCAGGTGTGGTCCCACCAGCAGGCTCAGACCTGTGCTAGCAGCCGAGACAAGACGCACCTTCACGCGTCTCAGTGAGAGAGGAGCCTGTTTTTAGACACAGCAGCCTGTGGCTCACTGTTTGCTGTGCTCCCACCATCTACATCTGCCCCAACCCTCCATAAGGCAGCAAGGGAGATGGGACCGACAGCGTGGGTGAGGGCCTCACGGCTCTGATGAACCTGAGCTGCTGGGGGTTACATGCCAAAAGGAAAAGTCACAAAGCTGACTCCTAAATCTTAAGCTAAGATTGCAAAGCTGGCAGCTAAAAGGGGAAAAAAAGATTTGTTTCCATTTGTAAATGCAGCATCACTCCAACAACAGTCACTGAGACATGATAAATATTGATCCTGAAAGCAACACTGATATCCAATCACTGTATTTATACCTGTGTTTTGAACAGTAAATGAATTACTCTATGTTCATTCATGCTAAGGGTCATTTGGCAAAAAGAAAAATACCATAGACAACAATTCTTTACCCAGCAGGATGTACGCTGGACAGTTATTTCATACAGAAAAAATATCTAGAGTATAATTTGCAAAATGTAGAAGAATATTTAAGGATTGGCTTTCTCTTCATTGGCAGATAGGCAGCCTGTTCACATTATATAACTTACATCAGGTTCTACTGAAAGGAGACTTTAAACCTATTAATGCTATATTTTAAAACATTTTACTGTCTTTTAACAGTATGAAATAGATTTAGTGTTGATAAAATCCTGCACAACAGGAAAATACAGGAAATGAAACATGTTAAGCAATTAAGATGTGTTTTTCACCTTTTATTTTTGGTATACTTCCATTTTACATTTGTGATGGGAACATTGCTTAGAATATTTTTAGGCAGGACTTTTTGTTAAATAACTTCATCTCTTTCCTCACTTTAAAGCCTTTTAAAATATTTTAGTATCACTGAGCTCATTCAGAAGAGATCAGTAACCTCAGTGCATTGTAATTATTTTTCCAGTCCAAGCACAATTAAGATAATACTTCTCAAGTCTGAATAACTCTTTGCAGCATATTTTCATAAATACTCTACGGAGTTAGGAAATAATTCATAGATAAGAACTTTCATGAAGTACTTGCTGACATTTTAATCCCAAGTTGTCACTATGGGCAGGACGTGCTCTTAGAGATAGCGCAATTGGGACACTGCCCAGGTGATTTATAACTTGGCCCTGGTTCCTCCTTTTGGGATTGTCATATGACGTCCGTGAAAATGACAGTGACACACATCATTCTGTACTAACCACCAAAGAAGCTGTATTTAATGACATCTGTGCCCACAGTCCTCCAGGTGAGGATTTTGAGTGCATGTGGGTTTAGAACAAGGAAAGAGCCAGAGAACTGATGCTGGAGGGGATGTTTTATAGCATCAGGGAAGTGCATTTTGTAAGGCCTTTGAAAGGCGATTAATAGCATTAAGGCAAAAAAAAAAAAAGAAAAAAGAAGAGAGAGACTTATTATGTACTGATGGTGGAACCTGCCGACTAGGCTTTTTGTTTTAATCAGTGCCTTTTGTTTCCTTCCACCCTGGCTGACAGCTTCATCCCACAGAGCAGGAGCCGGGATGTCTGCTCACGGCTGTCTTGCTGCACGGCTGGCAGGAGGTGCTGATACCGAGCTGAAACCAATTCGCTCCCTGCTTTTGGAAGCCAGATTCATGGGTGTAATTATGCTAATCAGTGGAGTTATGCCCCTCCCACTTCTCCCATCACTTCCAGCGGCAGTACTTTTATTGTAATTGAAGTAGTATTATGTCACATTAATTTTAATTTTTCATAATACCCCCTACAGTTGGTGTGTGTCTTCATAACTCAGGGCCCATTTTACAGATGACTCACGTAATAGTCAAAGTTATTAATTTATTACAAGACTGCCTGCAATCCCAATTTTTACAGTGTTCCTACATTGCTCACAGATTTAAAATCTGGAGCCATTCATATTACTCATTAGTCAAGCAAAATAATTGGAAGCGTTAGTGTAACTCTTGTTTTATAGGGCCCCGGGCCACAGCATTACATGCTGGAGAGTCAGTGGAGCCTCTCGTCCCATCTAGGTGGCTCGGAGCCTTCATCTGGTCCAGGAAGCACCTTGCTTCATGAGCAGTCCCACAGGCTGCAATGGGGTGACTCTGAGGAACGCCTCCATGCCACATGAGTCAGGACACTAGAATGTGCCCCTTAGGTGCTAATTAAGGTCCACTTCACACACAGGACTATACTTCCAATTAACATAGTAGCCCTGGAATGCGTTGTGGGATGTGGAGAAGAGCAGAAGCTATTGCAGAAAAAAAGTAATTGGAGCGTTTAAATGACAGGGCCCTCGTGATTAGTCTATGTCGACGTATGAATTATCCCACAATAACCCAGCTCCAGGTTCCAAAACAGATGCTCACATGAAGGTTCTTCCAGGACTTCCAAAAGCTGGGCCTCGCAGCAGTCCAAAAATCTGAGGAAATCAGGCTTTTTTGGTTTCCTTGCTTTTGAGCTTCCTACGTCACAGCATGGTCAAGAGCCGGAGCTATTGGCTGTTTGAAGACCTTAAGAAAGAATTTGTAAAGGACAAACAAATATGTCATTCAGAATGCTGTCCTGGAAAAAAACCTGAAAATCTCCTTCCATGGGAAATCTCGAAGTTTATTTTTTTGTTTTGGAATGAGTTTTTATTTTGGAATTTCACTTGGAATAGAGATTTGAAGAGCTTGCCAATTCAAGTCTCAGTTGTGTTTCAGCTGTTACTCATGCATAAAATCAGTAACTTTATGTCCCGTTTCTTAATTCATAGAAGTTTATACTCAATTTATCATTACCCTTTCTCGTCCTTCCTCAAATACTGTGCAAAGCACTATTCAGAAGAGAAATAAGGAGAAGGAGAGAGAGTCTGTCTGAAAGACTGGTGAAGCCCAGGATGTTTGTTTTTCTATGGAGAGCTGGTATATTTTGCTTTTTATTCTGCTGTGCTTAAGAAAATACTGTAACAAGACCTTCCACCATTTTGCACCTAAAAGCTGTGAATCCTGTACCAAAGATCCACTTCAACAAGAAAACCTGTGCCATCAAGTAATCCCCAGTATGCCCAGGACATTTGCAAACAATAATCACAGCAGACTTGCAGCTACCTACATTGGCTTCAGATGCAGTTAAATTGTCTGTCTTGCAGTGATCTTGCAAAGAATATTTATATTTATATTTATATAAAGCTGTGATTACACACTGTGTCCACAGTTTGTCGTCTGTGCCAGCAAAATAAAGGCTCTCAACCCCAAGGAACTTTTTGAGTTTAGCCATAAAAATGAGCACCAAAAGCAGTTTAAGGTGTAGCCAACTAGGAAAAAGGGTGTTGGCACTTACAGTTCATATTCTTTTTGCTAAATCATTTACTTTTACAAGTATTTAAACAAGCACACAGTGACAGGTACACAACAACTTCTGAGTAGCTTTGGGTTTCTGATATTGTCATCGTGTGACAACAGTAAACACAGAAAATGCTGTTGCCTCCCACAGCAAACAAGGAGCAATTTGAGAGAGCTGCTACAGAAAGCCCTGCTCTCCCTCTGTCAGCATCTTGGTAAAGAGTCTTCCCAGAGACTCCATCGGCCTTCCCCTTTCAGGTCTTCCCAGAGCAGACTCATAGAGACAGAACAAATCTCACCGCTGTAATAGCTCCTGTTCTACTTTTGGACAGAAGGTATAAATATGCAGAACCAGAATCTTGCCCAAAAGTATCTGGTTATGAAAAATATTGTCAGCATCCTGGAAACCAGAAGGCAGGATGACCCAGTCTTTAGCCTTGGTTAAACATGTTGAACTGAGGGATCATGACTGATGGGCTGAATGAGAAGAACCCATGAGTCCGGAGCAAGATAGAAGCACGTTCTGCCCCCTCTGCAGTCTACAGACTTTGATGGACCTGCACATGTGGCAAATAATATAGAATTATTTTGCACTGCTCCAACAGAGTCTTCTCTTACGGTTATTTTGACACTACACTTGCTTTGCTTTACCTTGTCCTGTAATTTCCATCACTCTGAAGAAATTTGTACTTGGAATACACAACTATATCATTGGAATTTTTTGGGAAAGGAAGAGACTGAGGCAGCTGGCAGAGGAGGGCTAATGGTTTTGACAGACAGAAAAATGCATAAGTCAGCACAGCTTATTGGCATCTTCAGGTACTTCACTATTTGTATTCAGGGAAGGGCACACTTAATTTCTTCCTCCCTGTCTTTACTTGTTATTCAGTAAACTATTCTTGTAATAATAAAAAATGTCCTCAGTATATGCTTCACTAAGTGTATACATTAATCACTTCAGCACATATGTAAAAACTTTCCAAATAGAGATGGACTTTTCTTAAACAGGTCTGTGAGAGGAAGGAAAAATCACTGTAATTCCATACATGAAATTTAGTTAGTCTGAAAATTCAACCTGGAGTGCTGATAAGGATTTCCCTGTCTCCAAAAGGAACACAGACTTTCTCCACTGTATTTTTCACACCCTGTTCCTTTTAGACTCAAACCCCAGTGTCTTGTCTACACTACAGAAGTGTAAATGTTTAACTTTTCAATATAAACAAGTGATAAACAATCAACTTTTTGCAATTTAGATGGTAATAAAAGATGAGCATAGAGCCTGTCACTTTTCCTAATATACCTTTTTGAGGATCAGCTTCTAAGTGTGAGCGTTCATCATAGGTATGCAAAAAGGATCCAAATTTTTACTGAGAGTGTGTTATTCTTCTGGTTGAAGATTAACTCAGTCATAAGCTCTTTCTTCCCTGAGAGAAACAGCTTTCAGATTTTTGAAAACATGCAAAATAAAGCTCAGCAGCTATTCTTCTATTTGAACACCTGCTTTACTTTTCCAGAAGCTAAAGATTGTTTTGCTCTGTAAGAAGAAAGTATTCTTTGTTTTGACAGTCATATACATATATAGCCTTTAAATAATTTTTATTTGATTTAATTTTGCTTGTAATTTTGATTTGATTACTCAAATAAAATTTGAGTAATTGCTATATTTTTCATTACATGTTTTCCTTTTTTCACAGATATGTTTGGTAAATATATAAACATGCAGCAGTTTAGAATATAATAGAAAAGCAGGCTATTCATACTTCTGCATATATAAAAATAACATTATATGCATGGCCTGGGGTATGGCTTCGCTGGTGCTAATGTTCAGAAAAAAACAGTGCAATGAGAAACATGTGATGTACATGTAGGTGCAATTCAGACGTTATTTTTCATCTATTGCTGTTGATATCACATAGGAAGGAAAGGAATGAGCATGAGGACATTTCTATGCAGAACACCCAATCCCTCTGTGTTTCTCTGTCCCTCTTAGAAACATGGAATGAAACGCACTTACATTCATCTCAGGCAGACGTCAGATTTAGTCTCCAGCCAACATTTGCAAAGCACAGTAAAATGGAATATGCTAGACTAGGGAGCTGTAGAATATTCTTATTTATTCATTGCCACATCTGTCGCAGCCTTTTTGAAAATTATTCATCAAACTATGCATTTATAATTATACGGTTATTATTACAATGGCAGAGGCCTGCATGTTCTCTTTTGTTGTATTTTTTGTAGAAATGTGAAAACAAGTCCTATTTTTATATTATTTCCTTTTTCATTGGTGTTAACATTAACAGTTTTCTTATGCTGTTGCTCTCTCTCATCTCCATATACTCAGTAAAACTAACGTAAAAATGCACAGCTCTGGAAATTAATACTGATAACTAAGTCCCCATAAAAACACTTCTCAGGCAAAACTTTAAGGAGTGCAGTAATATTTTCATTTAGTAAATACCTAAGGAATTTCCCAGATATTATTATTAAGATGTTACTATATTTTTAAGTCAGCTAAAATTCACTTGTATGGTCTTTGTTGCTTTCCCTTTTGATCTATTTTTTTTTAATGATGCACACTCAATCTATCAGACCTATAGAAGTGATAAAAGAAAGCTTTAGAAGAGGTTAACATTTGGGAATGAAGAACCTAACTACTGCAAACACATCATGCATATTATCTATTCCTGTAAACTTTCCTAGTTGATCAGTCAGATGAAAAACATGTGAAAATGTAAACGTGAGTGACCGCCAACATCCCCATGACACGGAATAACAGCGATATGTAAGAATCTGCTCTGATGTAAGGCATTGTGTTTGGAAGACGATTCCTGGTTTAATTTTGAGAGGGGAAGCTGGGTCCACGGCCCATTTCACTGTATTGTTATGAGCAGTTCACCCCTCTTTATTCTGTACAGAGATTTTGTCCTCTACTACCATCAGTTTCACAAATGGAGGGCTGCAGGAACTGCATTCATTTCTGAGATTCACTACCGAGGGTAGGCGAGGATAATGAGGGCTGAAAGAAATGGCTGAAGAAAATGGCCAAGATGTAGCAATTTAACAGACTGTATATAAAAGATAACATGGCACTTATGAGCTCTGGCTCTTGGCAATTAGTGAAAGTGCAAGGTGATTATAGCTCTGTTACAGCAGAGGTCTTCCCCTCTCAGTACTCCCAGGTTACCATTCAGCGCTTTAACATACCTCCAGCGCTGCACAAATTACCATCCTTTGCTAGGAAATCCCTTTCATTTGCATCGAATTAGGTCATTGCCCAGTTGACTTTCCCACAAGCACAGGAAAATGCATAGATGCTTAGAAAAAGAGGGAAAGGAAGCTTTCCATTTCCCAAAGAAGCAGAGGCGGGCAAGTAAAATGTCTGAGAAATGACACTAAGCATAGAACAACCCTGCTCTTCTACTTTTAATGTGTTTTCTTATTCCCACTGATCTATGCTGCTGCTCAAAAGATAATCCTGCTCAATATAAGTATAGCCACAGAACCAATAGAAGACAACAATATATATACAGCTGCATATTAAAAATGAGAGGCAGAGCAAATTTAGCCATAATTAATGCACAGCATGGCCTCACAAAGGTGGCTTCATACATTAATACAAGTAGGAAAGCAGCTACAGCTCGCATCCTTCTGCTGCCTGCCAAAGCCCTGGTGTTGAGGTGGTGTCAGAGGCAAGAGTGTAGGAGTCCTAAATAACACTTAGCTCCTAATCTTGCCACAGTGCTCTACAAACATGAAGCTAATCTCACAGCAGCATGGGGATGTAGGTGTTATCTCCTTCTTCCCAAAGTCAAATGACTCGTGTAGCCACACGTGGAGTCACCAGGGCAGGGCCAGACAGAAAACATAGAAATAGCTGGGTTTTTTTGCATTATCCCAATTGCTCTCTATTGAAACCATCCCTAACTGTAGACCTAGTTTCTTTCCTGAGAAACTAAATGGCAAAATTCACCCTGAACGCCGTGAATGCCAAACAGTGCCTTAAATGCAGCCTGTTCAATCCAACACCAAGGAACATCCAGCATTTAAGGATTATTTTATTGCTAGTTAGGGCTTGTTGCTTACTATGGTTTCAATCAGGCTTTCCATCTCAAACTGTAAAACTGAATTCCTGTGACTATCTGAAACCGGCAGTGGCACTAGCTAGTTTTACACATCAGAAAAACCTATTTTCCAGCTGTTTTTGCCAAGCAGTGAAGTCCACCAGCAGCAAAATGGCTGCTTATGTAATCAGCCTCAGTTAAGTGGGGCTGGGCGTACATATTATTATTTTTAAATATGCAATTAGTGTTTAAAAGAACCTCCCACATGTTGCACTTCAGTTGCCCTTCACAGGTGAGACTCTAAGAGAATGAGCCCTGTAGCCGTTTTGGAGAGAAGGACACTGTCAGATGTAAAAAGCCTGTAGCAGAGTTTCTTACACTTTTAAGGTAGCACCTGTTTTACAAGTGCGTCCCTCAAACAGTCGAACAGCAACTGTTTTCTTACAGGCACCACAGCAGAAGAGGGACTTGAAAATGCATTACAGGAAGATGTGGTGACCTCGGGGGGGGCTTCTTCCATGTAGAAGATGATGCCACAGAGGAACATGTTATGGAGGGAAAGGAGAGAATAAGGTATCATCACAGAAATCACAGATAAAAGGGCTGCAAGAAATGCATCCTACTGACATTAAATCTTAATTTTCCTGACAGGTGTTTGCCTGTTAAGACAGGAAGATTTGTTGATTTTCAGTTCAGTTTAGAGTCGGTGAGGTCTTCTTAACAAAAGCTGTAGGATTGGCTTTAACTAATGCATTCCCCAGCCCAGTAGCTGTAGCTGAAGCAGAAAATATCTATTGGAAAAGTCTTTCATTAGGATTTTGAATTTACTTGTGAAGGAGAAGAAATCTTTGGCAAGTTGTCCAGGGATTATTTTCCTTCTGAGTTAAGACAGTTTCAAAGATCTATTGGGACCAGTCTGGGACGCTTGTGCTGTCCTTTAAACTTGTTTTTCACGCTGCGTCCTCCTTCTTGCTTATTACTCTAATGGCATTTTCATAAACATTGCGTTTCTGTCAGCATGTTCTCAGCCCGTAAAGACCTGTACTGTGCAACTGTCATAAATGACAGGACTGCAGCTGAAGACAGCAGCAATAATATCAGGCCCTGCATACAGAGTCCTATTTTTAAATCTTTCTTTGTTGAGAGGGGAGGGGGTTTCCTGTAAGTGTAATGAAATGGTGGTTGGCTGCATGCTACAAATAATTTCTCATGCAAATTTTACCCAAGGTTGTGTGTAAGCTTCTCTTACAGCCTTGAATAGAGAAAATAGTGTCATCCATACAAGGACAATCGTTTATTTAGAAAAATAAAGTAAAATAAAACAAAATAATTATATGCCAACTTCACAACAAAAAGGAGAGAAATTTCTAGAGAAATAGGTATATGAAAATAATGTACCAAAAGCAATTTGTGCAAGACAGCTCTAATTCATTTAATCCAGAATCCATAGGAATTTGTGGGAACCATCCCATAGCCATTGGTGTGCGTGGGGCAAGGCTCAGGGGTTTCTGAACAGCAGCTACTGAGAACCCCAACTCCTGCTCCTCTACTGCAGGAGAGCAAAATCTCTGTAGTTTACTATAGTGCAGCAGTGAGATGTTCACATCTTCAAAGCTCTGCAACGAGCTTCCCAAGACATTATTATGCCGCTCAAGAAACAGTGGGAAAAAATACTCTACAATAGTGTCTAATTTAATCATTGAGTCTTTCTGCTAAATAGAATGACAAGTCGGTCATTCATGATTTACTCTAAAAGTGGATTAAAATATGCCCACCACTGAAATCAAAACAAAGCTTCTAAGCTAATCTCAGTAATAAACAGTCCAGTCATTTCTTTTGGGTATGAAAATTTATGTGCTGCTGCAGTCAAAAAAAATATTATAAAAGTTAATTAGCTCAGTACAGTTAATTGATGTGCTCCGTAGCATCCTTGAAATTTAAATTCTGTAATTTTAAGTCATAAATTAAATAAAATTAAGAAACATACTTTAATTCTTAATCCCATTAAATTTGCACTGTATTTTAAGCATGAGCGAGCCTGAAATTCACAGTAGACATTTAATGAATAATGAGATCTGGAAGATATAATTTGTCATAGCCACAGAAAGAGCTTGGTAAAAATCAAGCCTGACAAGTTAATTAAAGAAGTCTGAATATACTGGATGGTAAAAATATTTGCCAGCATTTATGTGTTGGTTTTTTGCTTTAAAATTTATTTTGGTGTCTAGAAAAAAAAGACAAATAAGAAAATCTACAGCATGTGGAATTACAAATCTTGAAAAAAAATGTAGTTAAATATTTAATGCATACTGGATGCAATTCTTTAGGCTTTTTATACAAAATTTCCTTCTCAGAAAACTCAGCCAGTATTTAAAAGCATATTTTCATAAATGGCTTGGCCTTACAACCCTTTAACCTGATGAGTCATTCCAGATCATGCTAAAGCTTACTCATGAGGAAGAATGCAATTTTTGGATCCTTAGCTTCTGACCTCACAAAGTGTGATGCAAACTTTACTACCATGAGTGAGAAAACTAAGTGCAGTATCAGGGTGCTGGAATTTCTTGCTGGTAGAGATGGAGCTCTTGTGCTCCTTCATGGGTAGCTCATGTTCCCCACTGACTACCACCTCCATCCACATGAAAAACTGCACAAGTGGATGAAGTGCTTGCAAGAGTCAGTCATAAGTGTACTGTCTCCTAAAGGACCTAGTCTGGCAGCGTGCTGATTCTTCTCCAAACCAGCTATGTACCTCCAAATTTTCACTAAGGTTTTTTATGAGCGGGATGGCATTGCCAGTGACTGCCTTTCAAAAACTGAAATCCTTTCCTTTACAAAGATCATGAGATGTTTTTGTCTCTCTCTCCCTCCCTCCCTCCCTCCCTCCCT
>JAOXNO010000001.1:141393134-141414006 GCA_028565335.1 Limnodromus scolopaceus
CATACAATAGATATACCTATAGGTGGATGGGTGTATGCATGTGTACGTATGTACACATTAAATGTTGGTTTGTTTGCTTTCTCTTTTTCAGGCTTCAGGAAGCCTGCGTTTTCAAATGCTTCCATGATGGTTGCCAACAGCATCCATTGATAAGAAGAGAAGGACAAGAGGGAAGAATCTCATAAAATCCCATGACTCAGGACACTGGAATTCAAGATAAAACCTTGTCATTCATAAGGCACCTGTGAACATCGGCAGCAACTGAACCAAGCCCACAGCACAAGTTAGCAATGGTTACATGGTTTCCCATTTTGAACCTTTGTATTTTGAGGTATATTTTTGCTACTACAAAAGAGCAGCTAGTAAGAAACGTGGTATTTCTGTGACATTAAGAAACTGTCATAATTTAAGCATTATTGATCTTTCAGAGTAATAACTAACTACCAACTATTGCACCAAAAATACTATTTCAGTGCAATTGCAGGTAAAGGTTTGACCCCTGGCTGCTGGCTTGTTATCATACAGCAAAAGGTATGTTTGGTAGGAATTGGCCCAAGTCAATCTCCTGACACCAGCCGGCCACATCTCTAGTAGAACCACATGGCCATAAAAACTCCCTGCAGCTGCTGCCTTTGCTGTGGACCCCGTCCAGATCCTCCCTCCCAGCACAGAGGACATAACAGAAGATATATTGCAGCTCAGGATGCTCTATTCTATAGATAATTTTTCTGCTGGGATCAAGGCTGACAGTGACCTCCAGTGTCTTTTCATGCTCTTTCCTTGTAATAGTTCCCTGACTGCAGATGAGGACTCTTCCTCCTGTTTCAGAGGAGAGACGACAATGCTGGGGAGACGAGCAGTACTTTCTCCACTCACACATACGCTCCCAAGGCAGAGTGTTTACCCCCGCTCTTCTGCCACGTAACAACTAGGGGCTGCATTAGTAAATAAAGCAAGCACCAAGCCTGGAATGGGAGGTTAATCATCCTGGAAAGTCAGCAGTTTTAGTCATGGTTTAAAATCTCCCGTGACGGCATTCCATTCTGAAACCTGATCCCAGAGAGTAACAGCTTACAGAGCTGAAGGGATGCCAGGCAATGATCTACAGCCCTGGCCTTCCTGAAATGTATTCCTCCCCAGCATCTGTAAGCTCTCAAGTCATCCATGTAGTCCTCACGTATGTGTAATACATCCTTGGGCCATGACTTTTCTCCTGTGGTTCAAAGCCGCGTTTTCATGTGGCTCTGAGCGCTTCAACTATGCACAACGTTGGGATACAGGTCCAAACAAAATAATTTTCTATCGGCTTCCCTGGTCTTGGAGGATAGCTTATGTCCTGCTTGGCTGAGTGAACGGAAATGTTTGGGAATCGCCCTCAACAAACTTCTTGTAAGCTGGAAGTCTGAATCTTACAGCTAAATCTGGGCAATCACACGATTATGAGCGTAATCAGGACCATACATCTGAAGGATGTCTCAGCAGTTTCCGGGAAGTTTGGATCTGTCACAAGAATTGCAAAATTTTTAAAAACTGAGTACTCTTTCTGCTCAAACGTGTTATTACATAGAGTAAAATTGTTTCTACCTAAATAAGTTTATAAACCTTTAATGATTTGGGGGTTTTTCTTCCAGATTTTGGAACCAGCAGTGGGGGAAGGAGGGATAGAGCGGACTTCTTGGAAACCTAGGCATTTAGACTTTTACCAGCATTAATCTGATTCCCAAAGAAATTGTAGCCTAAATCATAAATCAACTACAGTAAATGAAGTAATTTTCATAAGAGATTTTGGTGCTGAAATGTTTGATCTGTGTTTGGGATGGATGTACCATGTTCAGGACTTTAAACCAACCTCTGAAATTAATATGCATTTTTTTCATTTGAGCTGTTATGCCACAAATTCAACATCACAGTTGCAATCACAAGTGGCACAGAGAGCAAAGCAGCACTCAGAAACAGAAAGTAGCTCTTCTGATAGTATGTAGCTGGCTGCATATAGGAAAGGCACGACTGTCTCCAGGTGCTTTATTTCCTGGATAAAGGTGGTCAAAAATTTAATTACTTTTGTGACTTTATCAAATGTTTCAAAAGGCTTTCTAAGGACAGCACTGCTTATAATAGCATCTTGAAATGTCAGCTGAAGGCAGCGCTGCTAGGAAGGAATATCTGTATCTTATGGTTCCTTCTTTTACAATCTGGTTACCAAACCCAATACTGAACCTGCTGTGGTTTCCCACAGTTGTTGATCCTAGGATCTAGACATAAGGTACACCTTTAATTACTGATATAATTATTTCCACCAACGTATGGGTTATATTGTAGAATCCCATAAACTACATAATTGCCTACAGGCAGCATTCATGTCATTATCCATGTATCATAGGCACAAAACCACACGCTCTTTACTGAAGAAGTCCTTAGTGTCATTTCTGTACGCTTCTCTCCACAAATTCTCCTGGAAATACCCTTCAAGATTAAAAGAGGTACAACTTTTATTTGCCAGCTTTTTCTTGACTTCACATGGAACCAGCGACAGCCTTGTCTAAGAGCAAAGCCCAGCCCTTACAACCAGCATAATTCCCGCTCCACATTAATTCTCTCATCTCCATCAAGAATTAGGGGTGGCTTGTCAGACTGGGTTGCAGTGATAATTCAGGGAATTTTCAGCACACAATGATATTTGATTTTTTTTTTTTCTGATAAAACCAGAAAGGTCACCTTACATTCAAGGTTGCCCTACAATTTAGTAAATATGGTACTCTGTCTGAAAAAAATTCAGTTAATTAAAATGCAGGCAGTTTTCTACTGAAGAGCATATTTTCAGTTTGATCAGCATGATGGCCTCCCAGGACAGATAACATATACTACTTGGCATTTACATCAGGATCTTCCCTTCCTCTTTCTGAGGTTACTGAAAACTTGACATGTCTACAACATTCTCTGTAGTCTTCAAAAATTATTTACAGTGACAGGAAGGGATCTGGTAGCCTCTCATATATGTCTTGAGTCTTTTCCAATTAAAGAATTCAGGCAGAATTAAAACTTCAGCTGTACCTGCTTAGTCAAAAGAAGCCTGTGACCAAAAGCTGTTCAGCAGTCAAGCACAAAAAGTGGTGGGACAATGAAGATACAGAAAATCATCAGAGGAAGATGAGCAGAAAGCACAACTTTGTGAATACCCAGAAAAAGTCGATGTCCCTGTTGTAGCTAGTATCCTCTTCTCCACCTCAAATAGTTGTATTTAAGTGATTTCTTTTAGCATTTTTAAAATTTAGATGGTTTTATTCTTCATTCCTGGCTCCATAGGAAGGGAACAGATTGAAGAACTGAAACATGCATGTATCAATCCTTCAGCAACGTGAAGCATTTAGCTCCTTATTGGTTTTATATAATACTCGCAGAAGTGTCTAGTAGCTGGAAGAATGAGTAAGAGGAACCATCTATGATTGATCTCATTATCACCTTAGAAAATAATTGCTTTTATAGTTGGGTCTTGTTTTCCCTCATATAACCTCCTGGGTTCCTCGTTCATCAGAGACTTTTACTGATAAGAAAAAGTTTACAGTATTCTAGGAAAGAACAAGGCACTTGGATTACCAGGATTGATGGGATTAGGGCTAGAGGCTGCCAAAGCACCATCTCCCTGCTCTGCAAAAGGAAAGCACTGGAGTCATAGCACAGGGATGGGAGAAGCAACATCGCAGTTCCAGAGGAACAGCACACGGCTGGGCAGGTCTCAGATATCTTTGGCAATGGGGATCAATAACTCTCATCCTCAGAATGATGGAAATTAAGAAACTTAAGAAAACTGGCCTTCCTTCAGCAAGAAGGAGACAGGCACAGATAGAGGGGTCTTGGACTTGCATCCAGTATTTCTATTCATGAGCCCAGAAGGCCCTGCTTACTACGCAATTTTCCCTTCAGGGAATGAAAAAAGGCAGAGCCTTCTGCATAGAGCCTATTAGACCACACTCACTGCTTAGAGCCATCTGATACCCTGGGAGGAGAAAGCATTTAAATATCTGAAACCATCGGAGTGAGGACTGTATAAAAGAACAACTATGTTATCAGGTGATGGCATATGCTATAATTGCTAGATCGTTTTGAAATGACATTCAGCAGCTGTTATTTTACCAGCATTACTAACTCTAGTTCCCCCATAGACATAAATGAATAAGAAAAGCTGCCTGCTGCCTACAAATCTGAGATCACAAGCCATGGGCCTCAGAAAGGACATTTGCCCTAAATATCTGCACTTTATTAAAGTGGTAGATATACACCATAAATAAACTAAAATTTTCATTTGCTTGGCCACTAAAACTAGTCATCAATATGCTCCTCCAAGTATGAATAGAAGTAGAAACTACATGATCTTAAAGGTCCCTTCCAACCTAAACCATTCCATGATTCTATGTGGACTGATGTCAAGTGAGTCACAGAAATAATAAAACAATGTTGTTTATCTCTACATGTCAGCCATCGTGCTATATGAAAGTCATTCTACATCAGAGAGCTTATAAAGTTAAATGAGATTGTATTGCCACAGTAAGATATTATTCTAGGCCTTTCTTTTCTGTGAAGAAGTAAAAAAACAGAATAAAAGACCACTCTGTACGATTCTAATGTTAATCTTCATAAGAATATCTATTTTACTTGAGACAAAGTCATAAACAAATGTTTTATTTCAAAGGTATTGGTAACACACCTGGATCAGTGCCTTAGATTACCCCACTAATCTTTGACCACACAGTAACCATAAACCAAATTGGCAGAGGTATGAGTCAATATTCTTTCCCTCTGACAATGAGGACAAGACAGCTTGGCAGACTGCCTCATTTGCTGTTTGCTTACTGAGAAAAGTATATTAGCAGCAAGCCTGGTCACCTCAAAGCAGGACTCTGCAGGTCTAAGTCTCAGTTCAAGGGCCAGGTTCAGGCTCAGAACAGTCTTGTGAGTCTCTCTTCATTGCCTTGACTTGACTTAAGCCTTCTGCAAGCAGTCACAAAAACTCTGCATGGCTTTAACTCAACTACTACATTTCTGGCAGCTCAGTTGCCTCTAGGTTACAGCCCCCAGCCCCTGTTCTCTCCTAGGTAGGTGAGAGAATAAGTAGTTTAAAATGATTAGGCCAGACAGCACCTCCTCCAAAAGACGGTGCTGTATTTTATTAATAACACGCTATGCAGCTTTATACTATAATTGCTGCCTCTGAGCCAGCAGCAGTAAAGGAAGACAACGCTGCTCCCCGCTCTGGGCACGTTACTGCCTTTCCCTGGTAGCCTTTGCATACCTCACACCCACAGCAGTGGCCTCAGAACAGAAAAAGCATTTCTTCTTAGAAGAAATCTGTTGGCCTTGAGAAGGAGGGCTTTCCAATCACTGACCTAATACTTTCTGAGTGTAAAGGGAAAGCAGGACAGTGTTTTGACAGTGTTCCTGCATGGCAAGACCAAAGACGTTGGCCACAATTTTTAATGTGTAGGCTGTGCATCTTGCAAAGCAGAGACTTATAAAACTTTTCTTGATGTGATGGAAGGAAAAATGCAGAAACATGGCTCCTTGGAAATGCCAAATAAACAGCAAACCACAAAGCAGCAACAGGGCAACCTCCACACAGGCGGTTATTTGCATTGAGGAAGCTTTTGCTGGGGGTTTTCCTCTGCTTCTGGTCAGAAGATGGTTTAAGTGAGGCATAACTTCGTGTATTGAATTCAGAATGAGTAACACAGGGAGACTGTGTGCCCAGGGGGAGGCCATCAGGAGCTCTTGTATTAACATTTACTTTGAAAAGAGTTTGCACAAAGGCAACTCATAGTTTGTTAGCTGAGGAAGACAACATCACTGATAATACCATGGACAGGCTACTGACCAAGTTCTAAACACTAAGACAGAAAATTAGGGTATTTTTTTAAAGGTATCAGCTGTGAATTCCCAGCCTCAGGGTGAGTCATTTAGACCAGATGCAGCATTTCAAGGAATCATTTCTAATGAAGTGACTGAAGAGCTGGAGGAGGCCCAAGTGCAACCCATTCATAGGCATCCCATGGGTCAGATGAAAGAAGCTGTTTCTTAAGGGGGCCCTGGGACAGATGGTATTTGCAGATGATGTAGAGACAAAGGCCAAAGGAGGTGGAGTTGCCCAAACGGAGGGAAGCCTCATCCAGGAAAGCAGGAGCTGCAGAGATGTTGGCACACAACAACCAGAGCAACACGTGTCAAGAGCTGTCCAGGCACCTGCTGCTCTCTGCAGAAATCAACAGCTGAAAAGGGTTGTGATTTGGTGAAAATATGATCCATGAAAAATACTTAGGAGCTAAAGGGGAAGAACTTATTGCCAGAATAACACTGGGAGCTACTAATGACTGGCTGATGCAGACACCAAAAAAAATGCATTTCCCATCAAATTTGCTGTGTGTGAAAATTCAGTGGATTTTGTTGTGTGATCAGTATTTCTATTGCTATTGTACTGAGAGTTGCCTTCATCTAGGGACCCTGGAGGGGTTCTGGGCTAGTGAAGCAAGTAAATGCGCTCTGGAGCAGAACTGAACCCCTCCACAGAAAGCTGGCAGGAGGGGACATGGCTCCAGGGACTTCTTTGGGCTTCAGGTGCTTCTAGAATGAGTATGGAGTGACAAAGATTAATTGTTCCCTGTGATAGCTCTAAACTAGGTCACTGTGCAATGGTATGCCTAAGTGAACCTGTTGGAGTATTTGAAACTACAGCTGTGCTGTCAGGTTTTCTCCTTGTCAGGACGCTGCCTCACACAGCATCAAAAGTTGAGCTCTAAGTAAGAATAAAAAATGTGATTGACATCATCAGACCCTAAGGACAATAGCCAAACTTGTCCCAGCACATCATGGCAAAGAAGAGTGAAACTTTTGGTAGCCTTCTACAATGGCATTACAGTGTTGGTGCATAAGCGAAGGGCAACTGACATCATCTACCTGGACTTCTGCAAGGCATATGACACTGTTGTGCAAACATCCTTGTCTCTAAATTGGAGAGACATGGATTTGATGGATGGACAACATGGTGGATAATGAATTGGCTGGATGACTGCAATCAAAGAGTTGTGGTCAATGGCTCAATGTCCAAGTGGTGACCAGTGACGAGTGGCATTCCTCAGGAGTACAAACTGGGACCAGTGTTGTTTAATATCTTTGTTGGTGACATGGATAGTGGGATAGAGTGCACCCTCAGCAAGTTTGCTGACAACACCAAACTGTGTGGACTGGTCAATGCCCTGGAGGGAAATAATGCCATTCAGAGGGAGTCGGTCAGGCTTGGAAGATGGGCACATACAAATCTCATTAAGTTCAACCAGGTCAAGTGCAAGGTCCTGCACATGGGTTGCAGCAATCCCAAGCACAAATACAGGCTGGGCAGAGAATGGACTGAGAGCAGCCCTGAGGAGAAGGACTTGGAGGTGTTGGTGGATGAGAAGCTCAACATGAGCTGGCAATGTGCACTCAAAGCCCAGAAAGCCAACCATATCAAAAGAATGAGCTGCATCAAAAGAAGCATGGCCAGTAGGTTGATGGAGGTGATTTTGCCCCTTTACTCCACTTTGGTGAGACACAGCATCCAGCTGTGCATCCAGATCTGCAGCCCCCAACATAAGAAGGACTTGGACCTATCGGAGCAATTCCAAAGGAGTGCCACGAAGGTGATCAGAGGGCTAGGGCACCTCGCCTATGAAGACAGGCTCAGAGAGCTCAGATTGTTCAGCCTGGGGAAGAGAAGGCTCTGGAGAGACCTTATAGCAGCATTCCAGTATCTGAAGAGGGCCTACAGAAGAGATGGGGAGGGACTCTTTATCAGGGAGCATAGTGATAGGATGAGGGGTAATGTTTTTAAACTGAAGGAGGGCAGATTTAGAATAGATTTTTGGAAGAAATTCTTTCCTGTGAGGGTGCTGAGACACTGGAACAGGTTGCCCAGAGAAGATGTGGATGCCCCATCCCTGGAAGTGTCCAAGGCCAGGCTGGATGGGGCTTTGAGCAACCTGGTCTAGTGGGAGGTGTCCCTGCCCATGGCAGGGGGGTTGGAACTTGATGATCTTTAAGGTTCCTTCCAACTGCAACCATTCTATGATTCTATGATCTCACTTTGTCTAGAAATTAGGGAAGAATTCACAGAAGACAAAGAAGAGATTCTAGTACAACCCGTTTTTCTTAAATTTGCAAGGATTTGAGCAATGCAACTGAGTGTAGTGTCAGGTGACATACCACAATGTGGCCTTACACCTTTTTTTTTTCCTTGTCACAGTGGGTAACTGTGAGGGATTACATTGGGTGGTGGAAAATGGCCTGACTGCATCTACATCATCTTGAACTTCCCATACTGCAACAATTAAAGAAAAAAAAAAAACACCCTCAACAAATTCCCCAATAACTGAGTCAAACCTTTGCAATAACTATGAGAAACGCAATTCAAAATAGCAGCCCACTTTTCTGCTGTCAAGAGCAGAATGTCTTATTGGTCTTGACTGGGAGTCTGGGTCATCCAATTACATTGACACTGACAAATTAAGACAGAGCACAAACCACCAAAAGTTCTGCAGAGCACCTTTCATATTCATGCATATGCCAGAGATATTTCAGAGGATGATAAATTATCTAACTCAAAGCATGAAAACTGAAGACACCCAAGAAAACCCACAAGATAAAGATCCAGCCCAGGCCAAAAGAGCTCTGAAAGCTTTTTTAGAAGATTATTTAAGAAGGTTTAACTTGCATGGGATGTCATTGACTTCTGCACTGGAGCTTTTGAGAGACAAATTGCATGCAATGGATGGGCCTGGTCAGCAGAACAAGCATTTGTGTCTCACTGATAATCTAGAATGAATAATGTGGGGTATCCCCCAGACTTGAGCAGTAAGTTCCACACTGGAGCCTGCAAAAACTGGTGGGTTTCCTGCAACCACAGAGATGACAGCAGTGATCAAAGTGCTAATATTTTCAAATTCTTCCTAAACAAAATAGGGAAAAGTTGCACAAGAAGTACAGAGAATGCCTGATGGTGATGCTGTATGATTGTCTTAGTGGGAAGTTGTTGCATTTGTATTACGTCACACTTTTTGACGGGTGAGGACAGGCAAATGTGCACTGGGACAGAGCTTTTACTCACAATGTTCCCCTAAGTCTTAGACTTCTATGTGTGAATGATAAAACAATCTAGTAGAAGACAGCTTTACATACATCTTTACATAGATAAAACAATGTCCATTATACAGTCTTCCATGCTAAAAGTATTCCCAAGATATTTGCTTTATTCCACATCTGGTCCCAGCCGACTGAGAAAGCAACAATAGGAGTCTCACCAAACTCCACCCAGACTCTCTTTGAGAAGATCAGTCCTGTAAACTATAGGATATGTGTGTGCAAGAACTGTGCTTTATGACCGTATAACTACACAGATTTTTAATGTATTTTTTGAAAGTTCAGACTATGAATTGACACTGTTGTATAAATAAAAAACAGCCACCTCAAATAAGGCCTTATCTATCACCACTTGTTCAGTGGCGGAAAGCAGCACACCTGGTCTCTTGTCCTGCAGCTGCCTGGCTGAACAGAGCTTGGGAGCACTGAGGAGCTACCGCTGCCTAGGAGGAAGGGAGTGCCTGGCATTAGTCACCAGAAACCGGGTCTGAATCAGTCCATGGAGTCCTGATTCAGCAAGTTAAACATTGGTGTGAAACAGGAGATGAGTCCTCAGCACTGTGCACTGAAGTGGAAAAGTGCTGGGAAACCCGAGGGCACGCCAGCCACGTGGCTCTGGAGATCCAGTGGGACCTGGATCCAGAATGGGTCATCTGGGTCTCCATGGGCCTTGATCTGGGGGCGGGATATTGGTGTGCTAGGAGAAGGATATCCTATCTCTGGGGAGGGCAGTGACCCCAAGAGGCGTATGAAGTGGCCCTGGGAGCCCATGGCCAAGTTGAGAGTTTGCTCTTCCCCCATCTATTTTTGCTTACCCTGGGTAGACGATACAAAGGCTTACACTTAGGCCCTCCTGTGCCTGAGAACGACTGCCCACAAATACACAAAGCAAATGTGCGCTTGGGGAATGCCACATCAGCAGTCCTCCTAGGTTGCATGATTAGTGCCAGCCTGGTATGATGTTTACATAAGAAGATTTGATCCGTGCTTCCTAGTGTGATTCACAGGGCTCTGCCCTGCTGGAGTAGCTAAAAGTTAATTCCTGTGCTTCTGTACCTGGACCCGGTACTCTGCTTTCTACAGCGACTGCATAACAGTAATATTGCAGCAGGTGTTACAGTCCAATTTTTACACAGATATTTTAAATTTTCATTTTTGTTTTCCACATATATTTTCTAACCGTATTTTTTGAGCTTACAAACTTAATTTTCAACTGCAAATCCTGCTTTCTTTATTTAGATGAAAACCAGAACACTAACATTTAGAAATACAAAGTTGCCAGCACTGTTTAAACACCCTCCTTTTAAATACATAGGTTTACAAAAATGAAACCGGTGCCTCTGTATTTTGAAGAGCTAAAAATGACACTGGTTTCAAAGATATGAAGTATGAAAAGCAAAGAAATGTTAAACTATGAAGAACTCAGTTTTCACTGGTGCTCCAAAAACTTGCATAGCTTTCCATATAGGTAGCCACTAGGGCACCAACTTATTTTTCAATAATCAAATGTACTAAGAAGTTTGAGAATTTCATAGTATGACACTGTAGCACTAATTATGTTTTTTTTATTAAGGACAGTAATTTCAAAAATATGATTTTGCATCTCTTCTATTAAAAATTTACAGGTCTTCTATAGAAACAACATGGTTCAAAGCCTTGGTGTTCCCTCTTCCTGCCTTTCTGTCACTGTAATCATTTTGCACCTCAGTTTTCCAACTTTAAAAGGATCACAAGACTTATGAACTGCACAAGAACCTAAGAAAACTTCACTTACCAATACTTTCAAGTGTTTTGCCTTCCCATGGACTTGCAGGTAAATCAGAAGGGATGGTAAATAACCATGTTTCGAGCAGGATGAAGAGTTCAGTACTCGCAAATTCTGGACGTGACCAGTCCCCGTTGGGCTCAAACTTCTCACTACAATACTGAATAATCTTTGCCCTCTATATGGCATGACTGCTGCTATGCAACATTTTCATGCAGCTTCACTGTTAAAATGCAGGTTATCACAGCAAGGATGTACACTTTGGCAGCTAATTTGTTTTCTTGCTTTGTTCTTTTTCTTCTTGCAGATTTATTTGTTTGCTTCATTTTTAAGTGTGGTGCGGCTTTCTGGATGCTTCCAACACCAGCAGATGTTGCTTAAGGGAGAATCTGGACTCCCCAGATCCATCCGCCGTCGTTGTTTGCCCAAATGGTTCTCTGGGGATATTTCTGTTACCAGTGTTTCCATGAAAGCAGGCTGGTGGCTGGCTGCACAATCCCCAGAAAGGAAGTCTCCTTGGCTGCTTTTCATCTAATCCCTTTCTTCTGACACGTCCACAGCTTTGGTGGCCTACAAGGAGTCAGGCCTCCTTCTGGAAGAGCTATTGAGTTCACTTGAGACACTCACACAATTGTGCTGTGTCAAAATACAACAAAAAGCAGAGAAATGTTGGCAAGAGAAAATTCTGTATAAGCTATGATTAACATTAACAGGATGGTTTATTACCCAGTTTTCTATCACAGCAACCAAGATCAGAGGTTTTTATTCCCCTGAGAAAACCTTACATGGATCAAGTTGAGTCATAGTCAGTTTACAGATTTTCTGCAAGACTCCCAACTCCCTCCTACTTGGGTTTTGCAAGAACTTGCAAGTGTACATTATTCAGCTCAGCCCTCTGTGACCACCTCCTCCCCATTCACCACCTAAAACATTTCTACACAAGTAAGTCTGGATTTTGTTGTTTACTGTCTGTTTTGGAGCCACAAGAAACCCATTTGTCTTTGAAAAGCTTAATTTCATTTCAAAGTAATTTTAAATATGTCAATTTAGAGCTGTTCTGGTTGTAATTATTTTTTCCTTTCGTTTCAATATATTGTCATTTTTACATTTTACTTGAACAATACAAAGGAGATTATATACTGTGAAATAGAAATTATATAGAGCACTAGTGTTGTCACAAGAGCAGTTTGCTTCCACTGTGTTAACAACTGTCAGTTCGCTCACGTATGCATATATGGCTGCTGCAGAAGCTGTTGTGAGAGCCAACTACTGCAAGTAACCAAAAGTGTCCATGCAGAGCGGTGCATGCAGTTGCTTGTGGTCTGGGCTAGCTGGATGTAAGCCAGATGGGTCTGGATACTAGGGAGCTGCATTAACCAAAAGCTCAGAGCTGTGTTGGTAAAACCTGCAGAGAGAGTGTTTATAATAAACACGAGCACAGTGTCACACCACTGAGGTTTCAGTTTTCGTATCAGAGCTGGCCTGCATCCTGGTAAGCTCAAAATGTAAGAGTAGGCAAGCAACTCTCCACACCCATCCATGTAGACATAACGCCTGAAGCATGTATAAGGTCCTTTAATGGGAGTGCTTGTGGATGAGAAGCTCAACATGAGCCAGCAGTGCACACTGGCAGCCCAGAAAGCCAACCGCATCCTGGGCTGCATCAAAAGCAGTGTGGCCAGCAGGCCACGAGAGGTGATTCCGCCTCTCTACTCTGCTCTCATGAGACATCACCTGGATTACTGTGTCCAGCTATGGATTCCTCAACAAAGGAAGGATATGGACCTCCTGGAATGGGTCCAGTGGAGGGCCACAAAGATGATCAGAGGGATGGAGCACCTCCCCTATGAAGACAGGCTGAGAGACCTCAGGTTGTTCAGCCTGGAGAAGAGAAGGCTCCAGAGAGACCTTATAACAGCCTTCTGGCATCTGAAGGGAGCCTACAGGAGAGATGGGGAGGGACTCTTTATCAGAAAGTGTAGCGATAGGACAAGGGGTAATGGTTTTAAATTGAAAGAGGGGAGATTTAGATTAGATATCAGGAAGAAATTCTTTCCTGTGAGGGTGGTGAGGCACTGAAACAGGTTGCCCAGAGAAGTTCTGGATGCCCATCCCTGGAAGTGTTCAAGGCCAGGCTGGATGGGGCTTTGAGCAAACTGCTCTAGTGGGAGGTGTCCCTGCCCATGGCAGGGGGGTTGGAACTCGATGACCTTTACGGTCCCTTCCAACTCCAACCTTTCTATGATTCTATGATTAATATTCCAGAGAGCACATCAGTAGCAGAATGCTCTGTCTTCTCATGGCTCTCAATTCTCCCCCCTGTTCTTTCTGTTAGATGAAATTCCACCTCTATCCATGTTGCATGCCCAGACATCTATATCTCAGTTTGGACAGGCAGGGCTGACAGCTCTTGCATTGTTGATGGGAAAGCAGTACCTGAAAGAGCAGCTGCTTCTTACTAAAAACAAACTTCTTCAAGAAAATTGACTACTTATTCAGGAGCCTCAGCTCAGGCTTCCTTGGCCCTCCAACATACTGCAACTCCTCATCCAAGGCAATGCTGCTTCTTTTTTAATCTTTTTGTACTCTGATGTATAACAAAAGACAGGAATGTCTCACACTCAGCCACATCTCAGCTTATGCAGACTGGGATTTGATAGACATTAGATACAATTTTGCAGGACAGTAAGACGTGCTAGCCCAGCTAGGATGAGCTGGCATTGGGAACTGCAGCCAATTCCTGAGCCACCGGCTATATCCTGTTTGTGGGACTGCTCAGCCCTACGCTATTACCAAAGCCTTTTTTTCCTCCTGTCCCGTTAAGCTGGTGCCACTTCTCCTTTTTCTGCCCTGACAGATCTGGTATCTCCTCTGAAGGGTGAAAGGGAGGAGACAACACTCATGATCCCCCTACCTCAGCTCTGCAGATCCCATTCTCTATAGCACAAAAACAACAGCACAGCATGTTTTGAAATAACATGGGGAGGTCACAAATAAAAGTGGAACTGAGGGAATAGAGCCTTGAACGATCATACTAGTACAGTCTATAGACCCTGGGATTGACCCTCACCCATAAATATCTCTGTACAGCTTCTTGGGAGCCTTTATTTCCCGGTGTGAGAGATGAGATGAGATAATAAGCACTTGGAGACATGATAAAGTGATGTCAATCAGTCCACAGCAATAACATACTAGTGAAGGTCTGCAAAGCTACAAAGCTGTACCATGAGAGTCTACCCTAGCTTTTGGTCTCATCTATTTTCTTTCTATTTTAACATGCAGAACTGAAAGAGATGCTTACCCACAGCAGCAAAGGGGAAGTCGGACAACAGTGAAGAGCCATCATTTATACACTCCAACCCAGAAACAGAAATGAAAGAGACAGCAGAAGACCAAAAAAGAAGAAGTGCACACACGAGAGCCCGTACCCAGAATGCCAGTACTAATGATAACATAGGCTACCTGAAAGGACAGGAAAATCCAGACATCCACCTACTCAGTCTTCATATCATGTACCATATGACTCAGTTAAGATGGAGAAAATTTCTAGAGCTGTCCAAAGGGCAAAAAGAAGACACTAATCATTGAACTACTCAAGCTCCTCCAGAAGCGAGATTTTAAAAAGACAAAGAAGACACACAACAAGCACATAAAGCGGGAAGAAGCAGATGGAGCTGCTTTCAAATTTTAAGGCATTTAATCAAATTCTACCATGAGAATTTCATCCTGCCTCATCTCGCAAGTTGATCTCTGTGTGCAGATGTCTCCGACTTCAGTCTTCTTCTTTGAGGACCAGGGGCCTAGGCAGCAACCGGAATCCGCAGTGCCTGATGTGTGCTCTCTTTGCATGCCTCATCTATTGCTCTGTTCAGCTTGTGCATTGAAATCAACAGCACCGCACAAAAATGCCCTCCTGTGCCATAGGGATATCTGGCCTCCACACGCATTGGCAGGTAATCTGGGACTGAATAAACTCTGGCCAAGAATTTTAGATGGAGGTGTCTGTGGCTGGGCTTCTGAATTTGCATAGAGACAAGCGGACAAATGAGCAAGCATGCTGATCATTTTCAAATTGCCATGAACATCACTCACACTTCACCAGTCTGAATATTAACATCTTTTCACCAAAACATGGATACTCTTTGGCACTGACACATCATTGCAATGTTGTTGGATGTTCTCATCAGAAAAGATACGCATAGCTGAGTATGTCACCATTTTGGTAGAATCCCATTTTATGGAAAGAACAGATTTACAATGAAGTTTCAATACTCAGAAAAGCTTTAGAAACTCAAGAACGTAGTCTGTGTATCTTTGGGCTGAACAGGGTATTTGGTTGGTCAGCACTCTGTTCAGGTTCATTTTCTATTTCTTCCTCTTTTCTCTGTCTGTCTAATGCATCAGTGAATTGCTTCTGCAGTCAAGGGTGTTTTTGCACTAGATGCCTCCTTTCCCAACAGAAAAATCAATGTACAGGATTCACAACAAAATTAGCAGCTATCTAGCATGATTCTGTGGGTACCACATTACGATACCACATTAGCAGTCTTGGTTTTCTATCAGGCTATCATTGAGAGGAGTCCTGTGTTACAAAGTTCCAGCATTGCTCAATCAGTGTGGAATATGGGGGGGAATGAATATCACACACTTTGCTGTCACACCAAAATACCTATCAGCTACGCCAGAAATTGTGCCAGGTTGCCAAACACTGAGGAGGCTGGCAGCAAAATAGGGCTGTATTGCTGCACCCTTGGGGAATGAATCTGGAAAGTCTGGAGCATTATAGCAAGGCATCGAACAAACACATGGTCAAACCAGAGCAGTTCCCTTCACTGACAGTAGTTGTCCACAGAACTAACCTGGTGTTGAAGTCTTCTGCTATGTTGGACTTTGCGGTGGGATTGAGCCCTTTATGCTCCATCTCCCAAGTCTTCTATGTCCCAGTGCGTAGCACCACATCTAAACCATGTGGCCACCGTTCCTTCTAAACATGAAGAGGAACTTCTTTACTTTGAGGGTGGCAGAGCACTGGAACAGGCTGCCCAGGAAGGTGGTGGACTCTCCGTCTCTGGAGACATTCAAAACCTGCCTGGACATGTTCCTGTGCAACCTGCTCTAGGTGGACCTGCTTTGGCAGGGGGGTTGGACTAGATGATCTCCAGAGGTCCCTTCCAACCCTATATCATTCTGTCATTCCGTGATTCTGTGAAATGTGAAGCAGTGCTCAAATTAATGAGTCAATGCTTATTGCATGTGACTTTCCAGGTAGGTATCCACAGCAGCAGTTCGCAATAGTGATACTGCAGCCAGCACTACTGCCAGCAAAATACCACGTTTATTTTATTAGAGGAAACCAGTAAACCAAAATCACACAGAGTGTCATGGTTTTTATCATGGCAAAGCTGAAAGCGGGCTCTAATTGGGCAATGTGTATCCTAAATGATGAGACCGATGAGAAGGTGATCATCCCTTTCTCTGAGGAAGTAACTTCTGGATCATTTAGTTCATAAAATGTAAAATTTTTAAAGAAATTATGGATATTTTCTCTCAACAGGTTAACAAAAATTTTACCACATATCTTGGATTTTAATTTAGGTGTATGATCATATGAGTGATTAAGTAATCAGAAAACAGAAGTAAAACAAATAATAAAAAACCAAACTGACCACTGTTTATCTAGAAAATAAAATAATTAAGTAAAAAGTAACAAAGGTTCACTGAAAATAAATCTACTAGACAATCTTGAATATTAAAACACCAATATATCATATCTACTCTCTTTTCTTCATGCACAAGTTTTGCAATGCCACAAATAAAATGCTGGAAATAAAGCCCTCCAGTGACTTGAAGCTGGCATGGACAATGAAGCAGGGAGTGTGTGGCGAGAACCCTGAGGCACTTGTCCTCACTGCAGGGTTGCCTTCAGCACACAGGCCCATCTGAGTAACAGAGCTGCAAAGCACGGGCAAGCAAAAGACACAGCACAGATCCACAGGGTGGTAAATCCAAGTTTTAGGGTGCTCAAAAATGTAGCCAAGTGATGCAAACTCATTTCGGCAGCTCAAGCTTATTGAAACATTTCTGAAGGGACGACTTTTCCCTAGCAGACCCAGTGCTGGCATGTGCATCGTTTCTGTGCAATCCATCATAACGTCAAGGCAAATGAGGCAATTTAAGGAACAGCAGAAGAATTATCTGGAAGAGCGGGTTTATAGAGAAAGGTTAAAAGAGCTTAATACATCTAGTTTTGTTAAAGCAGAGGTAGATGGAGGCATGTCTCCAGCCAGTAAATGCTTAAGTAATGCAAACCTTAAGGATGGAGGAAATACTTGTGCGTATACATATGGGAACAACTAGGAGTAAATTAAAAGAGGGTGGGGAAAGACAATGTCAGAAAATCTTGTTGGCAGTGAAGAGCAGAGCTTGTGCAAATTTTTCAGAGGAAGTGGTGGGAATTCTTTTAGTTAAGTTATTTTAAAAGAATTCAAAAAATACTAATAAACAAGCTACTGGGAGTAAGTCTGTATTAGCAGGAAAGATGATTGGATGATCCAACAACTTCCTGTCTGCACATTTCTTTCTTTGCTTGGTTTATTTTCAACCAATTAAGCATGTACAACATTTGGTAAAAGCAGAGAAAGTAACCTGGGGTACATTCATGATGGAAATCTCAATGCCTGTTTAAGAGACTGTATTTCCCACTGCAAGTTCCTGACCTCCCAGCAGAACCTGAGAAAGGGATCCCAGGAACATTTCTCATTTATCCAACTGCAACATCACCTGGATTTGATCCATGTCCCGCAGAAGAGGTAACCCCCCGCAGAAGAGACAAGGCTGCACAAATATCAGATTATTGCTTTTGGAGTCTGTCAGGCAGATAACCTTTAATGAGTACGAGCAGTTGAAGAGGTTACAGCTTCTAACTAACTGCTCTGCCACTCTCCCAGGAGTTTCTGCCTACATAGTGAAGGTGGCGGGACAGAAAAGACACATCTGTATTTTAGCAGTTCTGGTTCCTTGCCCAGAAAAAGATAAACTATCAACAAAGGTAGCTTCCATGAGAGTTGGATGCTGACACTTGGGTGTGTTTAGGAGAAATACCTTAAACTACCATAGCTCAGTAAATGTTGCAGTCTTTAAGTACACACATTTCCACTGAAGACAGGCAAGACTGAAGGTGAACCAACCATACCTCTTCTGGTGTTAAATTTACTCTGCTTTAGCAATCATGTTAATGAAGTTGATAAGGGCTGCAGAAATCAGAGTACAGCTCCCCATTTCAAAGTCTTTGTGATGTGTTCTCCAGTAGAACAGGGCACTTCTTCATCTGATAAGTCAGCTGTTGAACTTTAGTGGCTAAGTATTCATGCAATTTCTGTTTATCAACATATTTCCACAAGAACTATATTCTATGTCTCATCATAGTTTGTTATAAAAAGGTTTTTTTTCATATAGGAATTGCGTTTTTAAAAAATTGTTCAATAGGCTCAAGCAATACCGCAATATCCAAATGTTAATATTTATATGCACTGCATGCATAAACCAAGCAACTTGAAGAACTTCAAGCATGTATGAAATAATATAACCCAGATTAATTCAGAAATAAATTAACAGAATGCTTTTTTGCTTTATCATTTACAGACATTGAACCATATTGTATTGTGTTTTCCTGCACAGAAAACAGTGGGAGTTCTGGACAAAGATGAAAGGGAGAATATGTACTGCAAGCTATTTGTTTTCTACACATCTAATAATATCTTTTGAAAAAGACATTCTGTATATAGAACAATTAAAAACTATTCATATTTTAATGCTGTAAGGTTTTGCCATAATGGTAGGACTCACAGTTGTTCTCTCATTTATATCATGGCCTTTTTTTTTTTTAATAACACAGTTGGCATTTCCATTTTTACTCTGAGGCAGATTTTGCCACCCTTACATCTTAGTTTCATTAGAGTTCCCATTCATTTTAGTGGGTAGGATGCTCTACAGCATGAATTAGAGCAAGAAAGTCAAGCTCAGTTGTGCAACACTGGATTTGAATTACAAGAAATAGAAAATAGCTGACTTCTTTTTCCAGAAAAGAAATGCGAGCACAGCAGAAGCCTAATTAAGAAGGTAAAATCAAGATCATACAGGGTCCGCTGTAATAATGAAGCAGTACTAACTGCTCTTTTTCTTTCTAAGTTCTTTACTTAGATTTGATTGTGCTCTTTGATGTACATACCTATACCCCACAGAAGTCAACGTGCAGGCGTCTGCTCACAGCAGCAATCAGGCTTTATATTTACTGTGGTTTGGGTGGTTCTGAGAACTGTGAACAGACTTATGCTCCTAAGTCACCGATTCATGTATGACCTTTTTCAATGCAGTGGTCAAAAGATTATGCATTTGAAAAATTAGTAATTATACACAAGCCTTTAACTTGATTTCTCACACGTCTTCTGGAAACCATTGCTGTTGCTGGGGAAAGCTTCAACTCAATGTTTCTAACTTTCCATTTCTCCCTTGAAAACAAACCTAGTTGATGCTGTGGCCATAGTTCAATGAAACAGCGGCATCCAGAACTTCAAGGTGTCTTCAGGGTGTTCTGACAATAAAGAATAGTGTATGTTATCATTGTGTAAGAGCCATAATAAATGTTACTATTTTCAGTTAGGCTGTGTTAGTCCCTCAGAGACTCTGGATCTATTACACTATCCAAATCTGTTATGCTGTTGTGACAGCTAAAATTCAGCCGCGTGCTCAAGCACTTCAAATTTAACATATTGATCATGTTGGGAAAAGAGCATGGGTGCATACAGCCTTTTACTCTAAAAAGCTAAGCCAGTTCATTAGTGAATGGAGACTATTTTTACCGCACACAGACTTTTCCCTCTGCTGCTTTATTCAAGACGATTTCAACAGTACCTGCCCTGATCTTGGACAGCTGATATCCAGAGCAAACTACAGCTGTGGTTCACAACTCTTTATCAGCAACCTTGCCAGGCCACATGCCTGGTATCACAGCTCCTTTCAGCGTTGGTGAAACGTACCCATTTGACAGTGGAACCTTGCCTCAGCTTGACAGACACCAACCTCATACTTGTAACAATGTTGTCTTCTCCCACATTGCAAATTCACTTCACAAAGGCCCTATGGCCACCCATGTTGCTGAAACACACGGTGACAGGTACGCATCTTTCCTCAAGAGCAGCAGATGCGTGGCATCACGCCCTTGCTCTAACACAGGGCCTCACACACTGCCTCAGGCGTGCAATACCTTGGTGCCCTCTGATTTTATTGCTGGTGATGGTGCTGCATGGACGGGCCTGGCAGCTGCGGGTGGTGGATTCCCTCACTGGGAGGGCTGCAACACCCCTGCCCTGCAACAGCAGCACGGTGGGATGACAAGGTAGGGGGAAAAGGACGCAAAGACAGGAGAGTAACCTCCCCGCTGAGAAGCCGCTGACCCCAGGGCCAGCGGCGCCCCGCGCGTAGCCACCCGACCGCCGCCATCTTGGATGCGGGCAGGAGACGCCCCCGGCACCCTCCATAGGGAAACAATAACAAGCGACACTCCCAAACCCTGCAAGAGACGGGGAAAGGACGAAAGAGCTGAGGCAGCCCCAGCGCCAACAGACGGCCCCTGTTCTAAAGTCACATTTAAAAGAAATAAAACAACACGCTCCGCAAACTCTCGACCCCTGGATACGGGGGGAAAGGGCGGCTTGCCCGCACTTAAAATGGCGCCGCCTGCCGCGCCGCACCGCCCCCCCGCCTGAGGGGGCGGGGTTACCGGGAGAGGGCGGGCGCCCCCTCAGGCAGGGGGGCGGGGGCGGCAGCGGCAGCGGTAGCGGAGCCGCCCCCCCTGCGTGACCACACGTGTCAGGAGAGACGCAGCGCGCCGCAGGGGTGCCCCGCCCCTCTCCCTCTCCCTCTCCCCACCCCCCACAACCACACTGGTCC
>JAOXNO010000001.1:141414735-141436286 GCA_028565335.1 Limnodromus scolopaceus
GGGGGAGGGAGGGCAGAGGAAGGGGGGGAAAGTAAAAAAAAAAAAAAAAAAGCTTTATGGCGTGGAGCTGGTTTCCCTGCGGCAGCCTTCCAGGCAGGAGAGGGAGCCAAGCCAAACAGACGGGCAAACCTGCCTGAGAAAGGGCAAAAATGCCCGCTGGGATGTGACGGCGGAAGACCCTCCTTTCGCCTCCCTGAACTTTTGACAGGTGTCGGACGCCTTCACCGGGTCGATGGCGTTTTCTCCAAACTTCAGTGAAAGTCGGGCGGGGACTTTCTAAGTTCTAGAGCCTTTGATTTTGGCACGTTGTCTTTTCATTGTGGTTTAACAAGGGAAAAAAAAAAAAAAAAAGCCCCGAGCGAAACACCTAAGCATATTCTGTAGCATTGCTGAGAATGGCTTTCAAGCATTTCCAAGGTGCAGACTCATGGTCTCCTTAAAAGTGCGTCTCTGTGGCAGTGTTAAAAAGCAGCAGATAAATGTAATGCATTGCAGAAGTAGGTGAAACAGATTTACTTTGACTGATGCAAGAATTTACTTTTTAAGCAAGTTGCTGCGCCGGAGAAGGGTATGTTGGAAGGAGATTGAAATGTTTCATGCCAGACGAGGTCTGAGAGAATGAAACAGAATAAAAATAAAAGAACAAGAAGTATATGGAATATGAGTTTAGCGAGGAGGCTGTATGCATGTCTCTGGGCCAGACCTGAGGGAAGAAATGAATGCTAATAATGCATGTGTCAGAATGAATGTAGATAAGCTTTTTGTTTCCTAATGAAAGGCTCAATTTGAGTGATTTCCTAGTGACTTGTTTTTATAAATGTGATGATGTTGATATTAAGGTGATAATAAAATACAGTTAATTTTGAGTCACAGCCACTCTTGTTCACTTGACTTTGTTTTCAGAGAATTTAACATTTAGAAAACAGTGTGAAGAAGATACAGTATCCTTAGAGTGATGAGAATTTGAAAGGCTATCAGCTAAATCTGTAGTGTCTGGAAGTATTAGAAAAGTTCAAATGCTTTGGAAAGACCTATTTTTTAAATCTGATTTTGACTCCATTCCTTTACAGATAATAGCTTATGTGAGTTAATAAGCTTTATCAGTGACATCATATACGGATATGATGGAATTGATTCATACCTTAAAAGTTGTGACAGCTGGGGCCATGGTCTGGCTTTTTTCATTTGTGGAGGAGATACTGGTTTTTTCTCTATGGACTTCCTTGGCATTCCTAGATAAACAAAGACAGGTTTAGATTCACAGAGTTTGAACAGGTATGATTGAAGCCCTTAAAGAAAATGGAACAGTTTGTACTGATACCATTTCCTTCTATTGATACAGTCTATTACTTAAAACTTACCCCAGCAACACTTATGTCGTTTTCAAAAAGTGAATTTGATTCTCATACAGAACATGGATTTTTTCAGTCTTACCTGATTTCTGACACTCATTTTTCTTCCCAAGATTTTTGCTGCTTGAGCGTAGTTCATGAGTAGTGAGTTTAAGCTTCATAATAAATATTGTTTTTTTTTGTTTTTGGGTTTTTTTTTTGTTTTTTTTTTTTTTTTTTTTTTTTTTACCTTAGAAGAATTTGTTGATGATCTGCAGTTGTGGATCACACATTGAAAATGTCTTGGAGTCTTCCTTTTGCTGAGTGCAATGCCTGTTTATGGCCCTGGATTAAAAAACAGTGGTGTTTTAAAGCAAGACAGAGTTGGATAGTGACTTGTGAGATCCAGTCCCACTGATTTTAAACTACAATCTAAGTGCCAGTCTGAAGGGGCAGTAATTGAGCATAGGTGAGGAAGGACCAGTTTGTACAGTAGGCCTTTACACCAGGGTGGGAGCTCAAAATGAAATGCTAGTTCAGAAGAAAGGAGGGGACGGTGTTTCAGGCTCTGTCCTTCAGCGCCTTAGCTTCTAGCAGGTTGTGTCCAGTTAAATATAGTAAGGCACAGTTTGAAAAAAGATAATCTGGAAGTGAGGAAATAGCTGGGAATATACTTTTCATTCCCCAAATGTGAACATACATGTTTCACTACAGCTGCAGGAAGGAAGCTGTGGAAAGGAATTAGAACTGAGCTTGTGCATTCTTGCTCCTGTACTGTTTCTAAACTGCTGAGTCGAAGGTGACTGTAGTAAGGCACAATGCAATATATATTCCAGACAAGTTGCTACAGAAAAAAATTTGATAGAAGCAGGTGCTCAAATGAACAATAGGAGTGAGAAGAATAGATCAGAATATCACAAAATAAACTGAAACATGAAGGTGGAGGACACTATTTTCCTCTTACCTTGCATGTACAGGAGAAGAAAAGGGGAAAGATGGAGCTGACGCGCAAAAGAGTAATGCTGGCTTCATACTTCTATGGAGAAGGAGCAGCAAGCAGTTCTTATGGAGCTGTCATGAGTAGGAAGAAGACTGATGCTGGAGTATTCCAGATTGATGTGACTGCTTTTAGTCCCCAGTCTTAGCTAAAGAGTTTGAGGGTAAAAATGTAACACAAACAGCTTTGCCATTTGTCGAACAGCAAAAAGCAAAACTGAAATAATTTGTGTATACAAGCTGTAAATCAAACTCATGGGAAACAGTGATATTGCTGTGTACTCTCTCTGTGCTAGAGAAATGGAACTTGTGGAAAATATCTGGTATCTGAACAAATATGGGAGCAGAGAAAACTACATGTTAACTAGCCAAAAAACCAAAAATCCTTATCCATTTCATCCATTTCAGACTAAACACTGATGTGTGACTTTTTTTTTTTTTGGTCTAGCTGGCTGCCCATGTGTTGCTGAGGAATGAGTAGGACTGAGAAGGTTGTAAAATTTTTTGTTTGTTTTTTTTCACTTAGGAAATCTGTGAATCCATAGCAAAAGAATGACATGGCAGGAAAAAAATTTCTGCATTCAGTCTGAAAGAGCCTCCTGCCATCTAGGAGAGGCAAAAATAACTTAAAAGTTTCTTTTGCAAATAGATATGATTTTCAGGCTTTTTGTGGGCTCATCTTTTCCTAGTGTAATTATCACGTTCTGTATTGCCACATGGATTGAGACAACATTTAGTTTATATTTGAGCATGTGTGGGTTTTGGTTTGGGTTTTTGTTTTGGGGTCTGTTTTTATTTTTTAGTTGTTGTTTTTTGGAGGGAAATACAACAGCCGTCTGGGTTTCAGGTTGAAGGAAGCCATAGTAATGCTGTAAGTGCCATGGTCAGTAAGATGTTTTGAAGACAAATGTCTAACATCAGCATACTCTTTTACTTGAGAACTGTTTTGTGTTTGTTCCTTTATTTAAATTCATTTATAGTTATTTATATTAAAATATGTCTTCATTTTATATAATGATGATTTCTCTTTTAAAATTTATTTTTAATCACTTTTTATTTGGCCGGCTGACTGAAAGCCTGTTGAGACTTATTTTGGTTCTTTTACCAAAATGCCTGCTCACAAGATTGCTGCAATTACAGCAAGGTTGGTATTTAGGCTAGGTTCAATCCCTAACTGTAACTTTTGAAGTTACATCTTAGTGCTGGATCTGGGGAAAAAAATTCTATTTAGGCATCTAAGAGCTGATACCAGATAGGTCAGTGAAAACGTGGAATGTTCTTTTTTTTCTAAGGTTTGACATATTCTCTGCTAACTTCCTAGAAACTAAGATAGTTACTGAGTGTAAATGGTAGCTACAATAATCACGGAAGAGTTGAAGGGAGGTGTTGTCATTAGAACAATGCACTGGGATGCTAGAGTTCTGGTTCCATTTTTGTCATTCTGTCTAATCTCAGGGAAGTAGCTTTTCCTTTTTGCTTTTTACCAATTTCTAAAATGTCAATCCTGGATACTTCATATGACTATAGAAAGTAGGCTAATGCTGGAAGGTGATGTGGGAGAAAGCATGTATGTTCTAAATAACATAAAAAACTTTTCACTATATACTGCTTGTTTGTCATATCCAGCTGTCAAAACTAATATAAAGCATGCTATCGTTTATTTTAATGCTAATGTTTTGACCCTGACTTAAATAAAAATGTGATCCAGAAAGAATGACCTCAATCAAACTTAAAACACTCTATCAGCTGAAGTAGCATGTCAAAATCATGAACAGTGTGAGGAAAACACAGTGAATGAAAATTGACCATGCTGTCTCAGTGTGTTTTTGAAAATTAAGAATGGGAGAGCTGATTAGGTTTGCACTATGTCTTTGCTCTTGTGAATGATAAATATTAACCGTGTGTTTGGATTTAAAGGTCTCGTACTTGCCTGCAGAATCTTTGGGCTAAACTAAATATAAGGACAAATTATAATGCAATAGACAGGAAGTTGAGACCCCGTGTTCTCCATGACCTTCTGTGTAACCTTGAAATGGTTGCTATTCCCTTTCCTGCATCTCTTTCTCCCCCACTAGCGTCCAGTTATATTGCACATGTGAGGCTGACTGAGATACCCTCACCCGTAGAGGTCGATTGAAGGATAATGTGCTGCACTTCATGGTCTTGGATTGTAAGCTCTTGAAGGAACTTGCTATGTATTTGTATAGTGCCTAATATGATGAAGCCCCTCCAAAGTTTGCAGAAGTCTACAGGCATAACTTTATTTAAAGCTTTCAGTTGTGATTTTTGTGATTGACTGCCAGGATTGCAGTATGGGTTGCTTTGAGTCATTTGGATGCATTTGTGCATGTTAAAATTTCAGCTGTTTGCAGTAAAGCTTGGACATTTGCTGTATGTTGCTTTCTTTCAAAACCTAACCAGTTTTGTTCTGCTTAAAAGATACGTGTTATGATTCCATAGTGTGATTTACTAAGTTTATAAAGAATCTTTCAAACTGTAAACTTGTAAATCACCTGGGAATTTGACAGCAAATGGTAGATGGTTGTGGTTCGTGCATAACCAGCAGTAAAAGTTGTCCGACTGCAGCACAGGCTAGAACCAGTTTGGTTTGTTCCTGTTTGTGGGTTCGGCAAGAGTAAAAGTCAATAAAGACCCGTTTTATTTCTCTTGCTAGTAACTGCTATCCAGTGTGGTGTCTCTGACTTAGTCTACAGCATGAACTTACCTGGATGTAACAGGAACTGCTAGAATGTCTTTTTTTTTTCTTTTCTCAAAGACAGCATTTGACATAAATCTGTACTCCTCAGGGTAGTAAGTTGGGGTACTCAGGACTGGACTGGGTAATACCTTGAGCAGCCTGCTCTAACTGGACTGCTCAGACTAGGCAGCTGGGTTGGACGCCTCTGAGGTCACTTCCAGCCTACGTTTTGCTGTAATTCCAAAAGGTGGGCACACTGGCTGCTTATTATGGAAGCAACTGATTTGATCCATTCACCTGTGGATGTTGTTTTAAAAATATTTTTTTCCTAAAAATTTGTGTTAGTATTTCAGCATTTTAAATTATTAATACCAAGATTAAGGTGTGTGAATTGGCACAGGCAGGGTGCAGGAACAACCACAAAACCGTGGCTCAAATGCAAAGAGTAAATTTATTTTTGTTTCCTCGCTGACCGGGGGATCTCCATAGCAGCACCTGGGCAGAGGCACAAGCAGGGCTGCAGGCCCTGCAGAGCACAGTCCTTGCTGGAGGATCACCGAACCTGCTGGTTTTGCCTGTATATTAGGGATTCGCACAGGAGTGATTTGCCACCATGTTCTGTTTTTTCCCACAGCAGGGCAGGAATCTCAAGTGTGTTTGATAAGGTACCTCTACATCTATCGCAGGCCTGTGTTATCTAAACACAGATGTTCTACTTGTCCAACACACAAGTCTAAACAACAATTAGTATGATACATGTATTTTTTGACACCCCAGCAAGTCAGTTGAGCATGTTTACAATCCTTCTCACTAATCTTCTGTTATTTTCCCACAAGAAGATACAGAATTTTTTCTTGCATAGGGAGCATATCAGTGTGTTGCTGGAATGGCCTTTATTTTGTGATTGATTTGTTTGGCATTACTAATCTAGCTTGTTAGTTTGGAAATGGGAACCTAGTTCAACTTCATTTGTTAACTGTCACCCACCTTTCTTATATCGAGAAATTTTTAACAAGCAGTCCAGATGTGGAGGCAGTAATTCTTGCCACCAGCTTCCATTTTTCCATTTCGTAAAGCTTGTAAACTGAAAACGTAGATGCTTGATTTAGGAAACCAGTGACCATGAGAGGTATTTATCTTTGTAGTCATAAATACAGGCAAAGAATAATCCTGTGTCAGATACGGGTTTGTTTGAGACAGCAAGTAAAATTTTAACATGTGATGCAGGAGTGTTGGGTATATCTGTTTTCTGAACTGTCTACATGGAAAAATTAGTGATTTACTGACTGTAGCAAGGATGTGATGCAGCATCTGCATTTAACACTATTTAAGTCTGTTTTTTACATTTTCTGATAAGCAGGCTTGGATAACTTCTGCTCTGGAATATTAAGGGGACTAAACCAGGATTGTGTGCACTCGCGCTCTCTCTCTTTTTAAAAACCTTGGATGTAATGGGGAAATAGCAAAGAGCTGAAGGATTGCAATGCAGTTCCTATCTCTGAAAAGGAGAAAAAAAATGGGGAGTTTTACACTAGTTTGAGATTTTCCTGCTACACTTACGAGATCTGTCTTCTCGCTGAGACTATCATAGAGGCATTTTTAATACCTCTTCTACTGCCTGGCATGCATAGTGGTAGAGACCCATCCAAGAACAACTGGAGTTCTATTGTAGTTATCGAACTGTTTTTAAAGATACCTGAAAGAAACTTAATAGAAGAAGATGTTCAGCAAATGAAACTATATACTTAAGCGCTCCTTCTGTCTATGTACTGTATGAAGTTACAAAATGTCATTTAATAGGACTATTTAGCTGGCTCTAATACAACATGCTTAGGTTTTTAAAGTTATTTGATCAATGTATTCATTAGCTATTCTTCAGAAAGCAATCTGTCTTAACTATGTCTTCAGGCTTATCTGAGGGATTTTTTCCAGTTGAACATCTAGATCTGTAGTTCTAGTCTGTGTTGGACTGTACAGATTTGGTGTAAGAGAACACGTACAGGCTTTTTAAAGTTACTTAAACTTATAAAGATCCCAAACAACCCTTGATTGTAGTTCTTTTTGAAAAGTTATATAAGTCAAGAAGTACAGCTAATAGTGGTATTAAACAGGTTAAATCACTATATGAGAGAGTCTTGATAGGAGATAAAGTTGTAGACAAGCATGGTACTGATTTAAAGAATTCAAACACTTACTACCACTAAACTTCTCATATACCCTTTTTTCATCAAATTGACTTTTTAGATCCAAGGATCTGAAGAAGAATGGGGTCCTTGTAGAAGACAGTGGTATTGAAGGAAAAAAATGGCTGAGAAAAGTCCTCAAAGAGGAGGTTTTTAAAGAGGGAACTTTAGGTTTTGAAAATTGAAAGCTTTCTTGTTTCCTTACAGACATACTCTGTTGAAAACATCTCAAGGTAGTTTACTCAGTGTGAAATTGGATGGCTTCAGCATAGTTTGATATGACTGGCTTGTGAAATTATTTTTGTAATAGATAAGCTGCAGACTGAAAATGTCTGGCTCAAATTAAAGATGATAGGAGATACTGATACTGAGATAAAGAAATCAGCTGGTTTTCATGACATCTCTTTCCAATAGGGGATTTTTGGGTCCCCCTTTGAAATGTTGATACAGTATGTGAAGTGAATTTAAAAACTGGCTATTGAAATCATCTAGCAATACAGAAAAATTCTTAATGAATCGGTGATTTACACCAAAATACCATAAAGATATTTGCAGATGGAATGTGTAGATAATGGTAAAAATTATCCAGGCAACTAGATAAACTGCAAGGTGTTCAATTTTGGTTTATTCGCAGCAGTGGTTTGTGCACTACCTGGCGGCTGGTTACAGGGAGTTCCTCCTGGCTCTATTCTGGGACCTGTCCTAAGCAGGACAGGTCATTGATCTGCAGTTGGAGTACACCAAGTCTGGGGAGCAGTCACTATGCCCAAAGGCAGGGCTGCATTTCAGGGCGATCTAAACAGGACAGAGCAATGAGCTGACAGGACCTTCATGAAATGCAAAAAGGACAAATTGGAGAGCCCTTCATATGGGACGCAACAACCACTTGCAGGGGATACAGGCTGGAAATGCTATATATGAGTCAGCAATGTACCCTGGCAGCATACATGAGTGTAGCCATTAGACTGAACAAAGTGATTATTCCTGTTTACTCAGCACTTAATAGACCACACCTAAACCACTGCATCCTTTTTTGCTCCCTACCGTCCTACTGGAAGGCCAGAAAGATGGTTGGTGGGCACATGACCTATGAAGAGAGGCTGAGGGACCCAAAGTCGCATGGAGATGAGGCTTTGGAGGGACCTCGTGGCAGCCTGCCAATATAAAAGTAGAGGCTATGAAGAAAATGGAACCAGACTCCTCACGGAGATGCATGGCGGGAGCCTGAGAGACAATGGTCATAAAGTGAAACAGGGGAAGTTTGTTTTCTACCAGGAGATGCTGGTGTGTGATGATCTGAGTAAGAGAGGCACTCAGACACTGTAAAATATGATTGAAAATGCTGTTTATTAGAGTTAACACTATAAAGAGAGAGTAGTATAGATAATCTCACATCTGCTTTGATGCTGGGAGCTCTGAGTTGTGCAGCATCAAACAGGCCTACGGTCCATGTCCAACATTCTGTGCAGACCCTGTCCGTAGAAACAGTTACCCCATGTTGGCCCTTCAAGCTATTGTTGGATTTCCTTACAAGAAAACAAGTCCATTCATAGTTTCTAATGTCAAGCAGAAAGGATGAGAAATTCTAGCTGTACAGTTAGATAAAGGCAAGGCCACCCAGGTGGCATAATTGCTGGTACCAAGTGGGAGCTGCCTGCAGGCTCCTTCATTACACTGAGCTGGCTGGGCTCCTCCTGCAGCCAGGGGGTATGTGCAGCACAGCACGGGCTTGAACGCAAGCCCACACATGCAGCACAGCACAGGCAAGGGCCTACTCAGGTTAGCTCTTGCATGGATCACTGACTCCACGATGTATTGTGGTCTTCTGGTCAGGATCACTACAATATTCTGGCTTGACACAATGAGACCACATTTCACCATGAGGACAGTTAGGCACTGAAACAGATTCCCTAAAGAGGTTGTGGAATCTCTGATCTTTGAGGTTTTCAAGGCCCAGCTAAACAAAAGCCTAAGCAACATCATCCAAATTCAGCAGAAGGTTGAGCTAGATGATATCTTATTCCACCCTGAATTGCTCTGTATCTGTGTTTTGGATCTCCCTTTGTGATCTTAAAGACTTGGTAGGACATTGCGATAACTTCGTTACAACAGATGGGAATATCCTTAAGACAGGAGAACTCTGGGTTTCCACGTAACTCTATGGTAAAATCAGTTTTATGGTAGTAGTAATTTAGATATAATTTGATAGAAGTGGAGTTGTAACTGGATCCAGGAAGTTTCACATGTTGCTGCATCACTGAAGAAATGTGATCGTAGAATAAAAAAAAGACGCCGTTGGCCATTCCTTGTTTCTATAGTCATGCATCACATAGGCTTTATTTGTCCCCTAGTTTTCATTCTTTCTCTTGAAAAATTTGTTTCAACAGGAATATTTGTATCCCATCTTTCATGTGGAGGATAATGTAGCCATGAGTTTCCATCCTTACTAGCTTCTGGTAATAAGACAATAAATTAGATTGTGGTTGACATGTTAATATACAAGATGTATTAAAGTAATACTTAACAGTTTGTGCAACTCATATATCTGAGGAAATACTGAGAGATCTGGATGAGTGTTGCCTAGTTTGGCTGTTCCCTTCTTGCAGCAGGGGGCATTGAGTACTTGGTCCTTACTGGTAACCATTTCCTTCTTGTATGTTTGCTTTGGTGTTCTGGTCCACCAAACTGAAGTTTGGTTGTAACTTCAGTCTGTGGAGCAAACAATGGGCAGTCTAGTGGTACCAGAAATGACCCTTGTGTAGTGAGACCCTAACCCCCAGCCATCCTGCTCCATAACTCAGTGATAGAAACCACTGAGACAACTCTTGCCCTCTAAGTTGTTGCTAATAAGACAATAAGGTGTGTGCATGTGGGTGTCATGGTTTAACCCCAGCTAGCAACTAGGACTACACAGCTGCTTGCTTATTCCCCCTCTGGTGTGATGAGGAAGAGAATCAGAAGAGTAAAAGTGAGAAAACATGTGGGTTGATATAAAAACAATTTAAGTGAAATAAAAGTCTCACACGCAAGCAAAGCAAAACAAGGAATTCATTCCCTGCTTCCCATGGGCAGGCAGGTGTTCAGCCATCCCCAAGAAAGCAGGGCTCCATCGTGCGTAACAGTTACTTGGGAAGACAAACAGCATCCCTCCAAATGTCCCCCTCTTCCTCCTTCTTCCTGCAGCTTTATATACTGAGCATGACCTCTATGGCATGGAATATCCCTTTGGTCAGTTGCGGTCAGCTGTCTCGGCTGTGTCTCCTCCCAACTTCTTGTGCTCTCCAAGCCTGCTCACTGGTGGGGCGGTGTCAGGAGGAGAAAAGGCTGAGACTGCTTAGTGACAACCAAAACCACCAGTGTGCTATCAACACCATTTCTCATCCCAAATCCAAAATGTAACACTCACTATACCAGTTGCTAGTAAGAAAGTCAATGCAATCCCAGCTGAAACTATGTTAGTGGGAAACTTTTATGTTATGATAAAGCTGCTTTTATATTATCATATACCTTGTCAATTGCCTTTCATGTAGCTTAACTAGGTCATGATCTACCCAAATAGCTTTAACTAAACTGTATCTTCCAAAATAATGAAAAGATTAATAAATTCCTTGGTTTTGGAGAAACCTGATTATATCTGATGCTGAAGGAGAGATTGTTTTCATTGACAGAAACTGAATCTTCACAGGTGAAGTTACTCTGCTAATTAGTACTACTGAATATCATTATCTGATGGAGGAAAGACTGAAAGAAACTTCAAGTTCATCCCGGAAAATTTGATCAAAGTTCCAGTACTTGATGAGTCCCATTAATTCTTCCTTTGATTAAATTGAATTTCTCTAGGGAAAAAGACATTAGAGTAAGGCACTTGGAAACTGAAAAAAAAAAATATTTAACATTATTTGTGTTTTAAAAGTACCTGTATTGAAAAAAAAATCTAATGCTGAAGGGCCATTTAATCTAGCAAAGGTGTGCATATTTATGTTGAGACTTGGTGCTAGGCATATCAAAGTAGAAATGAGAGGTGTTCTAAGTTGCAACTTAGTGATGTGGGGTGCTTGCAGTCTTTAAATTAGAATTAGATGTCTCTCCAAAACATATTGTATAGCTAAGCCTAAGGATTTGGAATTACTGGGTGAAATTGTGATCTGTGTGGCACATGATGTCAACCTAGGTCATCATAGCAGTTTCTGAAAGATTCTGACCAGAAGTGATTGTTTATTTGCTTCTGAGGCATAACTGCATAAATACTCAAAGGTATTTTGGATAGCTGAACTGAATTTCTGCAGTTTAACATATTTTAACATTTAATTTCTAAATGCCTACTTGCACCTTTAATTTCTTATTAATATTTTGGGATATTTTTTCCCCCAAACTGGAATGCCCATATTTTGTTTCATTCTTCTTGCCCTGTATTTTATCTTCTTTCAGAACTTGCTGCACTTCTTCTCCACCCATTTCTTTTCTGGCTTTATCAGACATGATGGCCAGCCTTTTCCTGCTGGACTGTGTTCCCACATGGCAAGTCAACAGGCTGCTTTGCTAAACAATCAACAAGTAGTATTACTGCCACATCATTAACACTAGGGCTTTAACATTAGGCTTTTCCTACCTTTTCTTGACCTTTGATCATTGTATTTATAGCATTATCGTGCTGCTCTTTTACTTGTCCTCCAGGATTAATAGCTGTTTCCAGTGGACACTTGAGTAACAGTTGCCACATGAGCTTAGGCAGGGTGGAGATACTGTGCTCCTCCCTCTCAATGGTTCTTCTCTCCAGTTGTAATTTGGTCTTAACCGAGTTGGAAGTGTTATGCAGCAAAATCTAAATTAATGTGTTGTCCAAGTTCCCTTGTTATTAAAATAAATTCATGCAGTTCCACCCTGATAAGTGACTTAAAAAAAAAAAAGAGTTGGGAGGGGGCATCAGGACAGGGAGGAGAGCAGAACTCTGTCATGCAGTAGGCCACTGTTTCTGTGCCATAACACTGGTTAAGATGTTAAGATCCTGCATCCTCTGTAGCAGGTAGCAAGGTAGGGGGAAGGACTGAAAACTGAACAATGTCCATAGAGCATAAGGTATAGCTCTTATCTGTTCACGTTCACATTGCCAGCAAGGCGTTTAGATGTTGGGAGGTATCTGCCTGCTGCTGTTGTCTTCCTCTTCTGTGGGGTTTTTTGGAAACTCTGAAAATCCCATCCTCCTTCCTCTTTTCTACAGTGTAAAGAATAATTCTTGCTCTCTGTATAGGTTTATTAAGGTCATTAATCAGCCTGTATGTACCTTCTAAGTAGGTCTTTGCACTGTGTCAGCACAATCCATTTTTTTTGAATAAGTGGGTTTCATGGTCTGTTCAGTGGGTAATTTCATAAGAGTGCAAGTTTGGAAGGCTGACATTAATGGTAATAGTTACAATTATTGTCAGCAAATGCATTGTTCTCCTTGGGGTGCAGAATCTATGAACTGTTTGTCACTTCTTGTACACTGCACATTAAACATTTCTGTATGCTAAACAGGTTAGAATTCCAATAAATCCATATTATCTGTGCATGCATCAATTTGCAGTGCAACACGAGTAGTAAAATGTATTGCCACAATTAGAAGTTTCTGGTGTAAAGTTTGAGAACTGAAGTGTGATGAAGGTTTAAGAATAGTTTGGAGGGGCTGCTGCTTTCCTCCTGTCTCATTGCAGGGATCGTTATCTTACTTTTGAGTCTAGTTCCAATTAATTTTATGTCTGTACAAGCTCAATAACAACAAATTTATAGAGGTATAACCTAAATTAGCATACTGAAATTTTAAATGGGCATCATGAGAAAGACTAAAAAAGCCATAATTTGTATGGCACAAAGCCAGAAAAATGGATGCTATTTGCAGATGTTGGGTTCCTCTAACTTCCTTTTAAATTTTTCCCTCTCTCTAAATGACTTATGAGAAGTTTCCATGACTGTCAGAAGTATTGTTCTCTTTGACTTAAAAATAATATGCACTAAAGTTTTTCTCCAGATGAGAGATTTATTTCTCCTTTTCTTTTTTTTTTTTTTTTTGAATTTGAAAATAAGTGTTCTCTTTGATAATCCCCTATGAAATCTTCATGAAAAAACAGAATTGGATATTATTTCCTGAGAGGCATTTTGGAGCCAGCAATCACATATCTTTGGGTGAACAAATGAAATTATCGAAACGTTTAAAAGTAAAGCACCAACTTAAAGCAAATGTTTTTAATAGTTATTTTAGCAACTTTTAAAGTACTATTTGATTTTTAAAGTGAAGTTTTATGGTATTTTTTACTGCCATCTGAAATTAACTATTTTGGTCAAAGGCAGATGACTTTTTTGTAAGAGTTTAAAAAGACTGAAATAAAAATTACTCTAGCTGAAGTAGATGAAAATGCAAATTTCCATAAGGTAGAAATACAGGCTGAGTACAAAATAAGCAGCTGAGAATAAAGGCATTCAAATAATGTGTGATACTTTTTTCTGTCCATCTGAAATTTTCTAAAAAAATTACTTTAATAGCTAAATAAAAACAGACTACTAGGTGCAGTGTGTGTTACTTTCAGTGAGCTTTTTTTGTTTCTAGGTATGTTTCTGTAGTTTTATTGCAAGGATAATTTTTTATTTGTATCTTATTACACAATGCATCCAATCAGTGCAAACTCCATAAAAGAAACCTTCAAGCAGTTGCACCATCTTCCGAAGCGTGAAACAAATGTCATGAGCCAGATGTGTGAACTGTGTCTTCAGAAGAGAGACCCGCTTTATTCCTTTTTCAGACGAAGTGGGAGCTTCATTGTCAGTCTGGGGCTTGTGTGTGTTCCGAATCAGAATTGTGCTGTCACTTTCTGTTTTGTGGCTGGCTTTAAAAACTGAATTGATCACTGAATTCCTAAAAATCTGCAACAGCCTTAATTAAGGGGAGAAGAGATGAGTAGATGAACACAATGTGACATCTCTCCTTACTAGGAATGGGCCTTGCTGTGTAAAGAAGCTTGTCTTGCGTCTGAAGTCAGAAATTACACAAGTAAGTTAGCAAAAGATTATATGCAGACTTAGTTGGGTAACAGTGTATACACTCAAATTTGTGCTGTTGTGTGCAGTAAAATGGAAATTATTTGACCATTTTTTCCCGTTGCTGTGGAATAGTGAGTTGTCTGCTCAGATATTGCAGTGCAAGTGATCTACTGTCTCTGTTTAACTTTTACTAACTTGAGGATAGGTAGGTGCATATGAACTTACTTGAGTGTGGGTTGTGTAAAGTCATAAAAATAATTCTTTATAATCAGTAATACAGACTGAGGTTTTTAATGAAAATTATATCTTTTTGTTGTTTAGCTTAATATATTGCTTTTATGTTTCACATGATGATTAAAGTGCGTTATCTAGGAATGTTTATTTCAACCCTAATATGTAAACAGAAAATAAAAATTTGGCAAGCTGGCTTTTTGAGGGATGGTAGTTAGGGGTTCTAATAAAGAAAAAAGAATTAATATCTTTCTGTATAAAAGGACTTGAAAGTGAGTTATTTTTGCATGTGATCTTTACTACTTAGTGTGTATGTACCATCTTGGCTGTGATGGCTCTTCCTGAGGTCTATTCAAAAAATGATTCATTTCCCTTCGTTTTGGACTACTGGAAAAGAAAAAAATGAGTTTACTATGTAGGTGCAAAAGAATTTAGCTGGAAAGGAAGCCTGCTGACTGGTGGTTCTCTCTTGGAGCCTCTTGCTTGAGATTTGCTGGATCAAAAGATAATGTTCTTTTACATTTCCAGTGAACAGTCACCAGTTGGTACACAGACAGAAATTCAGGCTGATAGGTACACCAACTCTCCCATCTTGGGAATAGGCCTTTCTTTAAACAGCTTCTATTGTGTTGAATACTAAACTGGGACGTGTTTCTTGAGGCTCACCAGACTTTCATATTCTCAAAGCCAATAAAAATCATTGCTTGCATTACAGCATAATACCGTGGGGGGGGTTGTGTGGTATTTAATTTTTTACAATGTAATTTTCCTTTCATAATAATGTTGTTTTATCATTCTGTATCTACTTGCCTGTATTTTACTTGCTGCTGAGTTTTCCACTGTTCAGGATGACTGAAATTGTTTGATTGTGCACAAGCAGTTAATTTACAGTCAAAGTTTTAAAACCAACTCACCCAGTTTTAGTTGTGCTGTCTAACCGGTAGGGATACAAATGCTGTAATTACAATTACATAGACAGCGGTGAATGACATTTAGCATATTCTAATTGGCTCATGTGGTTATAGTTACCTTGAAGTGAGCTTAGTCATTAAGACAAAGGGTTAGAAACGGGGCTTCTAAAAAACTTAGTGTAAATTAGAAGAGAGGTAAATAATCGGTCTGGCCCTACTTTATTAAGTTGGGACACTATTTCCAGAATTCGGAGAAAATTTGTACTAGATGATACTGGATTGTATAAATACAGCTTATAGGAAAATTTAAAAATTGGTTTAGACAAGAGTTAAGGGAAAAAACTGGTCTTACAAGCATGTAAGAGGATATATAATGATGATTAACATAAAAATAAATGAAAGCTCTGTTCATGGAGTAGCTGTTCCAGAATTAAGTAATGCTTCAGAATAGTGTTTTTATAAGCATATATGCCAGAATATACATTCCTATTGAAATGAAGAAACTGACAGTGGCTAAAGGAAAGAAAAATTTGCAAAGCCACCTTAAAAATCAGATCTCAGTCAGAGCAGGCCTCATAACCTGTGAACCATAGAGAATTTTTTTTATCGTTGCGCACCAAGAGTCTTGGCATATTCACTGGTCTCACATTACATGCAAATTTATTCTGTTATGTGTGGTTCAGACACAACTGAAGACTGGTGCTGGCTAAAGTGATTTTGATAGTAAGTTCTGTTTACTTTGGAGAAGTGTAGGATTTTAAAATTTTCTTCTTGTTACTTGATGCTTTATAGGTCTGTACTTTTCATATTTTAAGCTAAAAAGTAAAAGGCTTGGACCAGACACAATTAAAATAGGAATGTGCTTGAGCAAAATTTGGCTGCTAGCTATATAAACTCGTGAGAAGATGCTGGTTAAGCATTGAGGAATTTAGGTGAATTCAGTGTCTCTTTAGGCCACTATTGTTTCCAATTTTATTACTTTGTTGGAGAGGGCAAGGGAAAGCATTTAGAAATCTACTGGTAATAATGACTAGATAGTGTTTTTACTGTTCCAGAAAGCTGTGGTTTGGGGTGCAGGGTTTATGGCTGTGGTGGTGGTTTTTGTTTTGCCAGTTTTTAAAGTGTTTGGAAAAGCTTAGAAAAATGCTCTCTATAGAAAAAGGTGTTTTGGAACAAGTGGAAACACCTACATTCATAGTCTTTTTCTGATATCTTTTATGGGCTTTTCATAGAAAAGCTGACTTCAGCAAAGAAATTGCATTTTAGAAAAATCTGATCCTGAAATCACTTAATATCCTAGTAGTGAGAGTGACTGAAATTGTCATGGATTCTCATGAATCTGATAAATTTGCTTCTTGTGGGCACTTGGAAGAATAAAGGTTTTCTGCTGAGAAGGATCTGTCTATACCTCTCAGAAGGAAGTATTCTGATCAGCATAGGTGAGGAGGAAAGGAGACTATGATTCTTCTGGCCTTGAAATCTGGGGATATGAAACTTCATGCTTCTTCTTTGGGCCATGAACATGCTAATAACAGTTAAAGTTTGACAAATACTATTATAATCAGCCTTTGGGGCTTCAATTGCCTGTAGGGTCAGGAAGAAATTACTTTTCTAATGTCTGATTTGGCTTCTTGGCTGCTGATTTGTGCAGTGGCAGATCACGCTGAGACAGCTGAAATGCTTCCTACCCCAAGTGTTATGTTGTGCCCCTCTCATAGCAGTTGCCAGTTGTGTGGCAGGTAGAGGTGACTGACATGGTACAATCAGCACTTCTTAATTTGCTGCAGTTTACTATTCCAGAGCATTGAAGTATTGGCTGCAGTATTAGAATGACAATGGAGCATGATGGTATCAGCCCGAACTTTGGGAAGAAGTTTTTCCAGGAGAAATTGTTAGGGACTCTGCAGAACAGTCATCTTCCTCTGTAGCATGGGGAATGGTTCACGTAATAAAGCATGCCCAAGTGATCTCATACTTAATTGCCTGCAGAGTCTTTTGGCATTGGTAATAACCTATTCTCTATTGGTGACACACATATTTTGTGTAGAAGGACAGAAAAGACTATTTTTGGACTTGCACTGCAGAAGTTTGTGAACTTATTTAGCTCAGGTAGTACAAGTGCAAATGGTGAGCAACTGCTTCTAATTCTGGAATGGGCAGCTACCCAGAAGGAATCATTCTGCTCTTTGGGCACCATCTGTATTTTGTTTTGAAGAAGCTTTTGTCCTCTCTGCGGTCCATATTGGACAGTTTGAGGGCTGCTCTTACAGAGGATTTGGGTGATTCTTTATGACTCCTCAGTGGAGCTTTTTTAAATTGTAATTAGCTTTGCCTCATTTGAATGAGGTGACTCTTTTCTTTGTCCTGAGTTGAGAGTCTAAGTCACTTGCAAAAATAAACTTTCATCTCGGAAAGGTGTAGGTATTTGCTTGCCATTTCCTTGCTTTGATGAAATAACTGATAAAGTAGAAACAAAGGCTTGGAAGTTTGTCTATGACGAAGTAAAAGGTATAACCACAAAAACTTCATCCCAGTCTCAGCTGAGATGCGGTTGCTGCAAAATGGCCAGCAGCCAGGCTTTGCAGTGCATCTGACTTCACCTGGCACTAACTGTCATCTGCTCTCTGAAAACATTTCTCAGAAGATATAATGATGAATGGCACTTCTATTTAACAGTGTCATCCGCTCAAAATGTTCTGTAACATCTGTTGCTTTGTTCATAAGTTGCAACAAAGATGGAATAACTGAAGAATGGCTGAGAAACTGTTTGGGTTTTACGGAAGGGCGGCCTGCATTCAAGCTGCTTTGGCAGAAAACTTTGGCTAGTTTCTGTGAGCTGCTGTGTGTGTTATCCTTGTGGAGGAATTGTTGCTACTTTCTGCTTTTTGTACCTACGGCATGTCACATTTAAAACAGAGAAAAAAGCCTCAAGAAAATACTAAGAATTTGTGATTTGATACTCTTTTCATATTTTATTGGTTGTTGGTATGTTATGAATATAAAAAGCTGATTTCTAATAAATTTTTTGTTTCTGCCTGATGTCACGGTCGAGTTCTGCATCCAAAACAGAAAGCTAGAAAACGAAAGAATGCCAAGCCTGACCTCAGAGGTGCAGTTCCTTTTGACTGTTAGGAAGGTGTGCTCATAATGATAAATTCTTTTATTGAATTGTGATTGTTAAACTTGCAATAAATCAAATACGTGAGAAAACATAATTTCATTCTGGATTTCTCCTGAAGTTAAAAATTGAGAATTTCCTTCCCATATCAGCTAGACTGTAATTTGGATATTTTGCGCAAGAGGCTAGACGTGACATTTCTATGAAACTGTGATTAACTGTCATACTTTGCTTTTTAACCTAACATGTCAAAACTGAATTTTCTTACGTCTTGTGCTGCAGTTCACTTAATTTGGATTTTTTTGAGTGGTATTAAAGACAAAATTAAATAGTGATTTGAATGTCTTACAGTGTCTTGGCAGTTAAATTGACAAGAATCCACTTACTCTTTTTTTCTAGGATTAGACTTTAGACCTACTCCAATAATTTAAGTTTTAAAAGCCCAAATTTTTGTAAGCTATAGGACTTGATTTTGAAACAGTTGTTTTAATGCTGTTTTGTTTTGGGTTTGTTTTTTTTTAATCTCTTGCCCTATGGTCTGTATAGTTTTTCAATATAAATGATTGACCAAACCCCCAATTCTTGGGTTAAGGATCACTTTTGACTGTTTTGTATTAAGGTAATACACAAAAAAAAAATCACAATAAATACACAAAAAAAATTTCTAAGATATTGCTGACATGACTGACTAGTACTGCTCATGCCACTGTTAATACTGCAGGAGATGCATATTGTTTATAATCTGAGCTCCCCCTTCCCCTCTCTGGTGATTTTCACACTTCCACATGAGCTGGGCTGCTTTCTCAGCCTGTGTTACTAAACAGTAAAATTCTGAAATGTGCTAGCTTGGAAAGCAATGGTATAAAATTTGAGGGTTTTTGTTTATTTGTTTGACTTTTTTTTTTGCATACCAAAAGAGACTTTTGGATATGATAGCAGCAATCTTTATTTTATGTTAACTCTTACTTTTGGTCACATGAAAGCAAGGTTGTGGAGTTTGTACCTTTTAGGAGAAGGTATCAAAATACAGGGGGAGTTGGAGATGCAGAATGGGATGTGCAAACAGTGATGTGTTAAGTAGGTGATTGAATTTTGGGTGCCGAGTGAGGTGTCACTAAAGCAGTCAGTGAGGAAATGCTTAGGACAAATGAGCATCAAAAATAGTGTTACTCTGTGTGGTAGGTGCCTTTACTCCTGTCTGCCAAGAGTGCTTTTTTCTTATTTTTGCTTTCTGAAAGTAATATCACTTTTTCTTTTAAAACATCATGGAAACAAGTGGCAATGTTGGTGACCTTATAATAATTGTTTGTGTTAGAACACTGACCTTCAAAGTGGGGGATGAAGTTTTAAATCTTCTTTTTCAGACTGGAATTCAAATTCCATCTTCCAGAAGCGCATATTGTGCTTCTGTGTGCTGGGAAGTCTTTAACTTCTTCCTGTTGAAGTTGTTCCTCTTTGCGGAAAGAGGGGTGTGTTGTCACTCTCTCAACTTCATCTAGCTGAATAGTAAAGGCAGTCATGGAAAAAGGTTGTAGGGTAGGGGAGAAGTTACTTATAGGAAGTTTTTTTTTTTTTAAATACAATTTTCTGGTTTGAGGTTGTTACTGTATTTTATCCTAAAGACCTACTTTTGTGTGTGGATAGTCTTTTGGGGAGCAAAATTTAGACCTCTTTGCACTTTCTTTCCTCTCTAAGTCGTGTTGATTCTTGTACAGATTATTATATTTTACAGGAAGGGCAATGCCTTATTTCTTTGTCTTCAAAATAAAGTAGCATTCCCTACATTTTGAGAGGAACTGAAGAACAATTGCCTGACCAAACATTTGGAGGAAATGAGTGGAGGAGGAATGCTTAATTTGAGGATCCTATATGTGACTGAGGCATGAACTTTTCATCAAATTTAGTCATATGGTGCAAACACTTCTAAACTGTTTCAAATTTTATTATGTTACTGTCAAGATGGAGAGTTGTTGCCACAATGAGGATTAGGGAACAGTGTGACCAAGACTTTCCAGATGCACAGTAAAGATTTTAGGTGTATAGATAAAACTGTAATTCTGTTTGTTGGAATTCTTTGTGGACTTGCATATATTAAACTCCTTTGTTTAGGTACCCAGTCAGTCATATTGGTTGAAGTACTGAGTTAGCTTGGTACAGCCAGTCTTTTTAGGGAACCTAGTAGTTACTCACTTTGGAGTTATCAGTCTTTTGGCACAAAAATAGTTATATGTAGTGTGGTACTTATTAATATGCATATCTTGAAATTGGAGCTGTCAGAGGAAAATTAGTATCCCAGATTTGTGTTTGGTATTTTGTTAGACTCTGCATTGTTATTTTGGTTTGTCATAGCTCTATCTATAAAACAAGGTACAACAGGTTTCAGATGTTTAAGTTGTTCTTTTTAATTTAACAACAAAGTATTTTTCTGTTAATTTACTTTTTTGTTTTTCTTTGCAGCTTTCATCCAGTCAGATGGCATAATAGAAATGCTACGTTTTGATGAAGGAGACTTATTGCAGGTAAGTAGTCTGAGTAAATCATCTGAATTAGCAATGTTTCATCTTCTTTTTGATAGCTGTTTTTTGTTAAACTCATGGGTGAGTGGATTTTTGAAAATAAGCAAGCATCAAACTTAAGTCCAAAAAAACATTTAGACCTTTTAGAGTTGTTTTAAACAGTACGCTTTGGTGTGTCCTGAGGTTCTGGTTCCCTGATCTTTTGTGTTGGGAAACTGGTGGAGTGTACCACAGGTTCTGTCTGTTCTGTTTTGTCCAGAATTTTTTTCCTCAGAAAAACTGGGGGATGCTTTGTGGTTAAGACTCACTTGATGTAGAGTTGGGATGCAATTGGATAGCACAACTAGAGGAACTGGGGATTGTTGCATGATGCCCAAATGTAAAGGTAGTCCTTGGGACCAAGTCACCACTGGGTGTAAAGAAAGCTTAAATTACTGCAGTGAGGTAACTGCTGATGCAAATACAGATTTTTCAGGTCTAATCATAGAATCGTTTGAGTTGGAAGGGACCTTAAAGATCATTGAGTTCCAACCCCCCTGCCATGGGCAGGGACACC
>JAOXNO010000001.1:141436386-141501026 GCA_028565335.1 Limnodromus scolopaceus
CTGGCCTTGAACACTTCCAGGGATGGGGCATCCACGACTTCCCTGGGCAACCTGTTCCAGTATCTCACCACCCTCACTGTAAGAATGTCTTTCTGGTGTCTAAATGTTGCTGTTCCTGTCAGCTTTCTTTTGGCATGAGATAAAACAGACAAAAAGTTAACTTTAAAGAATGCATGCTGATATTTTGAGACGGTGGTAGTAGTTGGGATGAAATGCATAGCAATGTGGCATGGTACTTTAGAGTTATGTAGTTCTGAAGTTCTGTTGAATAGAATTTCATACACGTGCATTTCGTGGATTGTATTTATGTTGGGAATATCTTTTGTTAAAATTCTTTTATATTAGTCCTGGTAGTTTAGAGGGAGAAGAGGAGAGTGAAGAAAGCAATTAGTTGTTTAAATTATTAGAATACATGGCATGTGACTGTGTCTAACTTCGTTATTTACCAGTGCAGTACTTCATTTACATTTCCTACCTTCTATGTAAAAGCTGTATAGTTCTGGGCTCGTGATAATATTACTTGTTTCAGATTTATGAACGTGTTTTTTCTTTTCCTCCCACCTACCTAAGTTGTTTGGGTTTTTTGTTTGGTATTTTGGGGTGTTTTCCCTTCTTACACTGTGTGGTCCTTAATGTAAATCAAGAATAACTCCCTGTAGATTTTAAGATTATAATGTATGAGGATAAGATCCTTCAAAATGATCTAAACTGGTGACAAAAAAGGTTGCAGTTAAAAACAAACAAAAAAAACCCAACAAACACACCCCACCCTCCAAAAAACCCCCCATGAAACAAGCAAACAAAAAAAGCCCCAGGTTCCTCATTAAACAGTTGTTTAGATGTCATGTGCTAAACACATTCTCATAATAGATATCTGTGTAGGCTTATTTTTGGACATACTGAGTAGAATAGTGGAAGTTTTCCACATAGCAGTTACAGTCTTAATTTCTTTAACTTGCATGGAGATACCACATATCAGTATAAATATAGGAGAAAAAAATCACGAGACATAATTTCTTTTCTTTTACATACTCTATTAGAATATATTTTGTTCAATGAGTGGTTTAATAAAAATGAGAGCCAGGTGTTGGCCCATTTTTTTGAGATAAAAATGATGTAGTCAAATTCAGTTGCCTACATTTTAGCTGAGTTTCCCCCCACAATTCTTTTTTTTTTTTTTACACAAATTAAAATTAATCTTACAAATATGAAATTATTTATTTTAGTGCTCTTAGTTACTGTAGTTCTCAGGAATAGAAAGTAATGGTGCTGCTGTGAACCATCATCAATAGTTCACATAAAGATGAAGAAACAGGTTGCTGATAATTCCAATTTTATTGCAAGATGCAATAGAGACAGGAGAATTAATTTAAATATTATGGTGGGACAAAGTCAAGCAATTCTGCATGTTGCATTGTTAACTTTGCTATGCTTTGGATTGCATTTGGTTGCAAAGTATTCTAATACGCTGCTGAACATTTGATTTGACGCAAAGCCAGAGAGACAAAACTTCTAATCAGTGGTTTATATGTTTTATATTATAGTTGTGGCTCTTAAGCCAAAGATACCTATGTAAGTGAAACCAGTTCCTTTTAATCAGAATGATACAGCGTGTTTTCTCTAGCTTACAATTTATTTGTTTTATGGTTTTGGGTTTTTTCCTGTAGATTTTAATATGGTGACCTCTTGTGACTACTTACTGCAATTAAAAAATAAAACCAAAGCAAATACATTTTATTGTAAAAACAGATTTACACCTTGTGAACAGCACTTACTAAAGTTCTAAACCTACTGTAATGTCATTGAATGTTTCTCTTTCAGGCTTTCTGTAACTTTTCACAAATGTTTGTTGATTGTAGGTCGTCCATCATTACAGCACAAATACAGTGATGTAGTAGTAACTCAGTGTTGTCTAATCTTATGTCACCTTCATGTGATTTTTTTTTTTTTAATATAAAAAAATAACCAATTCAGTGCCTAAAGCGATTAATAATTGTTGAAGTGTCAAAGCCATCTCCAGTCTTGGTTTATTTTCCCCCCCTCAGATAATTTGATATCTTTAAAGTGGAAGCAAGCCCTTTTCTTGTTTGAAGGTGTTGCTTTCCAAGTAAGGCAAATCAAATGCTGAGTCTTACGTAATTTAATCATTAGGGATTCCTGCCACTTGCCTCCAGTTAGAGTATATGCTCTTGATTCTCTTTTTTGTATGTATTTGCACTACATGCTATTGGCAAAACACTCCTTATGTGTTTCAATCCCATTTTTGGACTTTTGTTGTAAAAAATGAATGAAATCTGTTGGAAAATTGGGTTTAACCAGACTGACTTAAAACTGTTATTTATTGAAAGAGCATAAATATTTTAAATATTTAAGTAAAAAACCTTTGCATTTAGTAAAATAAACTGGCAATAAAAATTTAATTAGTTCATGCTAGTGGATAATGCTAACACAGTAGAGACTTTCTGTGTGTGGATTTCCAGTATGTGGATTAGAAAGTGCTACACCATGTAGGTTTGCCTTCAGCCTTAACAGAGGAAAAGTGAGAGTTTTGTTCTTTAGCATACATGTTTAGATTAAAGGTTTATATCTGAATAAATTTATGCTACTTCTGCCCATGGATTAAATTACGATAATGAGAGAATTTCCTAATTCTGTCTATTCTTCAAATGAATCAGTCCCCGTAAGGACTCGACAACTTCTTTGAACTCTTCAAACAATTTATTTAGATCCTGAACATAGGTTAGGAATTGTATTATGTAAATTGTCCATTGCCCAATGCGATGTAGGGTTTGGGGTTTTTTTCTTCAATAGCAGGCAATTTGCAGGTATCTATGTAATTGTTTGGCACTTCAGAGTTATAGGTTTGGTTGGCTGGAATTGGCCTCAGGAGATCACCTAGTACTTTCTTCAGGTAGTGTTGTGTGTCAATGGACTACCCTTGGCAGATGCTTGACTCTTCTGTGGGAAAACCTCTAGAGAAGTAACTTACATGAGTTTCCTTAAGTACATATTTGTTTCATGCCTAAGCTGGTTTTGCTGCTTCTTTTTTCTCCAATATATATTCAGTTGGGGGGGTGGTGTTATGATTTTTTCCCTCTTCATGATGACAATTTTGTACTAAAGACACCTATAGCTTCTCCATGCAAATTTTTAAAAATACCCTGTAACTTCCTTTACTGGATTTTTATATGTCTACACACTACTTAAAGCCTAGCATTTATTTGGGACATTAGTACTCTGAGGCTTTGTGAAAGGAGAGAGTAGTTGCTTCCCTGCATAATAACACTTGTTTTAGTAATTCCAAAATGAGTTGTAAATTTTTGGTGGCATCTTGTTTTGCTCCTGTAGTTTGTATTTCACTTTGCTCTCCAGACACATTGGTTTCTTTAGTGTACTACCACTTAGTTATTCAGAGTTTTCAATTTGAGCTCTCCTTCAGCTGAACTTTGCCTTGTCAGTGTCAGACAATCTCTTCTGTGTGTCCTAATTATTTGAACCCTTGTCCAGACCTGACAGATGCTTCAAGTCCCTGACGCTGATGTCATCTGCAAATATTAGGAGTGCTGAAATAAACCACAACTGTACAACTGTTACTTTTAATAAATTATCCTTTCATGTTAAGCGAGCATACTGGCTTTTTGAGGACATTATTTTGGAAAGTGAACAGTAAAGTAAAATTTATTTTTCAGAGCAAGGTTTTCATTTGGGTTTAGTTCATAAAGGACTGTTTCCCAGGTCATTCTATTTATTGTTGGAGCTCTTGCCTTGGATATCTAATGTTTTGTTGCACAATATAGTTGGAGCCACTATTTTCCAGAGTGAGGGATCTTCTATTCAGACTAAGTGTTTGGGAAGTACTTCTGCTTACGTAGTAGTATTTTTGAAGTAGCATATTCCTATAATGAAAAAGGAAAATGGTATGACTTTTCAGTCCAATTTTCTTTAGCACAAATCACTACAGTTACCTGTGCTGCAATAATCTTAAGTGTATGAAATGCTTTTCTATAGGTGAACTCCTAGAAATTATTTTACTGATACTTACTGGTTTTCAGAATAGCTAAAATAGGGCAGAAACAAATCCTGTGTGCTTATGTATACTTAATATATATTTACTGTCTTTGTTCATACACTGCTGCAAACTACTGCTCACAAAATCTGGTAATGAGAATTATAATGGTCCTAAATGTCAAATATACGGAACCTTAACATGACTTGTGTTGGCTTTGCAACAAGAAAGCTACAGGACTGAGTTACATGCGTGGGAGTCAGCAATGCTGATCTCTTACTGGAGGAATTTTGGTATTTTCTGCGTGATCTGTACTTCATTCTGTATGGCACGGTAAAGAAATATCTTAACAGAAGTGGCAACCATTTGGTTTTGATGTATTAGCATTAGTGTTTTCAGGGTGTAAAATTTAAATGTGTGGTTTGTGTTTTTTTTAATTACCTCAAATTTTCATATTGTATGTTGACTTCTGAAAGGCTTTTGATATGATCTCCATTAATACCCATATAGCCAAACTGCTAAGATACAGACAGCATGAGTGGGCAATAAAGTGGCTGGACCTTTGACCTCGATGGGTGTACTCTACAGTACAAAGTTCAACTGGCAGTCAGTTACCCGTGGTGGAGCTTGGTACTGAGGACAATACTGTTTAATGTCCTCATTAATAGCCTGGATGATGCTATAGAGAGTATTCTCCGTAAATTTGCAGATGCTACCAAATTGGGCAAAGTTGATACACTGGAAGGCAAGGCTGCTATTAAGAGGGACTTAGGCAGGCTGACAAGATCCTCATGACATTCAGCTAAGGCAAATGCAAGTTCTGCACCTGGGAGAGAATAACCCTGTGTAGCAGGACAGGCTGGGCAGTGACTGGCTAGGTAGAAGCACTGCAGAAAAGACCTGTGGGGTTCTGGTAGACAACAAGTTGAACATAAGTTAGCCATGTGCCCTTGTAGCAAAGAAGGCAACTAGCCTACTGAACTATGTGAACAAATGTGGAGCCAGGAGATAAGGTGTATGATTTCCCCCCACTTAAACACTTGTGGGACTGCAGCTGGAGTACTGTGTCCAGTCTGGGCTACCGGGTACAAGGAAGGCACTGACATACTGGAGCCAGCCCAGTAGAGGGATACCAGGATGATAAGGGGGCTGCAATGATTCTCACATTAAGGTGTGTTTCTTCAGCCTTTAGAAGAGAAGACAAAGGGGTAAACGAATTGCTCTGGGCAATGTAGAGTTGACAGGAGCCAGAATTTTCATTGTGCATACTGGAAGAATGAGAGATTTTGGACACAATTTCAGCATGGGACATTCCAAACCCACGTAAGAAAAAAAGCTTTTAAATTTGAAGGTGATCAAACGCTGCTCAGAAAAAAATTGAAATTTCTTCTCGTACAGGAAGAATTGTCATCCCCAGGCTTCAGTTTAAAAAGAGTTAATTGATGCCCAGGAGTAAGTGACTGTTTCAGAGCCAATGTCTATAGCATGTGTTGCATCAGCTAAAGTCAACTGATGTTTTTGCTTCCTTATGTGAGTCTGGGTCATGAAAGAGCATGGCAAGAATGACTCAGTGCAGTCCACTTTCAGCTACCTTTCAGATTACAGCATTCATTTTTTTCATTACCTTAAGCAAGATATTCATCATTATTTATGTTTCTTTTAATTATCCGACTTATTAGCATAGAGCTCATGAATGCAGCAATGAAGATTTAAGCTGCCATCTCCGGATTGATTTTGTAGCTATCTCTCAACATTTAGTTGCAAGCCAAAAAGCACCTAGCTTTTCTACAAGAAGGAACCAGCCTCACTATAAAATAATAGTATGTAAAATGTTCTGAAAGTTTTTTAAATTAGTGTGGATACTGTTGTGTAGGAATACATAAAGCTTTGGTTGTTGAGAATTTTGGTAACATTAAAGAAATATATTTGGTGTCTAGTGTCTAGAAACCTCGGGTCCTAAGAGGGCATCCCTGCTTTGTTCCCAGCTCTCTCGTCTCCCCCCACCCCCTCCCTTGTTTAAGGCTTTGGGTCTTTAGTTCAGTTGCTTAAACATGGGTAACCAGTGGTATTTGAGATGCCCTGGGCTGTCCTGGACATCTGCGTGCACCTGGCAGAGATGGCACAGGAGAAACTGTGTGCCCTTCTGGATGTCAGTCTGAGAGCGGGCAGGTTGCCCTAGGATATTAATCTAAAGTGGCAGCAGATGCCTATGTTTAGATGACTGGATGTAGTGCTAGGTAATATGACCTCTTACCAAGAACTGAAGAATAGCTATTATAACAAACTGGTGAGACATTTAAATGAACCTTTTTATTGTTGTTGGTTGCGTTTTTTGTTCGGATATTTTGGTTTTGTGTTCTGGCTAAAGTTAACAACCATGGGCATGTCTTCAGAGACAGCCTTCAGACTGTAAGGTGTGGGTTTTGATTCTCCATGTGCGCAAGATAGTTGCATGGTGTTGTCTCACAACTGTAGCAAGTCTGTAAGGTGTGCTTTCAGGTACAGATTCTCTATGAAATAAGTTGGTTTAAGTCTTGAAACTGGTGCTGGTTGACTGCCTTCAAATTTTTTCACTCACTGTGTGCAAGTTGTCTCAAGATCTTTATTCTGAAACCCCTTTGGTTTATTATTTAATCCTTCTAGGGTTATATAAAAGATAAATTAAGGCATGCAACTGGTAGTAGCAACAACCTAAATGCATATGCTAACCTTAAAAAAAAAAATAATAAAATCAGTTTCCAAGACTTGAATGCAGACTTTTGGGTGGAAGGATAATAACCCCTAGTACTCGTAGAAGGGGTGATTTTTCCCTTTCTTCCTTCTTTTTCCCACTCAGCTGTATATTTCTACTATTTCTTTTGTGCTGACGTTATTTTTTGTTGTTAGGCAGTCAGTTGGATCAGGAAATTATTGCAATTTAATTTTTTTCTCTGTAACTTTGTTTATTATGTCTCTTGAAATATTAATAGTGTGCATATGCAGCCGCCGCCTTGATCTGTAAATTACAAGGTAGTATTTTGTTATTTGTACTGCTTCTCCCATACAGATAAGATATAATAAAATTTTCCTATAAATAATGTTTTGCTAATGCTACTCTATTACAGATGTATCCTTTACAGGAGAAAAGAACAAAATGTATTTATTAAAGAGCATAATTTTATTTCTCTTTACCTGATAAACTGGCAGTATTCAACAAAAACTACGCTTTAAATATTGGATTGATCTGTTACATGGTTTTAGTTCTTGACATTTATGTTTTACAGTTTTATACAGTCACGCAGGAAAAATAGCATGCCAGGGTGCAGCACACTGGGTCCAATTTTACTTGAAGATCAAATTTTTTAAAAAAATATTTTGAATATGTAACTGAACACATTTGTATGTTTTTATTTACTGCGCAACTCTAAAGATTAACATGTAATAAAAATGAGTGGTAATTATAGAAACTGCCACATGAGATTTATTTTTGGTTTAGTTCCATGATGCTATGGTCGATGAGCTGCTGAAGTTGGTATGCTATTTCTTTGCTCTTGGTTGACCCTGATTTAAAAAATAAATTAAAAAAAAAAAAGCCCAAACAAGCCCCCTAAAAATACCAAAACAAAACCCACACAACAAAATACCCACAAAAAACCCAAACAAACCATAAAGCAAACAATCCCCTGTTCAAAACACAAAAAGTATCAGTGAAACGAACTTAACATTGTGCTTGTATTTAACAGACATCTGAAAACATAAAAACTGGGCTTTTCCTTATAAGCATGACTTTTCGATGGATATTTGCTGTTAAATATATTTTGGACATATGATGTCCTGCCAAAGTGATTTGTGATTTAAAACTTTATGTACGGATATTAGGCTAAGACTTTCATAACAAAAAGACTCTGTGATCAGCCAGATAATTTAACTCCCAACAGTTAACTACAGCCATGGCCATGTAGTACAGCTATTGTCAATTATGTGTATTTCTATTTGTTTCTGCATTTTTCTGGAGTTAAATTTGATCTCTGGTGCCCTCTGTCTAAAAGTTGGTCGGGCTGGGGTCTTAGACTAAGACTAATATTAGGGGTATTGACTGCCAGTTATGATGCTTAAGAGCATCTTTCTCTGCTGAATAAAACGTAATAAAATGTGCTCTCTTGTTAGAGCCAAAGCTAGTTGTTAAGGATGGACAGTGTTGGTAATGACTGTTTTGGTTGCCCTGTCATAGGATTTTGGTTGCCCTATCATAGGATCTGAACCTGTTAGCTCCATTATCTGACTGTCAGGTAACTGCTGGTAGTTTAATTATGTGCTTTAGTTATGTTTCTAAAGAAAAAATAAATTACTGAATGTTGTATTTAATTGTAGCGAATAATGCACCTTCAAGGACACTGGTAAGGGTGTTTATGCATCTGTTAACTTCATAGAGTAAGTTTGGTTGTTGTGGTTCAACTCCAGCCAGAAGCCCAGCCCCGCACAGCCCCTTGTTCACTCACATGGGGAAGTGAATTGGAAGGGTAAAAGTGAGAAAACTCATGGGTTGAGATAAAAACAGTTTAATGGGTAAGCAAAAGCTGCACATGCAAGCAAAGCAAACCAAGGAATTCACTCCCTGCTTCCCATGGCCAGACAGGTGTTCAGCCATCCCCAGGAAAGCAGGGCTTCTTCACACGTGTAGCGGTTACTTGGAAAGACAAACAGCATCACTCCAAATGTTCCCCCCTTCCTTCTTCTTTCCCCAGCTTTATATACTGAGTATGGCATCATATGGTATGGACTATCTCTTTAGTCAGTTGGGGTCAGCTGTTCCAGCTTTGTCCCCTCCCAGCTTCATGTGCAGCCCCAGCCTGCTCACTGGTGGGGTGGGGTGGGGAATGGAGGAGGCTGGGACTTTGTGTGAGAGCTGCTCAGCAATAGCTAAAACATCCCTGTGTTATCAACACTGTTTTCAACACAAAAACCCACATTACCATACTAGCTACTATGGAGAAAATGAACTCTACCCCAGCCCAAGCCAGTACAATTGTATAACAGTATTTCACTGGAACACTGTCTCAGCAATTTTTGGTTGTCTCCCTCCAGTAGGCAGGAAAGTCAGTGCTGCGCACGCATAGCATGGAAGAATGGAACTGGCAAAATCAGGAGAAGAATGGCTTAAAATGACTGTGCTGTAGTAAAAAAGAAAGGGATATATGGAGTCGTTTGGTAGGGACGAGCAGCAGATTATTTCAGTTGGTAGAGAAAACACAAAATGGACTTAGGTCATTTTTGGGTACATCTGCATTACTGAGTGTATCGCATAGATCTTTGGATCCAAAACTTCCTCATCGTCAATGCTTGGAGCATACCACTTGCTACATCAGAGATATGCAGAAAGCTCATAAATGCTGAGCCTTGCTGAGCAATTTGTCTGTTAGCCTAGATCGATGGTAGCTGGCTGTGGGGAAGATCAGCGTACCTCTTTGGCTGCAGTCGAATAGCTCAGGCTCTTCAGCCCTTATCAGCAAGCACTAGTCCTTCTACTGAGTAGGCTGCGCAGCATCTCTTGCAGAGCTCTCAGAGCCAGGTGTAGTCTGGTGTGTTTTTACAGAGAATGGGTACATCTGCAAGCTCTAGGCAATAGTTACATAGTTTAAAATGAAAAATAAAATTGGAAAGGCAGACAGTGCCTCATGGTTCTCAGATTTATGAGAGAAAAGTAGATAGTAAGAATAAGCTTATGTAATTATAAGTAGCTGCTTGAAGCTTATTAAAACAATTTTTAAAATACTCAAGCAATACGTATTTTCCACAGAGCTTACAGAATCATGCTGTTGTGAACTAGAGGAAATCGCGTGCTTAATGTTTTGAACGAGTGCTTGTAAAGCGTTAACAAGTGTTAAGCCAGCTTTTGAGAGCATAAGTCTTTTTTGGGTGGAGAGAAAATATCTTCAGCTGATTCACTTTAAAAATAGACAGGAAACTGATTCAAAGTTGAAAAACTAATGGGTGTTAGTTTAAAACTGGACGGTTTGCTCTCACCTTTCCAGTCTGAGAAAAAAATAAGGTATGGAAGGCAGAGATCTGTTTTTTCTGATTAAATTCTTTTGGAACTAATCAATTAACTTGTTAGGCGGTACTTCCTAGGAAGTTTTAGATAGCTATAAAACATTTTGTATCTTAAGCATTTATCAATTAATTAAAACCGATTTTAAATGCTTGCTTTCTTCATTTTAATTGAATTTCTCTTACTATTCTGAAACTATTCACTATAGACTGTAAGTATTTGCTTCTATCTTACTGGACACAAAAAATAGAGGGTGACATCTGAAATTAAGGAGCTGAACTAAAAGCTTATCAGTATGCCAGTAGTATGCCTTAGCTAGGAAAACAATGGAAGCATTTGCAAGCCCCAGTGTATTTTAATGAAAAATAAGAAGTGCCCTATTTTTCTAATTAAGATACAAATGTAATAGGTAGGCTTAAATAAAAGCTTGTTAAGTTTAAATGAAAACCTGCTGATTTTTAAATTATAATAAAATTGGCAATATAAAAGAGCCTACCATGTCTCTTAGCATTCTGTTCAGCGAGGAGATACTGCACTGATCATGTTGTACTGCAAAACATAATTTCGTGTGAACCCCTTCAATGTCCCTTTAGCAAGGGTGGCTGCCCCTTTTTTTCAGAGGTTTTAAAACAAAAAAGCTAATTAATACTCTGCTTAGACATTAAAAATTGGAAAAAATCCTCAAATTACAAACAGATTAGTTTTATTTTGCAATGGTAAATGCATTAGTAAATATAATATTACACTTTCAACTTTCTTTAGTTTGATACAGATTGGAGGGTCAATAAACCAAATAATGCCTTTTTAAATTTGAGACACTACTTAGATTTATAGTCTGGAATTGATCCTTGATATGAATCAAACATTAATGTTTGTGGATTAAGTGATTTAATAATAATAATTATAAAATGTCAAAGAAGTGTCTCCAAAATGCAAAATTAAAATGCCTCTAATAGAAGAATCTATATTTTAAGTAAAAATTAAAAAAAAAAATTAAAAAATATTTTAAGAAAAAATACTTTTGTATTAGGAAAAGCAAAGAAAGAAAGCATAACTTGTAGTCGAAATAGAAATCAGTGAAGGACCCAGCCCAAGGTACTTGATTTTAGTTTTGAAATGAGAAGATACAAAAAAATCGCATTCCCCTTGCAAACAAATGACATCCTTATACCAGAGGTGAACTCTGTCAGATGAGCCAAGCTACACCATACACTTTAGTGGATCTGGTAAGCTTTCTTTCCACTCCCAGAAGATAAATATTTTTCTTGGCCATGATTGCCTTTAAGAAGAGGACTGAAATCCTCTATTTGATCCCCATATGCTGTGGGAAGACAGAATTTTTCAAAGTCAGGTATGGTTTAACATCGGCTGTGTTAGGAGGACTTTTCATATGCAGCCTTCTGAACCAGTTGGAATTTCCTAGACAACCTACCCTCCTTGTTTTCACGTAATTAACTGTAATGTCCAGCAGAGTGGTAGTAAAGGTATGAATAATAGAGGCTAGAAGATCATTAACAGGGAAGGAGATGAAGTTTCCTAAGCAAATGGAAATTATAGCATTCTTTGTTTTCCTGTTCATTAAATTACACTGGTGAGATAATTGCTTGACTGCTATTTGTTTTATATGCTTTTCTTTATAATTTGTTTCTTACATCTATGCTAGGTTTTTCTTTTGCTCCCTGCGATGTTATTTCCTGGACTTTTTTCCTCCTCTCAATTTTTAAGTTATTAGGTTAATGTTTTCTTACAGTTTTGTAAGAGTTCCTGCCACTGGAGCCGACTGCAGTTCTGCAGGGCCAAACAGTCTTTGGTAGAGGCTTAGTTTCTTTAATTGGAAAAAGCCAGTTTGCATTTTCTGTTCCAGATCAAAACTTCTCCTTTTATCTTTTAAGATCTGATCTACCCACTTGTTCATGGTTGGGGTTTTTTTCCCTCAGAGTGAGTTTATAAACTTATTTTTTTTTCTTTTACAGACTGAGACAACTATAGGCCTCAGTTCATATCAACAGAAAAGGTAAGCATGATTTTCTACAAGTTTAATACAACCATTCTGTTGGAAAATTTGTGATATTTTTCATAAGAATAATAAAGTTTTTCTTAAACTGAGGAAATTTAAAATATAAACCAGTTTTTAATATTGGACAGCTAAATCACTTCACATGTGGAATTAGAGTTAAACAATTTTTAATTCACTTTGTAATGTATACCACAGTAATTCTGTCTAAATAAAGAGGAAGTAAAATGAGACTTTGCTTGTAGATTATTTTTTTAATCGTTTTACTGAAGTTTAATTGAGAAAGGAGTGGATTTGTTTGCTTGCTTCAAAAGTTCTTGGGGTCCTTTTGAAGAAAAACTTTATGATGTTACTTTCTATAGTTTCTACTCCATCTGTCTGTGTATTGTCCCCCACCCTCCTTGAAGACATAATCTGTTATCAAAGAAAATGCACTTATAGTATCTGAGAAGGAAAAGAAGCTGCTTTGTTTTTTCCCTGGTCCCTACCTTTTCTCTGGAGACTCCTGAAAATATTCATGTGTATTTAATGTGTACATTGAACCGTAATAGTGCAGCTTGTTTCTTACGCAATAGCATTCAACAAACTGTCATGTAGAACCTAGTTATAAGATAAAATAAAAATAGTTTTTTAAAGATCAAATTAAAATGATGTGCTTTAAATAATTTGTTGCTAGGGGTTTTCCCCATTTTGCATCTTAAACTGCTTGTGTGAAGCTCTGCATTCGTTACCATGTAGTGCACTCAGACCTTGCACAGCAGTTAAAGAATCTCTTAAATTTCATTATCAAACTTCTCTTGTATGAAAAATAAATAAGATAATCCTTAATGCTTCCAGAAGAACACAATCTAAGCAAATAGGTTACAGAGCAGTATAACTAATAGTAACTTCCAAAATGTCTGTTTCTGTAAGCTAGGTTGCTTAAGCTAAGTGATCATTGTGTTTTTCTTTGTCATGGTTTGTAATATTAAAACAACTGGACTTTGGGTCATTCACAAGCAACATGAATGGTTTAAGATGCTAGTACCCCAGTTGTTGTTTACCTGTCCTTCCTGCCAAGGATTCTCTCTCCTGTGGCAGAGAAAGTGAGTATGTGTGCCTGTGGCTCAGCTGCTGCAGTTCATGATCCAGTCACTTATTTTACCCTGCCAGAAATTATGGGCTTGTACATGGAGCATGAACTGGAGCTGTTGTGCTGTAGGTATTTGTTGCATTCTTCCATGAGCTGTTGGGGGATTGCAAAATGGTTGTGGACAGGAACTTAAACAGCTGTAGCTATGTGCTCCAGTATGCCAGTCAGATTGCAAGTATGAAAACATGAATTTAGGAATTACAATTGAACTTGGGAGAACCATGATTAGTGTATTTTATGTCTTGCGTAGACTTAATGGAGGTGGTTTAAATGGAATATTATCTTGTTTAAATCATTGAATCTCAATGGCAGAAAGAAATTACCATTATTTGGAACTAGGGATTCTGTGCAACTTTTTTGTTTCCTAGGAAACAACTGAATTTGGTGGTCTTTGAGAATGAGGCGATGGATTAGATGTGCTTCCAGGATTTTTTATTTTAATTTTTTATTTAAGAAGACTGCTTTCTGTGTTTGAAATTTCAATGTGCTAGAGTGTGTTCTGATAAAACACTGGTTTAGATATTAGAGTGCTGGCCTATTTGGGGTTTAGTCACAATGTGATAAAGATATGCATCGCAAATGCCATATTAGAATTTGCTTCTATCTATTTCTCTCTCTGTGTGTCATTATTGGTTTTACATGGGTCTTTCTTTCAAGTATTTTTCTAGGTCTTTTTTTTTAATGGCGTTGTTAAAAACTCAAGGTTTCTGGTCTAAAACGTTTAACTTCTTAGATGACTTGTCTTTCATTGTCCTTATTAGAGCTTATAGTATCTCCTTCTTAGTATATCTTGCAGATATTTCTTCCCTATCTAGACAGTTTATCCAGTTCTTTGATCTGCTTTTTAACACTAATTGGAAGAAGGGAAAAACATTTAATTTGTTTTGTTCTTGCCCATGGTCAGGTTACCGTGCATCTTTTCAAGCTTCTCCCTGTTCTTTCCCCACCCTTTCCCCAGACAACCCCCTCAGGAAATGTTAGCTTTGAAGTTTAACGTCTGATACCATGAGTGTGTTTTCCTGATACAGGGTTAATGGCGTAACTGAGCCCACTAAAACCAAGGTTTTTTTAATGAAAAACTTTTGTTGCTGGTGGTTTTATTCATCTGCACTTGCAGCAGTGGGTACTGCCAGATACTGAAGTGTTCTAATGTTTTGTGGTAGTTCACTTTCTCACTGAGACAACGTTTAATACCCATGTTTCTAAAGTAACTTTAACTGTAAAAACTTAAACAACTTTTCTGATATATGCAGCTCAGCCTTATTTTTAAATAATAAGTCATGGATGCACTCAGGGAAATATGATTGGTTACTTACTTTTTTAGCCAAAAATGTTCTGTCTTTGAGGTGGTTCTTTCAAGGACATTCTGGCACACAAAGTACCCACTGTGAGGTATTTGCCTATTTGTCATTTTGAAAACTCACATGCTTATTTTTGGACACACTTTCATTTTATTTTGGGGTAATAGAAATAACAAAGTAGTAGCTTTCTAAGAGTTTGTGTTGCTAAGTAAAATCATGAGTCTCTTGCTGTTTGGCCGTTTAATGTTGTTGTCTTTATTTCTTGACAATTTATTGCACAGGAGAGGAAATAAAACTCTTTAAATGACTAGTAAAGTAATGTGGGAAAAATACATGTGGAGTAATGCTTAGATTTGAATTTTCCGCAGTAGCAATTAAAGATGGTACAGATAAGATTCCACAGAGCACAAACCTCCTCCAGAAATCCCAGAACAGCTAGAAAGGTAAAGTGAGGATACAGAGAAACAGTTACTGCCCAACTTTGCAGAAATCTTTAAATACTGTATTTGACAACCATTTCTTCATCTCCAAATGCAGAGATGTGCACAGATTATTTTAAAATTATGAATGTCTAGTACTCTGTGATAAACAGAAAAACATTATGGAAGTGCTGCAGGACGTCCTTAGACACTCAGCACAGATGGACATCCATATCATCTACAGACTTGCAGACAGCTTATTTTGACCACCTTTATAACTGCGTCTGTGACTAACCTTGTTCAGACCTGAAGTTGCGCTTCAGTGAATTGCATGTGGTAGTAGGTTGCTCCTGGGTAGTAGCAGTACAGTAGTTAGTAGTTGAGGTAAATGACCTCTTGGATGACAGAGTGGATGGTACAGCTAGGGTAATGGTTGTGTCAGGCACTGTGTGTAGTTCACACTCAAGCCTCATTTTTAAAATCAAGATTCTTGCAGGAGGGAAAAAATGTTGGGACCGTCTTAAATCATTGCCAGAAACTAGTTATTCCTGAAACTTCATAGGTTCAAATGACTCCCGGACAATTCTTGGTCTGCTGCAGCTTGTGGGCACATGTCAGTAGTCCTCTATCATTCAGATGTATCTTTTCCTTTTCATGTTCTTCTTCTTGACTTTGAAAGTTAGAAAACTTGGAGGGGTAGGGAAAGAAAAACGTTTAAATTCTGATATAAGACTGGGAGCCATAGCTCTACATGCATACAATAGTAATTAACTTAAATGACATTTATGCTGTAAAGTTGCCCTACCCATGGGTGTATCCAGCCTTCAGTGAGCAAGTGCCCAGCAGAGCAGACATTATCATCTTTTTGTAAGTCTGCTGCAAGTTGACTCTTGTTGGGCCTCTTGGTAGGCAAAGTTTGGGAATTCCAATATTGCTTGTTCCCATTTGAATCTTATTACAGTTGTTACTTTTATTATAATAGTTGACATTCATTATGATGTAGCTGCCTTTACCAAACTTTAGCCATTTAAAATTCTGTGTGGTCTAAATAGCTATCCAGGGTAATATAGCTATGCAGTCTGAGAAAATGTTGCTTAAACTTTTCATAGATGTGGAGAATGGTGTATGTCCTGATTGTTCAAGTTAGGTCAAGTTACTCTTGACTGTAATTTCAATGTATTTGAAAGGAAGAACTTCATTGTCACTTCTGTAAATACTTAAATATTTCTGATAACTTTTCCACAAAATGAATTTATATGTCCTTTTACCAATATTTAATTGTCAATAAAAAAGAGGTGCTGGCTGACTGTTCAGAGTTTTGAAATTGGAAAAAAATTGACAGAACGATTTTAAAACTCATTATTGAAGAAGAGTAGTTTTTGTTTAGTGTTACCTTGACAATGGAGGTACATGAGCTTTTAGTCCTGTTCAGTTTAAAAATGCACTCTAAATGTTTTTTAAAATTGGACCATAAACTTTGAAAAGTGAGGTGATCACTTTGAAGACCTATTATTGACTTGTTTTATCCTTTCAAAATATCACTGCTAATGTAATTTCCCAACTTTATTCTCTTATGTTCAGTGTCTCTGTAAACTTCGTTTTGTTGAGCACTTGTTCCACAAGGTTTGGTTTTTAGGTTGAGAAGCTATACCCAAGCTCTCTCTTATTTGCTAGCTGTAATGAGTCACAGCAGCAGTTAATAGTAGCAAGAATTGCAATTTTCTGTAGATCTGAATACAGTTCTTAGTGTTTCTTACACCTTCAGTTATATTGTTGATCTTCAGATCTATTGTAATCTGTGTATGTACACACATACACGCGTGCACGTGCATGCATGCACACATGCTTATATAAGTATACACCAAAGCTAACTGTACCATGCCTACTCTTGCACCAATACTGTTTTAATTCTATTATGTGGATAAAGCTGTTTGTAACAACTAAGCTCTAAGTAGCATTGAAGATGTTTCAATGTCCAAACTTACAGAGATTTACATCAATCAGCATGGATAGATCTCCCTATTACACGTGTATTATACCTGAAGTGTGAAGATTCAGTTGTGGAGTACTAGAGTGAACCATTGAGACATTGTATTTTTATTAAAAAGCTGTTGATTTATTACACTGTTGCTGTTGCCCAGATCTGTGCTATTAGAGAATGCAGTTAAGGTTTCATACCCTATTCTTAAAATTTTACTCCTGTAATTAGCTCCTTCTTGAAGTAGTTCTGAAGTATGGAAAGACATATGAATTTGGTCAATAACTAGTTTTTCTGGAAGTGTGCTGGGTGGAATTAGATTGATTGAGTTCACTTGATGGTCTTGAGCCATTCAGGAGCCATTGGTCTTAAGCCGTTCTCTAGCCTTTCCTATTTATTTCTTTTACATTATTGTTTCCCTGTTTTATGTTTTATTTTATGAATACGATTTTTACTCAGCCCAAAATAAAGTGTTACTGAATTACAGAAATACTTATGTATGGTCACAGTCACATCATTCTGAATATGAAAATTTTTCAGTCAATGAAGCTGTTTTGTGTTTTTTCTTGTAACATATTGTTATTGATTGTGCTTTATGTAACTGTACTGGTAAAATAAGCAGCGGTAAAGAATGTTTCCAGATACTTTGTTGGTTTTGCTGCTAGTTTGTTTGAGTATTTAAGTTTTAGTCTTCATCTACTGGCATTCTCCTAAATACTTCCCAGCGGGAAGTTCGTATAGGCAAAGCTAAGGAATCTTTCCAGAGCAGAGCATCTGTCTTCTGGAAACTGAGTTTTTAACAGTATTGACATAGGCTGTTTTCTCCCATGTGTGCTCAATACATGGGTTTGAGATTGTTTATGTACTAGTATAGATGTAGCTAGAGAAACTCATAACATATGTTTAAATTACTGTTATACATTGAGAAAGATGTTTGGATATTGCTATGAAAGATGGTATAAACCTGTTTAGCTTACTGTTTCACTTAGCCATCACTATATAGAGGAAAATTAATGTTTCAATTATGTCCATTTCTAAGATGCGTTCTCTTGCATAATTTTTCTTGGAGACACTACATAATCATGTAAGTGGTTGGTAAAATTATAGTATTCTGACTAGACGAGTTTGTCAAGCTGTTTTTCTTTTGAATTACTTGCTCTATTATTAGTACTAATGAATGTTTTGCTAAGAAAGGGCAGTTGGAGATGGGAAGGGAGCAACGATGTATCATCTAACAGTATCTTTTACAGTGTTTTAATTTTTCTTGCAGTGTATCCCTATATCGGGGAAATTGCCGACCTCTCCGGTTTGAGCCACCAATGCTGGATTTCCATGAACAGTAAGTTGAAAAGTCTTTTGATCTGTTTACTTAGACAAATAGAAAAAAATTTAAAATCTCAAGAGCATTTAAAACTGATGGTGGATGTTGTATACATAAATTGCACTGATAGATTGTCCATAGGTGTAGGTTGACCTACCTGCTCCAGAGAGCACAGGCACTTGTACAGCTGCTCTGTAGGGTGGAAACAGTTTTAGGTCTATAACTTAATGTACTGAGGTGAGGTTACCTTCCTGCTTGTACATAACCCGTGTCAGAGAGCATCTATATATTCTAGCACGTCCATTTTGCTATTGCTTTGGTGGCAAAAAAACTTTTGTCAGTGGACCTGCAGTTATTAGAACAGTAAGGTAGAGTTGTGAAAATACAGCCTCAAGTAGAACCAACAGTGCCCGGGAACCTAGCTCCATGCTCCGTGTTGCAGCTGGTTGCTGTTTCGATTCTCAGTGACGGTATGACTGTAGTGGCTTACAGCAAACTTATCTGTGACTTCTCTAAAAGATAAAAGAAAGGCGGGAGGAAGGAAGTGTAACAATTTCAACAATGTATCTGTTTGTACTCAGATGTCTGAGAACTACTTGTCTTAACTTTTCTTACCAGTAACTGGTTACTGTGTATAAGTAGCAACAGTCATTGATCTTCTTGTCAGTCAAAATCAGTTCTGGAGTTGGTGTGCATGGATACCGCCTCTGTGCATGATTACTTTGACACAAGGTAAACCACACTGAGGACATTTCAAACATTTTATTAACAGTTCAACCTGGAAGTAAGGAAACAGTCCAGGTGTGCTTTACCACAGTGTTGCTTCCCCCATGCTCAACCAGCACTGCTGATGGCTGGATGGCTGCTTTATTTACAGGAAAACCATGGATTATTAATAAAAATATAGTATCCCTTGTCTGTAGGAAAGGCCATTGTACAGTACTATGGAGATGTGCAAGGAAGCTCCTGTGTATTGATGTGGTGTATACTTCTGTGTTTCTGAAAGCAGAGAGGCTGTAACTGTATATTGTTTTCCAAAAAGAACCCATATACAGAAAAAAAAAAACAAAACAAAACAAAAAACCACACACCCCTCAAAAAAACCCCCACATAATGCTACTAAATAGCAAAGCTGTATGAAAATGCCTCATTTTACAGAATTTATTTGTGCTCAGTCTAAAAAAAATTGTAACTTCCTTCAGAGTAAAGGCATAATAAATCACTCCATCCCCTCTTATTCCTTCAAAATTTCAGAATCTAGCTTCCAATGTGTGTGTTTGTTGGTTTTGTAATATCAGTAACTGGTCCTACATAAGAGCTTATTTGAGCTTCTAAATTGAATAGTAATGCCTAGTGGTAAGCCCTGCTCTACTGCATCTCTGCTATAACAAATTAGGTTAGAATTAAAGAAATTATACTGGCAATTGCAGTACAAACTCAGACATGTGGAGCAGTTTGCTCTTTGTTAGAGTTAATGTAAACTTAACTATTGATTTAATTTTAAGTGGTTTTCTCTTAAAATTCTAAAAGTTTTCATTTCATAGTAATTGCAGGATTTGACATTTCAAATGCATTTTATACACCTTTTTCTAATATGAATAAAGTGCTATGTTAATGTGCTCTGAAATATCTTGCTTTTAATGGTCATCTGTACTTTGCATGCTTATCTGAAGAAAGATACATGTGTTTCTTTGCTTTAGAATTTCCAAAGATGCTTTTTTAATTTATTTTTTTTTCTAAAAATAGACCCCAAACAGTGTAATAAATTCTTTAGACTGTTCTTCATTGTATTTTGGCTTTTTCATAGAATCATGTAGGTTGGAAGGGACCTTCAAGATCATCTCGTCCAACCATCAACCTGACTCTGTCAAAAAAGCCAGCACTAAACCGTGTCCCCCAGCACAATGTCAACCTGTCTTTTGAACACCTCCAGGGATGGTGCCTCAACCACTTCCCTGGGCAGCCCATTCCAATGCCTGATAACCCTTTCAGTGTAAAAATTTTTCCTAATATCCAATCTGAACCTCCCCTGGCACAAATTGAGGCCATTTCCTCTAGTCCTGTTGCCTGTGATTTGGGAGAAGAGACCGACCCCTGCCTCTCTACAAACTCCTTTCAGGTAGTTGTAGAGAGCGATAAGGTCTCCCCTCAGCCTCCTTTTCTCTAGGCTGAACAACCACAGTTCCCTCAGCTGCTCCTTATAAGACTTGTGCTCCAGACCCCTCACCAGCCTCGTTGCCTTTCTCTGGACCCACTCCAGCACCTCAATGTCTTTTTTTGTAGTAAGGGGCCCAAAACTGGACACAGCACTCGAGGTGAGGCCTCACCAGTGCCGAGTACAGGGGGACGATCACCTCTTGAGTCCTACTCACCACGCTGTTCCTGATACAGGCCAAGATACTGTTGGCCTTCTTGGGTGCCTGGGCACACTGCTGGCTCATGTTCAGCCGAAGTCAGCCAACACCCCCAGGTCCCCAGCTTTTATGTAAGCTGTTCTTGTCAGAGCTGAAAGCACTGAAGAAATAGTGTAGATCCAGTACACTGTTAAAGTCGTGCAAATCTCTTAAGAAGGGCTCTGTACAGTAAATGCAGAATTGCACTAGGGGGTTGCGGCCTTCTGTCAGTTAAAATAGGGGACCTGTTTGTTAAATCTTGGTTCTGTTTATTTTTTTTTCTAACAGTATAATATACGGTAATTAATGTATCTGTTGTAGTTTACGTCATAATCTCAGGCAGAAATTGTCTTCTGATTTATTATAGCTTCAGTGAGATGTCAAAAACAGTTTTAGAAAAGGTTTAGATACGAAGCCCTAAAGTTCAGTTTAAAATCTATGCTTAGGGATTTAAATAAAAGTGAGCCAACTCTGAGAAATGCTGAGTAACTCAACCTTATGGTGGGAACAAACTGCAGGTGCCAAGCACCTTAGAAGTCAGATTATGCAGATTAAAGCTTTTTGGCTTTTTTGCCTTTTAAAACAGACAGGGTTTTCACATTCAAATTCCGGCTTTTCTTTCTTTGTTAATTATGGGCTTCAGGAAAGGCATAAAATGCATTTTTAGTTTCTGAATAAGTATTGTACTTAAGAGGTGTTTTGTGAATAGCTAGCATGTAGCATTTAGTCGAGCAAGCTTGTTCAAAGTTCATGTTTATGCTGAGCTATCATCATGCATCATTCCTAGGCTAAAGAAAGTTGTGATATTTAATTTCAGTTGTAAGCTAACCCATTCTTCCTGTGACATTTTTGGGCTACTAAGAGCGTGTGGGTTTAATCAGATGTTTCAAAAACACACCATCTTGAGTAGCAGTAATATTTATTGAAAGTTATTTTATCTAGGGATCTCAAAATCAAAATCAGTATTATGTTGATAAATAGGTGCTGTAGACACACTTCCTGTGCTCCACCTGGAGATGAGATTACAATGGCCTTATACTTCTGTATTACAGCAGTTGGGGGGTTTTTAATGCTGTTTTAATATAAAAGAAACACTACCATATTCTACCACTTTGAAGGCAATCCAGGTAATCTCTCATTTATCAAAGGAAATGTATGCTGCATGTTAGGATATGCAAATCTTCAGCTCACTTGAAGAGATCCCAAATGTTCTCTGTATACATTAAGCCTCTGGGAAGGGGGAGGAATTGATGCAGGTTCTCCTATATCACTGCTCCAGGGGACTGCTTGCACTAAGTGGAATACTCATTTGGTTACTTAATGTGGAACCTTCCTGCTTGTGTTTCTGAAGCAACATCAGTCTTCCTCTGGAACGAATTCTACAGTATGTTGGATATTAGAAATTTGGGGCTTCAAAGAGAACAAACAAAAAAAATCTTTCCACCCAAAGCCAGCTCCACAACTAGCTGCCTTTATTCTTAGCTGTGTTCTGTTCCTTTGTAATCTCTCTTTGAATCTGTTACTCTCCCCTGTTGTTAAATGGGAATGGAATAATTGAGGTGTTCTAACAACACAAACAGTAACCATTACATCGTCTTCCATAGCTTTGGAGTTGGTTGCTCAGAAGCTATTTTGGCAGAACAGTCTTGACCTATATGGCTTTCTGTATAAGACAAGTCTTCATATTGGAGATCTTGCAAGTGGCCCATCTGGGCAAAGACTGAAGACGACTGTTGCAGGGCAGTTTATATTCAGTTCTTGCATCTGCTTTGTGGGAGAACTTGAACCTTCATAAATCTTGATACGTTGCTTTCATCTGTGTTAATCCAACTCTGACAATAACAAAAGTAAAGTTTTCAAGTTCTTCACACTTAAATTTTTGGTAGAAGTAACTTTTGGTAATGGAGCACTAAGGTATTGAGTATTTTAGGATACTAACACAATATAAGCTAGAACTGCTTACCATCAAAATTTTAAAATGTGGAATTATTTTAAAGATGAAATTCATATACTTGCTCTTCATAGAAATGATTGGTAGTGTATGAAATTTTACTTCTAGCAAAAGTAGTATTTTAATCCTTGATCAACATATGCTTCTGTGGTGAATGAACATTCTTGCTTTACTCAATTTGAGCAAGGTCCCATTCTCTAGACAAAGTTTTCTTGTTGGTAGGATAGTATTCTGAGAATCTGTCTTCGGTTTTCTGTTGATAAACAATCTCACCTAGCATTTCCTTTGAAGTGTTTTCCTTAGGGGGGTTTTGTAACATTTTCATGTTTCTTGTTTGTGAGTTCTAGTATTTGGCAGGATATTCTATGAAAGCTTGAGCTGGCCTTGAAAGCAATTGCTTGGTAATGATCAAATATTTGATACCTTCTTGCAGGTCTTGAGACCTTATGTTACTTGAAGTAACATAAGAGGATGGGAAGCTTAGCAAACTGATCTATTTTCTTCAAGAACTCTAATCTTCTAGCAGAAAGTAGTGGACAATTTTAGCAACTAGAGAGTTTATCCAAATCACTAGTTTTCTTACATTTTAAACAAACATATTTGCAAATTGTAAAAGGACCTATAAGGTACCTATAATATGCAGCCGTATGTTCTTGTGGTACATTTGTTACATTTCTATTTGTGAGAGTCTGATTTTTATTTTTTTTTAAAAATGTTGCAAAATGAAAATTTCATTTCCCTTGGAGCTTGCTAAATGTAAGAAACTGTTGAGAGTAAATTGACGTTTAGTCCAGATCTGCCTCTGGTTTTACTCACATATCATGCTAGACTGCAAAATGCTGCCAAAGCAAGTAATAATTTATTACACCCTTCATTCATTCATAGAAAATCACAGTTGGTGACATGATTGGATAAGACTCTGCTTTGTATATGGGTTTTGCTGACTGTTTGGAAAAGGTATGGTTCGTTGTATGGGATCTAATTAGATTCCTAACATACAATGAGGCGTTTGCTCCATTTAGTATGTTACATGGACACTAACTTTTTGTCAAGTGTAATACAAAATAACTTTCTTAATTTGTGAAAAGTCAGTGAAAACTGGAAGCTGAGAAACAATTGGTCTACAGGCAAGTACATATACGAAAATAAAACCGTTGTCTTTTCTATTGCTTCTCCAAGTTAGTGATGCATTTGCATTCTCAAACTTAGGTGCTTCAGTTACTCTAACTTCAGTTAGAGGAGCCACTTGCCTGTGTCGCTCAACCAGTGATGCACATGGTTTCATGTGAAGGAGAAAGAACTTTGTAGTCACTAATTTTCTAGTCTTGTATACCGTGCAGGCTTCCTTCATATAAGAAACTAGTATTTTCTTCAGAATGGGGTACAATAGGCATTCCCTTTCAGTCTGTAGAGGGAATCTTGCAAGTCCAGCTTGTTTCATTTCATTAGAAGTAGCTGAATACATTACAAGTCAACACAAAGTTCTTATTGATGGAGCACACTTTCTCTGATCTTCTGACTGGATAACCACCTACATTGGTTCAGGAAGTTCCCAAGCTGCATATATTTGGAGACTAGGAGAGTTTTTCTGGGCACCTGACTTTGTATGCTTTCCACATTATTACACTTTTGTCTTCTAGGCTTCCTGTCTGACACAGGAATGAATCTAGATCCTGTGGTTTAAATCCCATGAATTTAGATCCTGTGAAGGCTAAACCCTGTCTGATTTAGCCTACATGAAACTTGTTATATGCTCTGTGGTAACTGGTCTTACAATTGTTTCAGCGGTTGCCAAAGATATCAAAATAAATACTTAGGAGAAAATATTTGTTAAACTCTCAAATTCATGAGGAATTCACCTGAATTGAATCTTGAGTATATTTATCTATATTCCCAGCATGCCGAAATCTAAGAGGGAAGCTTTTGTTTGACTTCAGTTGTCTATCCAGTCTCATGATAAAGAATAGGAGATGGAAGAAGAAGAATGCTTCTGCTGAATTTATATCCTTTGCTTTTCAGTAATAGATTTGTATCAGTTTTCATAACTCAAGTGAACATTTTACAGAGGTGTCTAAACTATATGCAGTAAGAAAAAATGTAATTACTCTTTTTTAAAAGGGTACTTTCTCAATCCATATTTGCTTCACAGTGCATAGCTAGATATTTTTGCAAGTTAGGTTTGAGCCAATAACTCAACGACTCATCTATCCAGCTTTTTGCAGGAGCTGCTTGCCTCTGTTAAAAAAAATCTGCCTCTTGGTCCCTAGAGCAGCAATGAATATCATTGCAAGGACATGCTTACAACGCACTGCAGATATTAACACAGACTTTGGAAAGAATTGGGTTGCAGTAGTGAAGAACATGAACACAGGCTTCTTACCCATTTGAACCTCACCCTTGTTAATTACCATATTCTCATCTAGGTTGTGGTATCTGTTTTTTTTATCAGTGTAGGTGGACCTAGCATTATACAGGGACAAAATCTTACGTGCTTTGGCAGTTCATGTTTGCCCGAAGGTGTGTCTCTGTACCAGCTTCTTGCAGTGAAAAGTACTAGCTGTGACCGCTCCAGGAAATTCTGCTGTAAAATTTGGCACCAGGTAATGCTATACTTGTGCAGATCGTTGTGGCTTGATAATCTGCAGCCTGGAGAGCATCCCTTATGTGATTATTTCTTGGGATGTAGGTTCATTAAAGGATGCCTGGTGCACACTGCTTTACCTGAATTTTACCACGTCTGATGGCAGAAAAAACAAGTGAGGTTTGTCCTATTTCTGTAGATTTGGCTAACATCAAGCTTAAAGAATATAAGGAAAGCTGTATCTCAGCAAAACATAATACTGGACTTATTGTTTCCAAATCAGAATGGTCAACAAAACAGTTAAATAAAACATAGTCCTGGCAAGAGAATTCCTTTTTAGTGACGTCTGCCTTTATCACCTATAATTATACTGTGGTGGTTTAGTCTAGAATCTGAAGTTAGTGAACTGTGATGCCTCTCATGGCTGCTTCCCTACTTGGTTTTGTAGGCTTTAGCCTCTCAGGTATACTGTCTTATATTCTCCTTTTTTCAGAACTGGAAAAGCATGAAGGCCTTAAAAGATTGTTAATATTTGAAACTTTTCCTGGGATAATGAGTCTTACTTCCAAACTACCTTCCTGACAGGAAGAGGCTGGCACTTCAGTATTACCAGTTCATTCAGCATAGTTTTCTTGGCTTTGTGGTGTTTCCCACATTATGCATGATAAAAAGTGTCTCTTAAGTCAACTCTGATCTTAGATTTTCAGTACACAGCTGGTTCTCTGTAGAGACCACAGGTGATACGCTAGTCCTGTCATTCGCTCACATGTAACACAGTGCTTAAAATCTACCTCATCTTCTCTCACTTCCTGCTCTTGTGGTTGGTGGGAACTGTTCTGCTTGAGTCTTGTTTTCAGCTCTTAAGCTCCTTTTATGAAGGCTGGGTTTGAGTGCATTGTAATAGAAGAGGAGCATGGTTTCCCTGTCTTAGGGAGCATGCTCTGGGGAAGAGAAGTATCCAGAAAGTGCACTTCGGCAAGCAAAGGAGTTGCAACAAGATGCTGCTGGCAGCATGTCGTCCAGTGAGGAGAATGAGAAACTGCAGTGAGAACTAGGGAAAAGACAGCTGATCCTCAGGAGAAAATGAAAGAGCTTTCTTCGGTTTTGGAGGAGTTTGGACCATTGTATTTTTTGATGTTGGTAGAATCAGAGAGTAATTCTTCAAGGCACAACCAGTTTCTCTAAAAAATGAATTCACTGCAAAATTGCTGACAGTTACAAAAGCTTACTTAAGGCTTTCACGGTTACCAAGCAGATAAAATCCTCAAGCCCATCTGCACTAATGTCAGTTTGAAGCAGTGGGTTCAGCATTTGGAGGGTCCTGGTTAACTCCGTGTCGGCAGATGCTTGTCTCAGTTGTACTTTTGTGGGTGGTTGTTTTTTGCTTTTGTGTTTTGGTCGTTGGTTTTTTGTTTTGTTTTGGGTTTTTTTGCTGGGGGTGGGGTAGAGATGGGGAACACTGGAAGGATGGCTCTCATTCAAGTTCCTCTGGTCTGATAAGCTTTTCCCTAGCAAACTGAAAACAGGTGTAGAGGTTTACTGTTTGATTCCATTGATCAACAATGTAGCAGTTAACAGCAGTTAATGCAAAACATCACAGCTGATAAACCATTTCTCTTTCTAATATCCGTGTGTATACTGGCAAAAGATATGAATATTTTCATGTTATGGCTTAACCTGGTTTTGTATGGGTTTTAAAAGAGAACCTGTCATCTTTATTGCAAGTGAAATTGGAGAAGTCAAAATGAGACTTTCCTTGACAGTGAAAGATGGATCAAGAACAAGTGTTTGCTGATGAAGACATGAAATTAGGAGAAATCAGCAAGCAAGCAAAGAGATTTACAGTAGTAAAGGGCAGATATATTCTACTGTTAGTGATGATGCCGTTTATTTAAGGTTCATAATTGTGTCTTTGAATTAATATTATGGTCTTTAGCGTCTATCTATTTAGACCATGTTTCATAAGTAGGAGGTTCTGTCTGCTACCACAATCACTTTCTAAATTGTGGTATAGTTTGATTACTGTCGCTAGGTCCTCCATTCAATGCAACGTTTAATTTACAGCAAACTTACGTTGCTCTGTCTGTTGAGACACACCCTCCCCCTCACCAAGTTGAAAAACTGTGCAATTAGAATAGCACTTATTATTTGGCCTGTTAAAGTTAACTGTGGATGGCAGAACAACTGCCTGTTACTGGTCATCGTCACTTCAGGTACTACGGATGTTAATTCTTATCAATACTATTGTGGTCCTTGCAATGTTTGGACCAGGTGACATGGATGGGACTACTACATAGAACACGTGTAGCCTGAAAGTTAAGAGTCAACTATTTTGAGTTAGAAATTTAATTTGGAGCAAATTGCAATCTAAATCTACATGCTTTATTAATACTTTGGTGCTGATGCCTAACACATGTGTGTTAAAAGGCATGGAACAAAATTTGAAGAGATACCAAAGTCTGAAAAATAATTGTTCAAACTGAAACATTTATTGTCATGTCAGCAGTTGTAAGGAAAAAGGAAGCAGCCTAAAGTTTGTGTGGAATAAATTATTAGTGTGCTGTTGTTTAACTGTTTGACTTCTGTGTTTTAGACTTCTTAAATTCTAGAATTTATCTCAAGCATTTCTTATTTTTTTTTCCTTAAGGTATGAATTCAAATGCAATATACAAATAAAATAGTTGTTACTGTACATGTCTGTGTACTTCATTCGGTAGAGGATATTATAAAATACAATAACAGAAAAATTCTGGGTTCTGGGGAAAACTACTTATAACCTATCAGGAAAAAAATTATGCTTGGACTTCTGTCAGTGTTGTGTTGATTATTTTAAGTTGCTGTGTGCAACCTTTCTTAAGATAGTTATTTAAAGATTCTAGCATAGTAGAAGACTTTGCCTCTTCTGATGCTCAAGTAAAAACCTGAAAAATAGAATTTCATTTTAGAGGATGATACAATGTTAAGTAAGCCTTAATGAGAAGTAATCAATAAAATAATGGAAAAGATGTTAACTAAGTAATTCTTCAAGGTAGAATTTATATATGTTACTTGAAAAAAGATTTAATGCAAAGTTCTATTGTCAGTGTTCGTTACTGTTATGTTCATATCTGATTTAATGGGATAAAGCCCAATGCTCTGTTGTCTAGAATTTTAACAGTTTAAAAATATTTTCTTTCTGTTTTGACAGGCCAGTTGGAATGCCAAAAATGGAAAAAGTTTACCTACATAACCCTAGCTCAGAAGAAACAATTACATTAGTATCAATATCTGCTACAACATCACATTTTCATGCATCATTTTTTCAAAATAGGGTAAGTTATTCTGCTTTCTCAAAATGAGCTTTTTCTTCCCCTTTCTCCTCAGAAGGGAGCTTGATCTCCCTCTGTTCTTTAATTGAGCTACTTACTGCAATAATTACATACCTAAAAGAATTAAGGTACTACAGTTCTTGATCTTGTATCAGTTTCCAAGCAAATTTGAACTGAGCACGGAAACACACACAAACTGTGTATTGTGGTTTGACCTGGCAGGCAGCTAAATACCACACAGCTGTTTTCTCATCCCCCCTGCAGTCGGAGGGGGGGAACAGAAAAGGAAGGGGAAAAAAAAAAGTTATTCAAAACAAATGATGCACAGTGCAGTTGCTCACTGCCTGTTGACCGATGCCCAGCTGGTTCCTGAGCAGCGGCTGCTCCCTAGCCAACTCTCCCCAGTTTATATGCTGAGCATGACGTCATATGGTGTGGAATATCCCCCTTCGGCCAGTTTGGGTCAGCTGTCCTGGCTGACCCTGGCCCCCTCCCAGCTTGTGCATCTCCAGCCTTCTTGCTGGCAGGACATGAGAAGCTGAAAGGTCCTTGACTTAGTATGAGCACTGCTTAGCAACAACTAAAACATCAGTGTGTTACCAACATTATTCTCATCCCAAATCCAAAACACTGCACTATACCAGCTAGTAGGAAGAAAATTAGCTCTATCCCAGCTGAAATCAGGACACCCTACTAGAAGAAAAGGAATGAAATATAGGAGTTCTGACTATATTGGAAGTGTATGCTGTAACTGACAGTTTAACAGCCAATCTCCTTTGTTGCTGAAGTGATTAAGCTTACATTGCCTTACAGCACATACAGGAACGAGCTGTTCTTATAATTTTTCTGCAAATTCTACAGTGAAGTGGTGTTAGTGTGAAGCAGTTACTCCAATGCACTTATAATTATTGCAATCATGTTACAGGAACTTGCAAGTTAAAAATTATGGTGTCAGCGGAGTTAACTCTTAACCACATTACTGTCAGATGGAGTCTTCTAGTTTCAGTTTTGTCTGCAGGGCCTGTGGGTAAGCAAGGGCCATGTAAACACTAAAATTTCAAAAAAACTGTCTATAAGCAACCTTTCTCACTTTTGGAAGTCTTGTAGGAATTGTCTTTCTCCAATATTCTGTCCAAAATATTTGTGTGGTAAGCTGAACTCTTAAGTTCAGAACTTAACATAAAAAATTATTAAATATGATCCTGCACTAGGTAATAGTTGTCAAATATTGGTATTTTTATTACTTTTTGTTGCATTTCTATTTGTGTAAAACTTCTATTAATTTTTTCCAAATCTGCAGTAGACTTTATAACTTCAGTTTTCTATAAAGAACACAAGGAGGTCTTCTGTAGCACAAAAACTGTTGTTCATCTGCAGGGTGGAATGTCTTCAATACGGTTTTGTTTATTCCTCTGCTTGCTTGCTTTTATGTTTTCCAGAAAATTCTTCCAGGAGGGAATACGTCCTTTGATGTAGTTTTCCTCGCAAGAGTAGTGGGAAATGTAGAGAACACTTTATTTATTAACACTTCTAATCATGGGGTATTTACTTACCAGGTAAGAGAATTACAGTCTTTCAGAAGAAGTTGTGAAGTGTGAATCAAGCAGAGCAGTATCTATTACGGCATGTTTAACCATCCAAGGATATTGGCACAATAGCGGTGGTGGGGTTTTTTATCAGCCTAGTTGAAGAGGTTTCCATTCCTGCTGCTTGTTGTAACACAGCGGTATACCATTGTAAATATCTGTAGGGCAGTACTGTAAGCCAGGTCGATGAAATTATGTAGGGTTTAAAATCCTCCCAGCTTCTTTGCGTGTTATTTTAGTGGCTTATTGCAGTGATCTAGATTGCTTTTTAGCTCTGTGCTCATCTGATCCAGTGGCAAGACAGCGTTACTCATTAAGCTGGCCAAAAAAGTACTTGCTTGAGATTCAAAAAGATAAACCGAACAGATGAGAGAGTCTGAAAAGTGAGAGAAATCCTCTTGTTGAAAGAATGAGACTCTTACCATTACAGTGTTTTGAAAACAACAACAAAAATGTTTCCCATATGGATAGTCTGTTCCATAATAGTATGTTTAAAAGGTATTTCACATCTTTTTAACCTTTATCTGGTATCTAGTGTTTCAGAGTATCAGAAAAAAAGATGACATTTTGACTTCCTGTGTTCTAAATATGCCAGTGTAAGTAGTAGCTACAAGAAATACCCTTTAGCTGCAGACTAAACCAGTTTGGTTTTTATTTCAGTGCTTTAGCATGATACTGGTTTTAAATGTTCAAAGTATATTGTAAAATTAATCGAAAAGAGTACTTGGTAGATTGCTAAAACGGACACGTATATGTTAGGCTCTGCAACCATTACATACAGCTAATTAAGTTTGTTTTTCTTTTTTCTGAACCAGGTGTTTGGAATTGGAGTACCAAACCCCTATCGATTGCGCCCATTTATTGGGGCACGAGTTCCTGTAAATAGCAGTTTTTCTCCTATAATAAATATACATAACCCTCACAGTGAACCTTTGCAGGTGAGCCTAAGAGAAAACCATTAAATGCTCATTTATGTTTATGATATTAAACTGAAATTTTGTTTATTTTGGTACTTCTTAAAATTCTGTTGAACTTTAAAGCTATTTGAGGCCAAGTCTTTCATATTATATAAATGTTTTTTCTGTTTAAATGCAAATCAGTTCCAAAAATTGTAGATTATGCTCACAAGTCTCTTAATTTGCTGAACTGAAGTTTTACTGTGAAATTTCCATTTTTAAAATGGTCATAATTACTGCAAAATAAAGAATTAAATTTCACTGGTAATTAGGAAAAATACTGGAGCAAACAAAGTAGAATAGATCTTGTGCCTATAATCTATGCTTGCCTCTTAGCTTCCTTCTGCTTGTTTTGCAGAGCATAAGGTGTCTTTATGGTGTACCCTAGTATGTAACATTGGCAAGCATTCTTATGTTAAGGCAGGATTGATGTCTATACCTGTACGTTGTCTTGTAACCAACAAGTACATGAATAGTCCACTGATACACATCTCATTCTGTTAAGTGATCCACAAACTGTGAAATGCTACAGAAAGCAGAAGTGTAGCACTAGCAAATGGCTATACCATCATTAAAATGTAAATTTATAAGATACTACAACAATCACACAGTTGCTAACCGATGCCATTGGACCTTATAATACCTGATAACTAAAACAGGATCCCTTTACAGCTGGGTGTTAACGTTTTCTTGTTATCCACCTCAGGTGGTAGAAATGTATTCCAGTGGAGGTGATCTCCATTTAGAGCTTCCAACAGGTCAGCAAGGAGGTACAAGGAAGCTATGGGTGAGTAGTCATGTCTTGCAGCATTTGTTGTACTTGTTTGGAGTAGTTGTAATTGTACTTGTGTCGTTGTACTAAATTGGAGAAACATGGTTTTGATGGATGGACCACTTAGTGGATAAGGAATTGGCTGGATGGCCGCACTCAAAGAGATGCGGTCAATGGCTTCATGTCCAAGTGGAAACCAGTGGTGTTCCTCAGGGGTTGGTACTGGGACTGGTACTATTTAGCATCTTTGTTGGCGACATGGGTGGTGGGATTGAATGCACCCTCAGCAAGTTTGTTGACCACACCAAGCTGTGTGGAGCAGTTGACACTCTGGAGAGGTGGGATGCCAACCAGAGGGACATAGACAGGGTTGAGAAGTGGGTCTGCGCAAACCTCATGAAGTTCAACCAGGCTAAGTGCAAAGTCCTGCATGTGGGTGAGGGCAATCCCAAGCACAAATGCAGGCTGGATGGAGAATGGATTGAGAGCAGCCCTGAGAAGAGGGACTTGGGGCTGTTGGCGGATGAGAAGCTGGATGAGCTGGCAATGTGCGCTGGCAGCCCAGAAAGCCAACCATATCCTGGATATATCATATTTCAAAAGAAGCCTGGCCAGCAGGTTGAGGGAGGTGATTCTACCCCTCCACTCCACTCTTGTGAAGACCCCACCTGGAGTACTGCGTCCAGGTCTGGAGCCCCCAACATAAGAAGGACATAGACCTGTTGGAGCAAGTCCAGAGGAGGGCTGCAAAGGTGATCAGGGGGCTGGAGCACCTCTCCTATGAAGACAGGCTGAGAGAGCTGGGGTTGCTCAGCCTGGAGAAGAAAGAGAAGGCTCAAGGGAAACCTTGTAACAGCCTTTCAGTACTTACAGTGGACCTACAGAAAAGGTGGAGAGGGACTTTGTGCAAGGGCATGTAGTGATGGGATAGGGGGTAATGGTTTTAAATTGAAAGAGGGTAGATTTAGATTAGATATCGGGAAGAAATCCTTTACTGTGAGGGTGGTGAGACACTGGAACAGGTTGACCAGAGAAGCTATGGATGCCCGATCCCTGGAAGTGTTCAAGGCCAGGTTGGATGGGGCTTTGAGCAACCTAGTCTAGTGGGAGGTGTCCCTGCCTATGGCAGGGGGGTTGGAACTCCATGATCTTTAAGGTTCTTTTAACTCCGACCATTCTATGATTGTGCCATGGAAAATATGGTCCGACCTCCAGAATGGATTTTTGTACCACAAAAAGCACAGAGTAGGTGTATAAGACAATCTGCACCTGTATGGATTGCATCCTGTCCAGTTCCCTTCATCAAAACGTAAAAGATGGAAGCCATCAACTGAAACATCATCAATTGATCTACTCAAAAAATCCTATTTAAAGTGCAAGAAGTGCCAAGTTTCAAATAAAGGTTTCTTTCTTCTATTTAAAAAAAAAAATTCCAGTTCCCCAACCCTTCTGTAATTAGATGGGGAAGAATATGCAATGTTAGTATTTTAGCTATGGTTCTGAAGCTAGTCTTGTGTTGCAGCTGTGTCCAGCAAATACAGAAAGAGTTGTCTTTCAAACCCTGAGTGCAGACTGGAACTGATGGAATAGGCTTGGTACAGAAGCTAAAACAGATTTTGACGTTTTGCTGTAAATTGCCTGGTGACTAATATACCAGCAGCTCCAAAAGCTTCTGGCTGCTTGCAGTTTTGCACTATTTCAGTTTGTGTTTAGCACTGAAACTGTATGCCTTGTGTCTGCTTTGGAGAAAAAACAATTAGAATATGCAAAAACAGTCTTTGATGTTACATCACTCAATAGCATTTTTATGAATAGATTGTATTTATTGATAGATTCTGTCGACTTAGTCTGCTGTCTTTTTACCACAATTAATCAAATGGGATGTAAAAGTCCACTTGCCTGTAGCTATTTTTAATTGGTGTCATATTAGATGATTACAACTACCCTTACAAAATTTAATAGTAACTTTAATAACATGCAGCTTCTTCTCTCAATACAATTATACTCAATGCTTCTATTCATTTTTTGTGTGTGGCAGACTTTTTTTCTAATTACTGCACTCTCATAATGTGCTTTGATTGTTTATCAGGAAATACCTCCCTATGAAACAAAAGGAGTGATGAGAGCCAGTTTTTCTTCAAGAGAAGCAGATAATCATACAGCCTTCATCAGAATAAAAACAAATGCCTCAGACAACACAGAATTTATCATTCTCCCAGTTGAAGTAGAAGTTACAACAGGTTTGTAGAAAAGTGATTGTTTTGTTGTTGTTGCTTGCTTTTTTTTAAAGTTATTCAACTTAATTAACTTTTAGTATAATAAGAAAATAATAACTCTTCTTTTTCTTTTTTTTTTTCCTTAAAGCGCCAGGAATCTATTCATCAACAGAAATGCTAGATTTTGGTACACTACGAACACAAGGTAGACTCTACTTCAGGTCTCTAAGTATTTATAAGGAATATGGTGGGGAGAGGAAAGCCCAGTTATCTTTGTACTGTTCAGGGTTGCTTGTGAAATAATGCTTTTTAAAAGCAGGATAACAATGCATTAAAACAGTGCACAGCTGTATTCACCTGCAAGTATACTTGAGATGTGTACAAGCAAACAGCAGTTTGCACATCCAGTAATAAGTCTAGTAATAGCATTAGTCTTAATGTTGCACATGGCTTGGTCTGAAAACTGTTGTCAGTTTACTTCATTTGTAAAATTGTTGTGATAGTTTTAATAATTTTCAGATGCAGGGAATAATGGAACTGTGCAATCTTAATCAAATTTGTTACTTATGATAAAATCGTTTTTTTGAAGTGCCACTTACACATTTGAGCCTGACATTTTACATTTTAAATTAATATTGTGTAGTGAAATAAAAAAAATATGGCAGGAAGTAGTAAAACTGAAGGTATCTTTTGAAACTGTGAAGCGGTCTCATTACTGAAGAATAACTGTATATATCTTCTTTCAATTAATAAAAATAGCTTCTAAGGTACTTTTCCTCACAACTTATTTAAAAATCTTTACATGTTAACTAAGATTAGTTTCTGCTGAATATTGGTGCATCTGGCAAAATCATTCATTGTAGTATTTTTAGCCTGTTCATTTCTTAATGTGTTGGAAATATGAGTGGTTAGCTGAAGCATGTAATACCTACCAATACACAAAAGTGCAGTTTTTAAGTGTGTCAGATTCTTGGGAGTAGCTATTTTGACTGGCTATACTTTCATGTTAGTCTAACTTTTTAACTCTGAACAACAGTGGATTTACATGAGAAACCAGCTAGTGCAGATGACTTTGTATAAGATTTTTATATGAAAATAGCCTAATAGCCAGGTGTGTTTTTTGTTCTTTAACAGATCTGCCAAAAATTTTAAATCTGCATTTATTAAATTCAGGAACAAAAGATGTGCCAATTACAGTAAGTTTTATTTCCTTTCAATTTGAAACTTTCTACTTGGATATTCTTTCTCTCATAAAAATTGATCATTCACAGGTTTACCATGTAGTGTTCAGAATTAGAAGCTAGGTGATGTGTGACTGAAAACATAACTTAATAGTAAGACAAATAATCTGTATGCAAGGTAAAATTAATTTGCTTCATAGCTTTCTTTGAATGGCTGTTTCAGAGCTTATAGGCTGTGCCTGCAATATCTGAGCCTCTGGAAGCTTTTATGCTTGAGAACAGTAACTCCTGTTCAGTGAAGAGAGATTAATGCAGAGTCTATGGGACTCTTTGTCTTCATCACACACTACATGAGAGTGTATAAAGTGGTTGCCCAACATAATCTTTTAAGATGAGCAAAGAGTAGCTTTCAAGAGCAGACTGTAAAATGACCCTTGTTTTCTTGAGGTTACCTGCTTTGTAGCTTGAAATGAGAAAAAAGCCTGCAAACACTCTAGAGCCCTTTCCAGTGAGATCACTGCAGCTGCATGTAAAGTGCAGCCAGCTTCGGAATTCTAGGTTTTGGTTTTTCTGCTTTCTATTTTTATTACAGTATTTTGGCTCTAAGCTGGTAGCCTGCCTTTGTTCATTCATACCTTTTTCCTGTGTTACTTTTCTCATTGCCCACTGTTTTTCTCACTTCTTCCTTCTCCCCTTCCTGTCTTCCCTGTTTTCCAGATTTAGTTGTATATAAAGCTATACCTTGTCCCAGTGCACTTCAAAAAGTGTTGAAGTGGTAAAAAGAAACCAGAGGAGCCAGAGGGCTCCTGACTAAAGGATTGGCAAAGGCTCCTTACTGAGCTCTTGGATAGCACTTCTGTGTTTTTAAAGCTTATAGCTGTAACTGTTGGGAATAGTATTTTAATAGTATAGATCTAACAAAAACTTAAACTAAGATACTGAGGAAACTGAGGCTAGATGAACTGCAACTAGAAACAGGATAAGTTTTTAGTAATGAGGGTAACTTTCTACTGTGATAATAGTCTATTGCAATGCTTGCTATGTTGTTACTCGCTAAAAATTGTCAAGATAAACTCAGTGTAGTACAAACAAAATTAATTGATCGAAGTCCTAATGCATATTGCATAAATGAGGTCAGATGATCCTATAAGGTCTCTGGTGGACTTGTAAGCTATGAACCAGCTTCCATGGAGGGTTTTTATTAAAAAAAAAAAAAGACCTGTATACGATTTTTTACAATCGGAGGGTTGGTAAATATATTAAGTTATTTTTCCAGCTACGTCTGCTATCTTATCATGTCTGTCTTACTAGATTTGCTGGGGTTTTGGCACAGGGACAGTTTTTTGTGTTTATTTTTTGTTTGGATTTTTTGGTGTGTTTTTTTTTTTTTTAAAGTGTGTAATATACTTCCAGAGTACTATGCAAATAACCATATTATTTAAACCATCAGTATCACTTCTAATATCTGATAATGTAGTCCCTAATTCATATTCCTCGATTAAAATAAAAAGTTACCCTTATTTTTAAGGTATGGTTTTTGGACCACAGGCTATAAACCTTAGACTGCAGTCTAATGGAAGGCTATGATTTGATAACCATTATACATGTCATGACAGAACTTTTGCAGATGAATTATTCTTTTACAGTGTATCAAAGCAGTAAATTTGGTGGTCTTAAAGCTTTTAGGACTCACTTTTGCAATGATAAAGTTGCCTCATAGGTCCAGATATGATGTATTTTTCAGTGTATCAGATACGGTACATCAAGTCAATTATTCTTCTCATTAAGGCACAGCTTTGTTGTGAAGTTTGTAACCTTTCTAGCATTTGAAGCACTATGTGAATTTCTGCTGCTGTGCCAGTGAAGGAATTTCAAAGTGGTAAGCAAGAGTAAAGAATTTTTGGAAGGAACCTGGTGAATAGCTTGCCTCTAGGAAAGCTTGAGAAATGGAATTCTGGCCCTTTAGAGCTAGGGTTTAAAAGCAGTGAGACAGAGTACTGTGACAAATTTCATTTTAATGTCAGAAGAAAAGGCCAAGGCTATATTTAGCATATATTTAAGCTGGGTGCTGGAGGAACTAAATATCTTCAGGTCATCTGCGTGTGAGAGAGTGCTAATACTGTTGCCAGAGTTGTAGTTGTTCTGCCTTGAAGTACTTAGTCATGCTGTGGTCCAACAAATTGGTTGAGGAGAGTAAGAGGGAATCACCTGACTTTTTTGGGTTCTAAAACTCTTTATAAAAACTTCCTTAATTGTATTTTGTAGAATTTTCTCCATTATTAGCGAGAATCATGTTTATTTCATGACTGGATGAACTGTTATCATGCTGCAACAATTAAGCCATGCTGTCAAAAATCTAGTAAATGTAGATTGTCGAACACTTTCTTTTACCCCTTCTCTAGAATGAAAATTTTGTGTTTCCTTAAGGCAGTTTAAACCCATCTGATTGCTAAAAGTAGAGGCACACTTTAAAACTTGGTCTCCTAATCATATGTAATGCATAAAGAACCAGGAACTTCAGGACAGCTGTATATTGAAACTGAGTTCTATCAGTTTGAAAATAAAAAATGTTTGTATAAAAAAGTATTTACTTCTGTCACAATTCACCTACTGTAGAGCAGACTTTTTTTCCTCCTGTCAAGCTGCAAGAAGTTGTTTATTTCTGCGTTATGTTTTTGGTTGCACATTTGAGTGCAAAGTTCCCATTATCAAGGGAAAGTTACCTTAAAGGATTAAACTCTAATAGTAGTTTATTCCATGACTGTTCTGGGTGGTGCTTTATGATGAAAGTTCATGTTCACTAGTTAGCTGTGTCTGTGTTTAAGTTGAAGGCCAAGTTTTGACTGACAAAATGATGGTGTCTGTAAAAGCAACTGAACCAGGACAGAGGTGGTTCTGACACTAACTCAACCAGCCTTAGTCTGCTGCCTGTAGCCACAGGGCTTTTTCCTCTTGCAGCAGGGTAGCTGTGTCTTCACTACCTGTAAGCAACAGTCTACAGCCTGCTCAGTCTTTAGAGCAATATGCTAGGTGGACAAGACAAAACTATGTTCGGGAGCCTGCCGACAGGTAAACAGTATGGATGAACATGTGCCAGTGTTTCAACCCATACTCTTCCTCTCTTTAGTTTGTTAGAATAGGTGTAGTTCTTAAACCTTCAAAGTCTTTTCCAATAACTGCTGCAATAGCCCAAAACTTTCTCCCAGTCTGTTTTCTCTCAAACGTTTGAGGTTCTTGTTTTCTGCTCTTATGCTAAATATTGGATGTGTCTTCATACAGCAGGGTCAGGAATCTTGCCTGGGGCACTGCGTGGGAGAGCCATGTGTTACTGAAGCATATCTATTTTAAATTCTACTTCCCAACAGAAGTTGCCGTTAGGAGATTTTCTGAGAAAATTGGTGTTACTAGATTCTTGGTAGAACTTACTTTGCATGTATTCTCATGGCCTGTCTATATTTGATGATTCTTAAGGCACATATCAGGACAAGTTTTGCTTGGGCTTTATTTGAAATAGGTTCAAATTTGAGAAAAATTAATTCGGAAGGATTTTTAAGGATGTTTCTTTTTCCTGTAGTTGTCTTAATCCTGTATTTCCTTTTAGACTGTGTAATCAAGCAATACATGAGAAATGTGCATGATGAAATTAAGAAATTTTCAACAAAACAGTGCTAAATTTCTTCCTTAACTAAATTCATTAGGTGTAGCCATTTTTAGTAAATAAGTCTAGGTTTGTTACACTTGTGGTTTAAGAGATGCATCTCTGAAACCTCCCCATTTTTCTGGCAACAGGCTGTCCTTCTTAATATTTCTGATTTTATTTACTAATTGAAATCAGCATAATTTCAAACTTAATAATTAAAAAACAGCCTTTTGCATAAAAAGAGCTACTAGAAGTTGTTATCCTTTCTGCCATGCAAAAGTTGTCGGCTTGATTACAGCTTTGGTTTTGTCTGCTTTAAGAGATCTTTTTTATCTAAAGAAACCTCAGGATCTCAGTTTTGTAGTATGGATTTCATTAGAAGAAAATAGTGATAATTATGAATTGGCTCATGAAGAAAAATAGCAAATATCTGCACTACGTGTATGCAGATGGTTGACAAAGGCCAGTGCTATAAATCCAAAATACAAAATTTCTAGTTGAGTTAACAGAGATTATTCATTGGCTGCAGGAGCAGCGCTGCTTGTTTCCTCTAAGGATCACATGGACTGCAGAACTTAGTTATGTATGTATGATTTTATGGCTTGGATTTACAGTCAAGGACAGCTTAGCTTGGAAGAACTGTAATTGGTTTCTACCACTAGCTGTCTGCCTTGCTCTTCTCTGACCAAGAAAGGCTCAGCTGCTTGTGAAGCAGGTGCTAAACCTCTGCAGCCCAGCATAAGGTAAACCAGCACTCATTTCAGTTTCCTTAATACAGCATCCTGTAATTTTCAGTAGCTTAACAGCTGCTACACAAGCAGCTGAGCTGTTCTTACAGCAGGAGGAGGCAGCTGGGGAGGAGGAATCATGGCAGCCATCCTAATTTTAAGCAAAACAAGAACAAGAGCATTTAAATGCTCAATGCCTGGTTTCTTTCCATGGAATCTAGATAAAGAGTTTGCTAGCAATCTTTATAGAGTCTTCAGATGTTGACATGGAATCCATAATCCTGCTGCATAGCAATGACTATGTCTACAAATCAGCTCTGGCTACTAACTGACACGTTTGCTATTCTAGTAATGCCCAATTTACCTTTTCTATTTAGCTTAAAACAGTAATCCTCAGATACAAAAGGTGATCTTGTTAAATGTTGGTATAGAATGAGTGTCATCTCAGATTTACAAAACTGTTAAGTTATATATAGTTAAATTTATTTTTTTGTGTGTGGCAGCTCTGCAGACTTAGCATGGGATCAGAGACAAGTAGATGTCTGCATCGTCACCAGTAGTTGCACAAGTCAGTTAACAGCTTTGTTAACGAGTGCACCAGAAACAAATAGTCTAGTTATTGTAAGCCTGCAGCACTAACAATGAAAAATGAGTCTTTTTAAAGCTTCTTTTCTTCTTTATTAACATGTTTCTGGCCATACTGTCACTTTATCCAACATTCCTAAGGATAACTCTCTGCCCGCTTTCCTGCATACTGTCTGAGTAATTTACAGGACCTGAGGAAAATTCTCTTATAATGCTGCTTTATTATAAGAAAGACAGACCTGTAAGAACTCAGCCAAAACTAGTTGAAGTTGTATCGCTCTGAAGGATATGTGAAGGCTGCACAGTGTTAACAACGATAAATTTACAGGTGCTTCATATTTTGATTGTTTGCAGAGTGTTAGACCTACACCACAGAACGAAGCTATTACAGTACATTTCAAGCCAGTTACGTTAAAAGCCTCTGAAAGTAAATATACCAAAGTTGCAAGTATTAGCTTTGATGGTAAGTACTGCTCCTCTATTCTTAGAGCTTGTCAAGTGCTTCTTAAAACTTGCTGAAACTTCATGAATTATTTTCATTCTCTTAACAAAATGTTATTTGTAATTTTGAGAAAAAAAAATGGAATTTTCTAACTGGAAGAGGATTATGGTTCTTCTAACTTCAGTTATGTCTGAAGGAATTGTCTCTGATAATCATCATCAAGTAACTTAGACCGATAAATACTGGTGAGAAGTGAAGGAATTCTTAATTCTATTAAACATAAGCAGTATTCCTATGTTAAGGGACTGATTATTTAAAATGTATTCTTAGTCTAAACAGGCATTGTTTTTGAGAAATCCTAACAAACCAGGATGTGTTCCTCACAGTAATGTATATTGAAGGAGAGTATATCCCTTTGATCGCCCTTTGATCCTTCTAAAGTTTAAAAAAAGAGTCCAAAAATCTTATTTCTAAAGAAACTACATTATATGTCGGAATGCCCATGGAAATAGAGCTCTGCTGTGCTCTTGAGAACCTCACTGTGGAAGTTGGCTTATTTTCTTTTGCTATCTTGAATTCATATTAAAGAAAAAGGGAGGTGAAGGTGGAAAAACCTTTTGCTGATACCTTTCCTAAAAAGATATGTTATGTATGCTGATACTGGCTTTCATTTACATCTTTATGAAAGAAGCGCTTGGTTGTTTTCCTCCTACATAGTGTGACTGTAAATACTAGGCTGACATTTTGTAGAAAGGCACCTCCATCTTTATAGAGATTTTAATCAACTGTCAGAATGCTGTTGACCTACTCAGATGTTACTGCTTTTAGATACTAGTTGGTGCTGTAAGTCTTTCTGCCTGGATTGCTTAAAAATGGAAGTTTAGAGATGAAATGTTCTTCATTTCAGGTAGACATAATTTCAGAAGTTGTATGGGTAGAGAAAGAGAGTATTGATATTTTTTTTTTATTGCTATTTATTGATTAAGACTTTAGATATTTAACAGCTTACGGTTTGTAACATGAGTGAAGTATTTTTTAGCCTATAAATAAATCCTGAAATAGCTGAATTCTGTCAACCTGAGGTGTAATACGTTCAGATTTTGAAGCTGGAGGGAATGTGGGGACCTACTGACTAACGTATAGAAAATCATGGAAGGAATGGTAGGTGGGGAAAAAGACCCAGTCAAGCTGCTTAATGTGTTTAAGGGACTGACTTGGTGAATTCTTTTCAGTGAAGCAGACAGCCCTAAATATTTGCTGTTTCAGCTGTCCTAATACATGCGGGGCTTTAGGGGGATGGTAGTTTCTCCTAACTAGTATTTGAATCCCCTGACTTTTCTGGCAATATTACTACCAGGCTAACATTGCTTGTTCTGTCATGATGGGGCAGGCCTGTGAGCATCATTCTTAGTTCTTGTGTAGTTTGGGTTCTGACATGGATTCTGGTTTTATTTCTCTAAAGTTTGTCTTTGATTTCTTCATTATTAAAATGTTGCTCTGTTCTTGGCCCAAGGTCCTGCTCGACTGGTAGTTCTAAGTGAGGAGCCCAGCCGTCTCAAGTGTTTGTTCTCTTAGTGGAGGGATAGGTGTATTCCATACTCTTAAGTGGGAAATTCAGCTCGCTAGGATCTGAATTATCCTCTGGACACATCCAGGTTATTTATTTGACAGGAACAAGCAGGCTCCCCTATTGTAGATAAGCTTACTAACTCAGGCAGGTCAACTAACTGGTGTTAAGAGGGAGGAATTCAGAACTAAGATCTCTTACTTCCTAGACCTATTCTATGTCAGTTGCTTATTGAAATTTCCTTAAGATCTGTTTTTCGTGATACTTCATTTCTGGGTTAGCTCTGTGCTTTTATTCTTCCACTCATGCTAGTCTACCTAATGGAGCTTATTTGTGGTTTTTTGTTTTTGGTTTTTTTTTTTTTTTGTCGTCTGCTTAAACAAACTTCTTATATTCTTGTGTGTACAGCATCAAAAGCAAAAAAAGCTTCACAGTCTTCTGGGAAAATAACTGTTAAAGCGAAAGAGAAGAGCTACTCCAAACTTGAAATACCGTATCAAGCAGAAGTATTGGATGGGTAAGCTTACAGTAATTGAACATAGCTCAGAAACTAAGTGCTGTAAATTAGCTGATGTAGCAGGTAATTTATCCTTTTTAGGGGGAGAGGGGATATGAAGAGGTGATACCCAAGTTTTCTGAATCTGGAGCTCATTTAGAACTACAACTACTTGTTTGAATTTTTCTGGTTTTACACTATAATAGATGAGTAATGCATAAGCTGGGTTCAAGGCTCAGATTCAAAGTGGCCTTAGTGAGTTGTTTCAGAGCAGTTGAAGGCTGCAGATGGGACATTTTAAAAATGCAGTATTAGAAATTTTTCCAGTTTTGCATTTGCTGTTCTATCAGTATATGGAGTAAGGGTAGAGAAAATATTTCTTGTTTTAAGCAAAATTTTGGAACAACTGTCAGTGCTTCCTTACTTTTTGTTACTTATTTACAGAATATGGCTAAGGTGACTTTAAAATTTTTGTTGAAATGAGGTGCTACTTTTTGAACAGAACTTACTGAGTATTTTAAAGGCAGTGAAACTAAACCTTACCTTTCAGAACTTTTGTGCTGCAGATACAAGATTTGGTTAATCAGGAATATGCATGATTTGCAAACTGTCTTAATACTTCAACACTTCCTTTTAGTTGTCCTAGTATGCTTATTCACATATTTTCTTACCTCGTTTGAATTACTTAATTATCAATGTCCCTGTAGTGATAATAATGTAAGTTTCAGCATGCAATGGGGTGCGTACCTTTTTTGCTCTTGGATTGAATGAATTCTAGTCTTCTGTGTAAGAAAAAAACTTCATGTTTGAGGAAAATCTTGCTTTTTCTCATACGGTTTTCTTCTAATAGATATTTAGGATTTGATCATGCTGCCACACTCTTCCACATCCGTGACAGTGCTGCTGATTCCGTGGAAAGACTGATCTATCTAACAAACACATTCAGTTTTGCAGTCCTTATACATGATGTTGTGTTACCAGACGAAGCAAAACCAATGTTTAAAGTAAGCCCTATTTCAGTGAACATTTTTACCCAATAATAAATATTTAAATGTGCTGCATTTTATTAAATTGTAACATTGATCTTCATTGTTCACCGATCTAGGTCCAGAACTTCAGTAAACCAGTCTTAATTCCACCTAATGAATCCAGATATATTTTTACACTTCTTTTCATGCCTTCCACGTCATCTGTTCATATAGATAATAATATTTTACTTATCACCAATGCTTCTAAATTTCACCTACCTGTCCGAGCATACACAGGATTTTTAGATGTAAGTATTTTCCTTTTTTTTTTTTGTAGCTACTTTACTAGTAGAGGCAGACTTCATAACACTGATTTTGATTCTTTATTCTACTTCTACGGGAGGACTTTTTTAATTTCAAAATGGTTTTATCAGTTCGTTCCTTAAACAGCTTCAGTTACTGCTGAAAATTTATTTTTTGTTCTCTTTAGATTTACATAGGAAATGTATAGAATTTTGAGATTTGCCACAGTACTACTGTATTAGACTCATTAATGCGTTTGTCAATGAGCTTAGTTTGAGCACATTCCATATTTAATTCATGCTAAAATACCTTTATCAATCTTTCTAGTACTTTGTACTGCCTCCAAAAACTGAGGAACGATTTATAGATTTTGGCATATTGAGTGCAACAGAAGCTACCAGCATTTTATTTGCAGTCATCAACAGCAATCCGATAGAGGTAAGGATGGATTTATTTTTAGTTTGCCTTTTAAAAAATTTACATCAGTGTTGTTACTGAAAACAGTACCTTTTATTCTTTTTAAGCTGGCTATAAAAAGTTGGCATATTATAGGGGATGGCTTGGCCATAGAACTTCTAACAACCGAAAAGGGAAACAGAACAACAATAATTGCAAACCACCATGAACTACAAAATGCCAGTGCATCTGATCAGTCCTCAGTAAGTAATCCTTTGAATCCATTGCTTAAAGCTAGATTTAGGGGAAGAGACAAATCTGTGCAGCTTCTTTTAATTTCATTTTAGCAGGGGGGAGGAAGGATAACAGTTCTTAATTTTGGCTGAATTTGATTATGATAAAGCATGTAGAATTTTTAAAATTTATTTTAAGATGCAGTATTATGTTCAGAATGGTTAGGTTTTGAAACGGGAAACTTAGAAACAGCAACCCCCATGCCCTCAGATAATGCTCAGAAGAGTGGAATGTATAGATAATTTTTGCATTAGCAACTTACGTGTTTGAATTTTTCTTTTTACCACTGACAGTTGTTTCAAATGGATTTTGATTCAGTTTAAAGAAATAAGAGGATGTTTGGTATGATTTTTAGTGAAATTTCTTTCCATTTAATGGAATACAATGGATAACTCTTTTTCTATCATTTACAGGTGATACTAGCATCGGGTTATTATGCTGTGTTTAGAGTAAAACTAATAGCAAAAGAGCTTGAAGGAATTCATGATGGAGCTGTACAAATCACAACAGATTATGAGGTAAGTTTATTGTATATTCATGGATGTTGCCCAAATAATATATTCAGTTTTAAAGTGTGAAGTTTTACGAGTTGTATTAGTGGACAGATTTTAATATTAGAGAAAAGCTGAGATCGGAAAGGACCTTTGGAGTTCAAGTTATCTCTCTGCAAGTTAACCCTGCATCAGACAACAGTAATGCTACTTTTGCTGTGTCTTCCCTGAAGGACTGAAGAATGACTTTCATTATGATTTTCATCTGGCTTTCAGAAATATCCATTCAAATCTGATGTAATGCTTTGAGGTATTAGTTCTTCAATGACTTGACACATCCTCAAAGCATCAATGCATGCATCTTTTGTCATAACACATGCTGATAATGTGCTTTTTGGTACATTATTAGTTACTGAAATTATAGCTCAATTTCAGAGGGTTTTTTGTCAAAACCCAATGTGAAAGTTGTTTTGGAGAAATTGTAGTTTGCTGACAGTTGATGAAAGCAGAGTTCTTACATTAAGATTAGTAAGGGAGAGAAGAACAACCAGTTAATTCTCAACTTCACATGTCTTTCCTGTTAATAAACTATTTTGCAGAAGAGTGATATTCTAATACATAATGGAATCTGTATTTAATAACTTTAGATGATACATGTAGAAAAAAAAACGTGATGTACTGTGCTTATGAAGTCAGGAAACTATATAGCTTATTGTGTGGTTCTAATAAAGCTACAGAAAATGGGAAATTCCTAATTTCTGCCAGTTATCTGAGATTTTAAGCTTTTTTAATATGTCCATACATGTATGTGATCCTTTAGTTGTAGAATCTGGAACATTTTATTTTCTTGCTTGTTTTTACAAGTTATTCTACTTGTATTGGTAGCTTCAATAATACACAGAAAGGATCTCTTTGCCATCCCTTCCACGCTCTTTTTTCTAGGTCTACATCTATCTTGCGGTCTTACCATGACTTCTCATGTTTTCTGAGAAGTTCAGTATATCCTCTTCCCTCATATTAATTTACTTTAAAGATGTTATCCTCTTGTTTTCCAACAAAGTAAGCCCCATTCAAGTGAGACCTATATAATGTCCCATAGGAGAAGTTGTATTTTAACTGTGCTTCTGTGTTCCACGTAGAATGGTGCTAAGTTTGACTGAGCAAAAGTGTGCTTCCTGATGATATGGTGTGACTGTTCTGAATATGATGATGAGTTGAAATCTTAATTCATGTCTCCATGTTTTAAATGTGTATATAAACCTAGACTACATTAATTGTAGAATTTCAGGGTTTTGTTATTCTGTGCAATTTAAAAGCAGAAGAGACATCTAAAGGCTGAAATTCGAGGGAGAGGGTTTCTGAACGTTTCTTGTTCTTTCTTTTTTTTTTTTTTTTTTTAACAGATTTTAACTATACCAGTGAAGGCAGTGATTGCTGTAGGCTCACTGACATGCTCCCCAAAACATGTTTTTCTTCCACCTTCTTTTCCGGTAAGAGAGTTTGCTTTTTGTTTTCTTGCTGTGTTTTTTATTTATCTGTCCTTCTCAAGAGAAATCACTGTCTTGAATTGTTGCATGGCAAATTGCTGGAGAGATTGTGCTACCAAACTGTTAATGATTCGGTTTCTCACTTATGGGTTTTTTTTTTTCCTTCCTATATGTCCCAAGCATGAGTTACCCCTACATCTCCTCTACTAGCCACTTGAATGGGACCTTGGATAACTGATACGATCCCAAACCTGATTCTTTGCAACTTCATTCTAACATAGCTGTGGTCACTTGGTTATTACCATTTCATGTGCATTAGCACCAAGAGTAAGAGAGACATGAAATTGCACAAATGCATTTTTCAAAATGCTGAAGTGTAAAACTAAAGACAACAAAGTCAGCTAATAAAGTGATGATTTAGTATAAGAAGTCCTTGATCTCTGTGGAAGCATTATTGTATTGTTTCCACACTGAAAGTAGATCTTCTCGAGGCTACGTGGTGGTGGAGTACATGAACAGAAAAGCAAGAAAGCTATGTGGGCCTATATCTCTCTGCAAAAAAAGCTGTTTTCGTCCCTGCTCCTGCAGTAGTTTTTATTCTGTGAGTGCTGAAAGCAGCTGCTTTGCTCAAGGCTACAGACTAAAGCAGCAAGCTATTAACCAGATAGTACTTTCTTCTCACTTGGCATTCAGCATAACCATAGAAGCATGGGCAGTCAAGGCATATTGACATGGCAATTTGTTATTTCATTGAAGTCTGACCTTTATGTGACTTTCTGATGAGTGGGGAATTGTAATATGATGGAAAATCACGGGGAGAGAGATTGAAAACTGGGAGGGGGGGAAGTAGCAAAAGGAGATAAAGATGGCAGTTTTCTGAAAGGATAAAACTAACTCCATGCATGTTGGTGAAAATGAGGTTTTATTTCTTTGTCTGTCCTGCATTGGCTCAATCTGTTGTAGAGCACTGCCTGTTCTCGCCTCCTCTTCCAGTAACTCCTTAGAATCTCCTGCTTGTCTTACAATTTGCATACTCTTAAAATAGTAGTTTCTTACTGGCACTTTATCAAATGCTTTACCACATGTCTAGTAGACAAATGATAGTTTTTTTAAAAAGTAGTGCAGTAGGTCTTATCAGAGAAAGATAGGTCAGTCAGCAGGACTTCAGTAAATCATTGCTACATTGGCCCCGTTATCCATTCCATCTCTCTTCTGATCTCTTACTTCATAAATTGTTCTGAAGTCTTGCTGCTCTTGAGGTCAAATGGTCATGCCTACCTAATGGTCATTGTGAAGATCACTTGTTATTTTTATCTTTAGGATCTATGTTTCCTATTTTACTGTATGGCTTCCCCATTATATGGATATTTATTAGACTGACTACCATATCTTACCATAACTTCATCTATAAACTGCTTCATAACCCTGTGATAAACTGAAATAACTTAGAGGTCTGTTTTCCTTTCTTTTGCAAAAGATAAAGTAATTTCTATATTCTGTATCCTAATTTATGTATCCTAATTCCTGGCAAGATCTTTGTCCCTCTTGAATACCACATTAAAATGTTTTGTTCTATTTTGGGCCTAAAATAGTAATATATTTTTTTTTTAATCTCCCTTTATTTTGTTCTTACTGGAATGGCTAAAGAGCTTATCAGTTACCTTGATTTTTTTATTTTTGTTTGCTTTTGTTTTGTTTTGGCAGGTACTACTTCTTGAATCACCTGTGTTTCTCAGCCTTTAAGGCTGTCATCATTCTTTCTCATCCCCAGACTGTTGTGGTTTTTATTGCCTTCATGCTCTTTTCTAGTGATATTTTCACATAATTATTCTTTCAGAGGACCTTTGGCCTCCTGCATTTTGTTTGGGATTGTAGATTCAGATGTAATTATCACCTTTGACAAGATTCTAGACTGTTTTCTGTGTTCAAGCCCCAAGCTTTTCAGAGCACTTGGCTTCGCTTATTACTTCTGTTACTTGATCACTTAGCTCTTTTGATATTTGAGAACATTGACAGCAGACTTACTTTTCTTTTCTCTTGGATTCATTTCAAACTAAACTTGTGATCACTGAATTCATGATATTCTTGCATCTACTTGTTCTGTAATGCCTCCATTACTTATGAAAATAAGCCTAAAATAGCATCGGTTCTTCTTGTTTCAGTGTTTGGTAGAGAAATTTGACAGCTAGAACATCCAGAAGTAACTAGGTGCTACAATTTTAGTAACGCTTGCTTTTCAGTTCATACCCAGGGTATAATTCTCCTGCAGCTGCCTGGTTCCCAGTGCTGTCTGTCTCTGTTTATAGTTTTAGTGTATTTGCACCTAGGTCTGATTTCTTGTATTCTGTCCAAGTTTGTCAGCAGTACACTAACAGCGTATACAGACCTTGTAAAGATCAGTGTCTTGATTTAAACAGATGTTGGCTGTGTTGACTTCTGCTCCATAATGGCATTTGTAGCTCACAGTGCCCACCTCTCAACTTCTCTGATCAAGGCATGAGGACCTGTATGCTAAATAGCACTGTTCTGGTTTTCTTATTACTGATGGGTCAAGTCTTCTTCCTTTATCTCTTTTTTCATGCCTAAATGCTGCATAAATGTCTTAGTAAAGTACTGTTCGTTTATTCTACAGAGTTTAACAAACCTTTATCTTGCCCAATCGATGGCAATTTGTTACTCATAGGATTCCATGGATGAAGCTCAGGCATACCTCCTATTCAGTTTAACACGACTTTGCTGTTTAGAGATTTATTCTTATAGTTTCTTTCTCCCTGCAGTTGCTACTACTGAGACTCTTACAGTATGTTACTATTTCCTGAGGCCACAGTCAAATTTTGACTGTGGCTCTCCCATCCCTCCACTTCAGTCTTTACCTTAGAGAAATTTAAAAAAAAGCTGAAAGTTTTGATTTAAGGCAAACATGAAAAACTCCAGTCACGTTCATAGTCTCGAGTGTTTAAATTTGCTTGTATTTATTTATTTTATATAAATCTGAAATCTTGTCACCAGTCCTAAGTTGTGCTTCTTGTTTTTATTTATCCTTTATTCTATACTTGTCAGAGTTAGATTTTGAGATAAAGTTAAAAATATGGCCACAGAATCATTAATTTACAAGTGGGGTCGGGGGAGAGCTTGGGCATTGTAATGATTCCAATTGTAACAATTAAACTACATGTTCTGTGCTTAAAAGGTAAAATAATGTTGGACTTGGCAGAGAAAGCAGGGTGTAAAGGTGTGACAAAAAACTTGCACTGTTTTCTTGTTAAATGTTTTAATTTTAGTACCTGGTGTCTTTTTTTCATTGGGAGTGGGAGGGCTGTACACATATTTTTAAATGCCCTCTGTCACCTGCATTGTTTGTACTCTTGCAGCTTCACTGTTCTTTCAGGTTATTTCTTATTACTAGCAACTATGTACTAGATCTCTTACAAGCAGGTTGTTCCTCTTTTGTAATAGGAGGCTCAGAAAACTGAAGTTTCCTCTTGCCTTTCCTCCTCTGGTACTTTTTAACATTATTTGATTTAGCAGAACTGTTGTCCTAGCTCTTCAAGACACTTAATCATGAAATCACAGCATGGCAGGGGTTGAAAGGGACCTCTGGAGATCATCTAGTGCAATCCCCCTGCCAGAGCAAGTTCATCTAGAGCAGGCTGGACAGGAACGTGTCCAAGCGGGTTTTGAGTGTCTCCAGAGAAGGAGACTCTAAACCCTCTCTGGACGGCCTGTTCCAGTGCTCTGGCACCCTTAAAGTAAAGAAGCTTTTCCTCATGTTGAGATGGAATTTCCCGTGTTCCAGTTTGTGTCCGTTGCCCCTGGTCCTCTCACTGGGCTCCACTGAGAAGAGTCTGGCCCCATCCTCTTGACACCTGCCCTTTAGATATTGATAAGCACTGATAAGATCCCCTCTCAGTCTTTTCTTCCCCAGGCTAAACAGACCCAGGTCTCTCAGCCTTTCCTCATAAGAGAGATGCTCCAGTTCCTTGATCATCCTTGTAGGCCTCTGCTGGACTCTCTCCAGCAGTTCCTTGTCTTTCTTGAACTGAGGAGCCCAGTACTATACACAGTCCTCCAGATGCGTCCTCACCAGGGCAGAGTAGAGGGGCAGGATAACAAAATTAAGGTGTACTTAATTTTGAAAGAGGGATGAGCCGTGTTTGGAAGCAGATGGAAGAAAGAATACAACTTCACAGAAATTTACCATGAAGTGTTACAAGTGGCATTTTTTTGAAGTAGAATAGTTTAAAATCTCAATTTAACATTTCGGCTCTGCTGTGGTCTTTGTCTGCCTGCATAAATAAATACATATGCTAGGGAAAATGCATATCCTGCAGCCCTTATTTTCATCTTTTCATCCTTTCCTTTTCTTTAGGGGAAAGTAGTTCACCAGAGCCTGAACATTATGAACTCCTTTTCTCAGAAAGTGAAAATACAACACATACGGTCACTGTCAGAAGATGTGAGGTTTTATTATAAGAGGTTAAGAAGCAATAAAGAAGATTTAGAGCCAGGAAAAAAATCAAAGGTTTGTTTATGCCTTATTTCTGAATGTTTACAAGTTCTTTCTTATATATAGCATATGCTAAGTTTCTGTGGTCATCACAAATTCTCTTTGGTTTTTATTTTTTTCTTTGGTCATTAGATTTACTGTGCTGTTTCTTAATTGATACACTCATCTCTTTCGCAGATTGCGAATATTTATTTTGATCCTGGTTTACAATGTGGAGATCATTGTTATGTAGGATTGCCTTTTCTATCTAAATGTAAGTAACATTCAACTTTATCATGAAAATCTAAAAAAAAAAAAAAATTTCTCCTTAAGCAACAACTTTACTTGAAGAGTTTAAAAACCACGTTATTTCTTAAAGCGGAATCTAAAGTTCAGCACAGCGTAGCAATGCAAGAAGATGCATGGGATTCTGACTGGGATTTGCATGAGAGCTTATTCAAAGAATGGATGGAAATAAAAGAAAACTCAAGCCATAGGTAAGTATTTTATCCCTGTTACTTTCTCAGGCGCCTTAAATCACTAGATAATTGTGTTGTGTGCTCTTTAAAAATACAAGGTTTCTCAATATTGCAGTGCTCATTGAGAGGGGGTTAAGAAGGAGTTAGTTGGCCTTCTCTGCAAAACATTTAAAGAGAACATTTTAAAAGTTAAAAAACAGTAACAGTTTTCTTATGTCAACCCAATACCGAAAGTTACTATTTACCAGAGTATGCTGCAGTTCTTGAAAAGATGGCAGCGTCGAGGCACTCTCTACTCTGCAAAAATTTCCGAAAATAGATTATACTGTTAGTGCGGTGTCCCTGCTTAATCGGTTTTACAGTATCAATATCCCTCCTAAGATTTTATAAGATTTTCAATTGTTACTATTCTGAGATTATTGCATTTCAGTGAATTATCAAACTGTCTCGTATTTTTCCATGAGATTTTCTAAATAGAGGGTGATTAATGATTGCTATTTTATATTTAGGAAAAAGTCAAAGTCTGTAGGCTGCTGTATGCCTTTTAAACATCTGCCTTTTCATATGTAAAGTGATTTAATCTCTAAGAGACATAAGGTAGTATTAACAGCAAGTGCATGCGTCGTTTGTGATGATAGGATCCAGACTACCATTTCAAAGAAGGCATACGACTGCGTGTAGTTAAATACAGTAACAGAAGCATACTGCTTTCTCACTTTTTTATTATAATGCTGATATAGCAATAACTCCTGAACAAATTTGATCTAAACAGAGTATCTAGCCACATGTTCAAGAATGTCCTATCACATACAGTAAGAGGACAGTAAAGGCAAATTCTTAAAAACTACTTCTAAATAAGTAGCAGTCATAGCTAGAATACACAGTGCTTTAATATTATTTAATATAATATACAGTCTAGAATATGTAATGCTTTTAAAGAGAGTTAAAATTAACCAGCTATCCAAGGTAGCATTGAGCAAAGGAGAAACTACTCCTTCTGAATACAAAGGGGTTCTGACTTGGTCATGTGGAGTCTCTCCAAAATACTTCTCTAGGTTTGAAGTCTAGCGTTTCATCTGTTCTGCTGACTGGAGAACTCAGTACTGTTAGTCTTGTTTCAGCGCATGGTGGAGAGCTTGTAGGACAACAGGAATCAAGTCTGTTGCAGAGATTCGTTAATAGCAAAGAACTTCATTCATTGATGGAAATAGTGGCTGGCACCAGGTGTGACTACAGATTTTCTTTAGGTTTGTTAGACAGGAGTATAGGCACATAATCCATGTATCCATTGCAGCTAGAGTACATGTACAGGTTTACTGAACATTACACACATGCAGGCACAGTACGTTTTCTGGATAGCAGATGTCTGGATGTTGTATTGGTAACAGACTGTATCAGGACTGATGTTTTTACTTTCTACTGTTTATACCTTTGCAAATCATTAAATATATTTCGGGTTATTTTTCTTACTGATCTGAATCTCAGTTATATTCTCAAAATTTGTTTCTACAATAGTAAGAGTTTTCCTAATGAAAGATAAAATTTGTGTCTCACTGTCCAGAGAGCAGAGATTTAAGAGAAATGTGAATACCAAAAGATTTGTGATGCATGCATAAGTTCTACCACATTTTTCTGCTCACATTTATCTATAAATAGGTTGTAACAGAACTTGGAATGGATGGGTGTTGACAACAATACTTAATAGAGAACATCTTTAGAGTCTTTGGGTTGGTTTTCTACAGCATGTTTTATTTCTGTTGTGCTTTTTAATAGCAGTACATATGGGCAGAGCTCAATGGGTTTTTTAATTGCATATAAATACAATGTACCATGCTGTTTCTCAAACTTACATTGTTTTCAGGGTGCATTTAAGCCCTCTGCTTTTTCCAGGCTCTTCCTATTTTACTCCAGTAAAGTAAGTTTTATAACTGTTTCTCCAGATTGAATGCTGTATTTGAAGTAGACACAGATCTTCAGAAGGATGTCCGGTTGAAAATTACAGCAGAAATGTCCTGGCCTTCCATACTTACTTCACCACGCCAGCTAAGCTTCCCTCTTACCAATACAAACAGTTCCTCAGTAAGTTATCTTGTTGATAGTATCGTTTTGTAGGGGGTGCATTTTAATAGGTATTTCTAATTGCATTAATCCTAATGTAAACTTTTTTTAAAAAATTGTGTTTCTGAATAGGAAGAAGAAATTTTTCTAGAAAATCCAGCTGACATCCCTGTGTATGTTCAGTTCCTTCCTGTAGCTCTGTATTCTAACCCATCCACCTTTGTTGATAAAATGTTAGAACGGTAAGTATTGTTTTAGAGTACTTAGGGCATTCTTACTCTACGGCAAAATTGTATTTTGTACAAAAAATGCATGCGGGATTTGGCAGCTGGGTTGGAAGTAACAGTGGTGGCCGCTTCTAGAATCTGAATCATTAGGGCAGTTGAGAACTGAATCTAGGCTGATTACCATTGAATGCACATCTGTATTTGTTGCTAAGCTAAAATGGTATTTACATTTCTTCCTTAACTTGATGTATAAGGGAGGGGAGAATAAGAAAATATCAAAATATCCTTTCAGCTGCATATTATTTGGGTCCGATCATAAGTTCTTGATTTGTGCTAAAATCCATAAATGCAAGTATGTCATTATCTTCCTTGATCTGGGGGGAAAAAAAAAAATTGCATGTCTGTTTCAGGTTTAATTTGAGTAAGCCAACTAATTTCAATCTGAGGACTCTGGAGTTCCAGGTCTTCAGAAATTGTGTAAGTATTTCAAGACATTCTTTAGATTTTTAAATTTAGATATTTTAATGTTTTAATAAGAGTGCAGTCGTACATGCCTTCAAGTTTAGGTATTTATATGTGTGAAAAATGTGATGCTTCCGTTGGATATTTTCCAGGAAATGGGAAAAGAAAGATTTCTTTAAATGTAACACTTAAAATGTCACTTTTTCTGTATGCTTACATGATAATAGGATTGTAGAAGTTACAGGAAAAACTGCATTTATTCATTCTCTTACTGATAGGGTATTCTTTTCTTCAGTACAGTGACTGCTAATTCTAAAATTAGTAAAATATGGAGTTTTCCATTGCTTCATTCTTCATTTTAAATTGTTCAAGTTTTGTGGACAACCTTAAGTGTGTACTTTTTCATATAGAGCATGCCACATCCTGAACACTTTCTTTTCTCATTCAATATACACCTTTTCCCCTCCATTTGCAGTTTTAGATTAGCATTTGGATACTTGCACATTACCTAAAGGCAAACTTACACTCTTTTCAGTAGTTCTTCTATTAAGTTTGCTTTTCCCCCTTCCCATTGTTAAAATATTTTTAGAATATATAGTATTTTGAAGATAATGTTACATAAAGGTTTAATGCTAATTTAGTGTTTAAAATGCACATTTAAGAATTTATGGACTCTCTTCTACTGGGGCTTTACCAGATCCACATGGGTGTAGTTTAGCTCAGTTCTGTCTTGCCATGTTCTTCTACTTCTTAATAAACCCAGATGGTTTACTAAGTGGGGAAATTCTTGTGCTATCAGACTTTCTGATTAAAAAAAGTGTATGCCATTGGGTATATTGGTCAAACTTCTTTGACAAGACCAGTTTTATAGCTAAAATAATATAATTTCTATCAAATGTATGTAAAAAATTTCCTATTTTTAAAGGTGTTACTTTGTTTTCCCCACTTTCTTAAGGTCCAGCCACTACAGAGCACTGTAGGACTTACGAAGGGACTGGCTCGTCATTCGGTTTTAAGCCTAATATTAAAACCTGGTGAGAGAAAGTCTGTCAAAGTGAAGTTCACTCCAGTTTTCAATAAAACCGTTTCATCATTAATTGTCATCAGGTATGACAGATATTTCCAAAATGAATGTGAGTTTTTTCTGATGTTTTTTGTTTATATATAAGATTGTACTTGTGATCAGTGTCAGTAAGAAGCTGTCACTCTTACAAGAATAATTGTAGACTCATATGTTTCTGGAGAAGAGATTTAATTGAAATAATTGTGATATGTTCTGCGGTAGTTAAACTGTATTCAGTACATACTTCCTAATATAAATGTATTACTACACTTATGATAGAATCACAGAGTAGTTTGGGTTGGAAGGGACCTTTAAAAGTCATCTAGTCCAACCTCCCTGCAATGAGCAGGGACATATTCAACTAGATCAGGTTGCACAGAGCCCTGTCCTGACCTTGAATGTTTGCAGCGATGGGGCATCTACCACCTCTCTGGGCAACCTGTTCAGTGTTTCGCCACCCTCATTGTAAAAAATTTATTCATTCTATCTAGTCTGAACCTTTTAGTTTAAAACCATTATTCCTTGTCCTGCTGCTACAGGCCCTAGTAAAAAGTCTCCATCTTTATTGTAAGCCCCCTTCAGGTACTGAAAGGCCACAATGAGGTCTCCTCAGAGCCTTCTCTTCTCCAGGCTGAACAATCCCAGCTCTCTCAGCCTGTCCTCATGGGAAAGGTGCTCCAGCCCTCTGATGATTTTTGTGGTCCTCCTCTGAGCTCGCCCAAGCAGGTCCATGTCCTTCCTATGTTGAGGACTCCAGAGCTGGACGCAGTACTCCAGGTGGGGTCTCACCAGAGCAGAGTAGAGGTTTAGAATCACCTCCTGAGACCTGCTGGCCACACTTCTCTTGATGCAGCCCAGGAGACGGTTGGCTCTCTGGGCTGCCAGCGCGCACTGCCGGCTCATGTTGAGCTTCTCATCCACCATCACTCCCAAGTCCTTCTCCTCAGGGCTTCTTTGTAGCCATTCTCCGCCCAACCTGTATTTGTGCCTGGGATTGCCACGTCCCAGGTGCAGGACCCTGCACTTGGCTTGGTTGACGTTTTTCATCCACCAATACTTGCAGACTTGAATTCTTAAATAAATAGTACACTATCTTGAAAGTAGGGCCTGTAGTTAGAGATGCCATGTGCAAAATCAAGCTGCAATGCAAGTGCAGTCTTTCTAGTAAAGAGCTCTATTTCACTTTTGTATCAGGTGTGATACATAGATATGATGATGAAATATAAACTTTAACTAGTACTTCACTGGGTTTTTTATATGTATGCTATATTGTAATTTCTTAAGTTTTTGTCTTGCAAGCACTACGTTTGAGACCCCACTCAATAGTGAGACCCCCACTATTTACATCCATATTGTGGGGAATTATATGTGGAACTGCTTATATTTCTGTCCTCCAGATTTGAGATACAACTTTATGGTCTGTAGAGAAGCTTGCAGGAGCAATACACTGCATAATCCTTTTATGAATGTTTCCCTTTTTTTTCGTACACAGAAATAACTTGACTGTAATAGATGCCATAATGGTACAAGGACAAGGAACGACTGAGAGCTTGAAGGTTGCGGGCAAACCTCCTGGTGCAGGGAGTTCTTTACGCTTTAAAATCACAGAAGCATTATTAAAAGACTGTTCAGAAAGTGAGTATTTCTTGAGCTACTATGCGGAACAGAAAAGAAATCATGTTTTGCATGTACAACTCGAAATATTTTTCCCCTATTCTAGTGCTCCAGAAATATAATTCCTTTAAATACATTAAAATTGCTTCTTCATTTAGGCAGAAAGTGAAATATTTCACCTTTTTCATTTTCATGTGAAAATTAGGAAAGAAGAAACAAAAGCCCTCCATCACCTAAAATTCAAGATATAGGAGGTGAATATCCTAGTAAATAGACTAGGATAGTCTCTACTTCCTAAATTTAAGTCAAATTGGATCACATATGCAACTTTTTTGTATATCTGTTTTTTCCCATGACACCTTCAGAATCAGTATGCACACAGCCAACAGGGAAAAAGGCAGGGTATGTTCCTTGATGAAAATGAAATCCTAGCCAGATTGTACTCTGGAGTCAGAGGTTTTCTGCTCAGTGGCCCCAGGCTTGTTTCTGAGCAGAGAGCTGAGAATACCTGTATTACTAACGTAACTGGTAAAAGAGGTTTAGTTGTATCTGGTATTAAAATCAGCTTTGTTATTTTGCAGTTTTCCAGACATACTTGTAAGGTGCCATGCTAATTATTATCTGAGATTACTCATGCCTCAAAAGAAGCAGAATAAGAAAACTTAATAAAGCTTAGTCATTACCTCTTACATGCTGTGGTTTAGGGATGTTTTTGGTTTGGGGTTTTTTGTGCTAATAAGGTATGTGTAACTCAGCCACAGATCCTATTTTTATTTTATTTTTAAGACAGAAAAAAAATAAGCTTTAATTCTCTTCATGGTAGGACTTTTCACAGAACACCACAACACTAAACAGTACATCAACAAACTTTACAGCTTAGATAATTTATATCTTTTTTTTTTTTTTTTTTGTGAGGCAGCAGTGCTATCAGAGGTTTGGGGGTTTGGGGCTTTTCCCTGATGAGCTAAGTGTGCTCTGGAATTGTACAAATGCCCTACCTTGACAGTGACGAGAACCCGGCTTCAGAGATCTGTTTCTGCAGGTTAAGGGAAGATGTCCATGGGCCTCGCTAGCCCCCTTTTCTGCCATTGTACTGCCAGAACTCTCCTACTGTAGAATAGGAATATAGTGAAGGGTATCTGTTTAGCATAACACTAACCACTTTCTGCTGTTTGTTTCTAGAAATGAAGTACAAAGAACCAAATTTCACACTGAGAAGAACATTTAAAGTGGAAAATACGGGGCAGCTGCAGATTAATGTGAAAACTGTGGAAATCAGCGGCTATACATGTGAAGGATATGGATTTAAAGTAGTTAACTGTCATGAGTTTGCACTAAGTGCCAATGCCTCTAAAGACATTGTCATATTGTAAGTGTTTTTTCTTATATCTAAACAGTCTTACATTAGGAATTCTGTATACTTAATTCTGTTGGTTAAATTCTGAGTTTTTTTTACTTAAGCTGTGAGTGTTTTGGGATTTTTCTTATACAACTTAAACCAGAAAATTTTTCTCTCTTTTTGCAAATACTATTTGATTTTTAAATAACTTCAAGTTTTCATGACTGACTGTAGTACTACTTTTATTACTATCCTGTAAGTATAACTTACTGAGTTGGAATAGTGTTACTATATGGGTTTTTTTAAACATTTCCTTCGTTTGGGTTGTGAATGCACATGAGATCTAGATTTACATATGGTTTTGGTGCATTGCAGTATGTAGCATAGAGTCTTTAGACTTCGGATTATTATGATAATGCACAGCATTTTAGTTTTGAGTATTTTGTTTGTTGCCTTAATGATAATGATTAATTCTGTCTGTTTTTATTGTAAAAGATCTCTGCATTAAAACCTGATCTTTTAACACTGCTTGGGTGTAAAGTTAACTATTTGGAATATAATATCTAAAAAGTCGAGAAGATGCTTCTGCTCTATAAGAGGGTGTATGCGATACTGCAGGCAGTGAAACTTCCCTAGTATTTCTGCAGCAATCTTAGTTTGTGATGAGACGGGAACGTAGTGGTGATGTTGAAAAGACACGCGGTTGTGACTTAAAGGTGAAGTGTTTAAAAACTGTATCTCACAACTGTTGATAACACAGGGATGTTTTAGCTGTTGCTGAGCAGTGCGCATACAGCCTCAAGGCCTTTTTGCTTTCCCACCCCACCCCACCAGCGAGCAGGCTGGGGCTGCACAAGAAGCTGGACGGCTGACTGCAACTGAGCAGAGGGATATTCCATGCTATATGACGTCATGCTCAGTGTATAAAGCCGGGGGGAGGAGAAGAAAGGGGGCAACATTCAGACTGATGGCATTTGGCTTCCCAGGCAACCAGTACGCACCATGGAGCCCTGCTTTCCTGGGGAGGGCTGAACATCTGCTGGCCCATGGGAAGCAGGGAAAGAACTCCTTGTTTTGCTTTGCTTGCATGCAAGGCTTTTGCTTCGCCTGTTAAACTGTCTTTATCTCAACCCACGTGGTTTTCTTTACTTCTACTCTTCTGATTCTGTTCCCCATCCCACTGGGGAGGGAGGGAGCAAGCGGCAGCGTGGTACTTAGTTGCTGGCCGGGGTTAAACTGTGACATGTGTATCAGGGATAATCTAGTATCAGATGTGTTAAGCATAGGTGTTTATGAACTCAGTCAAACACGCCTTGAGGTATTTGAAAGATACTCGTAAGTGTTTTAGGCTAATTACATGGATGATTATTAGTTGTACTACGTAGGGCTATTTGTTATAAATGTTTGATAGGCAGTTATGGCAGTAATTGGTGTAGTTTGTGGGGTTTTTTTAAATTTATGAATAATATAAATTATCTCAAACTTTTGTGCTGTTCATATGAAAAGTTCTAACGTGCTTTATGTTGTTTTCAGGTTTACACCTGATTTCACTGCTTCCAGAGTCATACGTGAATTAAAATTCATCACTGCAGGAGGCTCTGAATTCATATTTATTTTGAATGCATCCCTTCCATATCACATGTTGGCAACATGTGCAGAAGCGCTACCCAGGCCCAACTGGGAACTGGCACTGTACATAATCATCTCAGGAATAATGAGGTAGCGTGTGTATGTTTTTTCTTATTAGTATATGTGCATGAACAATCGCTGCTCATGGTTAGTATCTTTGTATTCACAACATGCTGCAATTGGTGTAAAATAAAATCGGGTGAGGTGAAAAAGGAGAAAAACATTAATAAATGCTACTATGGATTGAGTGTGAGCAGTTTAAGGCTGAGGAATACTACTTTCTGCTAAAAGTGAGGACAAAATAATATACTTCTTGCATGGGCCTAATTCCACAAGTGACATACATACTCCTATTAGCCCTAGTAGTGTGTAGTTATTTGATAAATAATTAAGCCAAACTTGATTCCTGTTACGTTAAAGCACTGCTAACCATGAATTCCCATAGAAATTTAAGCATCCTTCTGGAGTATTGTGCTGTGGAGAGATATGAAGCAGTGACTGTAATGAGCTTAGCAGATGCCTTGGATGAATTTAACTTTGCTGCCACTTGTATGTGACAGACAACTGGTGATACTAATAATGGGATTTCTGAGAACCTGGAGGGCATTGTTTGCAACACTGCACACTCGGAGGTTACGTCATAGCATATTAATGCACTTTTTTCTCAGCAAACAGCCATCTGTTAGCTATGACTCGTTGAAATATGAGTTGAAAATTCCACTGCGTTTTCCTAGTCTAACCTCTACCCAGCTTTATTTGAAATATGAGGTTATAGACAATGTGTCCCTGCTCATTTCTTGGATGGGAGACAATTTCCCCCACTGCCTTTATCCAGAGAAAACCCTAGCACAGAAACTTGTCAGTAAAGTTGTTACTTATCAGTAACAGCAAATGCCGTTTTTCCTTTTTCATTAGTGTTAAGCTTATATCTGAGTGTGAGATGAATTGCTGCTGTAGATGCCTGTGATGAAAAAGTGGTCTTTCTGTGTGCTGCAAATCCACAGCATTATCATAGATAGGTAATATTCCCGCATCACGGAGTTTTTTCACATTGAGATACTGGCTCTTCCATGTTGCTGTACTATATTATATAAATGTTGGGTTAAGCTATCTTCCCTTCTAGGGGTTGATAAATAGAGCAGATAAAGTTGCAGCCTGCTTCATTTTCTTTTTTTGACTCTTCAGCACTTTCCTAAGTAATGCAGTGTTAACTTGGAAACTACATTTTCCTAAGTAGCAAGAAAATTTCTGTTACTTAGGAAATTCTGTTTCCTAACGAATATTGCAGTATTTAGAAAAGTGATGAGTAAGTACTTAAATGGTTTTCTTCTGTATGTTTGCTAGAAATTTGTAAGCTTTGTTTCTCTTTAGTTTATTGACGAAGTGAATAATGCTTGTCAACTTGTAAGTGTAGTTTGTGTGGATAATTTTGTATGTACTGTATTTGTTAATTAGACTTTACAAAATAATACAGAATACAAATCTTTTCCCTCACTGTGTTTTTTTTCCTGCAAGTACAAAACATCCTTATTAGCAGCAAACTTGAGAAGAGTCCTAATGTACCCATTTCATAATATTCCAAGGATCTTGCGCACAGCCAGCCTCTAACTTTTCGGGTGCCATCACGTAGGGGTTTGCTAGTTGTCACTAAAGCAATACTCCATGTTGTTGCAAATCTATCCTTAGTATCTAAGAATGAACAACTCTATGAGTTTGTCTAGTTCATGCTTTTAATTTAATAAGGTGCTGTTTGTTGCTGCCTTCCCTAAATCACTATTGGTTTGAATTGTTACTGTACTTGTGGCTCCAAATTTTGAAGTCCACCTCAATAGGATATTGCAGAATCACATCATATGTACAAACACGACAAAGGAGACAGCCCTTTTAATGAAGAACTTAGCAACCAGGCATATGTGTGCACCAGGGTCAAGCCATGTGGGGAAAGAGGGATGTATGGAGATCATTCTTGGGTGTCTAGACCGTGTTACTCCTGACTGTATGGTGTTCCTCACACTAATTTGTTTTGCAATTTAAATCACATAGCCACTTTAGGCTAGTTGTATTTTTCTTTTTTTTAACAATATTTTTTTTTTAAAAAGAAAAAACCTGAACCGCCGCTGTTCCCACCGCTATACCAAAACCAGAAAGTGCAGTTAAAAAGACCACAAAACAATATTTGTTCAGGTTTTCATTTCAAAGTTGGTATTCATCAAGATTACAATGAACAAGTGAATGAGATCATACCTTATTCCTTACGTCCCAAAAGTAATTCCATTTTTGATGGCATGGGACCCAAGGCAACATTACTTTTTTGAGTAAAAGGTTGTGTAAGCTTGTCTGAAAGAAAAAAAACCCCAATAAACTATTTCTTTAACTTTTCTATTGTTTGTTAACATCTTGGGTGAAATTTATCTATCCTGCTTTCTGCCATCTGGTTATGCATCCAGATTCCTTTTTAATCCCTGGGGCATGGAAAAAAGCACTGATAACCAGCTATCACCAGCCGAGTTGGTCTCCAGTAGTTTTGGTGACCGTTAAAAGGTATCTAGACTAGATTCTTTCAGCTGAAATTAAGCAAGAGGTATCTTATCCTTTTGGGTCAATTGATGCTGGTTTTCATACATTTGGCTTAGAAAAACTGACAGTAAGAACAGGGAGGAGAATCAGTAGCTTAAGTTGCTAATTTAAAGTTCTTTTTTGCATAAATTTTTTAGGGTAGTAGGCAAGGCAAGCTTTAGTCATCGTCATTGTGTCTCCTCCCCCCAAAACTCCCACCTGTTAGAAGATGAAATCCGTGGCCCTGTGATGAAGGTCTCTGCAGTGGTTTTATTGCTTCATTCAAAAATATAGTTCACTGCAGTGCGTTATGTAAGTGGAGGACTCCTAAACACGGTATTGCAGCAGATGCAGTTAGCTGTAAAACTCCTTGAAATAATACTCTTAAAATTTGCTTCTTTGAGCAGCAGTGTAATTCTCTACAGAGAATTTAAAATACTTTTAAAATGGAATTGCGCCAACGAGCTGTGAGAGCTGCTGATCACTTGGATGCCATTTTAATTTTTTTTAATTATATCCCTTATCCTTTGGATTAATATTCCTCGCAGCTGCATATCACACTTGCGTCTAACTTCCATTCTCAGTATTAGTGACGTATATATCATGCTAAACTTGTGTATTTTATGTTTATATCAGACAAAGTTGTGGTTTGGATGGAGTTTTCAGCTTTTTGGTATAAGATACAAAGTTTTTGTCTTGTGTGATTAAATTCATTAACCTTAAAATGCTCAAAACTAAGAAATACTCAGATGACTGCCACTCTTCTCTGCAGTGTTCTCTTCCTCTTGGTAATTGGAACAGCCTATCTAGAAGCTCAAGGAATATGGGAGCCATTTAGGAGACGCTTGTCCTTTGAGGCCTCAAACCCTCCCTTTGATATGGGAAGGCCACTTGATCTCAGGAGAATAGTTGGAATTTCATCTGACGGAAAGTAAGTAGGAGTTTGGGTTTTGTGTGGGATGTCTTTCCTCCCCCCCCCCCCTTTTTTTTTTTTTTTCAGTTATAAGGCGGTAAGAAGGTGATGCTGCTCTTTAGAACAGGTGAATGAATAAAGATCCCCCCAGTTACTTATAAAAGCATGGTTTGGATAAAAAGATGGATTTTGTGATTGTAAGGAATATTCACCTTCTGGAAAAAAAGAAAGAAAGAAAAAAAAATCAAACCAACCAAAACCAAACCTTGTTTTTGACCAGGCCAGAAGTTCTTACCTTTGGTGTCTTCAATTAAAAAAAAATCTTCTCCTTTCAGTGTTCTCTCCACCATATCTATTGACTGTCATTTTTCTGCATCTGTGTTCACACATACGGTGAGCAAGTGAACAGGAAATGGTAAAGGCTACTGACTTGTCAAACAAGTTTTAGGCATTTTGTTGGTTATATGCCAAGAACAGTGTAGTTCCAGGATTCTTTTCTCATGTGGAAGAATGGAAACATTGTAGAGTCTATTTAAACACTTGTTGTTCTTCCAGCTTGAATGCGCTTGGATCAGATTCTAATCACAGTTCATCCAGAGGGATCTACGGAGCCGGCAGTTCGTCTTCACGATCCAGCGCAGGGAATCATAAACAATGCAATGCAACAGCACACCTTCACAGCAATAGAAATGCACCCGATGTTGAAAACATCAAATCCAAGCCCAGTTCAAGCATACCTAATAGGACTTCAGCACAAACAGCTTCCATGCAGTCCGTGAACAGAGCGGGCCCCTTTGCCTTGGATTCAGGTGCCACAGCTCAGAGTCACGCCGTGGGCAAAAGAGCCAAGGGGACGAGGCAGAACCAGCAGCCGGTGCAGCAGCAGGCACCAGCTTTGTCAGAGCAGCCCCTCCAGCAGCCCCCAGCACCCGGGCCCCAGCAGCAGGAGCAACAGACTGAAAGTTCTTTGCCACAGCTACCGCTTCTCAGCCCGCCTCACGCAGAGTGTGCCAGCAGCAGAAGGCACAGCTCAGAGGATTCAGATCTCACTGGGCTCATAGAAACTATGGAAAAAGACTTTGACCACCCCGAATCCCCTTCCCCAGATGTGTTTACAGAGCAGCCCCCATCTCCGTTAGCAAAAAACAAAGGTAATACAATTCTGCTTTTTTTTTTTTTTTTTTTTTTTTTTACAGGAAGGAAAGCCTGCAGCCCCAAAGTCTGGGTGCCATTGCAAGTAGTTCCCAGAGAAGCTCCAAAATAGGCACAGTTGT
>JAOXNO010000001.1:141501126-141529447 GCA_028565335.1 Limnodromus scolopaceus
TCCGTTAGCAAAAAAAAAAGGTAATACAATTCTGCTTTTTTTTTTTTTTTTTTTTTTTTTTTAACAGGATGATTCATTATGTAAGCCACAGAACAAGGTTTAATCGACTGTAAAGGTCATGTTTTCATAGCGTGGAAAGTGATAGCTTCTCAGCTGTTCCCTACCCGGCTGTATGTGCCTGTGTCTTGAACACTTCCTTTCACAGAATCACAGCATGGCAGGGGTTGAAAGGGACCTCTGGAGATCATCTAGTGCAACCCCCTGCCAGAGCAGGTTCATCTAGAGCAAGCTGGACAGGAACGTGTCCAAGCAGGTTTTGAGTGTCTCCAGAGAAGGAGACTCTAAACCCTCTCTGGGCAGCCTGTTCCAGTGCTCTGGCACCCTTAAAGAAGCTTTTCCTCATGTTGAGATGGAATTTCGCGTGTTCCAGTTTGTGTCCGTTGCCCCTGGTCCTCTCACTGGGCACCACTGAGAAGAGCCTGACCCCATCCTCTTGACACCTGCCCTTTAGATATTGATAAGATCCCCTTTCTTCTATGGCAGAGAAGTTCTCTGCAATGCTAGGTTGATTCTCCTGCAGAATTTTTGTAACATTTTGATGAAAGCAAGTGTGAATATGTATACATCTGACACCCTGAAGAAGAAAGATGCTTTTAGTTGCTACTCCTTTGCCTTTGGGTTGGCATCCATCCCTCCTCCATCATTTGTAGTTGGGGCTGAAGATTGAGGGAAGGAAAAGGAAGTTGTCCTGGTGTATTCTGAAAACTGAGGTGGAGATAAAGGGAGCAGGGGAGGAGAGAGAGACCTGTAAACCCCTGTGGTATCATTTGGGAATGGAATTCTTCATGCCCAGAGTTGCAGATGTGAAAAATCCTTGATGTCAGGTGGTCAGCAAATTAATATATGGCACCTGTGTTTATAAGTTGCATTCATCTTTGCATGAGGTTAGAGTGAGTTTAAAATTTTTGTGCACGTTTTCAGTTGTCGAATGCTTAAAATAATGTATTGAATCTCGTACATTAGATAAATCGAGACATTTAAAAGTATATTTCATTTATTTTCCTTCTTATAAACTTTGAGTAGGACTTCTAATCATGTTATTTTTGTATTAGCCATTTCTCTTGTGACCCAGAGTTATGTGGTTATAAATTTAATCTTAATGTGTTTATTTCTAAATGATTTTTCACTTTTTTTCTAACAACAGTGTTGTACAGAAACTGTACTGATACTGTGCTGTTTATTAGGGATACAGTTAAGAAGATGAACAGTGGGAAAGCATATAAATCCTGAGGCATCTGTATGATCATGCACCACCAAAGAGGAAAGCTTCACTCTGTTAAGGAGTAATGAGCAGAAAGCTCTTAATTAGTTCAGAGTGGATGTGATGATGCATCTTGAACTTTCAAAGTGGAGATTCTGAAGTGATTAGAGGTTTTGGGATCCTGCTGAAATAGGCTACTTTATTTCTGGGCGGTTTGGTTTTTAGTTTAGATGGAGGACTGTGGTTGGGGGAATTAATCCGAAGAGAATTATGGCCAGTTTGTCAGGTATTCATTCCGTAAAGGCTAACTGGTACTCCAGCAGATGACATGACTGTAGGTAGGTTTCATGAGCAGCGCCTGTGTCAGCAGATAGTGTGGTATTGGAGCTCCGGGCAGCAAAAAGGCTGGTGATGAAGGTGCAGCGTCCGCTCGGGGTGTGTTGGGGTGGATTTACAGTGGACCCAACCAGACCACACATGGAACACCTGGGAGCACTTCTGGAGCGCATCTTCCATTTGCAGCTCCCACACTCGAGTACCGTGTATGATGCAGCTGCCGTGCAGCATGTGGGGACCACTGACTTTGGTTTCAAGAGCATATTCTTGATGCAAATAATGTGATGTGCCTGTGTTAACATATTTTGTACCTATAGCAATTTCTAGCAGTCGGTGTATTTGGAGCTTGTCTTAGCAAACGGCTGCTTCTAAGTATTGCTAGACCTTTAATTACATTTTTTCAACTATATTTAAATCCCTTTTCTTGAGATGGGTGCTTCTATTGATTTGCCTATCATTTCAAAAGCAATTTAAAAGATGATAAAATACTTAGTCACTTACGTGAGTTCCGTTTTTTGGCATTACTTTTCCATTTTATAACTTTCTCCAGATTACAAATTCAGATAAATTCATATTTTCCCTCCTGTTCCGGAGGCTTTGCATCACTTGGCTTTGACTTGGGGCTATACTGAATATTTAAACATGCTCTGTATTGCAAAATATATTACGAATGGTACATTTTGCAATCCAGACAGTTTTCTTGACCTCTTCATCTTCTTAGATCAATAAATTGTATTTATGTGTGTACACTTCTTTTTGGATGAGCTTTAAAAAAAAAAAAACAAACCCCAGATTATCTGTAAAGCATAACATGACTCACAGAAGCTCAGCGCATCACATAAAACTTGCCCTTTTCCATTTGGCCTCTTTAAAAATGTATAACCATAGGGGAAGTTCCATTATCTATCTGGATCTACATACACACACTGGTATTTGTCTTTAGATAAATCGCTAGAGTCAGTCACAAACGTTTGCAGAAGCAGCAGCTTCTGGACTAAAACTGGCTGGCACAGTCTCCTGTGCAGGATTCCCGCCTTTGTAGTGTTCTGTTTCAGCTTCCTAATACTTGGGTCCTAGCAGACCGCTGTGGAGGCTACATTAATTTTTGTTAAACAGCTGCTTTACATTATATTTTTACACCGTGGTAGCATTTTACATAGGTTTTCTAATGATGAACATTAAACGGTTTAGCAATCTTGAATGTAGACTTGTAAGATTTGAAATGTAAGAATGAAATGATTTCAAATGTAAGATTTGAAGCAAATCTTAGAATAAGGCCTTCCGAGGCAAAGCCAGAATACTCCCAATAAGCTGGAAGCCGACCTTCAGAAAATTTCCATACAAAGATCTAATTGCAGTTAGACTTTGATTTGCATTCACACTAAAAAGAATATTTTTATTTCCAATGTTTTTGTTGTGCTTGATACTAAAAAAATGATGTTAAGTCTGAAGAAAGCAAAGTTTGAAGGCGCTGCCCTTTGACGTACATCTAGTATTTGCCAAAATACTGACGGCAAATTTATGTTCTGGTACAAACTTTCCCTGAGGAACACTTTGCCAAATGAAATATGACAGCTACCCTTGTGCTTCCAGACTCAATTCCGACCTGAGCTGGTACAAATCCCAGAAGAGGCTGAATCCACTTATTCAGCACAGGTTAATCCAGTCTTTACTTGAGGGAACTATTTCGTCCGTCCTGGGAGCTGGATGCAGGCACTGTGCGGCGTACAAATGAGAATGCTTAGTCTGAAGGGCACTGTCTAAGAAAGATCTTATTGGTAAAGGGGTATGTTACATCCACTGAAAGACATAATACTGTGAATGCTCTCATCCTGTAAGAGTTACAAGTGGCGATGGTTAAGATAACGATGACTCCGCACACGCGCATGCACCGTTTCTCTGTATTGATGCTTTTTGTGATAACTTTCATAACTTTCTTACTCCCCAGGAGCCTAATCCTGCCTATTTTGCAAGCCAGGACCTCTGGCTTGATTTTGAAAGTTCTTAAACCTCTACATTTTGAACTTACACTATGCTATATTTCAGTTAGCCTGTAGAAATTGCAGGAAAAACATAATCAATTGTTCAAGTAGCATTATTTATTTATATGTGAATTGCTTCAAGAAAATTGATTAAAAATCTCCTTGAGTGTTTAACGCATTGTTTTCCCTACTTTGAGATGCAGTAACGCTTTAGTGTGTCAAGCCAAACTATTTTACATTCCGCTTAGTGATACCTCTTAGAATAGTACACTCTGAAAGAATAAAATTTGTCAAGGGAGAAAGTATACTTGGGGGTGAGATTTCTGGGTATGGTTCTTCTACGTCTTTGCTAGATCAGTACTATTGGTGGTTTTTCTCATCCACTCTAGTCTTACTGTTGGGTGGGGTTTGTTTTTTTTTTTAATCTGAAGAGCATGCTAATCATTTCTGTCCTTTGTTCGTTCAGATGATAAAGCTTGTACCAACCTCTGAAGTTCATGTTTAAATCTAGTCTTTTGTGGTAAAACTGTCAAATTGGATTCTAAGATGTTTACATGGAATGCCAGGAACAGAGCAGAGAAGAATTATAGGTAGCCAGGTGCCCACCGTCTTACGGGGAGGCAATGGAGGTAGGGCTCGGGAGCATAAATGCAATGGTGAAGATCAGGGTTCTTCAGGTGTGATGCTCATATTTGTTGTGAAGTGGCTGTTAAATGGTTGGTGTATCATAACAGATGACGAACTTGAGAGGCTTAATCATGTGTGTTAGCCTCTAAAATGAAATTAATTTAGCCCACCTCGGAGTACTGCTGCTGGGAATCTGAATTATCCTTACCTCCCTAGGGAAAGGGAAAACACTTCAGCGCAAGGCTAAGCCACAGAAGAAGCGGGAAGAAAAGGATAGAAGAGGGAAAGGAAAGCAACAGGAGGATGAACTGAAGGATTCCTTGGCAGATGATGACAGTTCTTCAACCACAACCGAAACCTCCAACCCAGACACAGAACCACTTCTCAAAGAGGTACGGCACTGCTCATAAAAGCAGGCTCCTGTGTAGCTGGTGTGTCACCTGTCAGCAGGAATATGGTCTCTTCCCCTCACCCCTGCCTTTCCTATACTATAATAACTAACAAAAGAAGATTGTTAATTAAAATACATCTTTTCCAATCCTTGCCTTCATTTCTCCTCTATAAAATTTGCTCCTGAGTGTGAACATGCTTGAATCGTATAGTCTCAGGACTGACAGTGCCTGAGTGGCTGCAACTTGAATAAGCCACCAGTTGTCAGCAGCATCGTGGTAGTTGTTTCTCCGCACGCTCCTGGCCTGTTCTATTTGCAGAATAAAACGCAGAAGTATGGACACTAATTTTAGTTAATAATTAAGGTGCACACTAAAACTGTGCATCAGTTACAAAGGGTCAGTTCACTGGTAGTAGCTTGTCAGCGGGTAGTACAGGTAGTGACAGTACCCCTACCTTTATTTTACTTGTTTGGCTTACATGCTTCTAGGTAGTAAACTAAAGCTTTAACAATTTGTGTAGTGGTCAGGTTGTCACAAATACGATGTTCCAAAGCGTGCGCTAGGGAACCAAAGCAAGCAGAGGTAGTCCCAAAGAGAAGAAAACCAAGCCTGAATTTGGACATGTCTTAAACTTGAACTTTCGAAAAGATAAGGATTCTAGCTGGGGAAACAAAAGAAATCCAAGTAATATACTTTAAAAGTTACGGTTTAGTAAGTTTCCATTTGAAAATCACCTCTAATTTTTCAGGATGGCTATTTGACACTATACTTGTGCTCAGAAACTCTTAGAAGCGTGGTTAAAAAACATAAAAATAAATTGATGGTGAAGTTGCTCATTTTTTGCTTTGTTGAAGAATCTGTTTTAGACGGTCTGGAGTGCGTACAACAGCTGCAGTATTGGTCTCCCTATGGAGTGAGCATCTTTTAAAGGAGACTCAGAGGCCTGAAGAGTTGTGTATTTGCAAACGCCAGATCTGCTTGAAGTTCATTAATTTGCTAGCATATAGATTTCTACTTCTCCAAATAGGAAAAAATAGATACCATGTTTTATAGGTATACTCACTAAGTAGTAAAAAGATACCTTCTGTGCTGCAAAAACATTCATGTTTTCGAATAGCATTCTTTCCTCAGCCCTATTTATACTATGTATGTAGTGATGTAAGAGGGACTTTACTTTTCATGAATATTAACGTGTTATTATAATGGCTTTTATAGGAACCTGAAAAACAAAAGGGAAAAGCTATACCAGAAAAACCTGAAAATGAAATAGCCCAAGTAAAACAGAAAACTAAAAAACTGCTAACAAGTATCAAGAAAGAAATCCCTGTAGATGTGAAACCCAGGTAAGCATAACAAAAGCTTTTTATTAGAGAAGGCATCATGCTTGAAGGGAAGATGGATTGATAAAAATCTGTGTGTGAGACTGTTGTGGCTTCCAGTCTGGCTCATGCCGACAGCAGATACCTTGAAGTAGTTTCCTCTACCTTCCTGATATCAGGGGATATATGAAGCTTGTAAATGACAGATTCTTTAATGGGAATACAGTGCATTAAATAAGAATTCAATCCAGAGAAGAAAATCAGGTTAAGCAATGTTTTTGTGACAGGCATTGCATACACAAAATAGGGTTAATGTTTCTACAGGAGCTTTTAGTGGCAGCACAGGAAGCCGGCACTAACATGAGTGCTTTTGGTTGCACTTGGTGAAACTGCAGCCTTTTTTGTATCGTAGACTAAGATCAGAGTCCTGGATGTGTTATTAAAGGAGGCTGCTGCTGCTGCCAGTCCCTTTCCCTTACTGGCAGCTGGCTGATTGGAGATGATAGAAAGGGAAAAAATGAAGAATCTTAGTCTTACTATATCTAGTGCATTCTGAAATAGTATTCTGAAATCAGATCTGTATCCAAGTGCCACAGAAGTAAACTACACTAAACTGAGGCATGGTGTATTGGCTTGCGTTTTCCCTGTTGCTGTAATTAATACTAGACTAATTGGGATTAGTAGTTAGTATAAACTAATTTTCTTCAAAAAATTTCTGAAAATGTTGCGTGGCAAAGTCTCCTCATCTTATTTATTCGTACCATTATCTACTTTCCTTTATCATATAAATCGCAAGTTCATTACATGTGACGGTGTTCAAAGGCCACAATGACAGCTCGTTTGGAAATCTTCCGCAAGAGATGGGTAAAATAGTTCCTCCCTAGAAAGTTTGAGAGACATAATCAAATAGCTGGAGAAAAAGAAGAACATACAGCCAAATGAACTTGATGGTGGGTTTGAATAGTTTTATGTCATCGACTGAAAGATGATCCTGTACATTCAGGGCAATAGCATATCAGGAGCGTGTGATCTAACAAAAGCATGTGGGGACAGAGCAGAAAAATTGCAGTTGCCATCTCTTGTTGCTTCTGTATAATCAAACAGGTTTTATAATCCTGGAGCTCCAGGATGAAAGCTTCTTCTGGAAAGTGAGTGAGCTCTAATAAATGTGCGGAGCAGTGTGGGTAGAAAATGAGCCAGAGCTAGGAAGGGTGGAGTTGCATAAAGGTGAAGTACAAACCTCTGCTTATGAATAGCTTTGAAGATGAGCACAAGGTTGACATTAAAAAGCCACAGGAGACCAGTCTTTTTTAAAACCGTATGGCACATATATACATATATAAATAATCTCTTCAGCACTTCAGAGAGCTTAAAAATAAATGTATCTCTGTTTTCATTTAGTTCCTTGGAATTGTCTTATACTCCCCCACTGGAAAACAAACAGCGCAAAACCTTTCCATCCAAGATATCTACACAGCACCTTTTGACAAATGGGTCTAAATCAAGAAACCTCCCCAAAACGAGAGGTAGTGTGAGGCTCTTTTTTTATAAATACCTCGGGAATTTTATTGGGTTGTTTGTAACCCCTCTTGAGTGCTTAATTCTAAGTCTGCTGTGAGAAGAAAGCTGTTCAGTTTCCCATCCATGGACTTGCTTTTCTTCTTTTGTTTTAATAGGTCCAAACAGTAAGTTAATGGAGAGCAGGCCATCAGTATTAGCAAAATTTCTTCCCGGTGGTTCTGGACAGGAGCTAGGAAACACCAGCAGCTCAGAGGGTGAAAAGGATTCTCCACCACCAGAGTGGGACTCTGTGCCTCTTCACAAAGCTGGCAGCTGTAAGTAATTGCTAGAGGACGACAGAATTAGTCTTCTGCAATGAACATCTGTAGGTAGGCTTGGTCTGTTTCTAGGTCTTCCTATCTTTTTTTCACTGTGTAGTTGTGCTCCTGTTTTCTGCCGTGGGTCTCATTGATAGCATCTGGTACGATTTGGGAGGTTTGAAAACCATGTGGGCAGAGCACGGGCTGTTCCACAGTTCTTCAGTGATGGACAGGATTCAGAAGCTGCTGGGGAGATTGAGGAAATGAGAATTACTACTCGGAAACAAAATGTACTTTCTAGAGCAGATGGGGGTTTTGCTTGGTCAAGTCTGCTGCAGCCAAAGTTGAAACTAATTACATTATTTGTCCTTGAGAGGAAACACTGAAAATGCCTTAATGCAGTGGTTTGCGTGGGGCACTGATAAAAGCTTTTTGATTGCGTTGTAAGTCCCTTGTGTGGGAACCAAATCCCCTTCCTCTTGGCTGCATGCGAACAGAGAGTCATCTCTCTCCACAGCACTCGCTTAGAAAGGTTCTTTCTTCTGTGCAAATCAGCTTATCTCGGTGCTTTTGTTGCAACACAATCTCTCTGAAAATAGGTAGTAAACCTGAATAGTGATAGGTGAATATAGGGAAGGAGCTACTTCTGCCATCACTGGGAACAGCCTTTGTCATCATCATTCCTCAATCTGAACAGAAAGGGTGGGAGAAGTTTGAGAAGCCTTAGTTTTAAAGTAAGTACTACAGGAAAGTGTTTTGTGTTTCTCTTTATAGCTACGGACAACCTTTATAAACTCTCTCTACAAACCCTGAACGCAGATGCTTTCCTGAAACAGCGACAGCCCTCGCCAACACCCGCCTCTCCATCTCCTCCTCCTCCTCCTGCATCTTTAGCTTTTGGGCCGCGAGGAGGCACTTACAGCAGCATCGTGAACAGCAGCTGCAGCAAGTGAGTCCAAATCTGCACCTCCTACTGATTTCCCAAGCACAGAACGCTTGTGGAACCCATGTGCTTCACATGGTGTATCTTCATTTCTCGCAGACCTATTTCCTCTTCCCGTGGAAACAGCTTTTTTTGCAGATATTACTGTATATAACTTACCCCATGCTATTTATATTTTTCTGGGGTTTCTTACAACTTGGTAGATTGGAAAATGCGCAATTACGTGAAATGTTGAGGTGTTGTTAACATTTTCACGAATGCTGGCTTAAATTTCTGCTTTTTTTATCAAACTGATGAAGTCCAAAACCCTACTCTTTTTTTTCTCTTTTTCTCCTTTAAGTGAGACAAAAAGCAAGCAGCCTAATGGTACCAAACATAAGCTGGCAAAGGCGGCTTCTCTTCCAGGCAGGAATGGCAACCCTACTTTTGCTGCTGTAGCTGCAGGTTATGACAAGAGCCCAGGTATTAGAACCAGTTTGGAGTTCTAAATATTTTTGAATATTTCCTGAATATTCTGTTACTTTTTTATTTTACTGGGTTTATATATTATATATTATTGCAGGTGGCAGTGGTTTACTAAAGGTTTCTCCAAGCAAGACGGATGTTGCCAGCAATATCAACATTTCCCATGCAGTTGTTGACAGTGATGGCTCTGACAGGTAATTTTTGTTCTCTAGGCAAATACCTAGGCCCTTAGAAAAGAAGACTGTAAACTGCTAATGGCATTTAAAGGCAGTGACACAATTCTGTTTTGGTCCTTTCTTTTTTTTTTAACTTTTCTAAAGTCTGAGCAAAGCATCTCTCACTTAAAGTTTAGAACTTACAAGTGACTCAAAAGTAGAAAGCAGGATGTTCTGGATGTGATGGGGGCTTTCACTCCCTCATTCCCAGTAACTCAACAATCTTGTGTTTCCCGGGCATCCAAACAATGAGAAATCAGCTTCGCTCTTTCGGCGTTGAAGAGTGTGAACCAAGGTCACTGGAAATAGTTTACAGGCAGAATATCTTGCTGAACAGGGGTATCTTTCACTCTCAGTTTTAACAACGAGACCAGAACTATCATTGGGCTTCGCGTTATGAGTAGGAGCAAAACAGAGCTGTGCTCAGTCGTGTTCCCTAAGGCGTGCTGTCTTTTCTGACATATTTTGGCGGTGCACGTCTGTCTTGGTTGTAAAAACCAGTGAGTGTCTGGTAACCTTTCTGAAATAAGAAAGAGACTTGAATTCAAGTTTCAGTATGCAAAGGAATTGCTTTTCTGAGCAAAGTTTGTGGGTGGGGTTTTGGGTTTTTTTTGTAAATGCTTATCACTGGTTCCAGTTAACTCATCTGTAGTTTCAAGAAGCTTGCCCACAAGCTGGAGCATGAGCACTTGTATCCCTTCTGAGTGGTTCTAAATTATATCTGTTTGTCAAAAAAAACCTGTGCTATGGCTTAGACCCTTTAAGTTTTCTGAAAAACTGACTAAAAGAGCTACTTTCAGGTTTGTGTTGGAGCTCAGTCTACAAATTAAAGAGTGTTTTGTCTATAGCTATATATATATATATGTGTGTCTATGATGTGTTGCTCTGAGATAGGTATATACACAGGAAAATGGTATTTCATTGAAATCTTTTGTTAAAACAAAATTCAGCTGATTTTCTAACTCTTGATCACCATTAAATATATATAGTTAAATATATACACCCACATCCATTCGTACATATACATTTGTGTATAGATCAGTAAGTTAATATTGTTGATATTACTGTGTTAATGAGTTGTGTGTTGCTTTCCCATTACCCCCTAATATTTAGTTCGGGTTTGTGGAGCCCTATCAGCAATCCCAGCAGTCCCGATTTCACACCTCTCAACTCATTCTCTGCATTTGGACATTCTTTTAACTTAACTGGAGGTGAGTTTTTGTTTTGGTTTGGTTTTTTTTCAAATATTTTCCATATTCAAATGCAGGTAAAGAAATGGTGTGTTTCCTTTCTGCTGGTCTAAATACAGGCAGTGTTCCCATCCCTGCTCCCAGAAAAGATGACTACATAGGAAAGTGTGTTAAAAATTTGGTGGTGTGTTCTGTGTTTCAGCCCAGAGAGAGTTAGTGGGAATTCTTTAGAGTCTTTGTTGGGCTGGAAATACTTGGATTTGAAGGTTCTTCGTTTCAGAAAAATTTCTTGATTTTTTTATTTTTTTTTTCTTTTTCCTTAGTCTTCATCCCCTCTGTCCCTCCCCCTGAAGATTTACTGTGGGTCTCAAAAATGTGCCACTGGGCCTGTGGTTTCCTGCGCACTTAACGCCTGCATAAAACCATTGCCCTGTAACTGAGGCCTGTCCCTCGTGTTGCTTTCCTTTTGTGTTTTCCTCTAGCATTTGTATAGCTGCATGGTGAACTGATGCATACCAAAATCAGCCATCAATTCCTGTATTGAAATATTTAGGTAAACTTTCCATAAGTAACTGTTGAGATGGGCCTTGATGCAGGCAGGCTACATTGTAGGGCATGGATCTGCATGCTCTCTGTGGGTTTATATACCGTGGTTGGAGATGCATAATGTGGTATTTCTGAAGGTGTCTGCAAAAGATGATAAGCAAAGCAAAACTTCAAACTTGGCATTTGCAACACGGATTGTATGTCTACTGAAAAAGTTGTATGTCTACTGAAAAATGCTGGGGGTGTGCAGTCAATAGCAGCTGCTGCTGTGGGGTTCTTTCATCTTCATCAGCAACACTTGGCACCAGCAACTCTGAGGGTTGGCAGTAGGATGCCCAGGATCAGTTCTGTGTGCAGGGAGCAGGCAAACCACAAGCGCTGGTGCTGCCCTCTGCCTCTCCAGCAGAGATGGGTCTGGGCTGGGGCACGTATCTGGTACAGGGCATGTGGGATGACGTCTGTATTACTGTGTCACCTTCTCTAATCTCGGTTCTCACACTGCAGCAGGACCTGCTAGAAAAACATGGGAAACTGCTGTGAAGAGTATTAGTCTGCTGTGGTTCTTGGAAAAAGATGAAGCATAAAGATGAAGCATAATGTACTCAGTCTTATTTCATTTTATTTTTAGAGGTTTTTAGCAAACTTGGTTTAGCTCGATCTGCTTATGGGCAGGATGTTCAGAGAAACTGGAGTGAATTCAATAATGTTCCATCATCCATCTGGGATCCTTCAGCTACAGATTCTGTACCCTCCTGGCCAACAAGCTCAAGTTCCCCAACTCATACAACTGCAGTAAGTATTCACTCCTTTTACAGCGTGTTATTACTGTTACCACCCATTTCTGCATCTGCCATCTAATTTCATTTAGACGACTTTTAAATTTGGGTGAAAAGTATCAATTGAAGAATAAAGGAAAAGGGAAGCTATGTGTGTATTCATCTTTCTGTGCAGTTAAGTTGAAATGGCTGTTGGACAAAGAGTGATTAGTCCAGTCTCTTGCAGATGATGAATCCATGTAAATCTCCTCACATAAAAATACTTCTCACAAGAGCATCTTGCAGCACTTAGAAAAGTGTGTTTCATTCCCGCGTGCTTCAGGATTGTGGAAAGGGCTGTTCTGCTCCTGTGCCATGGCTGGACACTGCTGCTGTCGCTTCCAGTTTTGATAGTTTCAAAGTAGCCAATACAGTAACTTTCAGGTTTGGTTTCTGCTTCCTGAGTCCAGTGTTGCACCTACTTGTAAATTGACAAAAGGTCAGAAAAGCCACTTATCTAAAAGTAAAGGGCCTCAAATGTATTATTTTCAGCCTAAGCTGAAAAAAAATCACAACAAAACACTAAAAGACTGAGCTTAAGATGAAGACTTTAAACTAACAACTAATTTTGGTGGAGATCTAGAATATAGCCAAAGCTGGTTTTCAAAAAGCTTTTACACAGAATTGTGTACTTGCTCTCTCATCCTTGTGCCTCTCTGTCTGTCAGAATAAAACTTACACCACAACAGCTGTCTTCAGTGCCAGCTGAAATCGTTCTTCATCTTGTCTTCTGAAAATGTTTCTGTAGTGAGTAAGAGGCAGTGTTTACTTCACCTGGTAGCAGTTCAGATGGAGTGTGGGGAAGATGAAGAAGGTCACACAGCTTCTTATAGACACACACTCACCGATCGCGCTCTTGTCACGCGGTTACAACTGTAGCTGTAATGTCACTAAAAACTATGTAAGGAGAGAGTTGCTTTTTGGTCACATGGAGGGCAGGTTTCTCAGGATTTATAGAAGGGATTGAGGACAACCAGAACAATCTCTCTAGCTCCTAACCTATTTCCTGGGTGCTTCTGACAAATACCTGTAAGTATGCTTCAGGAATCATCAAGATGGAAGCCAGACAAATGGTATAGAAGAATTGCCATTCTCTCCCTTCAAATACTTTAATTTTGGGGAGAGAAGAAAACATTTTAGGAGCTTTTCAAGGAGAAGATCACTTAACAAATAAGAAGCAGCAAACATACTGAAATGTTCAAAGCCTTTTTAATGATAGCCATTTTTTTTCAAGTGCTCATGGTGTGCCAGAACAGGACAACTTGGCTATTCTTGCCACTGAACCTCCCTGCTCTAAGCGCTAGATGACAGAGCAGGTACCACGCCAGGGCCTTGTCCTTTTCTCCTTTCTGGCACAAGAGCCAAAGCCGTTCCTGCAAACAGCACTTGCATAGTGGCTTCTGTGTTACCCTAAAGTTTTTGGGGTGTTGATTTTGATCATCCTCCTTCCTTTTTCCTCTTGCTTTCCCATTTTATGCATAGCTCTTTGCTTCTGTACTAAATTGAACTTGACTTCTAGGTCCTGTCTCCCCTCAGGCCTTGCTGCATTGCTGGCACTTCTTCCCAACTTTCTTTCTAACTACAGTCCCTCATTCCTGTTTCTTCCCTTTCCCTGTGTGTAGTTCTGACAGCCACTTTGTACTTCTCTCCACCAGCCTTGAAAAGGAGTAGCAGTCTAACCCAAAGTATTCTTCTCTCCCACTCCTTTCCTGGTTACTTCTACTTTTTCAGCAATTATTTATCAGGTTCTCCCAAGTGTAGGAATAGTTCCTGGCTCTTGCCTGCAGGAGGAAATAGGGTGGACTTTTAGTGTGTTAGGGTTGGTGTCTGAGCAGCAGAATTAGTGTTTCCTGCTGTAGGCTTAGTGGTCTAATGCTGGTATAGCTTAAATATAACCATTTATTTATATAACAGTAATAAATGGTGACCCTAGTTTGGCTCAACTTCTGAGTGACATTGGAGAGTCCTAATGACGTTGGCCCAGTTAACCCCTGAGTATGCTCAAAACTCCTGTCCAACCCTTGGTGTCAGATTCTGTGAGGCCGCTTTGGGTAATGTGTTAGTGTCCGACCAATTTCAGGTATGATTAGACCGAGCACATCTCCTTCATTCCAGGGGAGAAAAGAAAAACCTGAAATTAAGACATTTTCAGGGTCCACCTTGTTTACTTTTCTAAAGGGATTTTTATTTTAATCTTCAGATGCAGAGTACACTGATACTGGTTAACCTTTAGTGTGCATTATCTGAGGGCTGAGGTCTTGGGAATGGATGCCCTATTTGCACCCAGTAATCCAAACGTAAGGATGTTTGTACCTTACAGCACTTACTCAACAAGTTCACTGCCTTTTGGATGTATCAAGTTTACTGTATATTTGCAAATTGAATTTACAGCATATGTACATTAAATCTATTGGTGCCGAGGTATGTAGTGCGTTAAGCCTACATGGAGCAGGTTCTGTGCTAATATTAGCATGAAAGTTATGCTAACCTTTCTCATCTCCATCTCTGGCTGCTTCCGGGTATCGCTTTCCGCCACACCATGGGTTAGATTCCTCTGCTTGTTGCTTGCTACTGTTTGGGCTTTAATAAAAGAGTTGACACAACCTGGGCCTACTTCATTTCTGCATGTGTTCTCTAGTCTTGCTGTACCTGTCCCGTGCATCCCAAATGCATTTGTGACGTGTTGCAGCACATCTGCATCTGCACCATGACCATTTGTCAGAGATTTCCAGACCTCTTTAATCAGGGGAGATGTATTGGAACTCCATGACAAATGGCCAGTTCTCCAATCCCCTCTCCCTTCATCTGGAGGACTTTTGGATGGGGGGAAAAAAGTATATACTGGGAATATGGGGAGGTACAGTGGGGCTGAACACAGGTAAGTTCATCCAGAATGTTCAATATATAATAGATAATGTCTGCATACAAGGAGATAAGTTTGCAAACAGCTAAAAAAAGGATCAAGGAATAGACGTTGCTACCTTGCATTACAACTTGAATTTCATTGTTTTTTTCAAGATATGAACCGTGTTTATCTACCTCATTCTAACTAGTTTAATTAAGCTTGAACTTTTTGGCCCTTGTGTGTTAAAGCTTGAATACTAGTAGGGCTTGAATTGGTAATGGTGTGGGGATGTATAAGCTCAAATGAAAACATCTTAAAAGCCTGTAATGTAATTGCACTCTGCAGCCCATTCCATTACCAGATGTGTTTGGTGAGTGTTCGTAGTGTGGTTCCTCTGTGCAAACTCGAATAAAGGGAATTCAATACTGCATGTTGCAGTGAAGACAGAAGGGGTTCCACAGCAGGCTTGTTGCTTCTTAGATACTTTTCTTTCAGGGGGGCTGTAAATAAGGTGAAAATAGAGGTTGCCAAACTGCTATTTACCTGGCTCTTTCTTTACTGCAGTCGATCCTTGGCAACCCAAGTGGCCTGTGGTCCACCACTCCATTCAGCAGTTCCATTTGGTCAAGTAATCTCAACAGTGGCCTTCCTTTCACCACTCCAACAAACACGTTGTCAGGCATCGATCTCATGGGTAGCGAAAACTCCTCGGCTGCTCCTCCTCCGCCCGCTGCTGCCACCACCGTTGCCAATCCTGCTGAAGACATGGGACAGACCTACAATCCTTGGAGAATTTGGAGCCCAACAATTGGAAGAAGAAGTTCAGATCCTTGGTCTAATTCACACTATCCTCACGAAAACTGAAGTTAAACAAAAGGAAAGAACTCTTATCTGGGTCATAATACAATTCTGAATGCAAATTTTTGAAACATCATTTTCAGGCTGTTGCTGGTCATTGCTTTTTTCTTGTCCCCCCCCCCCGGCCCCGGCCCCAGCCCTTCCCTCTCCGCCAGTCCTGCTTTCATCACTTGCTCCTTTTTAAAGCCTGTCCTGCAATATGGTAGTGTGAGATTGCAGATGAGCTTGAAAGAGTCTGGGTGTGGTCACAAATCCCCAACTACAGCTCAAGCCTGTAAATCTGAAAAATTTCACTGGTTTCATATTTTACCATCTGCCATCGTTATTTAGGAAACAATTTGAACTATAAAACAGTCCTGGCATGCAATACTTTTATGAAAAAGTACCGGTTTGGGTTTTTAAATTTTTTCCAGTATTATCCTCCAAGTTCTAATTTAAAAATCAAAAGGCACTTTGTGCTAAAATGCAGAGTATTTTTTTAAAATAAGGCTGTCTTTGTTAACACAGGTTCTAAGAATGTAAAAAAAAAAAACAAAAACCAACAAAAAAACCAACAAAACCAACACAAAACCTTAAGAGCAAAATGGCTGAATGTAAGAGCATTCTGTTGAGACTGTAATACACTTTCTGTGCTGTTTGTACATTTGTAAACCTGAATGCATTTTTAAGTTGAACTGAAATGCACACAGCCAAGACTTGTGGAAGAAACAAGATACCTTGTGCATTTCTTACAGATACAACTTTGGGTTGTACTTTAAAATAAATACTGCTTTTTTCAAGATCTGTCTGCTCTAATTCTGTTTTCCTGGCATTTTCTAAACTTGTGCGTGCATGAATCCACTTGGCGGTGATAGCCTTCAGGCCAAAACCTACTGCATACAGGGCCTATATTAACAGAAACTTCCCTGCAGATGAAACGTGGCTTCTCGGCCGTGTGGGTTTGTGTAGCAGTGGGGAATTAGAAATTGTCTTCAGGGTTATGCAGTGCCACCCACTCGAAAATTGGCTGGATAGCAAAATGCTGGGAAAAGGTCTACACTGTTTAAGTTTCCAAGTATCAGGCATAGTAGCAGCTGCTGCTGTTTATGCTACACCCATACCTTTGTAACACTGTTCTTGCAGAGGTCTGAACAAGACCTTTACTATTTTTAGATATGATTTATCTGTCCCTTTAGGGTGTCTGTTTCCCTTCATTAGCAGTAAGGCAAGCCCCAGTGACTACATATATTCATCTGAGCGAAAGCCAGGTAAAAATAAACCCTTCCACAACAAGAAAACATTAACAGACACTAGCAACATAAATTTACTTCTGACTCAGTGGCACTGCTTCAGAGTTACGGCAGCAGATTTTTATCAGAATCCAGCCTTTAAAAGAGTAAGAACTCTATATTTTCGTTAAAACCTTTATGCTAGAGGGAATACTGAATGCAACAAAATATTAGGGTTAAATAAGCAATTAAGACTATGACCACTTTCCCAGCTAGCACTATGTGAAGAAAATCTCTACAGTTATCAGATGGCTGTCTTCTTGATGCCACCAGCAGAAGCTTGAAGAGACAGATCTCTAGAGTGAGAACCTGCTGGAACTCCTTTGTTCTTAAAATTTGAGTATTTCTAGAACCATGCATGGTCATGAAATGTTCAACTTGGAATTTAATGCAATTTCCTTCTGAGTAACTGGGCAAACAAGTCTCTGACGACTGCACGCAAAATAAAGAATAAGTAGTTAAGCTGCTGACATGCCAGGGCCTGCTTCTCTGTGAATGGAACTTGGGAAGATAACTAGCAGTAACTCCAAGGTGAAAGGAGCAGCTTTAGGTAATGTGCCACCTCTTTTTCCCAGCAGGTGCTTTATATTAGAATTTATTCCATGGAGGATAGAAACAAACAAATTCTGAGATACTAATAGTCCTCAGTGGTTTAAGGAGTTGCGAGGACAGGAAAAATTCTCTCCGTTAAAAACATCTGCGTTTGAACAAGACAAGGCAACACACAAGTAATTGAGACTTTTTTCCCCAAAAATGTGAACCATTCCCTTGTGTTAGTACAAATAAGCTCTGCCACCTTGAGAATATTCTCAGTTCCTGCTTTTGAAGAGTTTCCTCCTGAGCACCAATTAAATATTAAATTCCAAGGATGAAACAACCTGAACTATCGAGGTCTTTGACACACAGTTTTTAATTTCCTAAGAGAAGAAAAAGCCTGTACTTCTCCCCAAATTTATAAGGAAAATGTCTTAGGCCTAAAGACTTCCTACTTCTGAGATTCCTATCTTCCCTCTACTCAAAGGTTATTTTGGAGAGCACCTTCACTCTGTTCTGCCAAGTTAAAGAAAGCAGAAGAGCTGCCTTAAAAAGAAATCCTAATTGTAGTTGGTGGAATTTAGGTGAAATGAAATCTGAGCAAAAGCTAGGTATTTCTAAAGAAACCTCTGTATGTACAACAAGGGTTTATGGTGCCTTCTCCCTGAGGTTTCTGCTTGCTAGCTTTTGTGGTATAGTCACTTTTTACATGCATTGAAAACGCTTTTAAAATTGCTGAAAAAAGGAGGGAGTGATGAGCCAGAAGCATCCTCAGACATCACAGAATAATAGAGAAGACAGACCTTTTACGAGGTAAAAAGAAAAGAAAAAGTTTTGGCAAAGCAAATGTAAAGTCTTAGATAAAAATCTAGATGGGGTTGAAAATGTTGCAGCCTGCTGGAAGGACAACTTAAGGTAAAAGAACACAGGGAAAAATAAGGTCAAAAGCTTGGAAGCAAGGGTGGGCTGTGTCTTCCAAAGCAGAATGAACAAGACTGAAGCTCAGACCACGAGAGAAGTTCCATCTTGACTAAAAAGACTGGAGGGAAAAAACAGCTTAAAGCACTGGGAAGGTGGGCTGTCCTGGGAAACCAGGCAGCCTGCAGCCCTTCTGATAATGTAAAACATGTCTTCAGAGTAGCATCAGGGCCAAACTACTGTGAGTCAGCTCTTTTCTTCCAGACCTGGAAGCTACTGGGAATACAATTCCCAGCAAGGAAGAGAAATAATTACTATTAATTTTGGTAATTATTTTGGTGCTCCTAAAGGGCAGTTCTATTCTGCCAACTCTAAAAAATAGAATTTAAAACTCTGAAAAATTTCTGGCTTGTTATTTAAAATCAGAAAGCCTGAAGTAGGTTAGGTGTGGTCTTAATGTTAAATTAATTTAATAGCACAAGCTCTATTTCAAAAAGCTCTTGAAAGGCATTAGAGATTTTTGTTAACATATCAGAACAGGATATAGAATTCCAGTCAAAGGACAGTTAGTGTTTATTATACAGATAAAGACACTTGGAATGAACAAACATGCCAAGGAACAGGTCTGGGCCCAGCCCTGGCCATGGCTCTGTCAGCAGCTTGGGACGTAGGATGCGGAAAGTGAGCAAACAGCGGATTCTCAACACTGGAGCATCACGGCCAAATCGTACTGAAGTTGTCCGCTGTGCTCTAGCTGACCCGATGAGAGGTAAAATTAAGAGTGCACAAGTGTTTTACCTTCATGGGGTAAGAAGCTATCTTTTACTGAAACGACACTCGCGGTGCTGTTTTACACTAAATATAGCTTTGACTGTGCCTTGCCTGTTTTCCCAATCTGTAATTATGAGCAAGTTTTCTGAGCTTCAGTGCTTCGGCCTCATGAAGCAATGACAACTGCAGCTCATGATGAGTCAGTTCTTTAGAAGGAGAGCCACACACTGGGATTGGAAAGAACCCAGCTTCTACTGTATGGGTGCTGTAACTGGAAGAGCATTCAGTCACCTCATTTTAAACAGGTTCTGCTTCAAAGCTGAGTATTTTGCTCAGTGTTTGTTTTCATCTAACACTAGTCAAGGATGGACTTTATGGTCAACGGGTGCTTTAGTCACATAAATACTAAAGCAGTCTTCAGGATGACTGGCTCAGTCCTCTGAACACAACTGCTAACCACACTTTTATTACTGCTAGTTTGCTACTTAGATGCTGTGTGATCCAAGAGCAAGTGGAGCATGAGAGCAAAGAAGAAATCAAACCACCAGAAAGCAAAGTAAGTCACAAGCATCTGCAGGAGCCAGAGAAAATATAACAAAGCACTAGCCTAAACTCTGGGGGACTAATGAAAACTGAGAGTCTTAAGAAGCAATGAAAACCCTAATATCACTGTATTTACTGGAACACGAGGACTGTCATGTTTTGGAGCAGAACTGTGTAAAGGTACCTGCTCAGATCCAAAAACGTCAATTGGATAAGTTGACCTTAAACAGCACATTCCATTGTACCAAGAGAAATGCAGAAAGTGGAAGGAAGTGTCAAGAAAGATTTTATGGTCACTTCCTAAGGAAACCCCCTTGAGGTGTTTTCATCAAGCTAGGATCATCAAATAGTGGTTCTTCAGAAAGGACCCTGTATTCGAGACCTGGCTTCACTCTCTATCTGCCTACTGTGAAGCAAATGTTTGAGTCAGTGTCATTAACACTGGATAGTATGGGAGCTTCAGGGGTATGGTCTGTTTCTCCTGAAATTTTACAAGATAACACTCAAGTAGTCCTTAAGTGTCACTGAGAAGCGAGTAGGACATTCTAGCACTGCGATAACAGGATTCACATGGGATACATGCCAGAGAGTACTTACAGGAGGTGAAGCAGACTGTCCTGGAATCCAAGCTGGACTCTCTTGCAAGCTGTGGGGAAAAAAAAAAAAAAAAAAAAAAAAAAAAACACAGTTCCATTACTTGCCCTAAACAAGACACAGGATCTGGAGTCTAGCATCCTACAAGAGACCAAAGGCATTGGCTGGGGGGAGAGATAGCTACCTCTAGGAAAGAGGTACAGGCTGTCCATTTTATAATTCTGGGGCTAATGAATTATTCCCAAGGAAAAAAAGTAAATAAATAGCTATTTTTGGAAGTTTCCTGGGCGTTTTTTGGTATGGGTCCATGGCAGGATGAAGTCACTTCTGGAGTTTTGGCTTAGTTACAAGGAACTTCCTGGGAAGCAAGTATACTGGGAAAGTGAGCACCTAGAGCAGTTTCTGCCTTGCCCAGTATCACTCACTGGCACGTTCTGGAGTTATTGTCAGGGAGGATAATACTCGCTGGAGAAAGGCTGTTAGCCTAATTTATGGCAATGTAGGAGACAACAGAAGCTAGGGAGGATGGCTCACTGCCTCTCAAGAGGGAAATGCAGAGAAGCTGGAATCAGATGAGCAACTGAAGTGCTCCTTCACTGGCTGTTGGCTTTCTGGAAGGGGCAAAGACTTCAGCTCCTTCAGCTTTACACTGCCCGTCCTCCTGGTAAAGCCTGTCCTTATTGGTCAAGTTAATTACCAGCAAAATCCTGCCAGCATTGAAGAATTTGGCAAGGAAGGATGAAAAAAGTCCCTATAAACTATGCAATGTTCTACATGAAATGGGTATGACGCAGCTTACAGCTGTCAGGGAAATTCCTGTTGTGCTGTATAAACTAGGAATCTTTTGGACAACAGTAATTTCAAGGAATACTCACTTATGTCTCATTCCAAACTAGCAATGCAGAAGTTTCTTCTTATGAGCTTTTGATGCAGGTCTAACTGCCAAACCTTGCTCACATTCGCCTGCCTGTCAAATTCTGTTCTGTGGCTGAAGGCTCAGCCTCCAATTCAAGGGAGGGGTGGGGTGTAAAAATCAACAGAGCTTAGGAAAACATCAATACCTTAATGCTTCAGTTAAACTAAACAAAGGACATGATACAATGGAAGAATATCTTAATTCTTTGAAATACTGAGGGGGAGGGGGAGAAGACATGAGGAATAAAACACTTCTGCTACATTTAGAAAGTTAGTGACAAATTAAAATTTCATGTATGTGTGAGGAAAGGAGGGAGTAAAGACGGGGTAAAAGAGGGTTCCTATCTTTGAAGAACCAGAAGCTGAGTTCGGCTGCTTCAAAGTTCAAAGAAATGCTCCAGAAGGCTAACTCATCACAGCTCAAACAGTAAGCAAATGTCCATGCTACAACAAGTGGCTACAACAATGCAGATCTTAATTTCAGCTGTGCAACTGTGGGACCCGGGCACTAGCTGTGGTCTGAATCCAGGGTTCCAAGTACATGGAATGAGAATGAGGCGCACTGTGTGCTTAGTGTCCTTGCATCGATCAACTGCACACAAAAATCCATATGATGCAGCTATTAGAAAAATAAAAACCAAATATTGCTGAAGTCGGCAGGTTCAGCACCAGAGAGCTTCCGAAAATGGACGGTATTTGTGCTGGCTTTGTGGAGCCTCCTTGTGAAAAGTCACTGATTTGGTCTGTGCAGCAATATCAACTCATGGGAGAAAAAAAAGGCTTTCAGGAATTCTGATTAAATCAGCAAACTGGAAAACACTTCTAACTCAATAAATTTGAGTAATGCCATTTCCTCTCTCTGCACAGTGAAGGAGAGTCCTACTATTTAGATAAACAGCACCCCTCTGTGGCTACAAGCAGCATTCAGGCCATCAGAGCAGTGCCAGCCGCCCTTCAAATTTCCTCTATGGTTTATCCTGAAACCTTGAGAAAAAATCTCCACTCTAGTAGTAGCATTTTGCTTTAATGAGTGGGAAATTTAATAATTGGGAAAACTGACACACACCCCACCAGCCTATGCAGCTATCATTCCTCAACAGAAATGCTAAATCAAGAGGAACTGGAAAGTTCTTGCAGTTCAGTAGTAAAAGTCCACAAATCGCGGCACCATTTTAGTCATATCAGGCTTTTACTTCTCTTCAAGCATAATATTACAACATGCCAGACAAACCTAATGCAATCAAACTATTTATTTCCTGTAGTTATTTTAATATTTTTTTTCATCTACAAATGAACTACTTTTCTTTCTTTCCCCTTCTACATACTTTCAGTATCTTTTCTTCTATATCTGCTCACCTAACAAAATTATTTCCCCAATACTGAATCCTTTTAACCAGTGATGATCAAGACACTCAGCTCCTTCAATTCACACAGAACTTTTTTACAACTAATTTCTACACCCCTTCTTGAGGAATTTTATGCAGTTATTTCGTATTTTTGTTCAAACCTCCAACATATTGGTTTCTTCTCTCCCCTCCCATCTTCCAGTCCACCTCATCCTTGTGAAAGGCCTTTGCTGAGCCTTTTTCCAGAGCTCTGCATTCTCCCTTCTTTGAGTATTTCAGTTCTGACTGTTCTGTCTCACTAACGAGTTTCAATATTAAAGCCCTGCCGCAGCCCTGCTCTCTTCCAGATTGTATTGGGAGCCTTGCAGAAGATGTTTTCAAGGAGTGAGTGATGTTGGGCAGGCCATGCCCACCCTGCTGGGCCTCCTTCTTCAGGACAGAGAAGCCGGTACATTGGCACGAGTAACCGCTGTGTAACCCCATGTATGCAGCACTGCAAGGGGACCTGCTGGAATGCCCTACGTCTGCAGGTGCTGCGCTCTGCCGAACATCATGAACGAGAGGACAGGACACTCCTACCTGCCAGGAGGAGATAGATAGGTTTGTTCCTTATGCAAGACAAAAGGCACCATGGTGTATGGTGTGGGAGGGGACTGACCCTCCCCAGGGAGGGGATCTGCACAGCCTGCCATGGGAATCCATCTGGGGTCTGTCCTATGCTGCATGGAAGCAGGGTTCCCAGCACCTGACAGGACGTGAGATTTACCCACTATCTATATTCCTCTTTTTATTCTACCTCATCAAAATGGCAATGTTATTACACTGTGTGCTGTTGTGCCTTATTAAGATCTGAAAGAGCCCCGTGCCTCCCCCATGCAGAACTCAGGTCACCATAAGTGACATACATATCAAGATTCATGAATAAATATTGATTAAAGAAAAAAGCAAACGTTTTAAAACAAAACCCACCCTAGGTCTAAGCACCTTCAAAGCTTCTGCCCTTCTAAGTACTGCTAAGTACGCCCAGACTGCTGGCTTAGCCCAACGTCAATCAACCAACAGCATTAACACAGTGCCCAGGGCCTGTGAGACACTGAAGTGGCACTCGAGTATTAACACCGTGGATGACCCTGAACCACCCCAGCATGCCCTCACACGGTCCTTCTCAATCTCTGCAAGTGCAGACTTTGGACTGCCATGGAATCTTTCATCAGGTTGATAGAGTAAGGGCTGGGACCCGAACAGCGGTTGACTCCTCTCAGTCTTTTGAAACTACCATGAGTTCAAAAGTTTTCCTTCCTTGGAAAAGCTGCCCAGTTTTTTAGTAGCACTATTCAACAGCTTTGTATTCTTTAAATAACTATCAATCTTGATTTACAATATGAAAACAAGAATAATGATCAGATTACTCTCTATCTAGATCTGTAGTCTGACAGTAGACAGGAACGTATCAGTAAACTACCAAAAAAAAAACCCAGCTACAGTTTGTTGACAAGCCATTAACTTTCTAGTTAACCGCCTTCACCATAACGACAAACTCATTATTTAATTTAAGTACTCCATGCATAAGCTGCATAAACCTCATAAATCCTTATTCTCTGAGGACTTAAACCATGGGAGACTAAAAACAAAGAAAGAAACGAATACCCAGAGAAGGGGAAGTGGAGACAATGTGACACAACGGAAAGCACCATAATGGCACTATATAAATCGATTCAGAGCTAACACTTCTGACACAGACACTTACAAAAATAAAAATCGTAAAAAAAAAAATGTAGAAATACACTTGGAAATCCCACACTATGTTTATTCTGTCCTTTCACAGTGATAAGGTAAAAGCACTGTCAAAGATGGAACTTGAGGCTGGGCTGGTTTTTCCTATCACAAAGTACAGATATTTTTGAGGGCCTCCAATCTAGCTGGCTGCCCAACCTTACCTATTAACTGCCTGTTAAATTAAGTAATTCTCAAGACACCTAGAACTACTTCTGTGCCTGTCCAAGCAGGATTCGGAAAACAAGCATTTCTCTGGCCCCTGGGGAGCCCCACCAGTAGGGGAGTTCCCAAAACAGACAAAACACCAGCAGAACCACACTGCTCATGAAATATAAACCTAATTATGAGAACTTTGTACCCGGGGAATGTTTGGAATTACAAACAAGAGGCTGCTTTCTTGCATTCGCCTCAAACCGCGAAAAACAGGTAGCTAACCTAGGTTAAGTTCACTCCAGGAAACAGTTTGCACCTGGAAATGACCCCTGGCACTCAGCCTGCCTCTCTTAGTGACAATCCCTCATGGTGAGATGACAAATCACTTGCCCATCTCTCCACCTGGTAAAATTGCCACAACCTAAACCTGCAGCACTTCACCACCTTACTGGAAAGGGGCATGCCAGACAACTCATGCACCAAAAAAGCCATCTGACGCTTCTGGAGTTGTCTTCCATGGATGACCAGGGGAAAGGGAGAGAGGGACAGAAGAGGAAAAGAACAAGAGTTCAGTTTTCAGCATCCAGTGCAACCAGCTCGTGTGGTGGAGCTGCAACAAGGATCCCAGATCGGTGCACACTGGTCATTGGGTTCCTTGGGGCTGCAAAGCAATGGAGAACAGAGGGTGCAGAGAGCAAACAAGGACCCTGTCCACATCTGTGTTACTTAACGGGGTGTTACAAATGCAGCTGGGGTAAGGCTGTGGCTGCACCTGCTAGGCTAGAGGTACAAAGCCCTGTCTGTTCTCCAAGCGCTGGGTGGGAGAAGGAAGCTGAGACCAAGGCGAGTCTCAGCAATAAACTTCCTGATTAGCAACTCCTAACATAGAAAGCCTCAGGAAGCTCAACACCATATCAGGCAACAAAGATACCTACAAATTTGGGAAGCTATGGGTGGCAAGCATCCATCATGGATTTAGTCAAAGTGGCTTTTGCAAAGCTGTGCTGATCAGAGCCACAATAGGAAAAAGAAAATCAGAATGACTGTAACAAATACTATTTGAGACCTGACTGATGTCTCTCACACGTCTAGGATAGATCACCTCATGTTTGTTACAAACCTGCCACATGATGGGTATTTTGACATTTCCAAACAGAGCATTTCTATAGCAGCAGCTACTCTCCAGGATTTCAATGTTAGATGCCAGAGCCATGATCTGCCCAATACCAACATCAATCAGCTGCAATTTAATAAACATCCTGAAATACCCCCTACCAATCCACCCCCCTCAAAAAAGTAAATTATTTTAATCTTGCTTTTCAGGTCTTCCAAAATCTGCACTATTTGCCAACAGCAGTATTCCAAGGCACGGCTACAATTTAAGCCATTTGTAGCCAAATATTAAAAGCACTTAGCTATCTTTCCTTCATATAAGCATGTTTTATTGCTACAATATTTTATAAACTGTAAAGATCAACTTGCCTCTATTTCAAAATGGAAACTGCCAGTGTCACCAATACGCCAAGTCAATAGAAATCTAAAAGATAAGCAGTTACCTGACTACAAATTTTAGGAAACTTTGTTTAAGTGCAGGATCTAATAAATGCTACAACAGGAGTCTCAATACTGTTGGATTATAGAATACTATGTTACCAGCATGTTTCTAGAAGACATGCCGCAGAGTGGGGAGAGTCCACCCTGCCGAGCAGCCCTTGCTTATGGGGAACGATAATTCGGAGTAACACCTTTGGGGGAACGGAGGCTCTACAACGCCCGGCCGAAGAGACCAGCCAGGCCGCACCGTTCACATCGGCCTCCCTCACTGCTCTCCTCCCCGAAACGACAGACGGGCAGCCAGCGCTGCCGCTCCCTTCACCGGCTCTACCAACCTCCACCACGGCCGAGCCGGGCCTTTGCTCCGGGCCGCCTCCAGGCTCAGTTTGGGTCCCTTCGGCCTGCCCCGTTGGGTCGCTCCCGCTGTCAACCCCGCCTTGAGGTAACGTCCTCCCCCCCACCCGGCTTCGGCCCCGCTGGGGCGGGGAGGCAGGAGCGGCCGCGGCGCTGTGGTCAGCCCGGCGGGTGCCGGGGGAGCGCTCCCCTCAGGGCGGCGGCCGTTGGGGCCGGGGACTGACGCGCGCCCGACCCCCCGCCCCGCGCTAACCGCCGCCGCGCGGCCGTTGAACGGCAGGGGCGCCACGGGGGTGTGGGGGGGAACGGCTTTAAAGGCCCTCGCTACCGGTTAATCATTTTGTTCTTGTTAATTGCTCCTGTTCTTGTTGCATTTGTTATGCACCGGTGCCCGGCTAATCACGTCGCGAATAAACGGATGACCTGCCCCCGTCCTGACGTGATGTAAAATCACACCAGCTGAGCCTTTCTCCTCTGCGTGGCAGCAGCGGCAGGTACTCACAGCTCACACAGGGCCGGGGCAGCAGTATGATTTTTCTTGATGATTTGATGTGAAGAGGAGGGACAGGGAGATGATCAGAGGGCTGGAGCACCTCTCCTGCGAAGACAGGCTGAGAGAATTGGGGTTGTTCAGCCTGGAGAAGAGAAGGCCCCGGGGAGACCTTATAACAGCCTGTCAATATCTGAAGGGAGCTACAGGAGAGCTGGAAAGGGACTTCTTACAAGGGCATGTAGTGGTAGGACAAGGGGTAATGTCTTCAAAGAGGGGAGATTTAGATTAGATATCAGGAAGACATTTTTCACCCTGATGATCTTTAAGGTCCCTTCCAACTCCAACCATTCTATGATTCTGTGATATTGAAATAGCTTTATGAGCTTGTGTGAAGTAGCAGACTGAAGCAATTAAGCACACATGGCAGTTAGCAGAATCAGGGCTGATCTGGAAGACCTGTGCATAAATATCTGCTTTATATTCCAGTCTTACATTCCTTACCATTACAACATCAATTTTAAATTAGATTGAGAATTTTCTAAGACTTCTCCCCCCCCCATCCAATCACAGCATGGTAGGGGTTGGAAGGGACCTCTGGAGACCATCTAGTCCAAACGCCCAGCCAGAGCAGGTTCATCTAGAGCAGGCTGGGCAGCCTGTTCCAGTGCTCTGTCACCCTCAATTGGGGCGTACCTCCAAACTCCCTCCCAAAGGCTTTTGCCGGGAATCCCTGTGAGGTTTCAGCAGAAAAGGTTTCTAATGATGCTGATGGGAGCACTAAGCAAACAAAACCATTCCCACCTCCGATCACCGATTTCAGCCACAGCGTAATTCGTTCATGTTCCAGGTAGTACCTTTCCCATTGGACTTTTAACTTTTCAACTCTATGAATAATTAAAGGTTCAGTGAGCCTGATGGGCAGTGACTGACTCCAGTCTTAGTGATTTTGTCTGGGGTTGCAGCTCCTGTTACTGTTGGAGGCATTGGGAAGGCTTCTCCACCCTGCTCCCTCAGGAGTCAGCAAGCTTCGTGATTTGGGGTTAGGCACAAAATGATACATGTAGGTGATAAACAGTGCAGTATGTCAAGTATTTTGACCACAAGGACCAAAATTTTACAATAAATTACATTAGGGGCTGTAGGGTATGTTGCTTATGCTGTAAAATCTGTCAAATACAGATTTTCAGAAGTTTACATTCAGAATACTTAGGCTATATGCACAAATACAATAGCCACCACAAAAAAAATAAGGATTTCTTGATGCTGAAGTTTGTGCTGAATAAGAAAACATCCAAAATCATAGGGCCAGACCAACAAATAACACACAACTTAGTATTGTCACAATTTAAGAAAAAAATGGGCTGCTCAGCAGGGATACTTGGGGGTGTTGGTGGATGAGAAGCTCAACATGAGCTGGCAGTGTGTACTGGCAGCCCAGAGAGCCAACCACATCCTGGGCTGCATCAAGAGAAGTGTGGCCAGCAGGTC
>JAOXNO010000001.1:141530357-141564421 GCA_028565335.1 Limnodromus scolopaceus
AATAGCTCAGAATGCCTTTTAAGGATGTTAAACCTTCAACCGTCTTTTAAAAACCTCACCTTTTTAAATTAAAAAGAACGCTTGAAGATACTTTTTTGACACTGATTTAAAAACTTTGAAATACAGATATGTATATACACACATGTGTATGTATATGTTTTTTGCACTTGTAATTTAGGAATTCCCACCTGTCAATCATCTTCTCTTTCTGCATTCTGAATGAAAACAGCATGGGGTTTTTTTTCTGATACTGTTTTTCTTTCTGTGTAACTAGAAAAACAAATTCATTAAACCCCACCTGTGGTCCTTAGTCCTCTTTCATGCAAATAAAATTGGCAGTTCTCAAACATCCAGTGACAGGAGATGTTTAAGTTCTATTCTTCGTATTTTATAAAAAACAGAATACTCTGGATTATTGTCTTTTACACTATTATATAAAATGTATTTAACTTGAAATCAAAATGATGATCAACAATGACAACCTATCCCTGCTGAAAAGTAGCACAGCCACTGAAAGCTGCAGGAGGGATGAGTTGGCTGAAGGGGAAGCAGCAGCAGAGAAGGAATTGTACCAATGGAAGGAAGAGTGAAAAACAGAATGAAGCTCAAGAAAGTCTTGTAGAAGATTCATGGAGAAAGTATATAAACTTAAAAAAAAAAAAAAAATCTCATACTGCTGTTTTGTTTAACTGTTGTTGCTCAATGTATAGCATGTGGGACAAACTGTGCCTGACAACTATAGAAAATAGATAGCAGCTGTAATTTAGCAGGGTTTAGAAGTAACTACTTCCTGACTTGCATATCTGTGTAAAATACCTCCACATACACAACTTAGCTTAATATATTCTCCAACAGATAAAGCATATCGAGTCAAGAAACCTGAAAGTGTTTATTTCAATTTACCACAAACGCATTAGAAGTAAGCCATCATTTGTTACTCTTGTCAGTTCTTTATTGGTTTTCATCCTAAAGACTAGCACATTTACAGCATACATGGATTGGATGAACTAGAATATATAAAACAGTAGCCATATGTTTATGATATATTAATACTGCTCAAAAACAAATAAATAAAAATATTTCAATGCACAAAGCTTGGCAAATACAGTCGTGTTGGGACAAAACAGTGTTGTATTATACAATAATTTTTACATGTATAAATGAAACAAAAGGCAACTGTGCTGTAGGTACTTTCACAGAACATACACAGAACATACTTGGCAACAGTTTTCTTTTTTTACCTTTGTATGTTTTATAATTTAAAAAATGTACTCAAAAAAGAACATTAGACAGAACTTCATTTTACAGTAATCCTTAAATTTTTCCTCTCCTGTGCAACAGAAAAGCTTACTTCACCCTTGTGAAGCGTCCTACGTGGATTTCAAGTTTCACAGTTTTTCTTTTTTGATGAACTGCTCGAGATCTTACTGTTCATTACGCCCTTTAAACAAGCCCGTTGATGTGCATGTACCAACAATGTCGTGTATATAAATGATAGCTGGACAACAATGTTTTACACAAAAGCATACTGAAATCAGAATATTTTAAACAAAATGCAGTACTTGAGACTGGTATTCCACCACTTTAAAAAGATAAGCAAAAACCATGCATATACAAAATTCAGCAACTTTTTCTGATTACATTGGTATACAAAATAAATAAAAGATCACTAAGCTCTAGAGTAGATCTAATGATTGTTGGCCACAGTCTAAGAGAGTGGCCCTGCTAATTGTTACAGTAGACCTCTTGTTATTTCATTGTGAAGCTGAACATCGGAAGATTTTTAGTGTAACAATACAGGACTTAAAATATAATTAACTATGCTTGAAATATACAAAATAAAATTATCAACTCATAAAAACTAAGGGATATAAAGAGTACAGTTTATACAAAAATAAATGTAGCATTTAACAATGGGCCAGGGACTGAAGGTTGAGCAAAACTAATGGAGCAACATGTCTAAAGAGATCCCATTGAAAAGGTTTTCACCATGTATTTGTTTACATATTAGCAAAAAATAAAATAAAATCAACACTTGTTTATTAATTGGCGAACAGGGTTTGTAAAATTTCCAAGGGACTGTTCTACTGTAGATGCTTTGTTCAGACCTGGGATAGGTACAGTGATTTTGCACAGAACTCAGCGTTTTGTTATCCTAGAGAGACTGAAATAATGGTAACAACCTGGTTCAGCAGAACTCTCTGACCTGGCTTTGTGACATGCTGCTCGGTGTTAAACTGCAACAAGCAAAATGCAAAAACTGCTAGACCTGTAACCCCCAAACCTGCATGGGAGCAGAATGAACATGACTGATTGATAGAGCAGTGACAGCACAGACAAACATCAGTGAGAGGGAGAAAGAAATCAGAAAACAGCCATATACTTACCTGGCTGTTGCTACTCTCACAAAAATAAATGGGCAGATTTTTCTATTCTAAAACATACATCCTTGGAAACCAAGAAGGAAAGGGCACATTGTGCTGAACGAAGCTAGCTAGAGATGACTTAATCCTGTTAAAATTTGGAAATTAATGTTTAGCTGCTTTTTAAAAAGGTATCTTAGCTTCAAAGGCATTCTTTGGGAGATTATTTCCAAGGAGATCTATTGAACCTTTTTTATCAAATGTTATCAAACTGATCACCTTAGTCAAGCTAGAACATGCCTGTGGTTCTCGCGCAATAGCAGTAGCATATGAGCAGTTCCTTTCTATCAACATGGGGCATCCCTACCTTCCTCAGAAATTCCTTGAAAACAGTCATAGTTCCCCCTGGGATTCTGAACATCTGGCCAGGTAAAATGCAAAGGTAAACAGAAGCCAATTTTGGTTATGCATTAACGGGGATGCATTGGGCACTTTGAGCATTTTTGTATTGACATAACAGAATTGATATGGGAAAAAAAAATAATTAAACACGAATCAAAAAAATGTAACCCTGTAAGATACTAATGCTTACAATCCAGAAGCGATATAAAAAAACATGGCCAAAAATGTGTTAAATAATATACAATATCATGGAACATACTGAACATGTCACGTGCAACATTAGCAACTTGCTTGTTGCACTTGCCGTACAGTAGGGAAGGGCAGGGGGAGCTCTTGCTGGCATTAATGGTTAAGCATCATTTTGTTTCTGAAACATTTTTTAAAAACAGTTAAGATGTGTGCCCAAGTCGTTACCTGCCAAAAATGACAGGAATCTGTTTTATTTGGACAAAACTAGAAACTAGACCTCATATGATTGGCCTTTTATGCATTGTTAATTTCATATATGAAGATGGCATCCTATATACAGTAAAACAATTTATACTCCTGGCTTTTATTGTGCTGATTTTTTTTGTTTAAATTTCTGTTTTTTGATTGTGACAATGCATTCTACAGTTATTAGACTGTCTAGGACCCAATCCCTTTTTTTATTTACAACTTCGGAGTTTTACTCTCAGTTTTAAAAAGTTTATGAAAAGCTCAATCTCAAGTCAACTGAGTATAAAAAGATGTTACGTGAAACAGCTGCCTAAATGCCGTTCCTAGAGTCCTTGCCCATCCAGGAGGTACCTAGCTATTTGCATATAGGTAATTATTAAGTAGCACAATATCTGTTCATCTTACATACACTGAAGGCTATTTAAACGGGCAGAGTCATCACACTATTCTCAAGCTAAGGTGTCAGAATAATTGTTACTATAGACTCCAATTCTGTAAGTAACATGCTCTGTATAACCTAGTGAAATGTACAAAAAGGTTATTTATCTTTTCTGGATGACAAAATCATGTATTAATCTAGAGCGTATCCACATGTTTGAATGGAACAGCAATTAAAGGACATAGTATGCTTATGTTTCAACTTTTCCATAAGTTCCTTCTGGAGGCCTGTAATACTTTGGGAAAGCCTTCAGTTGCAGGGAATTAAATGCATACTTGCGACATCCAACATTCTTCATTGTATTTTCTCGCCGACAACCCTCACTGGGGAAAAAAAACAAGCACAAAAAATGACAGCAGTAAAAAGGAAAAAAAAAAGAAGACTTAAACTAAGATGAAATGAACTGGTTATTTTATAGCATTAAAAAAAAGTTGCTTATATTTAATGAGCGTTTAATTAATTTGCCACTGCAAATATTAAAAATGATGACTCATCATACAATGCTAGTAAGAAGCACACAGAATGGACACATGCTATGTCTGATTGCTAGTTTTGCATTTCTAAAAAGCAGCAGCACATCTACTGAAAAAGTTCTTTCACGATGGTTTCATGTATTTCAGGGTACACTGTTGTGGAGTTCACATGCCGCTTCATTGCACAAGGGATCCCAAGAGATTGCTTAAAAGCAGTTCTGCTAATTTATTAATATATTAAGCTGAAAAAGAAAACTGCTGATCTCTCAGTAAGAGCTTTAAAGCAATTTTATTGTTCCTTGTATGTCAGTATTATCAGTACTTACTTAAAGATTAGAGCTGATACAAAAATAATTACTTTCCGGTTATCTCTGCATGCATAAATTGACTTGAAAACCAACTTACTCTAAAAAAAAAAAAAATCTTAATCATGAAATAGCAGCTTTGTGTGGGTGCAAAAAAGATATTGGCTGGATTGACAGTCATCACCCCAGTGAAACAAAGCTGTGCAGAACTTAATTTTTACCCAATGTTTTGGTGCAACTGCCCCACATTACAAAGAGGTTCTGTGCTACAATAAAAAACTACTCCAGTTATAAGGCTTGTAAATCTACTTCAGAGTTCCCTTGATTATATCCAAAAACAGACATACAAAGAGGAAGCACTATCTTTTAAATATATATTATAAATCAAATTAGGCTTGCAGGAGAATGTCTTTCCCTGATAGAGAACTGAAACCTAAACAATGATTAAATATTAGAACTTCGTGGCAAAGTGTACAGTACACCATCTGATGGTGGAAATGTCATGTTATCCTGTCTTGGAGATGGCTGCAGCATCTGTCAGGCAAACTGGGATAATCTGAATCACAAGGAGATTTTGGATACTGCGTCAGTTTGAAAGCACTCTGTTCTTACTGACCTCACTTTTCTTCTAATTTTGGTTAATTAAACTGACTGTAACTGTGTTCTGTATGTACCACCTAGCTTAACTTCATAAAACACTGTAACTTTTTGCTCTAAGAAACAGTTTAAGTAAGTTTGAAATTTGTCTCCAGAGCACGTTCTGTGACTGCTTTTATAGAATTGATTGTATGTGATGACACTGGTTTGTCATTGTTTTGTGTTTTACAGAAACCCCCCCAAAGGCTGTTGCAGTCAAATAGATTCATCAAAAAAAAATGCACAAAAGTATTCAGAGTATTAAGAAAACCAGTAAGTCTAAATAGCATATATGGGATGCCAGATAAGCATTTTCACTCCAAAGTGAATCACTCTGTTCATAATTCATTCCACTGCATCTGGTTATTGCGCATGTCCCTCTATGGCACAGCTGGGCCATAGAGATAGTGACAAAGATTTATTTCACACACCATTTCATGTGCCACGTATCTTCTGTTGGAAGCACATAAGCAGTATGCGCTACAGCATTTTAAATCTGAATGTCTGAACAAAAGCACAGACCAAGCTAAAAAAAAAAAAAACAGATGAAAGCTTGTCCCCGCCAAAGTTTAAGAAAAAAAATACATTGTTTTCAAATAGCCTGGGCTTTCATTCTATATAAATTTAAGGGTGGTCCCACTGCAACCCTAATGATAGTAATAAGCAAAGCCTTCATGCTTTATTTAAACAGATTAATAATCTTGGGAAGTTCAGTGGAAATACACCTACTAGAGTTACTTTCACATCTTGTGAAACCAAGTGAACCAGGACAGTCACCACACTGCAAGAACAAAGCCACAGACCAACCTGGCATTTGTTCACTTTATAAAAAGGTAGATTTTGGTACCCACAGGAAATGAACCAGTGTTAATCAGAGAGAAGAGATGATTTGTACGGAGACACAGTGCTACTAGATTTCAGTACAGGCCATGGATATGTCCAATACCATCATACCATGATTTTAAATCTCAGCAGCAGCTAGGATTTACCTAAATTCATTACAACTTAAAATAAATAGGATACATGCTTCAATATATATATAAAATATATGTCCTTCTGACTTTTTTTTTCTTTTAAAAACAAAATTGGAAGAATAGTGAGGAAAAATACCAGGAGATACTGTACTGTACACTCTGATTTTATGAAGACAAAAATATAACCACATACTTTTTTTTTTTTTTTTAGTTAGAATATTCACCAAATTTAGGGTTTCATTCTAGTTTTTATTCTAACTGTGCTTTTTTCTTTTTTTTTTGAGCTTACTCCTCAGAAGCTTTCAAACTCCATTAAAAATTATAATAAAAGCTATAGATACCTATGTGTTTTGAGCAAGTTAATAATAGTGGAAAATAGAAATCACAGTACTAGAAGAATTCTCCTCAGAAGCCCAATTTTCTGTCATCTCAGGCACCAAGCGAAGTAAATCCCTTCATGAATTTAGCGAAGTACATTAAATGAGGTTAGGTTTTTTTTATCAGCTATTGCTATTGACAAGCTCTGCCAGACCACTGCATCAACAAAATCTTTTGGTTTACATAGGCCTCCCCCAGTTTGATGTCATATATAAATGATGATCAAATTTCATCTGCAATTATTCTGCATGACTAAACTAGGTAAGCCACTTTAGTCTCACCACTTAAATAAATGTTAACTTACCATCATTCCTTTATCTCTAAGTCACTATCAGCATCATAATTTATTAAAGCTGTCCAACACTTAAAAATGGAAATAACAGTAATATTTAGTCTAGTGTAATTAACACAAAGCCGGATGGAAAACCTCAAACCCACCTACTAAAGGAGCTAACTGATACCTCCCTCTTCTTGCCTGAAACATTAAAGACCAGTATCTTTAACCTCTAGGATGATAATGACCCTGTTTAAGAATAAGTTCTATAACAGAGCACCTGAAACAGATAACGGATCATTAGCAAGCTAATGCCAATTACATCCTTGTCCTAACCACAAGTCACTCTCTTCATGTCTTTAATACATTACAAAATGCAGATCTACAAACAGAATGAAATAATTCTGCATGCAGCGCACCGCAAGTTGTTTTTTGAGTGGGTACACTAGTCTATTAGAACATACTTAACCATGAGAAAGGAACAAGACTATGGTTTTACAAACTGTTCAGTAATGTAAATTGGATATTAGGCTTTGAAATGAAGGTAGAAATTTTTATATTTCTTTAAATAAATTTCTTACAATTTCTTATAAACCCCACCCGTGTTTTTGTTTTTCTCTTCATACCTCGTAAAAATGAAAGGCAAGATTAGCATACACCTTAAATATACAAAAAGATACAAATTCTTTTCAGACAGAGTTCCTTTCTCTGGAATACATGAAACAAGTAACACAAATCTATATTTGGTAAGAGATCTTCAGGCCGGCTAAAGTAACGAGGTAACAGGCCAATGTCAGACTATGTTACAAGCACTGAAAGCAGAACAATAATTTAAAGTTTCAATACAATTCTTTCTGATAAAATAATTTGATGTATATTTACAGTTTAGTACAATAGAAACGTAAAATTGTAAGGCATAATAATAATTCTTGGCAGACAATGCTATGACACATTCCTTTGTCCAGCAGGTACCAAGTGGCAACACACATTCAAGCACTTTTTTTTTTGTTTTTGTTTTTTAACCTTATCTTCACTTGCAACGTAATCTGGCCACCAGGTATGCTATGCTCAGAAACAGCCACACAATCAGTAAATTGGGGCTGAGAGCTAGTAAAGGAATAGAGTAGAGGAGGCTGGGATCTAGTCTGAAATCTCGGATGGGCACCAAGCCACTCAAGTTCTTCTGGGTGACTACCTCCCGTGTTCCAATGCTGTGAAAAGGAAGAAGGTTGGGAGGAGGGAAAATCAAACAGAAAGAAAGACAGACATGCAAATGAATGTATAAAAAGAGATGGCAACACAAGGTGGTCAAGAAAATGAAAAAACATGGAAGAAAGCACAACAAAACCAGAAGATGAAATAAAGAAAGCGTGGTAAAACATCTCAAAAATATGTATCAGCACAATTACAAAAATAAGGAGAGGGAAAGAGAATAAAAGAGAAAAATAAGAAAGAAGTACTGTAGTCTACTGAAAATAAACACATGTAGGTTGAACATAAATGGTTTTCCATGTTCACTCTTTCAGATTACCAAACAATAATATCCCATGCTTCTCTGCCATGCTTCCACATGCTGTAAAGAAGTGGAGCTCTGAAAAGCAAGCTGAACATGAATAACCATTGTAGTATTTGACCCTTTCAAACATCTTTCCATGTAGGCTACAGTGAAATAATTTAATGTCTTGATTGCCTGCTCAATATGTAAACACAAAACCCCAATCCACCCACTTATCCTTCTGCTTCCACATGAATTCAAGTCTGTATCAATATGCTTTGCAAAATGCATGTTTCTGAAGTGCCTCAATATATGCATGCCCCTCTTTATGCCCCTGCTTCCTCCATTGCGTTGAGCACCAAAGGCCTACAGTGAAGAACACCTCTTCAGGCAACCCGAGGCTTTGTAGTGTGGTGTTTCACTTTGGATCACTCTTATACCCACTGCAGTTCAACTCTATTTTTAGTTTACAAAGCAACAACTAAATGCAACCTGTGAGCCTGATCCTGTTAGAACAAATGCACTCACTGCATCCATAAAAGGTGATACATAACCTTGCCGGTTACGTAGCAAGGTTAGGGAACCAACAACGTCTTAGAAGACATCAGAGACACCCTGGAGATGATGAAAGAGAAAAATAGCCTTCAGATGCTGGTGACACTTCAAGTCCAATGGAATTAGGTGGGCAGAGAACTAAACCAACTGTATTTCTCATCTGGATTAACATATCCAAATTGGTGATCAAAATAGGTTTTCACTCCTGGTGCCTACAAATCCCAATTATGTTTGTAGCAGTGGGAAGGGTGGGTGGGTGTGATCAGGAGAATCAGTAAGTGGAAATCTAATGCTGACTGGAAAGTGGTGGATAAAGGCTCAACAGAATAGTCTGGAGGAATAGCAGTGTTCTAGGATTTAGATAAGGAAAAAAAAATAATGGGAGAGGGAAAAAAGGAAGAAAGGCTCAAAATGATGAGGTGTTATGAACATCACATGCCACATCTCTACCTTTAAAGATTAGTATCAAGCTACTCCATTTTACACGAAGACATATGCACAGACACATAAAGTGGGAATGGAGGCAAGAGCTGGAAAGTGCTTTCCTTGTCACTGTTGGCCCACGTAGATGCTGCCACCCAAGGGGTGAAAAGTCACCTTTTGGAAATATCAAATATACCATATTGTACAGTGTCTTAAATCAAAACATTCATCAGCAGAATACCTCTAGGAGAGGACCGGGGTAAGAGACAGAGCAAATTCCCAACTAATCCAGCTTGCGTATGGCGATTCTCTCTGCAAGGAGCAGCCACGGCTGCCCCATGCTGGACACGTGTGGTTCCAGCCAGCTCAAATGGACTCAACTGCAGGCACAGCTGAGCCCCTCAGCTATGCTGGTGGTGCCTCAGGGAAGGTGCAAGTAAGAAAAGGCAAAACACTGCATAGCAGTGAGGAGTGACAGGAAAAGATGTGAGGAACAGCCCTGCAAGCACCAAAGTCGGTAAAGGCGGGGGACGAGGTGCCCCAGATGCTGGAGCAGGGATTCTCCTGCACGCATGGAGACGACCACAGTGGATCAGATACCCACACTGCAGCCTGTGGAGAATCTCATGCTGGAGTAGGTGAGTACTTCCTGAAGGAAACCGGAGCTCATGGAAAGCCCATGCAGAAGCACGTTTATCCTGAAGGACTGCAACTGTGTGAAGGACCCACACTGGAGTTGGGGAAGAGTGTAAGGAGGCAGAAGCAGCAGAGAAGAGCTGTTATGGACTGACCTTGAACCCCCATTCCCCATCCCCTGTGTGTTGCTCAGAGTGGGGAGGAGGTAGAGGAGTTGAGAATGAAGGAGTGAAGTACTTGGGCCTGGGATAAAAGGGGTTTTGGGGGAATGTGTTTTAATTTTTGTCTTTGTTTCTTACCACCCAAATTATTGGCAATAAATTAATTTCTCTAAGTCGGGTCTGTTTTGTCTGTAACAGTAACTGGCAAGGGATCTCCCTGTCTTTACCTAAAGCCACCAACTTTTTCACTGTATTTTCACCCCCTGTCCTGTTGAGATGGGGGAGAGAGCATCTGGATGGGTGTCCAGCAGGTGGCCAAGGTCAACACACCACAATTTTATTTCTAAAGCTGATCAACAACTGAAGAAATGCAACCAAGCTTTTTATCATGGCTGTTTTATTGCAGTGAGTGGTCATATCCAAACATGACTGTCAGAGCTTTATTTTATGTAGTCTTTTTAGCCAGCACCATGGCAATTAGAAGAGATTATTTCCCTCACTCCTTTTCCAGCTGCTTTTCAAAAGCCCCTATCAGAGCCAGGTCTTCTCTGTTGGCTGAACTGCTTACGTCACAACTTCCTAAATGGTTTAATGAAAATGAGCTGGGCTACCTTGAACATGTAAACGATTTTGCTACCTAGGCTAATTTTGACTGAAACTGGATTAAAGCATATTCACACAAACATCTCCACTGGCATATCCGACAGGACAGCAATCTGGTAGGGGGAGGGAGGGCAGGGAGTCACAGGTCTAATGGGGAGTGTTGGCATTGCTGCAGATGGAAGAAGCTACGTGATCCAGTTGGACTTCGACTCTTGAGATGCCTTTACTAGCCAGGTAGTCATTTCCTCTGTAGCTTGTACTTCCAGACGTATCATCATGATTTTATTGTTTATAGGCTGTGAGCTGCCATATACCTGATTTGGGACTGGAAAAGCTGCAACTTATTTATAGAAAAGTGAGTTTGTTCTAATAGGATATTTGTTTCTAAGGTGAAAGCCACAAACTTGTAACTGTGAATTTCTACAAGAATCTACAAATGAGCACTCAATGTTCTCTCCTTGATGTCCATGCTCACTGAACATAACCATCTTGGATACACAATTATCACAAGACTAGGAAGGAAAGGAAGGCCCTAAGGACAAGTAAGTGGAAACTAACACCTCTGAAGACCAACATCACATGGAAGAAGAGGGTGGTTTCTCAATTTTTGAAGAACGGTGTAAGCAATGATGCTTTTCTTCTCTGGAAAGTTACTAGCAGAAAAGAGATGAAATATTTTGAGTCCCACAGCTTAACAGTACTTCTTCCCTGTCCTTCCAACTGCCCCAGAATCTTCAGAATTCTTCAAGACTCAACCAAGCCTTCCTTTTCCAGTACAGTTACACAAATAAAAGACTCAAGTTAAATGTAAACGTATGTTTTCTGAATGCCCTGGAAGTAATTTGTCTGTCATCTAGGTCAGGTCATCCTGTCCCAGCTGAAATGGTGCAGTTGGACTCTTATGTATTTGTTCCTTAATCACGCCTATCTCTCTTGTTCAGCTTTGTTAATTCTGTGCCATTGTTCCTGAGTAGAACTGGCAAATAATTTTAAAAACACAACCACCTAGCCCAAAGAGCAATAAAAAAGAAAGAGCGATGGCCTTGAGGAATGGTCTAATCTTAGTATTCCTTCAGGACTTCAGTCAGTATTTGTTTTGTACAATCTCTCTCAGTCAAAGATTTAACAGAAGAGAAAGTCATTTCTTTTGCCTGTCAGAGCAAGTCCCTGATGTTGCTAGAACATACAAGCCAAAGGTTTTGATTGAAGTGGCCCTCTTCCAATATCCCTGTGTAGGCCAACATAAAGCAATGTGTTTCTTGGGTCAGTATTTTATCTGATCCTGTGTTAAATTGATAGTCTGAAGGTCCAAAACAATGTTATTATTAACCTCTGTCTCTACTGTGTCCAGGACTGCATTAAAAAAAAACATTACTCAGTAACTAATTTAAAGAAAGTAACAAGATTCCCAGCATTATAGCCGTTCAGTTTTTATTCTTACTAAATAAACAAGTGCGCAACAAAGCTTTCTTTCAGATGTCTAAGTTGACAAGTTGCATAATTTAAATAAAGATATTTGAGAGCCACTAAGCTCCATTTTACGTTAATAACTTCTCCCTCACTAAGCTATTCCAAGTTTTCTTTCTACTATCAAGGTTTAATTATTAAGGTCTCTGAATGCAGTTTTCTTGTACTGTACTAGCTCTCTAACAATGCAGCAAAAAGTGCAGCAAAAAAGTGAAAATAAAAAGGTCCAGTGACATCCAATTAGATGTAGATATAAAAAACAAATCCTTAGTGTAAGAGGCCGTAAGTGCTATTATATGAGACATTTTCCTTCTAGGTAACTGAAGAGTCAGAAAGGGTCAAACAGCAAAAACATACAGAAAGGATAAGAGAATTGAACACTCTAGAGAATTTGGTGAGAAGACACACAGTACAGTACATTTGGTAAGAGTGAATGTTGAAAAACAGGACTGAACAGCATTGTTGAACTACATTGATAAAGACTAAAGCTAGATTTCTTATCCTTTCTTTTGGTATGTGACTTACGGAGTTTTCCAGCAGTGCTTGAAACAAGGCATTGAACAACAGTAAACAGATTTTCTTTTTTTTTTTTTTTTTAGTACAGTATTTAAACATCTCTGCTGCTTCAGAATACAGATCATTATATTGATACGACAACAGCACACTGACACATTGTGATGAAATTTGGTTGCTGTATTGTGAAACACTCGTACCGACACTTCGCCTAGTGAGCAGTGTTTCATTGCTAAAGAAGACACGTGGCAAACCAGTGCAAACTGCAGGTGTCTGTGTTTCCAAGAACAAAAGACAGGTCATCCCTGAGAAATCTGTCTGATCTAGAACTAAGAAACCTCGTGCTTTGACAGTTCAGGTAACCTCATAATTAAACAACTTTCAAAGAAGCACCAGTTTCCTGTTCTGTAAGCTCAGCATTAATTGAAAACACATTTGCACATGCTTCTCTGAAAACTCCTGATTCACTACTGAAAACTAAAGCCCATCGGATGCAAACCTGGTAACAACCAGTTTTGGCATATGCAATTCACTAATACGTGCAAGGGAGGGATGAATTCTAGCAGCCAGTATTACCATTTTCTGACTTTATTTTGCTTTTTTTCCCTTTTGATAGAAACAGAGACCACTGTTCCTCTGCAGTTTGCATGGTGCCTCATTTAGGAATAAGTGACACAGTCAAACTCTTACCTCCTCATACACTCCAGAGCCTGGGTGAAGACCTGTGGAGCCATTCCATGTTCATGCTGTAGGATCAAACACTGCTCTAGGGTGACCGACATGGCAGTCCTATCCTTGGCACTTTTACAGCTTGTAAATCGAACACCATTTAGTCTGCGGCATATCTAGAAATGGGATATACAATTCATCATTCCTTCCTCATGCATAACCTTCTGTCAGATAACACACCTGTACTTCTCCTTAGAGAGACACAAATGTTTTGTAGGACTTTGATGTCAAAAGTTGTCTTCTTTGAGAGAGCAGAACTTCATTGCATGCGTTGTAGGGAAAATACTGATGTGGAAAATACATTTTATCTCCCCATGTCTCATTCTAGGTGAGGTTTAACCTGCCAGCATTTCCAAGCTACACACAAGCAAATGAAGGAACTCAAACGTATCGGTAATAAAAAAGGGGAAAGTACATACGCATACAGAAAATCAACTTGAACTATGCAGAGATGCTCCAGATTAATAAATACCTCAGCAGCTTGCCAAAGGATATCAACATTCTTATTTTTCCTTGCATGTACATTTTGTCCCAGAAATCTTAACAGCTCAGGCAGGCACGTCTGACTACGAGATCGAGGTAGACCTATAAAACAAGCAAAACAAACTCCATTTCTTTATCTGTATTCAACACTTTTACAAAGATAAGTTACATGGAAAGTGTTCTTCCATGCCTGTTGCAAACACAGTCATGTTTTTTTGAAACTATGAAAGCTTACAACAATAAATCAAATTCTTAATTACTTAGTACCATCAACAAAATAAATTCAGGTTTAATTAAACTCAACTGGAAATATACATTCAGGGGCTCAGAATCTGACAGCAATATAACAACAGAGTGAACAAAGGCAGCAAAACCGGTATAGTATCTTGGTTTGTATGTCACAGATGTACTTGCTTTCACACACTGTTCAGAACTGTATATGTACATGTAACTGCCTGTATTTTTGCCCCTCAGAGGTGCTAGGATATCATGCATGTCTCTCCATAGAAACTCTGAAGATATTTTATGTTCTGCTCATATTTTCAATTTTAAATTTGCAAGCTGGCCAGTGTTCAGTTACAAGAAACACTCTCTCCAATCAAAGAAAAAATTTCAGGAAAAAAGGCAAAAGATAAAAGATGACTGAATCAACGTGGTTTGGGGACGAGGGAAGAGACCGAAGTAAAAGAAAAGCAAGCAAAATCCTAGAGGAGATGACGAAGCTGAATGAGAACTACTGTTATGGAAGACTAGACAGAGACATAAAGTAACGGGGAGAAAGTCCAATGCTAGACTACTATATGATAAAAAATTAAAATTTTGCAGATAAAATTTCAGAGAATTAATTATGCAGGACTTTGAATTCCTGGAAGGAGGGAAACAGCTACTGCTCTGAGCTGCATCAAAAAGGTAACTGAAAGTACAATAAAGTACTTTAATAGGCAGAATTCTTACCATCCTGCTGCACATTGCTGCATTTGTATTTCTGCAATACAAATTTCTGCAATAAAACTGCAATTGTGGGACCCATGAAATTAGCTTACAAGAAGTTTAATACTAATAATAACAAATCATTGAATTTTCACCATTTTCGTAGTCACATGTAAATAGCATTTATGCCACTGCCTCCCAAAAAACAGTAACAAGCAAGAAATTTTCCTATATAACCAGTAAAATTCAAGCTTGTAGCTATTGTCTCTCTTTCAAATGCTGGACTTCTCTGTTGCTGGCTGCAGATACAACAATCACAGGCAAATGCCAAAGGATAAGCAGAGGGAAAGTGATTAACTTCCTAAAAACTGGCAGTTGCTCTCTGTGCAGGTTATCATAAATCCAGAGAACGTGACCAAAAACTGCACATAGAAGTGCTGCTGCTATAACCTGTCACTTTCATGCCTTTCCCTCACAGCAATCGAACTGCCTACCTGCATGTTTATACGGCACAAAATGCCACTTAGAGATGTAAAGTAAAAGTAAATTAAAAAAGGAAAGTTAATCAGACAGACCTTTAAGTCTAATGTTTTAAAATAGAGTTCCATTGTTTCTTGGAGGTTACTAATGCTGGTGTATTGTTAACATTAAAAAAATTGACATGAGGCACAGAAATGAAAAAAATCAGCCTGAATTGTGCTGTTCAACCAAATTTGTCATTAACTACCAAATACTTACAATCATCAGGCAAAACTTCTTTGAACTGCTCAAAATACGAATTCAACCGCACTAAGCTTTCCATGTTAATTACTTCTTGTAGTGAAGTGTCTCCAAACCTTTAAAAGGAGAAGAAGGGAACAGTTATACCCAAGGTAGAATGTTTCGCGTCTTCTTCAAAACAACTGCACTTGGAAATATGACTACCAGAAAACAGTTTGAAGATTCATCCCATGACATTCCTAACCATTCAAATGCAGAGTAAAGTGTAACAGAGAAGTGTTGCAGTGACTCATTACAGAAAAACAAAATATATGAGTGTGAGGGGAAAAGCGGGAAGGAAGGTGAAAGAAAAATCTTGTAGAAAATAGTATTTTAAATGTCTTGGCTTTTTTGTATCTCTTTCAATATTAAATACCCATCTGGTAAATTATTTTGCCTAAATTCAACCTTTTAATAATGAATTTATTACTTTAGTTCATAACCCAATAATAAACATAACCTCAGTAGGTAGGATTGAGAACTTTGACTTCAGATATGTAAATGAGAAATATGGATCTAGGAGTAATAAACCATGAATGTAATAAATATTGTCAACAATGCCATGATTCATCTCATCTAACTGTATCTACATACATAGATATGCACACGAAGTGTTGACATCTGTAACTATGTTAGTCACCTTGGGCTCCCTTTCTAGGCAACAGAGGACAACAGTAACTGCTGGAATGCCTTTGTTAGACTTTTTCTAGCTGTCTACCATCACACAGTACACTTTACCCCAGTACCAAGGCTGCTGTCACAACACACATGTGCATGACTTCACTCGAGTTCTCCATTAGATCAATGCTCTGTCAATGTAGTCCTTTACAGGTTATGGCCATAAGAGAGGGAAGCTCTGGTGGCTCTTCCAAAACTGAACAGTTTCCCTAGCAAATATAATTACATAATTATATTTTCCAGTTCTACGAGAACACTGTTCCATTACAGAAGTACTGCAAAGATACATTAAAAAAAGGTCCATCTAGCCCATTATCCTGGTTTTTGACAGTGGCCAGAAGAGGGAGTGTAGGGGAGAGTGCAAAACCAAGAGGATAAATGCACAGCAATACTCAGAATGATCTCTCCGCCTCTAGTGATCTGTCACTCACAGAGGTCTCGAGTCACAAGCAGCATCTTTGTCAAATAGCCCCTGACAGATTTCCCCTTCTGTAAATTCACTTCTGAACCACCTAAACCTGCGCTAGACTCAGTGCCATGAGGTAAGGAGCTCCACAACTGTGTCATATAAAGACACACAGTCTTTATGTCCTTTTGTTTGTTTTGCATTTGACAGCTTCATTTAGTATTCCCTTGCTCGTCTATTGGAGAAACTGAATCACTGTTAGTAATGCAACAGTGCAACTCCATAGAGACATACTTCCCTCAGAACAGGAGATTGCTGAACTGCCATTAAGGTTGAGTTTGCATGGCTGAATACATACTTCTCTGCGAGGGTTTGCTGCTCATTGATCCCCACATTGAAAAGAACAGGCTGAACCCTCAGTAACATGCCACTTTGAATCTCTCGCGGCAACAAATCAAACAAGGCGCTTGGCAAAGGGATCCTCACATTAAATCCATCACTGCAAATAAATAAACAGCTATTAGACATAAAGATCAAAAAGCTACATTCCAAGAATGTGTTATTTATGTAAAGAGGGATAACATCTAGAACATAATATGACTATTAAAAAATAAGTATCAGTCAGAACTGAGGACTTCAAGGAACTGCCACAGCTTGCACCTAATCAGAAAAGCTATTCTAGTTCTAAAATAAGCCTGCAGCAACCTGTAATGTTGATTTTACATCCCCATGGACACTTCAATCAGATCTACCAATTTCCTGACAAAAGCTGATTTTGCTCTGCTCATTAATACTGCACCTCTTGCATAACTTGGGTACAAAAAAGTCAAATTTTGGCATGTTCGCAGCTCATAAAGAGTAAGGTATATTTAATTATAAAGCGGTAAAGGCTAGTGATGATGCACATGCATAAAGGGATAAATTTTTGGATACAGTCAGTAGTACTGACATTTCTGAGCAGAAGGATAGAGGCAATGACAGTAGCAACCCAAGCATAAATTGAAGGGGGAGCTAACAAAAGCACTGATACAGAAACTTATGACTCAGACCAGTGAAATTCAGACCTACAAGCTCTTCCTGCAGCACAATAGGTTACCTTGGGTCAGCTGAGCTACAGCAAAGAGCACTGTGTATGCTTTATCTCATAGCAAATGTGAGGTAACACAACTTATCTTATGCTATAACACCAGTGCAAGCTAAGGTATGTCATATTACCCTATGTTGGAACTGCCAAGACACAAGTTATTGTGGTTTGTTTGCTGGGTTTTAGCAGCAATACCCTGGTGTTACATCCAAGGCTTTACAGTTACCTCTCAAGTACAGCAAAAAAGCTTTGAGAAGTATATAATAAGGTAATCAAAATTGGTCTGTCGCACATTTACATTGGATGGACACACAAATTCTATCCTGTCTGAAAGCAAAAAACCCATTTTCACCTCTAAATGTAAAGCTTCCAATAGTTTGCACGAAAATAAATATGCATGATTTCTTTCTTCTCTTTCTTGAGTAAAATCTAGACACAAAACCAGTAAGTAATACTATCAGATCTGAAACAAATGAAGACTGGTTTCCTGCTGATTAGTGTCCTATAACTGATTGCAAGTTTCAACTAAAGATTTTCTTTGAAAGGGATTTTCTGTCAGCCATTTCCACAGGTCTCAGCAATTTCTGTAACATACATGATTGTACTACAAAACCCCTTCAGCCAGGGTACTTTTTATTGCATGTGAACCTTAACTTAACAAAGTTCCTCTAAATGTTTTTGTCTTTGAGAATTCTAGGTCTTTATCAGATGTGGACAAAGCTGGGCAAAGCTCCAGTGGAGCTTGGTACAGCACACTGTAACCAAATAAGCTTTATTTCCTCCAGAAATCAAATCCGAAACTAAAAGATTCTAAAGACTCTGAAATAAAGAAACATTAAAACATTGACTTTTATGAGGCCTCTGTCCTTCCACAGCTTCATCCGCATCTGTGAACTGGCTCCCCTTGGGCAAGAAGCCTATTGCAGGGGCCCATCAGCCCCATGTCAGAAACCAGTACAAGGCCAGCTGATAAGAAGGCTTCAGCATTCATACTGAAGTGTGACTCTGTTGTAAATGCTTCCCATTGTAATAAAGCCGTAACAGATCAGTCCCACTCCACTTTATGTGAGGATATGAACGTTTGTTACTTCAGACTTTTAAAACAAAAATTGCTTTTAAGCTCAAACTTGAAAATATCTTTTTTTCATACAAGTGGCCAAACTGAGCAGCAGTCTGGTGTTTCACAAGCATCTGTAAGTTAAAGCCAGCTTGGCCCTGATAGTTTGGAAATTGATCCTAAATAGGCCTCACCTCACTAGCAGCCCGTCAACTACCTGACACACGTTCTACCTCCCATTGTGCTAACAATGGCCCATTAGTGGCATACAGTAAAGCACTGACCAACTGATCAACAGCAGTGAATTTCAAACAATGAGATCAGCTTCAAAAGTCAGTCTTAAATTTAAAAACAGCACTAGTGCTCAATAAAACACTGAATACTTCTGGCTTATGATTGTGGAAGGCTAGGTCAAGACAATATTTATTCATAAAACAATACTGCCATGGTTTCAGCCTTGCCATATATTTCTTTTCAGCTTAGCTCCCTGTAAAATGAAACATCAGTAAAAATGAGTAAGTCCACTTCAAAGCATTTCTTTGAAGTTCTTGGGAGAAAACCAGCACAGTACAAAAGCACATAATTCATCTCAAGTGCAGTATCACTGCTTCTCCCATCTGCAGTCCCACTCTACTTCCTGCTCCTTCCCCCTGCTTTTTTTTTACCGATTTCCAGTGATGACTGGCAGCATGTCAGTAGATGTATTTGATGTGGCCTGAGTTACTTTAAAGGTTACATTCCTCAAGTCCATGATTCCCAAACTCATGTCCTCCAGCATTGCCAACTCCTCACCTAAATCAAGGAGGAAAAAGTGAATTGTAATCATTAGTTGTTACATACAACTTCCCTTTATCAATTTGATGATGACTGTAGGTCATCACTCTCATAAAAAAGTTCTATGGATGAAGAGTCTCTGGAGCCCAGGCCTTCACCTTGACCGACAGACTACAGCCAATATCATGATTGACTTTATGAGTTTAGCAAGTTTAGAAAACACCAATTCTCTAGCATAGTCCAGACTACCATTCTTCAAGTAGGTTATATGCTGATTTTCAATTTAGATGATGCTAATCAATACTTCTCAGCATTGCCATAGTCATGATATCCTTTCTCTGGGAAAAGTTACAAGATATTCCATATTCATACAGTAAAGCATTCCTAACTGACACCCATGATGGCTGTTCAGACACAGGAGTGAAACACTTTCGAGTGAAGTACTTTCCCTTTTTGTGTTTTGTCTTCAATCTCACTTCATACTGTAGGATAACAGGAGATTCAGAAAATTCAAAAAGCATACTTTGGGCAGTTTCTCCCAGCTTACCAGAACTTTAATCCACTTCTTTTCTGAAAAAATTGATTACTGTGATATGTTTTCATTTTTTAAAAACCTTTGACATTATATTATAAGGCAAGTATGCTTTATCTTTTAGAAGTAATTCGATTAAATGTGAAGAAATTCAGAGTTGTTAGCTAATTAAGTACTCCAGATATAATCTGGTTTTGTATTTCAGTTTTCAAAATCATTTTGTAGCTGAGCTGCAGATTGTCCCAAACACTCATTTTCTGCTGTAGCCAATTTAATGAAGAATTTGCTGACTTGACAGCTAATACCACCCACTTGCTCTTTGCCTTTACCATAAGTGCTCAGCAGGCTCTCAAACTGCGCCAGCAAGCCAATGGTGTAGAGTTGTCTTAGAAATCCATCATCATGCAGACAATTCCTCAGCTTGATAATGAAGCCACAAATGAGAGCTGTCAGCTGTGGGAGAGAAAACAAAGTAGAGTGAAATGATTCAAGGCAAAAAACGCTCTTCAGCACCAAATGGAAACAATATCACATATAAGAGGTGCCATAAAATCTGTTAGACTGATGCTCTTTTCCCTTAAATGTCACTCTTCTTTTTCTTGCAGCTGAAGAGAGATAACCAAACAATAAGAAACCAAAACCTTCATAAAAACAACATTAAGGCACACTGCCTTCATCTTGCAAGCTCTCCCAAAATGCGACTGTTGTTCCTCTCACATCTATTTGTTTTCTGGAAGCTATCACTTACATAAGGGTCTACAACTTATGAATTACAAAAAAAGTCTCCTTGGAGAATTGTTTTAGTTACAGATGGAAAAGCAGCATAGCTAGTTCCAGCTCATGAATTTTGATAGTATGAATAAATTATATTTTGTTTTAAAATGGCATTTTAAAAAAGCTTAAAAGCTGTTTGCTTTACGCAAATATCCCATCTCTAGTGTTTCAAGATATTCAGGACAAGGTCCTGAAGACTTAGTACTACGATCAGTACTAAGATCTAAGATTAATACTAGTTTTAATTCACTTTGTCAGCAAAGGAATTTCCCAGGTGATTCCCATATGTTATGCACACAGACACATGACTTTGCTACAGAATTAAACAAAAGGGAATAATAAAGTTATGTTTATGACGGGTAAACATAATCAATGTACTACTTTTAAAATTTATCTGCAATATGAAGTGCGTTTTGTACAGAAAAAATCCCTTAATTTATCTTTATGAGATATTACATTTTGGGAAAACAGTCCTACCAAACAATGTCCAATACATAAGCTGTTTGAAATAAATAAATGAGATACTGATTTCACAGGCAAGTAGACACACTACAGAAGTCTAGTGGGCAGAAGAAATGCGGAAGGTTTTTCTAAGTGCAGACATCTGTTCGTCAGTGGCTGACACAAGAGACCCAAGCAGGCTCAGAAACAGAAATTCTAGAAAAAAACAACCAAACAAGCAAACAAAAAGCATTAGTTTCTCTCCCTTTAGCTGGACTTCTCTCCTTAGGTACCACAGGTCCTGTTGGTTTTCTCCATGCAGAAAACAACAAAAGGTAAGCAAGGGAATACACTTTCTGCTCATGAGTTGTTTTTTCCCCATCTTTCACATTTTACTTCTGGTTTTAGTTTGGTGCCACTGGAAGGCAAAGGTTGTTCCTGTAAACAGCAGTATATTTTCACTGAAGTTATATATTGTCAAATGAATGTAAGTGACCAGTAAGGACAGGATAGCACAGCCTGTGAGAGGAGATGACAGTGTTAAACCTGAGAGCAGAACAGGTCTGAAAAATTCTGAAAACACTCATCTTTCGTATTTCATATAAACCCCACCACATGTTGAAGTGCGATTAAATCATGCATATATGCTTGCTTACAGTTTGGCAGAAGACAACATCCCTGCGATACTGAAGGCTCAGGCAGAGCCCTATTGTTGGGGCGCTGTCCTGCATTAATAAAAAGACCATGGCTTTCTTTGCCTTGTCACTCATCATGGCTACGCAGTCTGTGAGTGTTGTCAGCAAGGGATAAAGAGCTTCGCTCCATTCTCCTGGTTAAAAGAACAAAATAACAGCACTATAAGTACTTTATTTGAAACAAACACGCATTAAGAAACTTCCTGTTGCATGTCAAAGCTGTTGATAATTCACTTTTAGAGCCTGTTTTATTTTGGCTGGCTGGTTACTCCCTTCTTGATATTAATTAAGTAATCTTACAGAGTGGTTATCACATGAGGAAAACATGGAGAATTTTACTCTGTAAGGCTGTTATGACTTTCCCGACCACGTAATAGCTCCCAGATTTGTGCCCACAGAACAGGCTATACAATAGCTGATTTGGAAAGTATAACAAGACAAATATCTATATACACAAGTGTATATCACTGCCTGTGCATGTTCAAACACACCCTTTCATAGTGCACACATGGAAAGACAGTATGGAGTCCATTGTATAACAGAAATAGTGAACATCTGCTTAGCCATTTCTGTCAATGAGATTTCTCCCAAATATCTTGCCTTTCAACATTTTGTGGACCCATAGGTGTATCATTCAACTGCTTCACCATCTTATTAATCCTTGTTGCACCTCAGTGAGGTAAGAATAGGAATAATGAGGCAGAGAAGTGAAAAATTCATGGAGGTACTCTTTTAAGTGACCTCTGTCTGCTGAGTGGCTTTGAAGGCTTAGAGCTAGCTAGCAAGAAGCACTAAGTATAGTGATTTAGACGGGAGTTAGCCAGGTCCTTGGAGGTAGTTCGGAGCTTACTTCCACTGAAATGCACAAGATATGTCCCAGAGGGACTCTGTTCAAGGTCCTACACAGGAAGCATAGAAATGAAACTGGGTTGCCAAAGTCCCATTTTAGTAGCCTAAACATGGTGCCTTCCTTCTCCCTAAGAGATTGCTCTGCCTTAAAATGCCCCACAAGCTCAGTTTCTTTTCTTTCCTTCTTTCATCATTTGTCTTAATCAACCACCAATTTAAAAAAAACATTTCCATGACTGTACAAAAAATTATTATACCAAAATTCATTCTCTCTGCAATATAAAAAGAAAATAGAACAGGGGGCATTGCCCCTAGAAATAGGGGCATTGGTTTTGCCCTCCTTAATGTAAAGTTGAAACAGCAGAACACTTCGCCTTTTAAAGGGAAGGACATTATGTTTTATTTTTAAAAAGAACCAGAGGTCACAAACAGAACACACAGAATCCCCAGCCCAGTTGGCTGTAGGAACAAGGCAATGTACAGATCAGAACCTGCATGAATGAGACACTTCAAGCCCCTGAAAGGAAGTTATTTGGGATTTTGACTCAAAGGCAAGACTAAGAGCTAGTAATAATAAACGTTTCTTTGATAACTAGCCAAAGAAGGGAAATTTGGAAGTTCTGTGCAGCAGATAGATAGCCTAATAAACTACACAAAGGGGAAGTTGTTTGGCTCTATTCCATCGCCATAAAAAACCACAGGAAGCATCAAAAGAACAGGCAAGGAATCACAGCTTTTCTTTTATATTCTATTAAGTATTTTCTCTCAAAATAAATCAGATGCCATGACATGGCCCTGTGAACAGTTAAAAAGCAAAACACAGATGATACTAAGTGTTTCTCTTGCTGCACTTAAGAGCTTTTCTATAAACAAATGAGAATGACAAAACGAACTGAAAAGATCTTCCAGCACATCATCATCATCTCATTGCCTGGATATACATACACGTATATAGTTATTAACTCAGTGGAGATTTAAAATTGTAGTGTGCCTGGCAGCACTTCATTTGAAAGATATGTTTATCTGTGGTAATCACAAAGTATACACGTGGTATATCAGCCTGCCTGAAGATAAAGCAATTGTTAGATGCTTTTTTTCTACCAGTACTCACTTGCTATGCAGTGGCTCATCTGGGGTAACGAGGAAAAAATCCTCTGTGCTGTGTATTTTCTTGGTTTAAAATTTCAGCCATGAAAAAAAACCCACCCTTGTCAAGTCTGCAAAATTCTAAATGTCTTTTGCTACCTAGTTCACAGAGGTGTCACCTGTGGTCTTTTAATTTTTTAGTCAATGGTAGTTGCTATTAACAATAAACAGGAATAAAAGGAATTGCACTCCCAGGCTCAAATCAGGTTGCAACATTTCATTGGCAGCATTTAAATAAATGTGAAAGAACTCTAAGTGTTCAACTTTCACCTGGATTTTCCTGTCCTTCTGTCTTCCCCTCATTAACTTTCCTAACAGAACTTTATTACTGAAACTATATTTTCTATCAAATCTATCAATGGCACCTTCAAACACCACGAGGCACTAATTCTAACGTGAAATCTACCCTGAGCTCTGCTGTTACGTTCTATGAGACAACCAGACTTGACTGGGCAGATCCATAGGTAGGATGACTTGACGTAGGGCTTGAAACAATGAGATGTAACAAGTTGTTACAGATTTACAACAGCTGGAAACCTAGTCCAAGCTAGCTGTTGGTATGTCTGGGACACAAATCCCGTTTCTAATTCATGTTAAAAGTTATTCCATTTAAAAACTGGCACTGTACAACCAGCAGGATGCTTATAATTTGCTTTAAGTGCTTTATATTGTGCAGCAAGAGACAAACCCTGCAGTCTCCACTCTGACAGCTACAACTGAATTCTGGCTGGTAAATAAGGGCCAGACTTGGCCCCAAAAATCTTTGCTATTTTTCTTACGACTGCTGCTGACCACAACAGCCATACCTTAACGTACACTTTGAAATGTGGCATTTTGAAATAGGGGTGAAGGGGGAAGCAAAGGAGGGAGGGATGCTGGGAAGGCCTATGAGTTCACATAGTAGACCTTCTCTGACTATGGACTACCAACTATTTTATAAAAAAAATAATGTCTTGTTAAGAGAAACTAATACATAAAGCCTGTATAAATAAAAGACATAATATCAAGCAGGAAAAGATTTTGCTTTTTTCCCCCCTAAGAGTCTCTGTTCTCCAGAGCGATGAAAATATTATTAAAATAAATGTCCTCCAGAGCTTTGTAAAGATATTTTTAGTCTTTTTGTATTAAAAAAAAAAAACCCTACCATTCATAAATCAAAGTACCGGGCACCCGCAGCTGCCCTTGGTTTAGGTCAAGGTTGCAAAGAGATTTATTAAATAAATGGTAGTTGCTTAGCCCTGATCCAGTAAAGTGTAATTGGCAACCCAGTTAAGCACACAGTCACATCACATTTGGCTTCAGAGGGAAGCAAGCATCAAGTGCTTCACTACACTGCAGCTTCAGCCACATAAGTTTAAGATGCAGTTTTGGGTATATCTGGGTACCCAGTTGGGGTGACCTGACTGCTTTCAATTACTCTCATCTTAAAAATATATAAATATTACTCATTTATGCACCACATTCATATTTTGCAAAAACTAAAGGGATGTTCTAAGAATTAAAAACTTGAGGAGTATTTTATTGTTTAAAACCATCTTCTCAGCGACAGAAGGAAGTAGGGTGGGTAGCCGGGAAGAACATTAATATACTTTGTGAAGATGAAAATCATACATGCACTGGGGCTTTATTTCCCATTCGTTTCACTAAACCCAGGGGCCCACTCTATAACAGTTCAAAGACTGAACCTTCACTGAACTCAGATAAAATTGCTCTCAAATGGGAGAAATTACAGCCATCTAGCTGTGAGAGAGTGGTATTACAGAGGCATATTACTATTCAGACCTTGTAAATGCAACACAAGTGTGTGGAACTACAAGGACAGAGGAAAGAAGGCTAACAGCGGGGTGAAAGTCTCCTAAATCCTGTGTTCTGAAACATTAGATTTGCAGTGTGTACCCACAACAGAGATTTTCCATCATCCTTGTTGACTGCTCCATGTTCTGTTCAAGTTCTCATTCAGAAAGGCCAGCTCAACAGTACATATAAAAGGGCATGTCTGAAATGTCAGACTCCCACAGATTTCAATGACATTTGGAACAGGCTTCAAAACATTGTCACCTACAACAATTTGCTAAAACACATCAACTGGAGAAACCAAAGAGACCATGAACAAGTGCTCTCCCGTACCTGGACATGAGAAGTTACCAGATGCCCCCATGCACTATTATTTAGGAAATAATAACTTCTCAATATGTTTAGGTAACCCATGTGGTATTGCACTACCATTTCAAAATGGTAAAGCTCAACAGCAAGGCACTTGCTCAGTTCTTAATTATGAACAAACCCCTGCAATTTTCAGAAGAAGCAGAAGCCATGAACGCACATACCTGGGCCAGATTCTTCCGGAGTGGGGCTGCAATCTGCACAGAAATGGAGGGGCAACATGCATGATTAAGGAGCAGCAACATAGTCTAAACATAAGCAACTCAAATGTTCAATGCCAGGGTTCTCAAACACTTTCACTGAGTGAAGAGGAGCTCAGCAGAGATACTGCTTTGCCTGCAGGCACCAAGGGCATGGGCTGTCTCCTCCACTCCACTGTTTCTGATCAGTGGAACGCCTGGATGGGGACTTGGAGGAAAGCCAGTACCTTCTAGCTCAGGGGCTCTCTGTGGATTACCAGCAAGTGTACTGTCAATCCCCAGTGATCCACAGGGCACAATTTGAGAACCACTGGTTTTGTGCAATCATAGAATAAGCTGGCAGTAAGGCTGCTAAACAGAAGAGCAAAAGACTAGCAGTAAGTTCAATGCACTTAACAGAAAATTACATTAAGGCACCCATGAGGCAAGAGTAATAAAGAAACAGTACTTTGCTATCTTAGACAAATTCCTGTTACACAATTTCTGAGATAGGTAACACAAGCATTAAATTTTATATTAAGGGCTGAAACCTCACCAGTGAAGCCTGTGAGTGTTCCACACTCAATTCAATGGGAGGAACAAGCTGTCAGATGAACGTACACTACAGTGCAATCCAAACAGTAAAAAAATAATATGCACCCTGTTATAGCAAGTCTTGCATTAATGAAAAGTAGTTTGTTAAGATAACAGGATTTAAACTTCTATTGTTTATAACTAGATTCACTAGTCAGTGAATTATGAATTTGAAAATAACAAGAGAAAATACCAAATTCAATTGTACGCATCAGGACAATCAGCTGAACTAGACAACCTGAGATAAAAACCTCTCAGTAAATCAAAACTCATCATGTTCATTAAAGAAGATATATGCCCCCATGCAATTTTAGTACCTAAGCCTATAACAAAAAGAAATGTTAAAAGAATTTCTTAAATCTCCCCTCTACTATTTCAGGCAGTCTTTTCTTTCACAAACATTTATTTCTGGGGAGATCCTCTAATGTCCTTCAGTAACATTGTACTGTCTCTCTCTTACCAATTCTGGAACTATCTTGGTTTGCTGGTTTTCACATTGTTTTCAAAAAAATTTCTGGCTGCACTCTGCTTAGTGTGATCTATTCAAAATTCAGAATTACTAACAGAAAAAGTGTTAGTTCTTTGAATACATGACAAATAAAAACTTTAAAATGCTGCGATTCTGAACTTAGGGGAAGGATCTTCTTTGTTTCTCAATTATTCCCGTGATCAGTTGTGGAAAGTGACAGTGAAAGGCAATTTATAGAATCACAGAATGGTCTGGGTCAGAAGGAACCTTTAAAGGTCAGCTAGTCCAAATCCCCCTGCAATGACCAGGGACATCTTCAACTTGCTCAGAGCCCCATCCAACCTGACCTTGAATGTTTCCAGTGATGGGGCATTTGCAACCTCTCTGGCAAACCTGTTCCATGGTTTCACTACCCTCATTGTAAAAAACTTCTTCCTAATATCTAGTCTAAATCCACCCTCTTCTAATTTAAAAACATTTATCAGGCCAGATTTGGTGTGGAGTCAAGGAAAGTAACTCAATGGGGAAATACCCATTGATTTCAGTAAGACAAGGTTTTTTTCATACTATTCAACCTGTTCCTCTGTCAAAAATACTGACCGTTACTTAGGAACTCCATCTGATGAGATGCAGATCTGATCAAATACTCAGCTTACCCTGGCTTACAATAAATTTCCCAAGTGCAAGTCAGATTTCTCACTGAGACCTATAAACACTGTTTGCCCCAGATACTTAAGAAACATGATTCTCTCTACAGGATTTTTAAAGTAAAATTCACCCAACATTGGCTGACAGTCAGACTTCAGATGTAGTCTTCACACTTGGGTAACACTAGGAAACACACCCCTTAGCTTTAAAGCTTGCTACATTTCTTGATTTAATGTTTCTGTCCCAGGTTCTGCAGATTAAATTGAAAGGTTCTTTCTTATTTTAGAGGAACAGCAGGGAAATGTTACGGAAACTCTTGGCACAAACAAAATCTTTGGTAGGTAAGTGCAGCTAATTCCACTTTCATATAGCATAAGTGTCAAGATCCAGCAGATTGACTGAAAATGGAAGAAAATTATTCTTCTAAAATGCTTTCAGCATCAAATTGTCTTGGGAAAAGCTTCTTTTATCATCCACCAGAGATTTTTTTTCTATTCTTTTTAATATTAAAAATCCACAACTTTTCATCATTGATATGAAGGTGCATTGACGTTTACTGATAAGACTTTCTTGTAAATATATATAAAACTTTATGTAAATTAGCTAGCAAACAAAAACATTTAAGTATATCAAACTGGTAGAAGAAATTAGTCAAAGATTAATAAAGAACACATTCTGAAACAAGAACTAATTCTCCTGTTCCTTTATAATACACAAAAATGTCAGTCTAATCCAGAAAAACATGGTAATTTAAGATGCTAAGTAAATCATACATAACATGTACAAAGCTACACAAAAATATATTAACATTTATTTTAACTTCCTTTTTGCTTTCTTTTTCTTAAGGTACTGCCTTCTACTGCAACATTAGAAATGGGATGGACATGAAGTCACAGACACACATTAAGGGACAAAGGGCCATCAAACGATAAGACAGAACAGGAAAAGGAAATGAAAACACAAATCTTTCTAGAGGTTTTTGTGAAATTGAAAAAATCTTTCTACAGTTTAGCTTGGCACACCTGCTCTATAAAGTTGCCAAATCATAGTGACCACATGTAAAGAATGTGAGAATAAATCACATAAGTACATATGTAAATTAAATAATTTCTGAAATTTAATGCACGGCTGCAAAACTGTTGACCTAAACTGATACGGATATCTTTCATTCACATGCTCATGGCATTATGCTGGATTCACTCCAGCACCCACTTCACCTCAAATTTTGATAGGATTATTCCACTGAGAGCTTGCACTGCCGATTCCTACCTTCCAGCTACAAGAAGTCTAACTAATTGAGTGCCTCAGCACCACAGCTTTTGACAGTTTGGGCTAACAATTGCTTTAAACTCCAGTGGGTTCATCCAAGTTCAGCTCAGTCTAATGGGACTTCTTGGCTCCCCTCCTATGCTTTGGCAGCCCAGCTGGGATCATTAGTACTGCAGTAGTGCCTGCACTTCCCTCATGTTTTATTCATCTTTTATAGAGGTAAGCTTTGATTGCTGCAAAGAAGCTGAAGGCAACAGGAAAGCCACCAGAGGTGGTGCTTGACATAAGCTAACCCAAACACTTGTTTTACCAGCTTAAAACACCCAGCGTGAAAACCAAATGCCACTGTCATCTGTGGATTTGCCAATGATTTCAGTGGGATCAGGATTTCAAAATAAGTAATGGGCTTAGCAGCTCGCAGTACATCACCCTCCCTTTCTGCCTGACATTAGTGCTTAACACCACTGCTGAACTAAAAACACATGGAAGGATGTAACGGAGGCTTAGGAATGATGCCAGCGCACAGCAAGAGAGCAGCAGTGAGAAGCAGTGTCTGGCATACGCACTTGTCTTTCTGAGAGAATGGCATGCACAGGATGGTGTGGATGAAGGTGGTGGTGAGGATGATGAAGGTGGTGAGGATGATGAGTTTTCATTTAAATCTTCTGGATTTATCCAGTAGGCATGAGTGTCCCGATTACCTTTCTTACTAGTACAGCTGATGTCACACTGGAAAACATCTTCACAGCTGTCACTTTGCAAGCGCTCCTTCTGGAGAAGTTTGTCCACTCTCTGTATAATACACTCCAGACTTTTGTCAACATTCAACCAAACTTTCTCCTTAAAAGAAAACATTTATTTCTCAATTTAAAAAGAAAAGAGACATTGGGTAACAAATCCCTTGGCAATGTACTTCCTCCTGCGACTCTAGTCACAATTTCTCTGCAAATTTTCCTCTGGACTATCGTGTTTACATTTGTGCACACATAAACTCTGGATATACAAATAATGTATAACAGCACATCAACAATATGTAGTGATGTGACTTGTGTCATAAATTGCAAAGCTTTTTTCTAAGTAAATTTGCCGAACAATTTTAATTCCAGCCTCCTGCATTATTGTTCCAATTTCCAGTTGGCACTATTGTTTATTCTTGAAACTCATGTTTACATAATAATTGTATACAATCACACATCTTTTTCCTATATAACTCAGTGAATACAGATGAAATTACTGTATTGTATTACTATCTAAATGACTGAATTGGCTTTATTGATATTTCATTACTGTGAGTTTGACCATACGCCAAAGTATGCCAAAACAACTAAACTAGCTAGGATCCATTTCCAGAATGAACTGGATCTCCTTTCTAAATTGATACTTCACAATATTAATAATGGTTTTAATTAATCTTGACTATTTTTGAGATTTAATTCACTTCTGTTTATATTACACAATGACAGAATTTACGCAGCCCAATTCTCATTTCAATTGGCAGTCTGGTAAGAAAAAACATTTAAATTCTCTGTGCAAATGGTTTTAAAATGTTGTTTGTAATCAAAATAGAGATGGACTGCAAGTTCTAAATATTTAGATGAGAATAAAAGTCAGGAAGGTTGAATTCTAAGGCTAACATGCAAAACATGCTTTATCTTGGAGAAGTGTAAGAGCCCTTTGTAGTACGGTCAGGTTTTTTTACTTTAAAAGCTATTTACTTTCCCTTGGAAGTAACTTCAGAAAAGCCATGCACCTACTGTAACAATCTCCGCAGTTTAAGAGATCCAGAAATATTTATTAAAGCCTGTTTGTAACCCCATGCCAAGGAGTAACTGAGCACAGGATGGGGGGAGTGTCTTTGCTGGTCGACCAGCATCTCCAAAATACTCATCCTATGCATATCTGGTGAGTAGCTATAGAGCTTATAAACACAAGAACACATCAAATGAAAACAAAGAAAATATTCATCACTCCACTAAGCAAACATACCCATTCCTCTTCATGCCAATCCACCTGCAGAGAAGATCGGCTATTTCTTCCTGTCCATCTGGCCACAAGTGTATCTTGATCATTCCTTAGCATCACTTGCTCCCCTTCTCCAGAGGTTGGAGATGCTTTTGAAGCTATATAGTCTGGCCTCGCAGCATTAAGTCCATGTATTGAATTTGCCAACAGCTTGCAGTCACAGACTGTGACAAGTTGCCGGGTCTAAAAAGCAATAAATCCCCTACATTTTAACATCTTTTCATTATTCTGTACACAATTTATACTGCATTCTTTCTCAGAAAGAAAAAAAGAACTCGTATTCTGTAAAAGAAACTAACCATTGTTTAGGAGTGTCTAAGGTGCCTTTAAAATCATTTTACAGACTGGCCTTAAAAAGCAATATGGGATATCAAAACAGAAATGGTACATCCCCAGAGTCTGTACTACTATATTAGCTTTGCAATCATTGAAAACTTCACTAATAAATGTGTGATTCATCTTTATTTGCACTTCACTTTCCATTCAACGAGAGCTTATACCCCACACAACAGTTGCCACACCAGAGAGACCATGCCTAACCTCCACCATTCTGTCTGAAATTACAAGACCTAAGAGTAGGGCTGCAGATATAACCCACTAATCAAGGCAACTTGTTCCCCATCTTATTTAGTGGTGTATCAAAGGATTTCTCTGAGTTATGTGAATATGAAAAGTATCTGGCCTACATGTCTATCAAAAAAAACCAGACAACAAACAAGCCCCTCTACTTTATATATACAAGTTGTCCAGCTATAGACAATCCCACTGATCAGTTCTACACACTGTACTCTTTTAGAGACATTATTATAATAAATAATATAATTACATGGGGTCACATTACTTTTTGCACTCTACAAAGTTGTATGGATATCCCCTCCCCTGGGACGATCTATGGCAAGCTGATTGGCCATTAATGTCATTTACAACCTTCAGGTCTGCTTCAAGGACCAAAGAGGTCAGTAAAACAGTATTTGTTTTTTTTGTCCCTGTAAATAAGATTGTGTTCAGTGCAGGTTCAGTCTGGTTTTTCTTAGCATCCATCAAGAAATAACTAATTCACATCACTATAATTCAGGCATAGACTTGAATTATAGTGATGTGAATGTGTAAACTTTATTCCTTATTTCACCAGTGTAAAACGACAGAATTGTTTCATTTACTTAAGTTTTGCCCAATTGCTGCTGCTTGACAGAGGACTCGGGAATATTAAAAAAAAGCAGGTGGTTATGGAAAAAAAAGAGTATGAAAGAAAGCGAAGAATGCATATTTCTGAAATATGATGAATGAATACAAGGGACCAGAGGACACTGCTCTCTACTGCACTCTCAAGAGGAGGTGAAGGCAAGAGTGTGAAAAGTAGGAGACTAAATGAAAAGCAGCAAATTTTAAAGGCTGGTCAGCTTTTCTTTAGGACTGTACATGATACAATATGATACTGAACAAGGTAAAATAGATGTTTCAATAAAACCTACTGAAGATATAATCATAGAATCATAGAATAATTTAGGTTGGAAAAGACCTTTAGATCAGCAAGTCCAACCATAAACCTAACACTACCAAGTCTACCACTAAACCATGTCCCTCAGCACTACATCTACACATTTTTAAATACTTCCAGGAATGATGACTCAACCACTTCCCTGGGCAGCCTGTTCCAATGCTTAACAACCCCTTCAGTGAAGAATTTTTTCCTAATATCCAATCTAAACCTCCCCTGGCACAACTTAAGGCGATTTCCTTTTGTCCTATCACTTGTTACTTGGGAGAAGAGACCGACTCCCACCTCGCTACACCCTCCTTTCACATAGTTGTAGAGAGCAATAAGGTCTCCCCCTTCAGCCTCCTTTTCTCCAGGCTAAACAAACCCAGTTCCCTCAGCTGCTTCTCGTAAGACTTGTTCTCCAGGCCCCTCACCAGCTCTGTTGCTCTTCCCTGGACCCGCTCCAGCACCTCAATGTCTTTCTTGTAGTGAGGGGCCCAGAACGGAACACAGTACTCGAAGTATGGCCCCACCAGTGCCGAGTACAGGGGGACAATCACTTCCCTAGTCCCCCTGGCCACACTAATTCTGATACAAGCTAGGATGCTATTAGCCTTCTTGGTCACCTGGGCACACTGTTGGCTCATATTCAGCCCCTGTTGACCAACGCCCCCCAGGTCCTTTTCTACCAGGCAGCTCTCCAGCCACTCTTCCCTAAGCTTGTAGCGCCACATGGGGTTGCTGTGATCCAAGTGCAGGACCTGGCACTTGGCCTTGTTGAATCTCATACAGCTGGAGTCGGCCCATCGATCCAGCCTGTCCAGATCCCTCTGTAGAGCCTTCCTACCCTCAAGCAGATCAACACCCCTGCCCAACTTGGTGTCGTCTGCAAATTTACTGATGGTGCACTCAATCCCCTCATCCAGATCACTGACAAAGATATTAAATAGAACTGTCCCCAGTACTGAGCCCCGGGGAACACCACTTGTGACTGGCTGCCAACTGGAATTAACTCCATTCACCACAACTCTTTGTGCCCACCCATCCAGCCAGTTTTTTACCCAGTGAAGAGTACACCCATCCAAGCCATGAGCCGCCAGTTTCTCCAGGAGAATGCTGTGGGAATACAGAAAAAAAATACACTGTCCTTCAGTGTGGAAATGTATTATTCTCCTACCTTGTCTGCTAGAATGGCAAGTGTTCTTTCAAGGCCATTAGCTGATCTATCCTTGGCAGCTCTTGAGAGCCTTTCTGCATAGTAACTCACTTGCGTTTTCAGAGTGTTGATCTGTGCAATAATTTCCTTTGCTCTAACAATGTCCTGTGGGATGTATATTATAGACTGGGAACCTGTTGAAGTGCTGAAAA
>JAOXNO010000001.1:141564521-141653147 GCA_028565335.1 Limnodromus scolopaceus
TGCAATAATTTCCTTTGCTCTAACAATGTCCTGTGGGATGTATATTATAGACTGGGAACCTGTTGAAGTGCTGAAAAAGAAAGACTGATTTTAGGGGAAAAATTGATCTAGAAGTATACACATTACAGTAGCATGCTGGGGAATTAATGGCAGACAACAAAAATTTACCTAAGATAGCAATCAACAGTGAAAGGCCAGTGGGCAATTGCACAGCAGGAACATGATCCTAGAGCCTTCTCTGCCTTTACTGAAAGCATTCAGATGCAGATTTAATAATCCCTTATGCAAAGGGACTGTGGGCAGAACTTGTTTACCAGAGGGACAGTTTTGCTGCGGAGAATGTGGATGACAGATTTGCCATCAGAGACAGAACCACTGTTTGCAAAGACAGCCTGCCCCACTCTCCCTCTCCTTACAACACAGATGCTTCACTGAAGTCTGGTTTACAAACCTGTTTTATCACATAGCTACTAGCACCACAAAAAGAAAATCTGCACTCCTCCTAACACAGAAATGTCACTCAGACCCATGATGCAAACACTGTGGTATTAACAAAAAATCCTTCTGCTAGTATACCCCTTCTTCTATTGCAAGCCTGATTCAAGCTACACCAGGCAAAAGCAATCTTATGATACATAAAAACAAAGTATATCTCCAGCCTAATCCAAGGACTCTGTCCTTGGTGTAACTTCTGTTAGTACATGCTTCCTATACTAAACAAGGGACATGATACAACTCTCCCTATTATAAACTCAGTGGTAACAATATAAATACCCAATTTTGGCCTTTTCCAAACAGTAAGGGAAATAAACTATACTAATAAAACATATCTTTATATTGGGGTACTGCAGCTCCACAAAGACTGCCTACTTGGCAGTGGAAGAGAATAGTTTATGTCCTCTAAGTTTAGATGTCTACAGAAGTTGCTTATCCAGCCCAAGACAGATGCTTGGACTCCCTCTGTAACTACTGGAGAGAGAACAGCACTTCTAAAGGGTGATTTAATCCTACCTGAGAAGAGCTGTTCACAAAAGCTGCCTTTTAGCTTAGAAAATTACTTTTAAGCTGAAGTTGTGCTCTTAGTTAACTATTTGGAATCAACCAATCAATACTCCCTTTGCCAGGCAATATGCTTTTTTTTTCCTTCCAGTAAGCAAGCTGTACAAAGATCAGGCCTTTACATCAGCCTCAGCTGTATGTACATGCGTGGCATCAAGTGTTCATGCCTGTTCATGACATGGCATCAAGCATGAGATAACACCAATTGTATATTATCTTAATTTTATTAGTTTCCAGTCATGAATGGCTTCAGCATAGCTACAGCACAGATGAACCTAGTGTTTGCACCAATCTCAGCACTGTTTGATGGACACAGCTACTCTGAGAGACTACATAGAGGAGTTTATTTTTCAGGCACAGTTATCTCCGATCATGACTTCTGAGGAGTGTGAATTCCTCTGCTACCCCTAGAGCAATGCTGTTAATTTCTGCAGTGTGTCTGTGAGGTAAGACAGGAGGGTTGCATGGGGCATGCTTTAAAATCATTGCCACAAATACCAGTTCTTGTCCCTTAACTGATTTTAAGGCAATGGAGGAGCTTAATCCCAGTATCTGTCTGAGCTCTATTACTAGCGAAGATGGGGGCCTTGTTTTCAAAGGATACAATGCAGAAGTGATTCTTGAAAGAGTTTCCTTATTTGTGTCCCTCTGGTCACCCACCTGAGTGGAGCAGAAAACAACCACTCCCCAGTACTGCTAGGCCATACAGCAAATTAGTCTCAGGTTTTAGGGTTTTCCCTGTATGTGACTTGTGCTCTCTATAGACCAGTGATCTTAGTGACAATTCCTCTGAGCAATTTCTTTCCATGACAGCGTGGTTAACATGCATAAAGACATATTTGGCAAGAAAGGCCATGCAACATATTGAAATCTGATTTAGAATTATTACATTTTTTTAATCACAAACATTTGCTGGGATGATCAGGGGGAAATTTATGGTGTAAAGTTCACATATGTTTACTTTCCAATCTGCAATTGCTTTTTCAAATGAACAGCTCTCATTGTACTATATCAGCAAACTGTAAAACAGCCTTAAGCTCTCAGTGAATTAGGGGTTCAACCTTTAATATGAGTAATTTAGAGCAGAACTTCTGTGCTGTTGATCCATCAATTAATGTTTCCTTTCATAGCACTGAGTATCACAATATGAAGAAAAATAAACAAAAGTTAAGTGAAAATGTTTAAATGAAGACATGGGTTACAAAAATGTAAACCATGCCCAATCTACCACCATCAGGATTTAAAAATATGTAGAGTTATCTTAATTATTTTCCATCTCTGGCAGAGAGTTTCTCTCTCCAGGCAGTTTTCACTGGAAATAGCAGAGAAAAAGATATAAAATTCTTGTGTTCTGATCTCCAGCTTTCTAACTTATATGATCAGAGAGAGCCAGGAAGCTAGCTGTTCATTAAAAACAAACATTGCAGATGAAATTCATTCACACATCATGTTCTACAAAGCAGATACAATTACTTAGAGCACAATTAGGGATATCATGATGCATGACATTAAAAAGCCCTGCACACTTTAAAACACACCAGATCTTTGCCAAAGAAAAGAAAGAAAAGAAAAACAAAACCCAAAGAACAAAAACCCTCTCTACAGAACTCTCAGAAACAGAAAACTCACCAACACTCCTCATAACTGCTAAAAAAACAAAAAACCAAAATAAAATTAGCAGATTGTTAGCAAATACCAAAAGCAGAAAACAAAACAAAGGATGTTTAAGGAAATAACTTATTTGAGTCATCTTTTCAACAAAGCGGGTACATAACGATTAAACTTGTAAGCAAAAAACCACAGATTGCCAGATGCCCATGTGCTGTTCTGGGGAAATGTCGTGGATGCACCAAGCATAGTTTTGCCAATGAGAGGAGAAAGAACTGAATGATACCTATGTTACAATGAAACCAAGGAGATGGATCTCACAGTTCTACTATACTGGCTTTTAGGATAACATAGAAGTACCTAAAAGGAAAGTTACTCTGCAAATGTTGAACCTGCAGCTTTCATGAACCCAGGAGGAACAGTTCTGCAAAGCTTAGAGGAAAAGTACTGGATAGAAATTAAGCTCTCCAATCAGCTTAATTATCGGGGGTGGGGCAGGAGGGGAAAGACATGGCAACAGATATTGCAGGCCCACTTCAGTAGCTAAGCTGACAGAAGGAGGTTATTTCAGAAAGTAATAGTGGTATCAAAAGAACAGGAAGGGCGAGCCTAGCACAGCAGTGTTTCCAGCTTCCTCTAGTCCCATCCTAGTGCACTCTGTAAGTCAGGAATAATCACACCAGGCATATTTTTTCACCAATCTTTTTATCAGTATACATACCTGACCGATATTCACAGGATGCTGCTATTCACTTCTGCACTGCTAAAATTAATTCTGTGGTTGGCAGTGCCTGTTTCCCACATCACTCCCTCCTCCCATCAGCTCCAAATCCCACAAACCCTGTCTTTGGAAGTGTGTTATCAAGGTCTCCTTTTCCCTGGCTGCTATGATTCCTTGTTCTGCTGCTCTCATTGCTCCTTAAATTCTCCATACTGCAGCCAAAGTAATGCAGACCCAGACAGCATTATCTCTTCCTTGGGAGCTGGACTGGATGCCATGCTCATATGCCCTTTAGCGTATGTGACCTCCCCAGTTTCTGCCCCTTCCTCTAGCACACATGGTTGCACTTCCAGAGAGGTAACTAGACAGTCCCTGAAGACAGGACTGTGGAGATCAAGTATTCTGCCTGTGCAGAGTGAGGCCAGATTCAGAAGCCAAATCCGTGCATAAACCTTGAGGCAACGCAGAAAAGCCTCCAGTAATAGTCCCAGAACTAAACCCAAGTTGCCAACAAGGAGTCTCCCTCTCAGGCACTGCTGTTCCATACTAAAGAGAGTTCAGCAACAGGACCTTGAAGCTATGAGAGGGGTGAAAGTCTCCTGAAAATAACGGGTTGAAAGCATGTTGCAGTGCAGCTGAGGAGGTTTTACAGACAAATTTCCTAATCCACAATTAGGCAGAACCCAAACCCAACACCTAAAATAGCTAAACTAAATGAACCAAAAAGTATTCAGGAAAATTAAATATTTCATTTAAAAGACTATTAGAAAGAGCACAGCAGTAAATAAAAAATATGTTAATATAAAGGCGAAACTGTTTTCCCTCTTCTTCATTGGGAAAAAAAACATGGAATAATCTTCACATTGTATAGTAGAACTATTGAATGAAGTGCAACAAAAACATAGAATGGAGTGTTTTTCCAAATCACTGAGCATGGACCAGGAGAAAAAGGCATGATAATAGCTGACACAACAACATTTCTACTTACTGTTTCTTTGCCTCTTCAAATTTATGCAGCTTTTTCCGCAAGCCACCTGATTTAAAGCCTTGACAATGAGCTGCTGGTGCTCCTATGGTGACTATGTCGTAGTTCTGATCTGCGATGGATAAAAAGTACTTACAAATGAAAGCGTGTCATCTTTAAGGTGGACAAACAACTGCGGAAACTCAAAAACTAGTCTGAAAGTAATTTTTTGTAAAACTTTGTGCCAATGTTTTGAAGGACATGGAAAAGTGAATTGTTTTAGAGGCCCTAGAAATCCATCGAGCACTTTTCAGGTGAAAGAACTGTACTTGAATGCAGGTCCTGTTTTTTTTTAATCTAGAACACTGACAGTGAAAAAGAAGCCTTGAACATTGGTCTTTCCACAAAACCCGCCATCACTGGAATCCCTCACATTGATATGTGGCAAAAGTGTGTGTCCCATTGTTAGTGGGAATTACTGTCAAAAGAAGGGGAAATCTAGATTATTTATGAAGAAACAAGCTTGATGTGAACAAACTGGTGTGATTTTGCACAACCATACACAATGGTTCCAGAGAAAAAGCACACAAGCTTAACAATAAACAACAGTCAGAACCTTTGCTATTCTGCTACAATTTAAAATGACTGGAAGGGACACAGCAGCTTAATCCAATATATTCCCAAGTACAAAGGCTGACTTGTGTCACCTAGGGTACAGTTAACTTCAGAACCTAGCTTTGCGACCTGTAGAATAGCGATAATTATACTTACACCTTTTCTTTTGCAAAGAGATTTGGAATCCAATGATAGAAGGTGCTCCAAAAATTCGAAGTAGCACTAGTACTACAGAGCAGTAGCTTGTAGAAACTTTGCTAAATGGTTGAGGAAGGAAATCAAAAAATGGAGAGAAAAGTAACAGAACAAGGTGGACAAAGAGAGAAAGAAACAAATACCTGATCCTCCATCATCCTGGACTCTCATTCTCTGTATATGTAAATTCGTAGGAACAAATTCCAATTTTTTATCAGCTTTCAAACTACTGGCTTTAAATGAAGGACCTGAGAAACGCAGGAGAAAAGTAAGGATGAAAACCCTTTGCTTCTATTTATGCTAAAACATTCAAGGAGCTTCATTCATCATTTGTTATGTGCTGAAAGTAAAGCAGAGAATAGAAAAATCTATCTGTTACTGTTCATAATTGTTCTCTACTTTTAGGGTAAAATAAGAGAATGAATAAAGCAGACAAATATTCCTGGATCATTAGAAAACTAACTCACAACAAGTATTAGTAAAGAAAAGAAATCTAAAATTAGTATTTTTTACTCATCAAACCAAAACATTCTGGGTTCCCAATTTCAGAGAAGCCCTAACAATGACAGTTGAGAAGTATCATGTTATTATGAAAAAGAAATCACCTTTATACTGGTGCAGGTCAGTTAGATTTTCCTGGTAAGTTAAAATAATTGTTTGGTACTGAGTAACTATTTGTCGACGAAGGCTTTCCCAACAAGGAGACAGTTCTCCCAACTCTTCTAGTTCACAAACCCTAGGAGGGGGGATGGAAAGGAAAAAGAGAAGTGTTTAGCTCCATTGCCCACTTGACCAAGAATGAGTTTCACATTGTATCGATGTAGCATCATCCTTAGCTGACATTCTCAATTCACTCTGATCTACCTGGTCACCGGACTTGGAATGCTTCCAAAAATACATTCCAAAGCACAGCTGTTGAGGTCTACCCCCAGGCACATACATTCCTTACAGGCAGAATACACTGTATTCCCCCAGGAGCCTCAGGTGCTGGTAAAAATCAAAGCTTCCCACCTTTCTGCAGGAGTTCTCAAACTATATGATGATTTACAAATGATGGGCACTGTCATCATGTCAGGTGACTTGGGACAAGGAGGACCTTTTTAGGCTACTGCACAGAACTTTGGTGGCTCTCAGATTAAATCGGAACTGCGACAGAGTTTAGGTGGGAGATTAGCACCTCTCTGACATTAGGTACAAGGAGTATCTGCACTGGCCACGTATCTACACAACAGTTTAGAATGCCAGGCAGGGAAACAAAGCATCAATAAGGGTTTGGAGAGACAAAAAATGAGCCAACTAAACCTTCATCTGAGATTCTGGATTTTAGGCATTCAAGTTTCACTGTAAGCTGAATAAAGGACAACTGGGTACCCCTAAATATGAACAGGAAAACCCCTGGCTTTCCCACTGCACCCTGACTGCTCGGTTTTCACTCACACGTGGCAATCCTGTGTTACATACTGCTCCCCAACAGCGCTGCTGCAAAAATATTCAGTGTATTTCATGTCATGCTTGTATTACTGTCTTCTTGTATTAGGATATTATTTGGAATAAAGAAAGAAGGGAAAAAGTAAACAAGTCAACACCAGACACAATTCAACAGCACATTACCCCAGAAAAGGTAGAAAAATAATCTGTCAAAAGGATCCAGCAGTTCTTTTTTTCAGTTCTCCCAATATCCCTAATCCATAGTTTTAATCAATTGTCTGTATATAATTTAAGACAACATTTCACAGAGCAATTCTCACTCCACAGTATTTAGGATATTATCAAAAGGAAGCAAATTTCAAAGAAAACCCAAGATTTCCAGGATTGATTTGCCAATAGGCAACAGCGTAAACTATATTTATCAGTGACTTAGAAAAAGACACTTCCAATTTCATTTTGTAAACTGCTTCTTCATAAGATGCTATTACGACTACCTTGACAAACTCCGTGCTCAAAACTAGCCATCTAAGCCCAGGTCTTCCTGAAATGAACTCACAGCTTAATACTTCAAGTTTACTTGTTTGCCCCATAGGGCTAAGACAGCGGGGGATGTGCATGCCATAAATAATTAGGTAGTCAAAATATCCCCCTGGTTAGATGTTTCCTTTCAAAGAGGTCTGTCCCAGGAGAGCTTTATGTAAGAGACAGCAATTGGGATTATCCAAGGACATTTTAAAAGTCACCAGAAGTTAAGACAGAAGCAGCTGTGCTTGTGTAGTTGTCCAGCATTCCTCTGGGCTGGAGCACAGAGAATGGAGAAAAGCGCACTTGGCCAAATCTGAGAGACTCTATGAATACAAAGTGTGATTGTGCATGTCCCTGAGGGTCACCTCAACTGAACAAAAAGAAGGGAGTCTTTCTCGGTAATTACAGAAAAGTCCTATTTACCTTTGAGCCAGGCAATTCAGACCATACAAAATCCTATTAGAAATCACCTGGGTTGTTGTTTAATCCACAACTGTATGCAGTACGTATCTATTGATCTCTATATAATTTTAGCAAGAGCCTCTGAACAGTCACATTTCATGGCTAATGCCTTGAAAAACGTCACTGTCCACAGTTCTTACAGAAACCCACACCCTTTTCCCCCAATCACTCTAAATTGTGCCTTTACTATCTTCAAGTCCTTAAACTACATCAATCACAGACTGCACCTTATGGATAAGCTTGCCAAATATTTACATTATTATGGCTGTACCTCATAATGAATAGGTGCTTTTAAATCTACTGTGAGGAAAGCTGTAGAGAAACAAAGACCTAAAATAAACAATGAATAACCCATTTCTAAATGCATAATGGCATATCCCAAGCCAAGCCCCCTCCATCAAAGTTGTAGCAGGACATCTAGGCAAGATACAGCATTCCCTCTCTAGAATCTAAGACCTGACTGTTCTTACTAAGTGCATATAACTAAAAACCAAAATTCAACAGCAGCAAAAAAAATTAAAATATCAATGTGAACTTTGGAAACTCAGCCATGTCATGCATTAGTTTTTCCATACATTGCAAAAAGTCACTGCCATCTTCCCATGAGAATTTATCATTTTTGCAAAATATGAATATACCTGAAAGCACTGTAGACTACTTTTGCCTGCTAATATGGATTAAAATTATTTTCTCTCACAAAAGACTTTGGGACTTCTATCCCAAAGGTATTGAAACGTATTAATGTAGGATAATGAGAACACTAGATAGTTTCAATTAAGGTCAGACTTAGCTATGTCTCTAGGAGTAGATTCAAACAAAGCCAAAATAAAAGCCAAATAGTTAAAAATACAGCTAAAATTCTTTTACCATCCCAATCTTGGCTTTTTATAAAGAATATACAAGCCATTATGTTTGCAAACCACAGCCTACAAATATAGAGAAGTAAAACTCACAAATAAGTATGTTGCCTGGAAAAGAGTTAATTGCTTCAAAAAGAAGAAAATTCAGAATAGACCTACAAAATGCTTAACAGATTTCTTTCTCCTACCTCCTAAAATAAGAAAAAGTCATTACTGTCCTACACTGTCTGATTTTACTTGCTTTTATTCTGTTTGCATTCCACTGAAACTACTCTTCTGACTCTCAAAGCCATCTCTTAACTCACTGAGTGGAGTCAGTGCTCTTGTCATCTATGTTTGCTTTGTTTTCATAGCACAGAAGTCAGCTGACTTTTTCAAAGTTCACCTTCAAAGAGATTTAGATTCTTCTTCTCTGTCTGCTACTTTAATTACTCATTCTGCTCAGCTGGTTTCTGTGTTGTCTCTGTTCCTTTCTCAAAATTCTCAGCAGCTGGAGTTATTACTCTTTCATTTATGCTGTCTCATCTATCCAGACATCCCCCCACCTATGAAAAGTTGAGATATGTTTTATTTGTAATTCAATTTTTCCCTTTATATTAAAAATAAACTATGGTTAAAAAATGAAGTATATTGAAGTATAGAAATTATTATAGATACAAAAAGATGAAGTATTCTAATAAGCTGGTCCTAATACAGGCACATGGCTATGGAATACTATATTCTGTGGCCTTATCAATAGTTTTGTGAGAGCAACAGATAACCCCTAAGTGCAGCTAACTGCAGTATGATTTTAAGTGTTCGCTATGCCAACAATTGTCTCCCATCAGCACCTCTGTACATTACCATACACTCAAGTTCAATCTCTATACTCTTGACATGAAATCTTATTCACTGTAACTGTACAGTCAGCATCTTGCTGCTTTTGCTATTTTTTTTCTCCAATGCCTCTGTGCATTAACACAGCTATATTCCTTGGTAACTCAGTAACAGCCATATCACTACTGCATAATTGGACATGTAAACTGGCCTGAACCCACCTTGCTGCATCTTCTTCTAGAAGAAGCTTCACAAATTGCCTAGGGATGTGCAGCGACAGGATGCTTTCAGCCATCTGCTCCAAGATTCTCAAGTGGTTTCCATCAGTGGTTGGGAAGCGATACATTCGGCAAATGGCACCACCAAACACTGAAGAATTAAAATTACATTATTTAGGCATAAGGTTTGAATTAAAAGTGTATAAAGTCACTCCTTTTAAAAAGTAAATGGCTTTGATTCACTAATGTGCTGTAACACATTGCTGTAAAGATCGAGTTGAACCAGGCATCAAAGTCTAGCTTTCCAATTCTGCAATGGCCGTTCTTCCAATGTTTGCAGGAAGAGCCTCCAAATGATTTAAAACACTGGTAAGGAAATGAAGTACATATTCAACTTTTTTAATACCTTTTTTGTTTGTTTGTTTTGTGCATTTTCCTCTCATACAATCATTTGCAGGAAATCTAACCTTCAATAATATTTTTTTAAAGCAACTCCTTTCCTCTGTCCCTCCCCTAACCCCACAATGATTGCTTAGGAACAGGCTAGCAAATTGCATGGAAAATTTTACACTAGAGTCAACTTAATGACAAAAGTTTACTTCTGTTGTTTTCACTATACAAAATAGTGCATATGATAAAATAATTTATTCTCGTATGACCCTCAAAGGGCTCAGTCATCAGCCTGTTCCTATTCAAATGAAACATCTGCCTAAACGCCCTGGGGCCACAGGCAGACAGCAAGAGATTAGCTTTTACTGATGCCTAAAGCCTACTTGTTACAGCCCACAGCAGCTCACCAGATTTCAGTAGTGCGTCTTTCCGTAATGAAGCGTATTTAGATCTGATTCCTAAAGATTCTGTTAAACTTTCATCAACTGGCAACACAGTCTAAACAAAAACAAAAAACACAAAAAGTAAAGAATAAAACCTCACTGCCAGGGCAATATGCAGTGATGACCCTATGATGCAGACTTCAACATAATGCATGGTTAAAATAAATACTTCAAATATGTTTATTGTGGACAAAAAATACTGCAGGCTGAAATAATAAATCCACTTAAACCCTCCAATGTAAGCATTCCTATTTACTTCTACTGCACAGTTCAAAATTCTGTAAATATATTCATCCAGCCCTTCAACTACTTCATGTTAGCACGGCTCCAGAGTCCTTAAAGGTACTGCACCAATACATGGCAGCTACAAGTCTGGCTGGATACTAAATTATACTAATCCACATTGTGACTGTGATACACAGATATGAGTACAATTATCACCAGGCTATTCAGAACATAAGGTTTACATAATTAAGCATATGTCTAGGCTGAGAAAGCACTATAAATATCTGCTCTCAGACAAATATTTAGGGATCAGAAAAAAAAAAAATAAAAATCCAGTATTCAAGTAACGTGCTCAGTTTTATTATAATCTTTTAAGTTGCCTGTAAAAATTCTGGAAATTCCCTGAGCATCCCCATTTGCTGAGTGCAACCTTCAAATTCACAGTGTTAACTGGAATACCACATCTCTGTGAAGCTGGTCATCAATGCACCAAGAGCACCAACGTACAGTGCCACAAGCCTATTCTGATGAAGGGCATGAGCTCCTGAAGCTAAAACTTAATCACCGCAAACTAAAATTTTCCCTAAGACTTTTAACGCCCAAAAGCAGCACCAAGAGCTCTACAAAATACAAAACTGCTTCGTTACCATAAGGCTGCTCTTTATAGCATTTTGAAATTGTAAAGCACTACTAAATATCAAGATGCACAGGAAAGTTGACAGCAGATGTCAACCTAGCTTATTTCAATGCCGGCAATAAATCTGCATATTTCTGAATTTGATACAATGCTCATACTCACCCTTCCATTAATTGTATCAGGTGACCTTGTCACTGGAGGTCTTTCGTCAGTTTTTTCCTCCATTTGCCATCCAATAACTGTAATGTTACCTACACGGTCACTTTCAGCGGACCTGCAACAAATACTCTGCGTTGAGATTTTTTTGGAGGTGGACCTGTTTATCAACAAGGGAACACTTATAAAAGCCTATTAATCTTCAAAATTAATGAACATTTTAAACAGGAAGCTTTTCAACTTCCTTTTATATATTTTTATAATGAGTTACTCCAACAGGAAAATGCTCCCCTCATTCTGCAGGGATGCTGTACAGACCTCCTAAATGAAGGCAACCTAAAACTATATATGTGTTTCAACACTTCTGTAAAACCAGAAAGAGTTCAGATTTTACAATTAGTCTGTCGTAGGCAAAACCAGCTTAAATTGTAGGCATTAACAGGGAGCAGATAATTGGACACACATCCACACATGTGTGTGCCTGTGTGTGTGAATATCTGAAACCGAACTTTCTAACTCACAGTCCGTAGCCCGCTACTTTCTAGCTGCAACTGGTACAGCTGCAACTGGTAAGTTTTGATTATGCATGGACTAAACAGAAGTAGCACATCCCAAGTCTTCCACTTAATAGGGAAGTCAGTCAAGGCCACCAGTTAGGCAGCTGATGACACTTAGTGCTTCTGCAGACAGTTTATTTAGATTGGGAAAAAGAGGGGCCTGATATTTCAGAAAGAAAAGCCAATGCTAAAAAGAAGGATTCTGAAAAGCGGTCTAAGAAGAAGAAGGTGAAGATTCTCAATGGCGGAAAGATCCCTGATGCGAGGAAGATCCTGGAGATCAGGAAGTTGCATGGAAACAAATGCCAGAGATCCCCAGGGACCTCACCACTAACGAGACAGGTCACTAATAGCTGAGGAGCTGCACAGCACAAACTGACACAACTTTCTGTCCCACCTTCCCAGACCAGTAGTTTTCATCTCCCTGCTGGGGAGGGAAGCCGAGACCGTATAAACATGACTGAGGGGGAAGTGAGCGAGTCAGAGACAGAGAATCAAGTAGGGTAAAAGCTCTAATCTTACTGTGTTTTAAATATACCCCAGTATCCAGATCTACCACAGCTGTCCTTTTTTCTGCCCCACCCATGACACACAGTAATTATGGCAGAGACTTTTTTGTTATTATTTTAGGATAGATTCTAACTGGTATTTTAAGATTGTTGTTTACACGTAAAAATATGCTGGGACAACTAAGACAAAAATAAAGTCTCTGGAACAGACAATACTGGGGAGGCAAAAGAAATAAGCACACAAGATGACTACAAGAATAGGTTTAAGTACCCAAATCATGCAGCATGTTTATAGGCATTACTCAGCATCCAGCTTACACATCTGACAGGTTACATGAAAATCAGAAGACATGTATGTATTCACACACATTGATAATCAGAATATACTTGATATCAAAAAAAGAGAGTATAATAAAGTCCATTTTCAACTTAGTCATGGAAGAATAAACCTAACAGAATAACCATATCTAACACAGAATGACGAAATTCCTGCCATCACATTCCTCCTCTTCTTCATCTCCCTCAAAACACCCTCATCTTCACACTTATGATAAATTAAGACTACCTTACCCATCATCAATGTCAATCTTTTGGTGCCTTTTGTGATTCATTTCCCTCATCTGCTCTCCCCTGTTAAATCATGTAAACTTTTTCTTTACAACACATTGTGGAAAAGCTGAAAACCTTACCCATCTCATCTCTTAGCATTAAAAGCTTTGCCCGTGCTTTGTTAGTTGTGTCTGGGCTAAGAAATTTCTGCGAGTTCATCATAGTGATTGTTTCCAGTGCTGATTATACTGATACCAATACCATTTTCCTCAGTCTCTCGATTATGCTTACCCCCTTCAACTGACTTGCCCTTGCCTTCTCTGACAGGGATGCCTGTCCTACTTTCAATACATACTACTACAGTGTGTATTTACACATCAGAGCTCTCTCCTTAATCTCACTTTGCTTTCTTCATTCTTCCTCAACCCTCTACTTAACTTTGTCTCACAGTGGCGCTCAAGAGTGTGGTTTGATTCCTATGATTAGACCTTAAGGACTGAAATTAGACTCACATCCTCTTTTTCATTCCCTCCCGAGTCACGTTCCTTCCACTAAAGTTTCTAATAAGAATTAAACTAGAAGATTACACTCAATTTTGCTGTAATGGGACTCCTTCTATTCCTAGTGCGTTAAATTGATAAATACACTATTTAGCAACGGATCTCAATTTAGCAACAGATAGGTGTTGAAACAGTAAATAAACCCTAGATTTATCTAAGCCAAAGTATTCCAAATAGCTAAGATTACCCCGTTTCAATGGGTTTCATTGTCCCCATCACAGGCTCTTTATACATCAGCACAGTTAAAAATACTCTATTTTGTCACTCCATGGACAAATATGCCAAGGTGATAGGACAAAATGCACAAAAATTAAAAAGGTCTGGGCAATACTTTCTTTACTTGTAGAACTAGAACCAATGTGTAACACTATTCACCACTTCCGGAAAGGTCTTGTTCTACATGTTTTAATTATCACACAATATAAAATATTTTTTCTTTAACAGTGGCCTGGAACTAAAAAAACCAACCAACCAACCAACAGGTTTTCATCACATCTCACAGACAATTTTCATCACATCTTAAACATGCTTTCAAGAATTGAGAATTAATTCCTGAATAGAGGAGAATATTACAAACCTTAGTGTTAAGTGCAACCTGTGATTCCTCTCCTGAAGAAGTTCTTTTACAGTGAACATCCCAGAACCCAACAAATACATCTGAAAGAAGATGAGTACCAGAATTGTAATTATTTACCTTTACAAATGAACAAAGGCTTTGTCCACAGCACTTAAGCCCAAAATACAATTATTACGCACAAAAGTCTAAGAACAAAAATATAATTACATATGCCCATACATAACTAATTAAAACCCTTTAAAATGTAATAAGTTTGGTAATTTATCAAAAATCCTTTTTCTACTGCAGGACAACAAGCATTTTCTTTCACTAGGATTTGAGTGGAGGCACCTCAATATACACAAGCTTAGTCCCAGCAATACAGGAACACTGAAAGCAATGACTGAAAGGGGCTCAGACTGACTAGGTCAACACTTCATAGTCCCTCCTGATCCAAACTTGGCTCCTCCTGAAGAACTTGCCTCCTCTGGAGATATTCCTTTTTCCCCAGAGCCTCCCCATGAAGCACAATACAGAGAAGGACAGCTCTACTGCCCCTGAGGAAGCCATGGAAAACCAGACAGTACTCTGGGCAACAATATGAAAATAAATGGCCAAAGCTGCCCACAGATCCAAGTAGTTACATGGGAGGGCTGGTGCTTAAACTTTTTTCAGTAAGGGAACAAATCTTATCCCTGAACAAAATCACTAAGTTATCAGGGCAGGGCGATTTCTGGAATTTTGCATCTCTGTTGAAAAGGACTGTTTCATTATGGGCCAAATAGGCCCAAAATTTTGGCACAGGTTAGAGGCCTCAGTTAGGAGTGTTGGATCCCATTCATTATCTAGCTCAGTAAAGAGATCCACAACGTAAGAGAACAAGTGACAGAACCTCTTAATTTAAGTCAGCAGTTTCCAAACCTGATGCAGACAAGCCTTATTTGAGAAAACTGGCAATGCTCCCCACTGTGCCAAGTCCATCTCACAGCATTTCTGTACCTCCTTCCCCTACCCATCTTGCCTCCTATGGGACTAGTGCTGCTAACCCTTTGCTTTCTTCCACAAAAGTTACTAGTTTTATCTCCTTGCCTCTCTTGCTCCACACTGACTGGGCAGGCAACAGAATAAAATAAATAAAATAAACTTACTGTTCCCTGAGATCTATCTTTGACGTCATATACGGAGAGTTTGATTTGTGTCATCTGATTGATAAGAGAGTCTTGGAAAAAGGCAATGCTGCTTAGAAAGATAGGATTACTTGTTCCCTGTAATCATAAACAAAAAAGGCAAAAATTAATGCAAGGTGATATTTGTTAGGGAGAAATGTTTCCTGTGTTAGCTTCAATTTTAAATCTACTCCAGAAGTACCTCTCCACTTACCTCAATAATTTCTGTCTGTGCATGCTTTGTCCAGAATGCCTGAGGAGGTGTAGTTACACTCACTGCTACAAAACTATTTGGTTTTCGATCTAGCGATGGAGTTAGCAGCTCACTGCAAGCTTTAGGTATGCAACAGAGAAATAAATTTAGATTCAGGATCTTTTCCATATTGCTGTAAGACTACGTTTTTATAAAAGCATAGTATATACCCTGAGCAATAAAGCCATGAAGGGTCTAATACTCACTCTACCACCACACTATAAAGGCAGACATCACTCACCTTTGTGCATGCAAACAGTAAATGTGCAATCAGACCAGTCTGGCTCCAAGTGTAGAGCTGTAATTTAAACTTGTTCACTACAAACACCCGCCTATCCACTCCCCTGGCACAGCTCATTAGAACAGCATACATACATAGGTTTTCCTCTGGGAATCTCATGAGCACAGCTGCATTTGATTTGAAGTCATGCTCTATTAAGCCCATTACCAAACGGCATTTTGCCATGGAGAACCAATAGAAGTGCTTGAACATTGATCAAGCAGCACTATTATGAGGATAACCAGCTTGTAATTGTAAAAGGACAACAATTTATTTCTTCTAAAATGCTATTGTGAGTTTAACTGCTGGGAAGGGACTATGGTGAGTAGGAAACAACTACCAAAAATCTCAGTGAGTGACTCTACACAATTACATTAAACTTCAGAGCCAAATTCTGTCTAGCTAGATACAAGTAACTACAGTGTCATCTGACTCTGCTTCAGCTAGATGCAGAAAGTTAATTTTGAAATTTACCTGGGCAAGCAAAATGTTTAAATGTACACTAAACAGCTTTGCAGTTCTAGATATTTTTAATTCATCTGAAAATATTTAAAGTACCTTATTCAGCTTTGAGGAGTTCTTGTTAAGATTATTATTCATAACACAATTACATACATCTGATAAACTTTTCTAACTTTTCATTTCAAACATATTTTTAAGAGCACAACCTTCAAAACATTAGTCCACTATTAAGACAAGAAAACCGTGCTGCAGTTGAAAACGTGGACTGAATTTTCACGAAGAAAATATTTTTCACTTATTCTTCAAGTGAAGTGAGTCAATGCACACACTTTTTGTCCAAATTTAACTATCTCAGGAAACAGGTTACTTTGCGTCTCATATTATCACTTGACAGCAAAGACCACAGGAAAGAAGGTATATGTAATAGTTGGTAACTTAAAAAATATTCTGTCCTAAAATGGTATTTCCAGCAGATCTTCAGTTTGCTTGAAGACCTGAGTTGCTGATATACTGAGACTGAAGACAATCTCACTCTATCTTCATGTAAACAAAATAAACATTTTAAAATAACACTCATGTAGCAAACATTTAATATTTTATAGGACAGATGTTTTAATTACATACTTTTAAAAACATAACAAAATCAAACTGCTGGCTGCTTATCAAAAGATACTGTACAGGCAGCAAGAAAACTTTACCACATCTCCATAAAAATTGAAGCAAAGTTTCAATCCTTACTATGTGAAAGGCACTTCAAAATCAACAATAAAAAACCCACACACATACTCAGTAGCATGTATCATCAAAATAAGCATAAAAATCACTAAGCCTACCTAAACTGAACTCTAAAATAGGCTCATCTGGATCCTGAATGTTTCCTGTAAATCAGAAAAATTAACACAAGATTAGCCAAACATTGCTGTCATGTGAATCCTTTCCTGAAGTTGCAGTCATACTGTGAAAGAAATTAAATTTTACAGAAAAAAAAAAATTAATTTAAGGATCCATGACTGGTATTTAAAATATTTATTAGCTAATATTTGATCTCTAAAAATGATTTGAAAAACCTGAGATTATCTCATTGTATAAAACATGTTAAAATATGTAAAACTATGCAAGATTATATGAAATATGGGAATATAAAATGCCAAATCTCAGTAGAAAACAACAGGATTAAAGCCACTTAGTGTCTGAGCCACTATTAACTCCAAATTATTCAATCAGATATATCTCCTCTGTGATCAGTGAATAGGGAGAAGTTTGAAAGTACCTGTCTCTCTCACTAATCAAAGAAAAGCCTCTGCGGGTTACAATCCTAATTTACTCACCATTAAAGATGAGAGAGATAATTCTCAGGTCCCTGAACTCTCTTGAAAATTTTATACAATGTCAAACAAGGAGGTTGCCAAGACTCTTCCTAGACCTTGACATTCTTTTGTTGTTTTCTTCCCCTGTTGCTTATTTTTGACTGATAAACATAACTGCACAAAATGTAGCTTAATTTTTTTTTCTTCCCTCTCCGATTTTAATGTTTTGTCTATTTTCAAAGTGGTAAGTTTAAGATTTTTTTTTAACTCTGTAGTATAATTCCTTTATCTCGTTCTCTCCAGGTAACCAGATACATCTAAATCTTCTAGCAATTAAACAAAAAAAACCCCATATTAGTGCAAGGTAGATCCTGAAAGTAGCAATAGCTGACATGAAGGTACATACCTGCTAGAGAAAGGCCCACCATATCAGAGGTGACATCAATGGTGGAGGCCCGTTGCACAGTGCGGGATTTTGCACCATGGCGGGGACTGTGTTCTCTTGCTGTCATTTTGTCATGAAGAACCCTTCTTCTCTTACTGCTTGGCTTTACTGATGTTTGTCTTACAGAGTAGCAGAATGCAGCAGGTTGTCTCCAATTGCTATTCCTCTAACATTACTATGCCAAACAATAAAGAGAGCAAAAGCATACATCAAAATTTTAGGTCACTATCAGCTACTTTTCTTTTTAACAGCAGCAAACCTACTGTCATAAAATTGCCTAGGGTCATTCAAATAAAACGCTCAAAGCAGATCCAATGCACAATAACTCAATTTGCATGTACATCTGTAGCATTTTGCTGCAAATTGTTGAAGACTGTACCACATGCAAGAAAGGCTCTTCTGTCAGAGAATGGGGGTTGAGAGAGACTCGTTAACAGACCAGCTGCTCTTCTCCTTTGTCTAAGTTATTAAACCATCCTTAATGAAGTTTCCTGGTTTTCATAATCACTGGGGAGCACAAGTAAATTTGTCAGATGGGGACTCTGTCTGCAGAGGTACAACAAGGGATAAGGACAAAGGGACAATGGGTTGGCAGAAAACAGAACAAAAGGGCAAGAAATGTTAGTGTCAGCACCCTGTGCCGTTCCAGGCTTTACTGCTATGAGAAGGGGATATTGAAAACTATAAATAAAACCCACTGGGTCAGAGTGAGGCTGAAATTCTGGGAGGACGATGTAAAAAACCAAAAAAGGCAAAGGGGATGCCTGTTGCTGTGGCACATGGCAGCGTCTGTGCTTTTCCTTCACTTTATCAGTGAAGTGAACTTCAACTCTAACCCTACACTTTATCAGTCTACAGACATCCACGACAGTTATTCTTCCCCTCACTGCCTATAAAGTGAAATGTTACAGTAGGAAAGAAACACACAGCTTACAGAAAATTTGGTTACATTGTTAAATATGGTGCTTTTGGTTTGGCTGGTAAATTTGAGTATTCCTTCTGTCATCCACATTAGCACTGCAGTTATTGAACTTCTGTATTTGTTTTATGCTATTATGAAGGCCTTCAAAGGAACATTCAACCTGCTTAACTTAAGTCTCTGAATTTAACTAGTCAGCATCTCCCTCTGGAGGATTTCAAAAGAATCTCCCTCTCTCCACAGGGAACTCAAACATCTTCTTAACTAGCACTGGTTCACTGGACATCGAAAATTCAGAGGCAAGTTAAACATCTAAGACAACTGAATTGAACACAACCCTAGCCATCTACATGAGCTTAGGAATGAGATTTTAAATGGGGAGCTCATTCTAGGGAAGGAGGAATTTAGGCCATGTCCACCAGATGGGCCAGTCTGTTGACACTTAGAACTAATAATTTGTCTTGGTGATTCAGGTCAGGTTTATACACTGTAATGTCATAAACCCATTCCAAATAGGAAAAAACAGAACACTTGAGTGGAAGAAGCAGAATTTGAGAGCTCTGAACACCCTATCCCCAAAAGCTTTGAAACTCAATGACAGCATACAAAACAACACCCTGTTTATAGATACAACTTGTGACAGCCAAAAATTAGAGCAGGCAGTTTTCCAATTCAGACAGAATCTCAGAATAGTTGAGTTTGGAAGGGATCTCTGGAGTTCATCGAATCCAAACCCCCTCTTCAAAAGCAGGGTCATCTAGAGCAAATTGCTCAGGACTGCGTCCAGTTGGTTTTGGACAAAAGTTGACCTCTCTGACTAACCTGGTTGTTCCAAAGTTTGATCACTCACAGTAAAAAAGTGTGGGGCTTTTTCCTTCCTTTTTTTTTCATATTATTTCTTTATTTTTAATATTTAAGTGATTCACTGGCTAGTGAAACACCAGTATTTCTTACATAGTACTGAATGTCTTCAGATTTTGTCAAATAAAACTTCTATCAAAATTCTTTGCCAGTTTCCAAGCCTTTCCATTCTATTTTCTTCCCCTTCTTTCAGCAATAGGTTTTACTTGGTTTGTTCTTTACGCAACGTGATATGTAATGGTTTGTAAGTCCATTAAACCTAAATGCCTAATGAAACAGAACACCTCCAAAATGCGCTTACAGAGAATTAGACAGGATGCCATAGCCCCTTCCCCGAAATCCTACAAATACCTTATTAGAGAATAACTAATATGTTCACATAGGTACAGGTCAGACAGCAGTTAGGTTAAAGAGTCCAGTTGTTTTTCAGGTAAAATCTCTGTAGCTGCTGACATCCTTAAAAAGGGTCAATCCTTAAGGAGTTAAAATAGGGACAGGTATTTTCTTTGTTTTGTAAATATTTCTATTTAATTATTCAGTGTAATAATTTTCCAAGTCTCTCTCTTAAGTTCTCAACTATTCATTTAAATTGCAATATTAATTTCTCACCTAATGATTCATTTTTAATTTACTGACACTGATCATACTTACAGAGGGCTCTTTTCATCATGTGTGGAGGGATTTTGCATACCGTAACATCAGTTAAGTCCACATCTAAAAAATTAACAAAATAATCAGCATGAATAATCAATCTTTTTACACAGCACAAATCACAACCATCAGGCAGGTATCATTCCCAGATTAACTGTAAATTTAACTTCTGATTACTAGCTCTCACAATTAAGTTTTCTGAAACTAGAAAAAGAGTATCATCCTCTGCTGGACCTCACCCAGCACTAGTCATAGCAATACCCAGTCAGAGCAGATGCACAAAGAAATAAGCTTATGCTGAAAAGGACTGACAGTGTTTAGTGAGTGGGTAGAATAGCTAACGTGTTTACTGAAAGGCCTGATGCTATAAAGAAAAAGGAATGTATATGATATGTTTAGTATGAGACAGCATTTGTTACTACGCTTGCTTTTCTATAGTTAAACTTTTACAATTTTGCTGTTTGGAAGTTATAACTGCCACTGTCAGGAGAAAAAAAAATCCTATGTCAAAACAGGATTTCAAAGGATCAGGATGTAGGGCTCTTTCTCCACTGGGTGCAATTACTATGTGAGGTAGGCTTCTACAAACAGCTAGCGATAAGCATATAGGAAAAGTGACTTATTTTTAAATCTACATGTTAACTGAAGATTTGTATTTGCTAATGGTACCATATCATTCAAGTACAGTTGCCTTTTAAGACCCTTCATGCATGCCATACTACAATAAAAGAGATGGGAAAGTCCAGTCTGAGCTTTCTGATTTAATTGCCAGCCCTACCAATTACCGAAGACTGCTTAAGAACATAGCTATGAGCTCTTAACGCTTATGGAAAGGGTTTTATCTCATCTGAACTGCATAGGAGGCAGGTATCTGATCTCAACTCACTGCCCAGGTTCTCTGTATAGTCAATGGTGAGACACAGGCAGTTCCAGAGAATGAGTCACCATTTTCCAAGGTAGGTGGGATGAATCACCCCATGAAGATACCTTTCTCTCTCTCTCTCTAATTATAGAAAGAATTTACATGACTAGCTTAGACCTGATGCCGCAGCTGGGCAAACTGGATCCCACCCACAGTTGTGCTAGCTCAGGCAGGGATGACGTCCGTCTATTCACTGCCTGGCCTGACACACCTAAATGACAGCAGCTCTGATCACTCTCTTGAATTACAACCACTTCAATCATTACAACTTTACAATCATGTTTTTGATAGAAATCAATGGAGGTACGATTCCTCCCAAATTAAACCACCAGATAGTTTCATTAGATGCTATAAAAGGCTGGTACCACTCCTGGAGCCAGCAATCCCAGAAAAGCCAATCTTTCAGCAATTCCAGCATCCCATCTCCAACAGCTGTTTCAAAGAAGACACAATGAGCTTTAATGACCATGCTCCAGGATCTGAGGTGAAGTTCTGGGTCAACCCTATCACTCATGGCTGCAGAAGCTGCTGAAGTGCAGAACATAAGCTGAAAGGACAGCAGCTCGCAGCGAAAACCTGCTAAGACTGACACTGAGTAAGAGCTATTTTTTTTCATTCTCATAAGTCTTTCACTTTTCCTTCTCATTTAATGAATGTCCTTGAATCTCACACAGATCACAGCAACTGGAAAACTCAGAGCCATGGGCTTGACAACTTGAGTCAGATTCTTTCTTCCGGCCAAACTCATGGGGGTGGCAACACAGACTAAGCCTAATGCAGATCCATTGGTTGACAAAAGAGTTTCATTCCCCTTTAGTTATGCCATGATCTAGGACATCCCACTTACCATGGCCCTTGGTATGGCAAAAGAAAGTAATTAGTGCCAGCATCCATTATGGACTTTTGCCTCCGACTGAAATGACTTCCCCACCAAGAACATGCTTGGCAGATGCTAGTCCATCAGCTCCACAAACAGCATGTATTTCCCCCTCTCAGTATGGCCCTTAAGTCTAGGTTTCCCTCACAAGCTGGTTCAATGCTCCCCTCTCCTACTGACCAGAATCTTGATTACCAAGAACAAAAAAGTAAGTTTTCCCTGAAGAGTCTTCTTGTCACTCTCTGAAGCCCTCATCAGAATTCCGAGCAAGTGAGTGACCTGGGCATGTTGAACTAGGCATGGTTTGGAGAAGAGGAGGCTGAGGGGGGACATCATTGCCCTCTACAACTACCTGAAAGGAGGTTGTAGAGAGGGGGGTGTTGGCCTCTTCTCCCAAGTGAATAATGACAGGGCCAGATGAAATGGTATGAAGTTGCGACAGAGGAGGTTTAGATCAGATATTAGGAAGAATTACTTTATTGAGAGGGTGGTCAGGCACTGGAACGGCCTGCCCAGGGAGGTGGTGGAGTCACCAACCCTGGAGGTATTTAAGAAACATGTAGACGTGGCACTTTCGGGCATGCTCTAGTGCCCGAGATTGTTGGGTTGGGTGTTTTGTTTTGTGGGTTTTTTGGTGTTTGGGGTTTTTTTTTTTGTTTTCTTTGTTTTTTTGTGTGTGTGTATGGTTGGACTCAATGATCTCAAAGGTCCCTTCCAATCATGAAGATTCTGTGATTCTGTGCTCTCATCAAGAGCAGGGCAAAGTCTTCCACAACAAAAGGAAATAAACTACCACAAGGTATAATGAATGTATTTGTGCAGTGTGGAAATCCCCAAATGCAGCCTTTCAGTGATATTTAGATAAAAGGCCATTTCAGCAGCAGAAAGTAGCTTTCTTTCTCTTTGCTTTTCTGTTCACCCTCTCCCACTTAGTCCCACTTAGTTATAGAGAAATCTGTAAGTCACAAACTTCTTGACCCTTCCCCGCTATGAACTTCAGCAAACTCAATTAATCTAAAAACCTAATTTTATCTCTTTAACATATTTGAGTACTTTTAATAGAAAACCACAATTTAGGCCAGTTAGTTCTTTGTGCAAATTAAGACTATTTGTCCATATTCACAACTGAAATACAATTAGCATTCTACTTAATGAGATATCATTTTAATTTCACTTGTCATCACAACACTTCTATTTCTTCACTACTCCTTCTATGAGCACAGAAATATGCACACCCACAGGTGGAAGTGAGCATTTGTAACACACGTTTGCTGACTAAAAAGGAAAAAGCGCAGTTCTGTTTCACTTTTCAGAACAACTTTTATCAAGTTAAGTACAGCACAATGGCATGGAAAACACTAAGTCTTGCTACAGAGCAGTCCAACCCTCTCAGCCTCCCACATTGTTTTACCAACAGAAACTGAAACAGCCTACAAATGGTCTTTACCCTAAATTAATCTTTACGCTCTTCACAAGAAACGTTCTGGGAACACCATGAAGTTTCCTGTACATGGGATGACTTCTCTCCTCATCAGCCGGGGCTCTCACACTACCTATACAGACATGGAAAAGCCCATAAGAACAGGGGACATATTTTCTGTTGAGAAGTTTGGACTAGAAACACATTTCTGCATTTGATGGTCCTTTAGACACCTTCCCAAAGCCTGCCTCTTCTAAAGCAGTCTTTCATCATAACCATGCTGCTCACAGTGCAGAAACAGCATTGCTCTAACTGGAAAAAACAGAGATTAACCCCCTCTCTGAGCTGCTCCTGCTGCAGGAAAGGGTGGGGTAGGTGAACAAAGGCAGAAAAAAAACCACAAAAAAAACCCTAACAGTTTATGATCTGAAATGGAGATGAAACAGTAACACCTTAACATTTGCTAAAGATTTCATACTGCTGTTGTTTACAGACAGATGGTCGGAAAATACTCTCCAACATACAGGCAATGACAGACAGGAACCACAGAAGACACAGAGGGATAAAAGCACTGAAACTAGATCTGTAATTGGAAGTTTTGGTCAAGCCTGGATTACAACAAAAAGTCTTGGGAACTATGTGATCTATCTGACTATAATACTCATCCACTTCACAGACTAATGAAGGACTAATTAAAGCTAGTGTATTCTGGTCAAAACAACCCAAGAATCATAGGCTACTGTTAGCATTGTCTTCTATGAGTTTGATGGGATCCCACATTCTGCTCTGAAAACACTGAGCTTCACCTGTACAATGGGACTGCGCTCCAGAGTCACAGTCTAAACACTTGTTTACTTTCCTGACACTGCATTTTCCCACATGGAAGAGATGCTCTGTTAGGTCACAGGCCCACCAGGAAAATCTTCCAAGCACTCTTCATTTTTACATGGCATTGCCCTGACTTGCTCCGATTCCTACGTTTACTGTTTAACACATTTGTATAAATTAAAAATACATAGCAGCATCTGAGGACAAATGAGAAATGCATCAATTCTTTCTCTAACATACATGTTTTCAGTAAAACATAACTAATTGACTCAGGAAATTAAACAATGTCAAGTATTTAGAAAATTTAAAATAAACATTAGTGTGGGAGTGATATTTCACAAAGGCTATTACCAGAATTCAGACAGCGTAGCAAAACTAGAGTGTTATGCTATTAATACAAATCTGCTGATGCATATTTCTCCATCAACATTTTGTACTCCTGAACTGTGTTTTGTGTATTTCTGATCCATATATCTTGTTTTTCTTACACAGTGCATGCCTAGATTATGCCTAATGGCCACGATACAGGATGTCTTTTCAAATGAAATAATTCTTTTTTGGTTCCAGATATTTGATTCCTTTGTGCTGCTTTCATTTCTTCTTCCTGGAATATAAAATTATTTGTTTATCCTGATTTTTCTAAATCAATGGGAAAAAGGGCTGCTGTGGGCCAAGATGCTGACTGCAAGGCTCTTTCCTGGATTCCTTTCGGGAGTCATGCAAACAAGTGATGGGATGCTGGCAGTTCGGAAGCACAATCATTCAACTCCACAGAGGACAACAACAGTCTATGCTTCCCACCATTGCTCCCATTTTAACACCTCAGTGGGACAGCTGTGCCAGTGAAAGGAATCTTTTCTCATGCCAATCTTACCCTGTTAACTGTGGGTTAAGAGTAAGATCACCCTGTAAGATATAATAGGGCAGGGAGGGGTGTGTGGTGTGTTCTGCTTCAGTGTCTTGACGGTTTCTGAGTATTTTCCTTGACAATCTATTTAGACAGCACACAGACCCCACTTTGCTGGCCCTGTCAAAGACTTCAAACTCATTCAGAAAACCCTGTCCAGATTCCGAGGATCTGGGTCAGAACCCCACAACATTTGGTTTGCTTTCTTTCCCAAGCTGTGAGGAGAAACTGTTGAGTTTCACACAGTGTTCTCCACCAGCCAAATAAAGTCAGATGTGAGCTGAGATGACAGCCAAAAAGCAGTAGGGCTGGTAGGTTTGAGGAAGGATGGACTGCTGAGCTGCTTCTCAAGCAGTGGTAGAACTCAAGACTAAACGGAGCAAAATATATTGCTCATCAGCTGTCAGCCATTAGCTATGCCTCGAGACAGACACTGAAAGAAGAAATAAACCTGTTTCTGAGTGGGCCTTGAGCAAGATGCAACCTTTATATACTCAAAAATGTTTACGCATTCAGAAATTATTCAGGAGTACAAGCACTGGGAAAAAGCAAGAGGAGACTCAGGGATGACTAAAGGGGTCGTATTATTCTGTATTTGGATTGCCCAACGCAGCAGGCACACTCTGGCTATGCATATGTGCTATCCCGGTTCCTCCCTGTGCCCCATACCTCCCTCCCACGTGCACACACAAGCACATACACGTCTTCCCAACCCTTCACAGCAGCTGTATTCTGATCAAGGCCAACGAGAAGTGAGAAATTAAGTGACAAGTGTCTGAGATATACTATTTTTTCCAAGTTTTTCTGCTATAGGCAAGGAACTGCTGCAAACACCTCCCTTCCAGAAAAGGAAGCCGCAATTTCACTTCCCAACAAAGCCAGAAAACATCAAAATGTACTTTTTCAGAGGTCTCAGAAAGTCACCATCTGCCCATTGCAAGTCACAAGGAAGGACACCACTGACGCTCTTCAAAAAAAGCAGGCTAAGGCAGTAACTTCAGAGAAACCAACATTTCTACACTTCAGCATCAATAACAATAGTTTATCTTTAGTGACTGTGCTGATGAGAATTATCAGCAGTAGACAGTACATCTAGAATTCAGGTAAGAAAAAAAGACATAGGAAGACGTAAGCAAGGCCCAGTGAAATAGTACATAGAAAGCTGTAATTGTACCAGGAGCATAATTAACCCTGCTGGCCAACACATCCACTTATGTGTTACCTGGATTTGAACAGAAGGTACACCTCACCACATTTGCAAAAAGCAAAGTCCCCATCATGTATAAATGGAACTGTTGCTAATAGGATCTGCCAATATCATTCACTAAATGGATTCTTAACTTGTAGCAGAGCTACTGAAGCACAAACATGTGGAAAAGATTACATGTATTGACAGACATGGGTCACTTTAAAACATAGTGGAAAAATATTTAGAATATATTGAAACTTGTCATAATTTGGTTGCTAAATTTAGAAGGCCTAAATCAGTAGAACAAAACTGGAATAAATAAAGCATGTGACCTATAAAAAATAGATCATAAGTGGCCTGCATGTCATTGAAGTGACCTCATAAGAGGAAATCACACCAAATATCGCTGAAATATATCTATGAGTTTGATTACAAATCATTCTCTGATGCAAGATCAGCAGGTTCCTATTAGAATATCATATTTCAACAATTGTCTTCTACTTGTGAAAATTCCCCTGAGGTTTCCCAGCTTTGACTATCAGTGTGAAATACTATATTCTTTGATGAGATGTGACTGAACAAAGGAGCTATTATAGAAAATAAATGTCTTGTAGTGGGTATTATGATGCTAGCTGTAAGACAGAAAGCACAAAGATAAAGTTTGGAAAGAGTAGCTAAAGGTTACTACTACTCTGATTGGTTTAATGTGTAAAATGAGCAAACATACAGCCAGCCATGGACAAATAAAAATGTTGCAGGCACTTACTTAGAAGGTTCAGATCTCCTCGCTCCAACGTATTAGAGATTAAAGTAGTCTGTTCAGACAGAGAAGGTAGCAAGTACTTGTGTAGCTGCAGTATGAGCTGTGCAATACTTTATTGTGCTATAAAAACATTATTTTCTTTCACTCTTATCTACTAAGAGACCAAGCGCAATAAACATTTCAGTCTGAAATTCAGACAAAAATTAATACTCCTATAGGGTATGGCCATGGATTTCTGGAGTCCAGGGCTTTTAAAAACAATTTTCAAATAATTGTAACCACAATCTACTGGTTTTCAGCAACTAGTATTCATCAATCTTTAGAACTGACGTACTTTAGTGGGCTTCAAAAGTTTATTTTAAAAAATGACTGCAGGAGGGATGGTAACAACAACCACAAAAAGATATAAATGCTATGCAAGGACAAAGGGCATATATTAGTGCTGAGTTCCTTGCAGCACAAAGTGTTCAAAAAATATGAGCTTAAATGTCAGAGTTTTGACAATTCTCCAAGCACTAACATGCCTTACAAAACTGGTGTGTTACTACAGGCCAAGTTTATCTGAACCTCACTTTTTTTAAAAGCAAATTTCACATGGATACAGAAAAGCCTGAAAATATGAAGGATGCATCCCAAATTACTTTCTGTTCTTAGAGTTCATGACTAACTCACTCTCATGACTGATATATTTGACTCAATTTTTACATGCTGAAGGCAAGCAACAGTGACATCGGCTTCTCCTGCTAATTCTTGGTGCCTCCCACTACACTTTATCAGAAATTCATAAGCATGCTGCCTACTTCAGTAGTCAAACCTCTAAGGCAAGGTAGCAGAGATGATGTTCTGCCCACAGCTACCTGTCTTGCCTTCTGGCCCAGACGAGAACAGGTACCTGCACTTTAGCCACGCAAGTATAGAGCCCAACATCTCATCAAGGCCCCTTTCAGCAACAGGTTAAACTTAAAATACTGAACTGCATCTCAGTATAGGCACAAGTTCCTATATCCGCTGTCTCTGCTAGAGAGGCAATACCTTCTGGCTAAAGGGCAGGATGAAAAGCTGAATATAAAGTCTGGGTCAGAGCAAAAGGTTAATCAAGCCTGGAGTCCTCTCTGACAGCAGGCAACCCAAGAGGCAAACAGTATAATGAGCAGTATTGGTATTCTGTGAGGCATCCCAGGTTTGCACTCCCAGATTCAACTGACAAGTACCCGAGGTACTTTCTGAGCTGGGTATCACACCCAGACCTCCATATTTAACAGCTGGTGGTAACATGACAGCTAATACATTACTAGAGTTCATTGTTGGCCCTTGCAGCACTGTTACCCTGTAGCTCTGTAACACCATATTGCCATCACTAGTGACTGGTCATAAGCCTTGTAGGGTGGCTTGCAAACCCAGATGACTTAGGCTTTTCAGGCTTGCTTTGTCTGAACTTATCTTGACCTGCCTGCAACTTTATTTTAGCCTGCAATTAAACTCGATTTAGTTGTAACAACAATTTTTCCAACTGCCCAGATGCCTGTGGCAAATTTGTTTTTACTTTTGTTTATCTTTGCATGGTACCACCATCACTTTACAATTCCAACACAATGATGTATTGTAGAAAAAGACAGACTTGGTATGATAGCAGAGGACTTGAGAAGTGGAGACACAGGATGGAGAGGAGTATGAACACGGGATAAAAAGAGATAGGATACAAAGTTGACACCTGGAGACACTGTGGACAGCTCACTTGCAGACAGCTCACCCACGGTCACTTAAAGAACTGCAGGCTTGAGGCTGGACAAAACTAGTTTTAGAGGTAACAAACAGAACAAAGAAACAGTATCTAACATGGACGTAAAGTACCACATATTGTAAATTCCGATGCAACGTGGAACTGCAGACCAATGAAGAAAGAGCGAAGTTTAAAAGCTTGGTAGCAAACATAAAAATTACCCCAAGTGGATACTAGAGTGAAGAAGAAGAATCTATCAACATAAACATCATGTTCCTCCCATCAGCATCTGAAGTCCTTTAGATGCTGGTTACTGCTGAAACACCTCCACATCCTCAGTACCAGAATGAATCCACCTTAGGACCCAGAGGAGGATTACAGCAGTATAAAGAGGTAAACACTTTGTAAGTTAAATGATTTTAATTATATTGTTATTTATTGAGACTTTTCCCTGTACAGAAGTATTCTGTCTTTTCCTGTAATTATTTGATCTGAGCAAGCTCCTGGATTAAACTGTAAACACTTTAATTATAATAACAACAGCAACAACTGATTGCCTTTAGATATGAGGTGTGTTTCATCTTTGCCCATAAAAGAAGATTTTAAGTGTAACAGAACAGACATAGAATTATTGCCACTCTTCACTGTTTACTTGTACTAGCAGATGCTGTTGTCATCTAGTGTTTTAGGAGAGAAATTTTTGAACAGTTGGGAGCATGAATTTTACTGTTTCCAGCTTTTTAAGGTCATGCAGATCTCATCTCTACAGCTTCATTTAGAGAGTTTTTATAGGCTGAAGATGCAAGAATGAGAGTTAGACATAACATTTTCAGGACAGTTTGTGATCACTGGGATAACACCTATGCTCCAAGCCAATCTATTTGCTCCCACAGAAAACATGAAATGATCATCTGCCCACAGTGATATCACTGTGAATCACAGACATCACTGTAATGTATCTTCATCAAATAATTTTAAAACACTAAATGTCATAAATCTAAATTTTTTAACTGAAGTGAAACAAGCTAGAACTATGACAAAATGAAATAAGACATTATTAAACTCTTATATCAATAGCTTTCAACCTTTTCTGATTCGAAAACTCCCTGAAAATTTTCCACTGGAAGAACCCTCTGGTACAAGCTAATTTAAAGCTATTGATCGTAGGCTTGCTTTCCTCAGTCACTTCCCACCAACTTATTTGCATAGTTCATGGACAATTTAAAACCACCAACTTAAACATTATAAGAACCAAACAGTTATGATTGTCAAGACTAATTTTTTTTCATTTTACATTGTTTCCATCTGCTCATAACTACACAAATTATTCATCTAACATTCTAAATTCTTCCATGTTTGGTCTCAATTTAGAAGTAAATTTGTATTCGGAAAGTGTGAGCTAAAGCCTTTCTGGGCATTTTCCAGTTCTGAAAAGGGAAAGTCTAATAATAACTTGTTTATCCAATTAAGGAAAAAAAAAAGTAATCTTTTGCAACAAAGAAAATAAAAACAAATTGAAACTGAAAACCTACATGGCAAAAAGTTCTTTATGAGGTATACACTCACAAAAAAAACCAAACCAAACCAAAACAGGCAACTTGCTAACCCAAATGAAAGTGAGTTAAAGAAAAATCAGAGCCTGGCATTACCATGGGGAATGAAGCCAGGGACCACTGGTTGACATGCAGGAGACTGGCACTCAACCCAAGCCCTGGAGATCTTTTAATACTGAAGCAATAACAGCATCAAATCCCTATGAAAATTCAGGCTACTAAAGGATGATGCAGAAACAGTGGTATTAGCCTGCATTCAACAAGCACTTTGTTAAATCTTCCATTCTGAACAGCTCTGTGGCTAAGTATCTGAGGGATGGCTCTGTGGTAATACACATACAGATTTTAAGAACTTCACATGCAACCAAAATCCAACCAGCTACCAAATCGCATCCTTATCTTGGCTATGAAGTTATCCAAGTCCTAGACAACCTCAGGTATGCAGCCCCTTTATTGGTTCACACTAATGAGTGTAAAAGCCACAAAAATACTGTTCTCTACAATTCTGTTGTACTACAGGTTTTTATGTAACCTAAGCTCCACAAGTAGTTTAGCTAATTTAAATGATTGGTACTGTAAACTCCAATCTTACAAATGGATGAATGTTTCAGAGATCCAGAGGGGGTGAGAAGGTATAGAAGTTTGTCTGTACAGCCAGGTAGAAGGTGCAAAAGTTAACATATTTATTAACATTTCCCTTTCTAAAATATGACCACTACACAAATGGACAGTTTCACTTGCAGTTAAACTGTCATAAAAGCAAACATAATGAAACTGCAGCTATATCTGCCTTTTACAACTGTAGGTAAAATTACATTGCCTGGGAGCAGACGACGGTGGCATCCAAATAACTAGTGTTAAAACATATTCTGTTTTCCTCCCCAGGTCACTCCTGCATGAGAAAGAACAGAGTTTCAAACTCCTATCCAAATGGATTTTCCTAATGTGATCTGTCATATTGTAAAAGGACTCTTTAATCAGCCAAGATTACAGATCAGACTGCAGGCGTCAACAGTGAAAGACATGCTCTGAATTTTTCCTCAGTTCTGGGAAATCCATGACCATGTGGTAATTGCTGTGTCTCTTTTTCAGGCACCCCTACAACCACAATCTTTTCAGCTCTCGTGTTCAGATTTCACTAACATGAAAAACGATCTCAGGAAAGAAGATATCTTACTCCTTTTGTGCTCTACGATTTCAAAGCCAAAACATTAAGTTAAATATGCCAGTGCAATCTCTGTAGTGATGGATGCAGCTGGACATAGAAAGGATCTTTCCTATTCTGTGAGGCTCCTATTGAGCATACTGATTTTGTCTAGTCTAATGAAAGATGTTTTGTAATGGATGCCAAACACTTATCGCGGTGCTTCTGAGGAAAGGAAAAAAGGACAGTTTTTAAACAAGACCAAGAAGAGCAGCTCCAGATGACTAGAGTTGCACTAGAAAATTACAAACTGCTTTTACTTTAAGATTTGAAGAAAAATCATGATAATTTTTTTGTCTGTGCTTGCCTCTCCCCTTCACTGCATAGCAAGATATCCAAGCTCTCAACTACAGAGAATCTCAAGTACCAACAAGTGCATTTCTCCATAAAGCTGAATAAATATCAACAAACATATATGGTAAAATACAGTCGCTTGAGACCACTCATACCCAATGCTCTGGGTGTCTGGTTTGTCCATGGGGATCCATAACCACTGTTCCCCAGGTCACTTTTGCTCCCAGCTGTGCTTTCTTGAAAAACCAGTCCACAAGAACTTTTTCTTTCCATTTTTCCTCCTTTTGCATCAAATACTATCTGAAAGCACTCCCAACTTTCATTCTCAGAGAAATAAAAGACTGTGTGGCAGGGTTATTTGACTTTATAACTATTACTTAACCCATCAAAGCAAACGGGTCAACGCATATAACTGATTGTTTGTCTGAGGATAAAATGCACCAACAGGCACCATACAAAACAAAGCTGATTTGTCATACTTACGAATCCAAAATAGAAAAGGCTTTTCTTCTTGTTATAGTATATGGATTTCAAAGCTGATACATAGAGAAACATCAGGGAAACAATCCAGAAAATATAAAAGTTTGCAATTCAGAAATGAAATGCTACCTTTCAAGCTATTGCTAAGTGCTACATATGTCTGAAATGTTTACAAAAAACATTCTTTCAGATTTTTTCTTCAACAGCCATTCAAGTATACTGTTGCAGCCTTGAACTTGCAAAGAACTCATCTGTTTGAGAGTGCATCAGTTAACCTAGAATATTTTGTATTATCTCCTACCTTATTGTTCAAGAGATTAAAAATCCCCCCAAACTCCAATTTCTCTTTTTACTTAGCTCCTATTTATATAGCCTATGAACTATAAGACAATAACAAACAAAAGCAGTGATAACATGTATTTTTTCTCTAACAATGAAAACATGAGAATCACTTATATTGATAAATAACTGCAATTCTATGCCAAGCTTAAACCTTCATAGACTGGCACTTGAAAATACTCATAGCTCTTCTGATAAATGTTCAAAAAACATCACTAAAAAATCCAGAGAACCAAACTAAACTATTTTTATATATATACAGGTAATTAGAAAGCAAGAAACTTCTCTCCCAATAACAGTGGATAGAAGCAGGATTACATAAAAAATTCGTTTTTGCTGAATATGGTATTCAGCCAAACAGAATGGAGTCTGACTGTTTATCACCTTTTCTTTATTCCCATTACCAACAGATTATTACCATTATGTTCCAATCACTAATTTGACACTCTTTCATCTTGGTTTTTACCAGTCTTCTTTTCTAACACTGTTACTTTATTTCTGTAAGGAAGGTGGTAATTTTTTTTCTTTCCTAAAGGTTATTCATTTTCTTCATAATATAGCCATAAAGTTCCTGTATTAGTCTGGGCTTATGCACTAAAATAAACAGAATACAGGGAATCCCAGTTATTTAAGAAATAAAGGGGTTAAAAATATTTCAGGAGTGTTTTCCTTTAGCTTCTGTGGTAGTTTAGCTAGAGAAAAAGTTTCCTTTCTCTCTAGACTGAAGACAAGACCTTTACCCCACACCATAAAGCCCAATGACAACCTTTGAAAAAGGAAAATCAACAAAAGGTAGCTAACAGTGGCTGCTTTCCCTCCCACCACCCGTAAAAATCACAGTTGGTGCCTTGATTCAAACAAGTTTAGCTTTTTAAGTCAGGCCTTGTTCATCAAGTGCTAACAGTCTTCATGGAAGACTATGCTATCTGTCTGCATTAATGGGGATATTTATTAAACAGAGCTTGTCTCCCTTATAGGATGGAATTAACAAAGAAGAGATTGCCAGCTGAATAATAAAAAAAAGCAAAACCAACCCACCCAACATCTGAAGGTGGAGATCTCCAGATTTATGGAATGAAGCTCCCAAGCAAAGCGGTGGAAACCCCACTATCCAAGATGTTTACAGGACACTCTACCAAATATGTAGCTTTACACAGCTGGAGTTTCCTCCTCACAACCATTTTTCTCTACACCTCCACTTTGAATGTTTGAGAGTATTTGGCAGCCCTGGGACATGTCCAAAAACCACCTTATCCCAAATCACAGCAGATTTGCCTAAAGGAAAGTTACCAACACGAACATGCACAATTACAGTGAAAATGCCTCCTTTCAGAAAGAGCAGATCAATGCTCATATGTCAACTAAAAATAGCTTGGTCTTAACAGCTGAGCAACACCTTTTTATTCTTTTTTTTAATATGGAAATTACAGAAAAATCTTGAATATAAATATTCCCAAATGAATATATTTTGGTTTCAAAGCAAAATTAGCATAAACACTTTTGAAGAAGAAATTAATATTCTCTCTGTCATGCTTGCCTAGAAACCCCGAAATACCTTGGCACATTTTAATTTTAGTTTTTATAGTATACAATCTATCCAAACAGAAAATATACTATTAAAAGTATCATGACAAAAAGATTCAACTAAGTTGAAACAACCTTCTCTCTTCTACTGCGTACAGTTCAACAGATACACATAGACCCTATTCATAGACCCAGAGTTCACATAGACCCTATTTAATTGTACAAAAATATTTCATTTTTTATTACTGTTTAAGAATCCATCATGAGGATGGGCTTCACCTTGACTAAATACCATGCTATGAAAAGGTTAAGCAAGGTGTATACTCTTTGGATGGGATTCACTTCACCGAACAGCACTGAAGTTAAGCAAAATAGGCAACTAGTTAGAACTGCATGCAGAGGGATAGGAACCTTCAAAAGGTAATTCTTTCTGTCTTTTAAAGAGCTGCCTTAAGAGACTATGAAACAGGATTAAATTTGCACTCCAGCATCTCATGTTTAATAACGACCTACAACAGTTTTTGGGCAGAGCAGGGGAGTATTCCAAACCTGACACTATTCTTCATTTGTCTCTTCATTTGCACTTCACTTCCTCCATCTCCCACAAAAAAACCATTGTTGACAGGACAGAAAGGTTTGCTAGAAATTCCTCTATTTCTTTTTCTTTCTCAATAGGAGTGCAAGATGCCTTTTTCTGAAACTCAGAGGCAGAAGTCCCTCCCTGATCATTTTTTCTCCTCCAGAAATCTCTTCAAGTGACATTCTTCCAGTTTTTCTGGGGATCCTTTTAAGTGACAGCCATGCAGGCCTGAGATGCTCCAAGTGTTGTCTCCCAGGAAGAGGCTCAGACAGACTGTCAAATTAAAACCCCAGTTTACTAGCCAGAAAAACATGACTTTGTACTAAATAAAACCTGGAATATAGAAAAACGGCCAAATATAAACTAGGACAGATTCTGTACGTAAGAGAGTTGACTATGACTCTAATAAACAATAAACCTGAAAAAGCACTCACACATTTTCACTTTTATCATCTCAGTCCTCCCTCCTTGCCATCCATCCTCTCAGACTGCCATTCAAAGCACTGTTTCCAACTGAAAACCCCCCTTCCAAACTATTGACAATCCAGTCCATAAACTGTGTTTTTATTTTACTCTGGCAATTTTCCAAGTAAGGACTGTGAGATCACCACATAATTGTTTTTACCACAGAACAATAACTACTTAGTACCACTATGTAATGATTAATTAGGAAGCAGAAAAAAAAAAAGAAAAAAGAAAAAAAGAGAAGTCATACTATTCTCTCCTGATATTCTGCTAGGCACTTAAAAACCTCAGAAACACAAGCTAAGCACTTATTAATAAACAAATAACTAGAGAACTAAACATAGCATTGCCAGAAGTACATTAAAAAGGTTTCTCATTGTGGCATTTTCCTCCTGTTATTTTACGGGTAATTCTGCTAAAGAATGACCTGATCAATGTCTTAATAGCAGATAAAGCCATTTAGAGCAACTCAGGATTTGCAACAGAGCAGAAAGCACATTACTCACCCTTGCTGAAAGAATTAGCTCCTTTTCAAACCTGGTGTTGGGATAAACTAGCATCTAGGCAAAGGGCAACACACAGTTAAAAGTTTAAGCATTTGTCAAACTAAGGAGATATGTGGGACAAGGGCTGTCACTGACTGTAAGCACTGCACCCATCATTTGTCACTATAGACACATCAGGGACCTTCACAATCTTCACTTCAGAGCAAGCTTTTCTCTCACTGGTCATGAATTTGCTGCCCAGTAGTCTGCTTCTAAGAGTGTCTTTGTCATAGGCTAAACTTAACATGCTTTTGTCCAGCCCTACAAATTCACTTGATGCCTCATTTATCACACAGCTTTCCCTGTGCAGTGCAGGGAAACTGCAGGGCAATGCAGTAGACAGCAAGTCTTACACCGTATAGGAGTGATCAAAAAGCACGAGCTGCCAAACAGCCTAAGTCCAAAGAATCCAAGCAGTCATTGCTCTTCATAAATCTTTCTCTTCCTTAAACATACATCAAGTATTCTCCTGCTGACCACTGTCATGTATCATGGGACTATCACTATGCCTATTTGTGTCGGTTAAATATTTCATCTATATGCTAGGCATACACACAAACTCCAGTCACTAAGAAGCACCATATACTCAGTTCACGTCACCTTTAAATCATACGTGTGGAAATTTCTGTTTCTGTATCATAACCTTCCTACAATACCACACTGTCACACATAGACTTTCATTAGTCCTCTGATGGATTAGAGACATCCTGCTTGTTAGCTATCACCTAGCTGATACCAGTCATATCCAAAGCTCCCCATGACGCCAGCAGCATAGCTGCAGCAATTACATTTCCCATTTTGCTAGTCTTCCTGACATAGCCAAGACAGCTGGTTCAGTCTCCTGTTGTAAGATAATTCCCTTGATCATCCCTACAGCTTTTCTCTGCATCTGATACATACTGAGCTGAAGCTTCTTGGATATTTCAAGAGGTGTTGCACATTTATTCCAGATAAGGTCCCAGCCTGGATGCACCCAGATGAGGTGCCCTCCTTCAACTGGAAAAACCTCTCCTGACACTTCCCTTGATCCCATCCATCACTTTCACGATGGTGTCAAATTGACAGACTAGAGACAAACTCAAACCCACTTACCCTCACACAGGCCTTTCTCCTTCGAAGTGTCCCATTGTTGAACTCCCTGTTTGTAGGAAAAGTTGTTGCACTACTTCCTAAGATGAGGCTGTAGGACCATCCAATTTCAGGCATTCAGCACAGATGCCAGCGTCAGGTGCCTAGGCTCTGTTAACAGTCAAGAGAGAAAGGCAGGAGTTGGGTGCCTAATTAAAAATCTACCTCTTTCCATGGATTATATAAGAACTTAGACTGCTAATTTTGACACCAAGGTTAAACTTAGTAAGTGAATTCCTGCCAGTGTGTGGCCTGACACTTTGCTGTGTTGAATTCCATCCCTTTAGTATAACCCAATTGTACAATCAATTGTATAGTAATTCCATCTAAAACCGGGTACTGGAAACTAATGTCCTCCTCCCATCAGCAATTTTCAACAGCTTTCAATACAGCATGACAACAAAATCAGCTCAACAACAAAGCCTCAAGAAAACTAAACAAATCAACTCCCAAAGAATAATTAATCTCATATATCTACCTCCTGTTATCTCTATTTGTGCCAGTTCTTTGTGTGAGTTTACACAGTTCTTACACTAACCTAATCTTCCTCCACCTTGAACAGTAATTTTGATGCAGCATCACGTTAAATGGTTCAGTAGAATCCAGAGAGACCAGATCTAGCACATTTTTTCTTTTTCTAGAAAAACTACTTTCTTATTAAAAAAAATACTAGGTCAGTCTGACATGACCTATCTTAGCAAAACAGATCATGCTTCATCCTCCTTCCACTCAACTCCTGTGTCTTTAATTATTCATGCCCTCAAAATTTTTTCTAAGGTTACTAAAGTCAAATTGACGAGCCTGAAGTTGCCTAGATGGCATTTTTTCTTTACTTAGATATATAACATCCAATAGTATCAAGTAATAAAAATCCTCTAAAAAATCTTAGCAATGGATCTATATTTTAATTACACATAAAAGGTACATTTAAGAAATTCTCAGTTTGGCAATTCCCAAAATTAAAAAGTCACTCTGATAGCCAGAAAGTCTGACTGCTTTCAGAATATGAGAGATGCAAAAAACCAGATGTTTCTTCTAAGATTACAAAAAGCTATGTGAAATGATAAGTAAAATGTCCAAGACTTCCTGAAAAATCCCGAGACCCCAAAACCACAAGATATACAGCAACATATAGCTAGGGCCGTTGTTTAACTTGATATGGGAAATCGTAGTGTGACTCTGAGATGCTTCTGTTACACAAGCCTCTTTAAGAGCTGCACAGTACCTTAGATTCCCATCATTCAGTACAATTTTTTATATTCACAAACAGTTGAGTACATTCATGTAGACCTTCTGATTTGTTGGGTCACTCAAGCATGCTACATCTGGAAAAGTTTTTGTGCTGAGGCGAGGTGGTGGAGTCTCTGGAGACATTCAAAACCCGCCTGGACATGTTCATGTGCAACCTGCTCTAGGCGGACCTGCTTTGGCAGGAGGGTTGGACTACATGATCTCCAGAGGTCCCTTCCAACCCCATATCATTCTGTGATTCTGTGAAGGGCTTCAGGTGCTCAGTGTCTACAATGGACTTTTACTCTAAAAGATGTCTGATTTCAGATTAAAGACACGTATTTGAAAATTTGACCTCACGTATTTAAAGTCCATCTGCCCTGCTATCCCAAAAGTTATGAAAAATCATGCACTAAAGCTAAAAATAACTAGAAGCCTTTTCTGCTGTTTAGTCTGCAGAGACCAGCAGGCTAGCAATGCCCCACTCTGAGGTACTACCACTGCAGATTTTTGCCTTTTATTACAGTGCTTCGAGCTATTGTATTCCACCTAGACTTAGAGACCATACAGAAAGTTGGCAAGGGTTTGTACTGCACAGTCCTGACCTTTTGATGTATGGAAGTCCGGACCTGAGGACCTGCATGATCACTTTCTATCCTACCTTCCTAGCTATATGAAAAATACCACTGGAAGTAGGAAGTGATCCATATGCAAAGTTTCCAAGAACAAAAGTAGGATGGTAGGCAGCTGCTTTTGAAGGTTGGTTTAGATGTTTCAGATGTACAAGTGTTAATCCTCCCATTATGTTTTAGTGAAACAATTATTTCTGAAAGCCTCATAATGATTCTGTGGTAGTTCATCTATGTATCTCCCAAGGATAATGCTGAGATTATTAACAATTAGGTGCTGGACATTTTGTAATTTAAACACTGTAACAGCATCATAATTAAAAGGCAAACACAGGAGTAAAGTGAATATGTTACTGAATTGAATGTTAGCTTGGATAGGATAATGTTCCTAACACTTTAAATGCCTGGATGTAAGAGTAGCATTTAATTCCAGAAATCCCCTTAATTTACTTTTGTGCTTGCAGAGAACATAATGCAGGTTAAATACTTGTAAAAAAAGAAACAAAGTAATAACCCATAGATCATTGTAATCTCCAGACAGTTAAAACAGCTGAAATTATGCTGCCGCCTTCTCCCTGACTCTGTGTCCTCTACAGCTGTTCTCTTTAGCTATGTACCATCATGTCTTCTTACCCTTCTTTCTGTCCCTCTCCCTGCATTCAGGCTCTACTCAATCTGATTATGCCTTCATTTAAGATATTATTCAAACTCAGTCCTTCATCTTTGTCTTCACTGCTAAAGTCACGGTAAACTCTGCAGACTAGAATCAGCAGAGTCAGAAAAACACTAAACGGAATATAGTATATTATTGAAAGGCCAAGTGCCTCACATTATGCAATAACAACACATGTAGTTACTGCAATCATACATACCAAGCCAGCACGGTGCATGCAATCGATCTAGCACTAAGAGGATGATGAACATGACGGTCTAAGAAGCAGGATGACTGCATATTTAACACAGCCATGCATTGACACATGGCCTGCTCTGCATTTTAATATACCTTACAAACTGGCAAGCAGGGAAAAGCAAGAGGGGAAGGAAAAAACTAGAGAATGCTGGTTTTTGTTAAAAAACAAACCGTAAAAGCAGACAGGAAACTTGCAGTAAAAACTAACAGCAACAATCATAAAGCAGTTTGCTGTGCTAGTAGCAATTACCTCTCCTTAATCAGTCACTCATGCAGTTTATCCATTCATCAGCTACACCAGTATGTGCTTTAGCAGGGCACATTTTCTGGAGAAGTCACCCAGAGAACTGACGGAAGAGAAAGCAGGGGCTGCTACTTAAAAAGGGTGCCACTGGAGATAAACTCTATTTTATACACACACATTAAAGAGCCGCAATCAAAAAAAAGTTATGTGGAGCTTTACATATGCAACACTGAGTTTGTCTCTTAAGGAAGAAGCCACTAAAACAAAATTAGTTGAAAAAAAATATGCACCAAAATGCCAAGTAAGCAGCCAAACAAAAGTGGGTGGCATTCTCTTTTCTTTCTTTCCTATTTTCTCTCCAGACCTAATCTAACACCAAGCTTCAAATGAGTAGTGGGATCTGTCTACATGGATTTGATTGCACAGCCAGGGCCATATTTGAGAAACACTTAATTAGGACTATATGCTATCCCCGTAGGGGAGCCCCAAATGCTGTTTTTTCCCTCTATATTTACAGATTTATTTGAAAGCATGGACACATATCCCACAGGGGAGAAGACATAGCTGTCTTGGGGAAGAATAACAATTCTTTTTTAATTTCTTCAGCAAGAAGCAGCACTGAACTGGATGGAGACTCAGGATTGCCCCAGGCATATCCTTTCCAATGCAGACAATGATTAATAGAAGAAAGAAAGATGGTATGAATGACTAGAATTACTGCAATTCCTTTTAAGTCACAGTAAAGCCAGCTACAGGATTTGGCAACACTAATTTGCTGCTGGCAACTTCATCCCTGCCTTCTTGGGATGAAGAAATATCCGTAAGTGCATGCCTGATTCCCAAGTTATTCTTCACTGAACGGTTCAAGATGGTGAAAGGAAAAAATTACACATAAGCCCCTGGAGCATCCTGTTGTGCACTGTATTCCATTTCACCCCAGTTAAATAATCCAGTCCATTGTATCAAGCACTTGTTTTAATATCAGATGTAGGCACAATCACGGCAGCACACCTCTCAGGACTTTTGAGTAATTGATCCTCAGACTGCATTAAGACACACATCTGATACGAGAAAAGAAATGCTGCATGAGAAAGTACATTTGCTGACTCTGTCTGCTTGATCTTACAAATGAGCTTGTTCTCCCTTAGCAGGAGTTGGGGAAAAACATCTCTGAGAAGTCTACTGTTCACTACTGACTCTACTTCAACATTCATTCTTTTCGGAACTCTGTAAAAGGGTGCTGAGGGCACTACGTTACAGATAAGGAGACTGAGAGTTACCCCTCAATTTCTGCACAATTACCCACATGACTGTGTCACATGTGACCATGAGCATCACGTTTTATCTCTCACTGCCTCCTGTTCCCAGACCAGCAAAACCTGCCTCTACCAGAAGACTCAATTTGACTGGCATCTGCTTCATACTGCCTTGAGGTTAAGGCCATATCCCACACATCACCAGCATGTGTGCCACAACTTCTCTTACCCTCTGAAATCCCAGAAGCCAGGTGCAGCTGGTCACCTCGAGATACGGCCCATGAACAGCTGCTCCAACCCACAGGAAGGAACAGGAGTCCTATTACTGAACTTTGGAAACAAGCGGGGAAGAGTCTTCTCGCAACAGTTTTCTGCTAAGTGGAACCCCACCAGGACACACATTCACCTCTCAGCGCCTCGTAATGTGACCACCAGCCTCTGCCCTCTGCCACATCACAGGACATGAAGTAGCTCTTTCACTGTGGAGAACTAAATACTTGACAAATGTTTGTGAAGCATCCAACAGGATTCAGTTCCTGGCCTGAAGGATACTGCTCTATGCTACAGCAATATTCAATTACAACAAAGGCAGACCTGCTTTTCTCCATTTCTGTTGGCCCAGGATGGTTAAGGGAGGAAAATTAAAGAACCAGCAGTTCTTTACAGTACCAGTACGAGTTTGCTTTTACGGTGGAAACAGGTGACAAATATCAGCCCTTCAGCATAGGCTGTACTTTAAATTTCACACTTTTCCAGAAACACATCACTTGTTCAAAGATGAACAAATCACACTGTCCCTAGCTAATGACCTACCTGAGCCTCTGTGGAACAAGGCACCCATTGATAATAAAAACCCTCTGGCCACCGTACAAAGCATAGGGTAAGCATGCCACCAATACCATAATGTAGGATCTTATCAGCACTTCATTATTTCTGAAGCTGAAGTTCCTTTTGCTTTGTCTGCCTCTAATTTATTTAATCTTTGAACCCTTGCATTCAGTATCCACAGATCATCACACATTATAGTAGCAATCACTAAAATTATATTACCTTACTCCATCTTTCACTGATGAAATCCAGCATGTACTTCCAGTTCTTTTTTAATAAAGCCTGAAAGACACAAAAAGGACAAACTGTTTCTGACTGAATGGATCCAAATAAACAGGCTAATAGTACAGGAAAAACATTTTTGGGGAAAGCAATAAATACGGCAACACTTCAAAAAAAATAACTAAAAATCTGTAAAAAATGCAGAGCGTTAATATTTTATAACAGCTCCTTTACCATTGGAAACAGAATCTGGACTGTGGATCAGTTCTGAGGAAAGAGAACACAAGAATAAAGCCAAAAGAGAAATTTCAGAATCAGGTACTGTTACTGTAACATTTTACACTTAAGGACTGTGTGATGTGTATCTCCCTTCTATTATATTAATGAAAGTACAATGCATTTAATGAAAATAATTTTCTATTAAGTCTGTAAAAATCTCAATGCAGTTACAGTAGAAGAAGCTCGATAAAGTAGCTACTTGATGTCACCAGCAACAATCGGGCTCTCTCCCAGCACAGCTTCTCAACTCGGCTACCTTGTCCTGTCTGCTTATTCCAGCTGCAGTCAGTGCTGGGGTCACCACATGACACTGCAACTACTTCCCCAAGCAGACGCTCCATAAAACAGAAATGGTAACAACTGTGCAATTTTTACTTCTTGCAGGTCCAGACTAGCAGAGAGATTCAAGAGTTTCATTTCTTGCTGCCAATGCCCATAGGTCTTCCATTGTGACATGGAACATAGCGCCCTTGTCCGCACCAACATCACTCATCACACGTAAGCAATAGGCATCTTAATAGTTTTTTTCCCCTTCAAGAAGTATAATCAAGTCATTTCCCAGCACATTTTATCCCATAAATCAGTTAGTCCAGAATCCTTATCCAATTTCATTTGTCAAACAGATATGCCATCCACATGGCAGGAAAGTAAGGCAGCCAGATATGAAGGTTAACTTTAACCTGAAAAGGCCACGGCTTTCTTAGGCATGTTAGAAATCTTTGACAGTGGTACCACAAAACTGTGCCAAGGCAACAGGTTCCTACATGAAGAAGACAGTTCTCTAGTAAATATATAGACAGGGTAAATACATAAACATACACAGTAGGATTAAGTAATCTAAAACTTTTAATTCACAGAAAAATATATTGATCAGTCATAAGCAAAACCTCCCTTAAAACATTAAATTCAGGGACAATTCATACATAAAGCAAACTGTTCAGAGTTGTGATGCAGTAATTAAGATGCAATTCATCAACTTACAGTGGTGTGAGTTAATATTATCAACTATCAAAGCAGAACCAGGTCTAAAGTAAAAGAAATAAGATGAAGTTAAAAAGCACTAAGACAAAATGACACACTACAAACTAACAAGAAGAACTTCCGCAACAAATTGGGAGTTTATCAGCTGAGAAAACCCAAAAAGAAGGAAGACCTCTGTGTCAGACAATGCAGCCACAAAAAGGGCACATACTGCATTAGGGTGTACCAGCCAACGTGCTCTTGTCACTACAAACAGCAGCATTGAGACTGCGTCAGGAACACTAGCTACAACAAGCTAAATACTGCTCACCTCACCCTGTAACAGGTGTACAGAAAGGCTTGTGAGGACAATCAAAAGCCAGCCTCCTCAGAGCAGTCCAAAAAAGTGCTAAGCTCAGCAAAGTGGAGGCTGAGATGGGTTACAACTTGCTCTCTAGAAATACATAACAAGGGCTAAACACCAGAGAGGTGAAAAAGCTTTAAGATCAAAAGGAAGTTAACAAAATAACTAACCTAACTGGAATAATAGCAACCAAGAAAGCTAGTTTATCCAAGGAAAAAGTTGATGTCCTTATAAAAGGAGCATTATGCCACCATTAAGATTAGACTTAACTCAGGAAACTCCATCCAACCCTATGCTTTTACACATTCATCAGCAAAGCATCTAAAATTTCTTACAAAATGATACCTCTTCACAGAAGTGAAAGCGGCTCAAGTTTTCTTCTCCTTTCACTGTCCAGGATGAAGGCAGAACAAACCTGAAGTTCACTTCTATGACTGTCCGTTCAGATGAGAAGTTACAAAGCATTTTACTTACCCTGGCTTTTGGAGAGTTTCTCAACGAGGACAGAGACATTTGACATTGTGGAGCTCTTTTTAGGGTTAAATGTGATATATAATAGTTTTTGGCAAAGTCATTTACTATTTTAAGTATTTTTTGTTTTGGTAAATTCAGTGCAGGAACAAAAAATTGGCATCCTTTGTAACTTACTTAGTACAGTTATTTTTTCTTTTTCCATTCTAAAAGCAAGGCACGTATTGTGAAAGCTCCTAGACACCATGAAAACTACTCACGAAGCAAGTCACAGCCAGCCTCAGTCACAAGATCAAGGGCTGATACAATGGACCTGCTACATTATAACCCTGTAATATACTGCACCGCCATTCACTTTCAGGACATTTAATACAAATGCTTAAACCTGGTCAGTTATTATTCATTTCACTTAAAATTAATAAATTAAAATGGCAGAGATGATAAAGGAATCTAAAAATCCTGTTTATGATACTATGACAAAAAATTAATAGTTCTGTGGCCACAGGCAAATCCCTTTCATCTCTGTGGCTTAGCTCACAGGTCTGTAAAACAGAGACAATGCAACCCAGTAACTACATCGAGCTTCTCTGCTGGCAACTTATATTGGTACCTTACCCACTACCATCAGGAAGTCACACACATTTTGCCAAGCAAAGCTAGAAATCACACAGCTTAGCATCATGTGTTTTAAAGTCAGTCTGTCTGTGAGATTTTTAGAAAAACACTGCAATTTCTACCTACCATCATCCCAGCAAGTTCTGCCCTTCTGATCTGCACCCCATTCTAAAAGCAACTTTGGTTCTACAACTACATTTCTAGAGTCTGCCTGTAAGTTCTCCTCTTTGAGACAATCACATTTCTTAATTGTGCTCCAACTGTGCTTTGGTACCTGATTAAGAATGACTAAAGTGCTACTTTACTTTAACCATAACAACAGTACAGAATCACAGAAACACAGAATGATATGGGCTGGAAGGGACCTCTGGAGATCATCTACTCCAACCCCCCCTGCCAAAGCAGGTCTGCCTAGAGCAGGTTGCACAGGAACTTGTCCAGGTGGGTTTTGAATGTCTCCAGAGATGGAGACTCGACTACCTCTCTGGGCAGCCTATTCCAGTGCTCTGCCACCCTCGAAGTAAAGAAGTTCCTCCTCATGTTTAGATGGAACTTCCTACGTTCAAGTTTGTGCCTGTCTCTTCTTGTCCTGTCACTGGGCACCACTGAAAAAAAGACTGGCTCTTGACACCCACCCATTAAGTATTTATAAGCATTGATCAGATCCCCACCTCAGCCTTCTCTTCTCCAGGTTAAAGACCCAACTCCCTCAGCCTCTCCTCGTAAGGGAGATGCTCCAGGCCTCTAATCATCTTTTTAGCCCTTTACTGTACCCTCTCCAGCAGCTGCCTGTCATTCTTTAACTGGGGAGCCCAGAACTGGACACAGTGCTCCAGATGGGGCCTCACCAGGGCAGAGTAGAGGGGCAGGATAACCTCCCTCGGCCTACTGGCCACACTCTTCTTGATGCACCCCAGGATGCCATTGGCCTTCTTGGCCACACCACCAGTAGTACATGCCCGGAGCGTCCAATGTCACTTGCATAACCGGGCACCAAATCAAGCCCGCCCCTCTTTTTCACCCTACATTGTACAGTTTTTAAATTATACTGCCCTGTAATAGCAGTAAGACCATGGCAGAGTGTGGTAATGCACTACTGCAGGCCACACCAAAGCACCAGCTTCTTGGCATGTTTTGCCTCAGACCTTCTGCATTAAGAAATGAGGATGACAGAAAAAAAAAGATTCTTCAAAGACCATAGAATATTTTTGCTTAATTAAAACCATATAGAAATCATTTTGCAATTGACTGATGATGGCAGTTCAAGCCTTAGTGCTTGCTGCCAGATTTGAAAAGCCATTCAGATCCTTCACTGCAAGGAAATGATATATAGTGAGATACTTTTTTTCTCCCCAATTGCTTGTACTTGCAACCAGGGTTACCATACAAATGGTGGAGAACTGATGTCTCTCAATTAAATCTGCCACACCATTATTCCTAAATACTGCAGAAAGCGAAACATGTGACACTATTCCCTGTGGAGAACCCTCAAAGTGTGATACAAAACAAACTTAAGCATGACAGGGAGTGTACATGCTCCTATTGAAAATCCTTTACTTTCTCCTCTGCCCTCCCTTCTTCCCTCTTTCTCACTCACTGGAGAGCAGCTAAATCACTCCATGGAGGAACAAAAAACTAACCCTTTTCCTTTGCAATTAATTGTGGTGTCAACATCTCTGAAGAGTACCTGCAACCCATAACACCAGGTGTGACTTTGTCCATCAGTTAAACAAAGGAAAAATAGAGCTACTTTGCTGAGTGGCTAGCTCTGATACCTTTTATCTGGGCACAGTCCAACAGACATTCTATTCCCATGTGAGCTGAGCCAATCTAAACTACTGCCTCCCATTGCTTGTCCCCGCTTTTCCCCTCCTCCTAATCTGTCAGCAAAACTGCACTTGTTGGTACAACCTAAATTTCTTGTTCTTCCAAAAAAAAAAAGAACCAACAAAAAACCAACAAAAGCCCAACTCCCCTCCCCCAACTCCTGCCAAATACTTGGACAGGAAAAAAAAGAGCAAAACAGAACAGTTTGCAAAAGGTACGATTTAAACCAAAGCACTCTGACAGAATGAAGCTGGGGAAGAACTGTATTTTTTGTTTATGCTGGCAAATTTGAGGGGCAGGAACCTCTGCCGTGAACAAGCAGCTAAGGATGAACCACATGACAGTAGAGCTGCAAACTAATGCTCATTCAAAGCTGTTGTCTGACCCAATGTAGCTCAGAAGACATTTCCTGTAAACATATTTTAAAGGCTCAGGTTTCCAATAATCAGCAAACAAACCCAGGCAGCACATTCTTTTTCTAGGTCAAGATAGTTATGACCCCTACTACAAATCTCAAGCAGACAGAAGGTAGAATATACTCAGTGTCCTGCTGTGCTCTGTCTGATCTCCTCCTTTGCCTTGTGGCAAATAAAATGCAGCATCCTTTAAACTCTTTTATAAACTACGTATGATTTCCTGAAGCGTTCCCTCATATTCTCCACTTTGAAATACCAGTCTTGAGGATTTTAAAGAACATCAACTCTCTTCATTCTGAGCAAATTATAACTGTGATCAATGTGGCCACTCTTCTGAGGTCCTAACTTACGCAAGATGCTATTACCATCATATCAAAATATGCCTCAAAGAAAAAGAGGAAACTTGCCTTGTTTTGATCTGACTTCCCTAGAATTATATCAGATTTGCTTGCATTATGTATGCAACCTGTACTTTCACATTAAATTTTCAGCTATTTTCAGCTCCTGCTTGGGAGGAAATAAAACACATATATGTGACTGTATCTGTATCACTGGTTGCAGCAGTGCTTTAGCATTCCTAATGCCAGGCTGTGTTCCTCAATGAGTAACAACTTCTTGTTGGGCAGAAGCACAGACACAATTTACCTTGCTCTGTACCTGATTTTCGTGGAAAGAAAACCATAGTACACACCAATACCTCCCTAGATTGAATGAACATAGAGCCAGAACACACAGCATGCCCTGACATTAGGTCTGTTCCTCAACTTCACCACATACACAACACAAATCAGTCTAGTTAAAGACTGCTGCCCTGCAAAATGGGAAGCAAGGAAAAGGAGATTACAAAATACAAAAGTCTCAAGGTCAAACTGGTTTGCACAAGTAGATCTTGTATTTCACATTCTATTATAAATACTAAGAAGAAGCCCTGGTTTGTTATTACAAGCTTGTTCAATCCAACCCTTTACTACGTGCTCATGCGGAAGAGATGAGGTGTATGAAGAGCATCCAGGATGATGGTGAATCAACTTGAACAGTTTTGTTATGTTGTTGACAACAAATGAATGGTGTCCAGTACCTAAAATTCTCATTTTCTTCTTTCATTCAGTACATTAGTGTCACAGTAAGACACATTTTTCTCAGCTACTGAATGCCCACACACCTGTCTCTTTTTTATCACAGGAGGCTACGCTTTCAGGCTAAATAATATTCCATTGTAAAACTAAACATCCAAGTAGTAATGGGTGGAAATTATCTTCATGCAGTGTAACCAAATGATAATTTTATGCAGGTGTTCAGTTTACACAAATGTTGACATCCTTGAGATGTCAACATTAAGATGGGTTTTCCTTCTAGGGCAATCCACTGCACTGATCTTGTCATGCAGACATATTTTATGGACCCTCAAATGCAACCTGAGAGCTGATGCAAACTGGGACACTGGGCACTCCAGCCATTAAATGCGCAGCACACTATGGGAAATCTAGGCTGCATTATTAATTTTTGCATTTAAATAGTCACACATTTACTGTGAAGACATTGTTTTCTTGGGTCCCAGAAATATGTATCACAGAGGAATGGGGGGAAAAAAGTACAAGCTGTAGGGAAGTTGAGAAAGATGTCATACTTAAAAAAAAAGCCGCAAAATATTACACTCTTCATCTATTACAGCCCTCCCAAATGCCTATTTGCCACCTCCATTCTTTCTCTTAGAAGCCTTTTAGAGGTTTGCAAATGCTGCTAGAGAGAAGTAAGAACTGTGCTAAGAAGGAACAACTCTTCCCATTTATCTTGGGTGTTTTGCTCATGACAGGAAGGGGTATCAAATCTTCACACAAATTGAGTCAAATTACTAGCAAGTTCCTGTCTGCTACTTATCACAAATATAACATCAGCTAAGCAGATCTTCAAACTGATAAGTGTTCTGCCCTCCATTTGTCTTTCTGCTAAATTTTACATAAAATTGGTATTTAAAGACACCCCCACTTTTTAAAGAAACAATTGTTATGTGTGACAAATTTTTTCTAGCCCTCAATAAAATCGTACCAGTGGCCATATGCAACACTTTTTTATTTTCCATTAAACTCAAGGTTGTGGGGATGTTTGCATATCTGAAATATAAATCCCACTAATGAGCACAGAAAATAATGTTCCATTCTTCTTGAGCTATTAGGAAATACTTGCATCCCACAAAAAAAGGCAAAGCATTTGCAAGGTAGTCAAAATTCAGACACTGGAGTGTCAAAGCCAAGCCCCTCCTTTCCTCAGTTCACACACACAGAGGCTAGCAGCCTCCCATCACTTCCAATCATAAAAGCAGCAGCTTCCTTCAAGTGCTCCCTGTACAAATGAAAGTTTATCTTTCCACACGCTCAACCAGGTCCCCCCATTCACTGCTTTCTGTACCCTGAAGGTGCTCAACCCCTTCCCCTAACCCCATGCACTGAAATGACATGGCATCTTCAAAAGGCTGTGAGAGTGCTCTTCTTCAAGGGGAAAATCAAAACATGCCAATGGCCCCATGCAAAATGGGAACACCTCCACCTCCCTCTCTGGGGCACTGAGCAGCTGGCAGAAACAAGACTTCCATGGCAGAAGGGGAGAAGAAGGAGGCTGGATGGCAGGAGCCAGGAGAACTGTTGCTGCCGTGGCCTCCCACCTGCAGGCATTTCTGCCCTTCACAATCCAGCCTGCCCACAGGCAGCAAAGCCATGTCTCACTCTGCCTACTCAGGCCCACAGGAACCGACTGCTGGGTGGCATTTGCAGTTTCACTACGGAGGAGCCCTCAGATAAGTGATTCAGTCTCTCTCAGACCATATCAGTTACAAGGGCAATAATACTCACGTACATTCAATTGCAAGAGATGCTGGTAAAAGGGATGCAACCATAAAGGATATAATTTAAAGGATAAATAATAAAGGATATAGCAATAAAGGTGACAAATTGAGGTTGTGGCATAGGACACAATTCTGTCTGTATTTCACTCTGATCCCTCCAGCCACAGCTTTGTGGAGCTCACCAAAATAAGCCTCTCAAGCACCTCTTGCAACAGTAGCGGTGGTTTCACTCCAGAGACCATGTCCTCAGAGCATGGATTAAACACTGTCAAACACAATGTCCTTCAACTCAACTCCTGTTTCTTACTTTAATCCATAATTAATCCATTGCCCACACCCTTAAGCAGCTACTTCCATTCACCATGTATTTTACTGAAAGTGCTATAAACTGATTGTACAAACAGTTTGTGAACATTCAGTAAAGATGGCAAAGCACTTTAGGGTGTCTCTTAGGATCCTCTATAAGACACCACATCACTTCAAGACAAACTTAGGACTAAAACTTAAAACTTTTGCTTCTGACCAGTAACAAGCAATACCTAGTGCTGGGAGAAAGCAAATGACATGACAGTATGAATGCTTACTCACACTATGTTATAAATTCTAAAAATGGCCAGTTTGCAAACATAAGCATTCTCGACTTACTTTCTGATGTAAGATCAAAAGGAATTTCACTGAAATTAATAAATTTGAGATCAAACTTGTCCTGATTCTCTTCTATTTCCCAGTTGAACTGCAGACTTCATAGCAGGTGAAGAAGAATCCCCTCTAGTTCTCCATTAGTCTTTCTTCCCAAGGTCCATTTCGTGTCTAGTTTGCAAGCCCGCCTCACTGCATATGTGCCGGCAAAGCCACTTTTCCATGCAACTTTTCTGTGCAAAATCACTGTCCTGTAGAAGTATCAGTGGTTTTAATATGTTTTCAGCAATGAGTCTACAAAGCTATGGGACAACAATTAGAACTCTTTCTTATGTAGAAAAATACAGCCACAAAGGCCACATTCTTCCTATTACTCACTACCTCCTGTTTACCAAAATACAATTGAAAGTCATTCACTTATCTCCGGAACAGAGAATAATTTAATGAACTTTTCCCAAGCACCCACATTTGAAGGAGAGTTTATAACAGAAAGACCTCATTCTAGCCAGCTCAGCTCCGTGCATTTTTATGTCCTGTATTCACAGCCACAGTACTCATATTTAGTGACAGTAGTACTCAGGATGCAATCCTTATCATACAAATCCTCCATACTAACATACAGAGCTGAAAAGAGCTCTTCTTGTAAGGTTTTCTGAAACAACAGAAGACACTGTCAGCATGCTATTATTTTTTTCATAGTTCTCCGTGCATTTTCACATAGTTCTATGTGCAGTAAAAGAATCAACATTTTACCATGATGGTCCATATATGTCCTCAGCAGAAGCCCTCCCACTTGCCCAACAGAAATAACATCAATGCCAGGGAAAAAAATAAATCTTTTGCTGTAAAGTCAGACCATTAGTGTCTATTTATGAAATGAGACAGAAGAAAGTTTGTATTTGAGGAATCTGGAGCTTAAAATACATTTACCTATCACACACAGGAAACCTGATGAAGTTACTGGCTTCTTAGTGCAACCTAGAATATTGCAGTGTCATTTCTTCCTTCTTCCTTTCTTTCTTCCTTTCTTTCCTTTTTTTACAAAAACAGAGTTGATGCCCAAATAACCTGCAGAAATGGATATTTACCTCTGCCTGTAGGCAGCTCTGCCACCTGGCACTAGAAAGTATTTATCTAAAAAGTACATCTGAATTAAGGTTCATGAACCCACTCCTTTTAAACTGTGTTTCACCTGAACACAAAGGAGGTCAAATTCACAGTCCTGCGAGACATCAAACCTACCAATTCAGTACTGTTCGTTTAAGCCTACACAGCAGACTCAGAGGTATGCTGCTGCTTTAAAAGATGAAGCATCAAACTGAAATGAAAACTGAGCTAATCCCAGATTTCTGCATCCTTATAAAATACAGGGAGAATTCAGACAGAAATAATATGCCATCGTAATCCAGGCCATAATCTCATTTAACCAGAGCAAAATGAACTATATTCATCTTTACGCTGGCTCCAGCTCCAGAGCAGGGAAGTGTGACTATAGTCATGAAGGACTAGTCAAGTGGAAACACAGACCCTGAAGACAAATGACCATCATTGCTGTATTCACAGTATAGGCTGCACCCTTTACTCTTTTATTTACACTAGCACATGCTCAAGAATATACAAAGGCTTCAACAGACAAAAATTGAGACTGTGACTTTTTCTGTGTGATAAAAAAACCTCACACAGTGCAATAAGGTGGGTGCCCCTCTAACATTTTGGGCCTTCCCAAGCCAACAGGACGGGTCACCACCTCCCTTTGTGTCCCCCTGCTTGAACTGCTCCAGGATTAAGTGAAGAGCTTTTCAGGACGCAGTATAAACAAAAATTTAAGAGTTCTTTTCCCCTCCTCTTTAAAACCAGGTGAAAAAATCTAATCCAAACAAGAAGACTTACTCAGAAAACAGGAAAAGGGACAAAACAGATGCCCTCTAGATGTATACACATATAGAAATAAAAGACCCCCTAAACAACTGATGTAAAAATTGTCATTTCTAAAAATTAGACAAATAGAAAGATGAGTTCTCTGACAAACAAGAAGGTTCAGTATTGCAAACAGTGCTATTCATACTGCTCACATGCAAGGATTTTATTCCAATATAATTCCAGTTTCCAGGGGCTTATTTCTAACATGCAAAAAAAGAAACAAAAACCTGTAAAAAAAACCCTCAAACTTTTCCCCTCCCTCCTTTTCAAATTAAGATTTGAAAACAGAAACACTGTGTTGTTCTGTGACACAAGGATGTACTACACAAACACCAATATACAGCTGCTTTATCATATATTGCAGAGTCCTCTTTCAGAATGTCTAATGTCAAATAGCAAATCACAGAATCATAGAATCTTCATGGTTGGAAGGGATCTTCATCACCATATAAAATCACCATATAAAATCACCATATAAAATATGGCAAACATGTTTTGTGAAAAAAAAGTATTATTCAGTGCATGGACAATCTTCTACTCTGTGTAAACATCAGCATCTGATACAGCAGCGCTCCAGTTTGGGTTGATCATTAGGTAAAACTGTAATACAATCAGAAAATCACCCACATTAAAGATGATTCCTGTAAATTAGTTTCAATAACAGGACTAAATTTCCCCTAAGTTCTTCACCAGCCATTTAGCAAGGCTAGCTATAAATCATTGCTGATGTAGCTTTTGTGTAAAATAAGAGAGTAGGTGCTTCCTCCCACTGAAGGCCTCAGAGCTTCAAGAATTTGGGAGAAATGCTTTAATTTTCTTCATGCCCCTAATTTCTCCACTTACTACCCACAGCAACAGCTGTGTTTCCTGCAGAGTCATTTCCCCCTGCCACGGCAGGGAGAGGTAGAACAGCATGCACAAGGACAATGCCACTGCCTGTTTCGAAACTTCTGCTCAAGGACCGAGGAAGCAGAACATGTAAGAGACCAGAGCTAATCCAGCAGCATTGCTTCCCACGTGACAGGAAGGCAAATGAAGGGGTCAGAATAACACAGTTACAGCAGGGCCACAAAGGAAGCTACAGAAAAAAAGCAGCAGGTTTCACGAATGAAGAAACAAATAAAAGGACAGCTCAACACCCGATCTGTCGTTCACAACACAAGCAGCATAGAAGCAAAAGGGAAGAGCTGAGTTACAGGAGCTTTGCAGCTTTGCACCACTTAAGGCTCGCCTAGGTGGAAAACTTACCAAGGGGAGAGAATCATTAAACAGGTTACAGTAGAGCAGCTCAAGTGAGAATGGAAAAAGGGGGCTTAAATTTCAACAGGAAGCTGAAATTCCGCAACAGCTTTGGTGAGGGCAGAGATGACAAAACGTGACTCTGGAGTAACGCAGAGACGAGAAAACCAGTTGTGCAAGCACCGGTGATGTCCTGTTGGTTAGGAATAGGAGGGCAGAACACTGAGCTGGGATCTTCTGCTTGAGTTCACTGGAGATAACAAACCATTTACTACAGAAAAGAAAGGCCAAGGAGATCATGAACTCTCACACATCAAGCCCTGCCAAAAGTACCAGTGAAATGGTCCTAACAGCTTGTGCCGTATGTTGCCTTTATGGCCTGATGCAAAGCCAACTTAAAGCAACAAAAAATAACTTTCAGGGTGCCTAGAGGGCAGATTTTAACAAACCCTATTATACCTATTACAAAATCCCTCCATAGAAGGATCAAACGCAACTGCTTCCTTTGTACTTAACATGGTTATGATTGCTTCCCTGCACAAATATTTCCAACCTTACCTTGGCTGTTTTAGTTGTATCTTGCTAATATATCTAAAAGAAGGCATGTAATCATCAAGACATCACAACAAATCATCACTAAAACTGCTTTAGTTCTTCCCAGAAGCGTTCAATTCACATGAAGCAAACTGTCTAGCTATCTTGCAAGGCTGGGATTTTTGTTCTTTTTTCAGTTGATGCTCTTTTTCACTTAGTGGCATTTCAGCAGCAGAAAGAGGGACATTGCAGGCAGCATGAGAACAAGATGAATCAGAGCGAGTTCTCTCTGGTGGTCAGCATTTGCACAAAGAGTTTGTGGACAAGTAGGATGGAGACGCTGTCTTCAGGGTTGTGTTGAGTCAGGGACTGTCATCCTGGTGTTTAGATGTTAAGAATGTTCTTGAAGTTTTTTTTCAAAATATTAACTGTTAATTATTTAACTGCGCCCACAATGAAAGAAGAAATTATAAATAAATAATTATGTAAACTCAATTGAAGATAATTGAGTTTTATTATAATAAATTATTTGTATAATAGTAAATATTTTTTATACAGAATTCGTACTCTAAATGCATACATGAAGGCAAACACAACTCTGACATACAGTTTTAGAAAAGAAGAAAAAAAATTTAAAAAAAAATTAAAAAAAGGAAAGAAAAAAGAAATTAAGATAAATTCATTATGGCAATTCCAAAACAGAATCCCTAACTCAGAAAATCTCTTGTGAGGAGTACAGCAAAGGCTCAAGATTCAGTGGATTCTACATGAGGATAATAAACAATACCAATCTAGCCTACATTAAAATTACAGCATCAGAGTGAATAAAAGAGCAGTAAAGCCGCTATAAAAAAAACTGTTTTACCCATTCTGCATATGTCACCACTAACTAGAATATGTCCCACTTTTTGCATATAACCAATTGTCTGAATAGGACATCCACATATGGGCTTTTATTGGCACAAAATGAAAACGATCTCAATATCTGGAAGTATCATTTAAAGTATTTCAAGAAACTGTTTACATCCAGTCATTGCATGGATCACAGCGTGCGCACACTCCCAGCCTGAATGCTGAAGGCAAAACAACACTGTGATTCTAAGGGTAAACAATTATTTTGCTATTTCTAATGCCACTGTTTTTTATTCTATTAACATAGAAATACATAATTCAGTAAATTTAGTTCTAAGCAAGAACTAGAGAACTGCAGTGCTCTCCAAAGAACAGAGAGTTGCTTAAAAACTACTTGTTTTCCTTGACCTACCATCTAGCAGCACTGTTTCTTCGAAAGAGGTCTTCTGTCCTTAACATGGCTGCCATGCCTTACATAACATCAATGAATGAGAATATAGTTGTTTTGTTTCCTAGGACGTGCACTGCCCGTTATCCACATGATTCTCCATACGGCACTGCAAACCGTCGAGACAAAGCTTTGCAGTAACGCAGCTCCAAAGATCAGCGTCCTCTGAGAATACGCAGCAGCAGAAAGAGACTCAGCCCTCACCAGCTCTGATTTCCCTTTCATATCTTTCTCTAGTAAATAACAGGCGTTCTTACCTTAAGAAAACAACAATAATAATAACGGTGCTCAGTAGAGCCTCCTCTGTTTCATCTGTGCTCGTAAAAAAATATCTTGGCGCAACTGTCTGCTGCAGCAGGTAATCAATAATATAACCTGCTTCTTCTGTCGCCAGAGCTGCTCCATCTGAACGCTAGCTAACGTGAACGCTGTCAGTGTGAGTCATAGCAGTGACTCAGAGCAGATGCAGAGCTGCAGGAGGAGTTTAAGTTTCAGGGCTTCCTCTCTCCTTCGCTCCTGCTCTCTGTCGCACAGGCACGCACACGCTGGCTGCCAGTGTGCCTGTGTATGCCTGCAGACTGCCCCAGCTTTTGCTTTCAGCAGCAAGTTTGATTTCATCCTCTACATAATCTTGTTTGGTTTGGGTTTTTTCCAGGAAGGCAATTCTGTTTCTTTCTTCACTGTAAATATACTTATCTTGAATGCAAAAGCTTGCTCTGCAACGCAGGTCAATATTGTGGTATGCCAGGTGGTGTGCTACTACAAGATATTCGTGGGCTCACACCTCTTACCAAGACTAGAGGAAGAACTCAAATACCCCATGAAAGATTCTAAAACAAAAAGTATTGTGTTAGGGCAATATCCCTTTATTCATCACAAATTTATAAGAAAATGCCTCCGATTTCATTAAGTACTCTGGGGAGGACAAATTTGGTCTCAAGTGCAGTAAGATAAAAGAACTGTAGGAAGATGAGATGCACATGAGCAGAAATCCCATGTAACTGACACCAGTTTAGCAGGGAGAAGTGCCTGTAAGAAAAGAGCGTAGTGCATTGCAGTCAGGGACAGTGCATTTAGGTTTAGAGTCGAATTCTGACAGCCTCCCCCACAGCTATCTATCTCACTAGGCACTGACTGCCACAGTCAAAGAAGCTATTTGATCACCTATTTATTTCCCAGGCCTGCCAGACTCCCCACCACGTACAACTGAGAACAGGCATCATGAAGCCAAAGTTAGGCACTTAATGTGTTGATATGCACTGCTGTACTGATTACACTTTATTTCTGAAAGCCATATTATACTAAGCAGTTGCAGTGTTGAGCAAATCCAGCCTTCAAAAGAAGCAGATGAAGCCCTCTGCTATTGAGCCAACAGGTCAATCGCAAGGAAACAAACCATGGTGGGATGAATCAAGAGAGAATTGTCAAAAGAAGCTGCTGGCCCAAGGAACAATGACATTAAAGCGTGTAGACCTGCTTAACAGTCATTCATATAAACATCCCAGATAGTTTGGGAAAAAGGCACTTGGTTTATGTCAAAGCATTTACAGCAGAACATCTTTCCTCATACTTAGCAAATGTCCAGCTGGCTATTGCCCAGATAAACAGATTTGTGTTGAGATTTCTCATGGAAAAGCTTGTATCAAAGCGTGACTTTCATGGTTCTGTGGTTTTTGTCTTTTTAAAGAATTCCTTCTTTTTGCAAAGTCCAATCAAATGAAAAGTAAGCCCACCCATCCAACCCACGTATGTGCAGGGCAGTGCTGTATCTGGTTGTTATTAAAGCCGCTTAACGAACTTCATACTATTGACGGTGAATGTTTACTGTCTTCGTGTATCTCAAAGCAGCCAAGAACACTGGCTTGGCAGGGATCAAGAGATGAGAAGGAATCAAGCTGAACAAAACAATCCTTGAAACATGGTCATGGAGATAACATAAACAAGAGAGATAAAGAATAGGTAGTGTTTACGAAGGTACACTGCACTAAACTTCTTCCCCTAAGACCACTAGTATCCTATCTACCAATTGGAAAATCTTCTGTAAATCCCATCCTTTCCCCCAGTTTACTAATGACAGTGAATCTTTGCTCCTATCAAGCTTTTAACTCTTTATTTTCATGTCTTAAATGGTTGAATAGGCAAAAGAATGCTAAAGTCCACAGCACGCCTGGGAAAAAAACAACCCAACAACAAAAGACGAAACCAAGATCCCTGAGATTTTAAACAGAAAACTAACAACAAGGCCACAGTCCAAATGGCACCTATGACACAGGCCCAGAGGAAGACAAAACTGCAAGGTACTTGGGGTGGTGGTTTTTTTGGAAGGGGATGTTGGTGGTGTTTGTCTTGTTTTAAATGTATGGCATGCAATTGTGTATCTACATTCAATGTCGTGTTGCTGTCCACCTAAAAGCACAGATTTGGATCAAAGATTACTCAAAAAGAAGAGCTGCTAAAGGCCTCAAAGAGATAAAACACACCAAGAGTGAGCATGCACTGCGTAAAAAGCTGAGGCACATACTTGCCTCAGCTGCAAATGACCTAATCTATAATCAGAAGCAATCTAGCTCCTGTAGGCAACAGTTCCGTGTTGCCTAATGTATCAGTCTCCGTAGCTGGATCTTCTGCAGTAGAAGGGGTTTGGATCCTGGGTCTAAAAGTAGGAAAACCTGAAGCTTCTGACCCCAGCAGAGGCAAAACCCCCAAAACTTTCACTGACCTGCATGAAATCTTGAACAGGAATTTAGAACAGGAAATTAGTACTAAACACTGCTGCGAGAGATTTTGCATTAAAAGGCAGTGTAAACTATTACACACTCTTTAAGAACTACACATAATACTTTTTCCTTTTTCTCCTGTAGAAAACAAACAAACAAAGGTTTTTCTATAGTACCTATTCAACATGATACCCCAAAACATGCTAGGCTAAAGAAGCCTGTTTTTCCTTATCATCTCCCTGTCTGTGGGAAAGTGGTTTTGGGGATTTTTTTTAAAAAAAAGTAATCATTATGCCAATAGTGGTGGAAACGGTTTCCCACAGCCTTTTCCAGGTTGTCAGACTCCATGTTAACCTGCTTTCTTATGAAAGGTCAGTCTAGTCAGATTGTCCTTGCTTTTTTCTTCTTAGCTACACTGTTCCAGGGAACAAAAAAACCCAGAACAAACAAACAAACAAAAAGCATTCTTTTTCTTCAAGGACAGAGCTGGCTCCCAATGCAACAGAGTAAGAGAAGCAAATTGAGCAGCACTGCCAGTATGCACAGTAGTGCCTCCCCTCCTCCTTCCCTCTTCCCCCTCCTAGGCTTCCAGTCTTCTTTCCATCAGCTGCATACTCTGCTGCATCCTAATGTTTTGTAGCCTTGCTTTTCTCAGCCCTCAGAAAGGTGGTAGTTCAGAGATACTAGTTTTTGAGAAGCACTGCCACAGTTTTTCAAGACGAAAAGCAGAGCACAGTTTCTGTCCAGGCTTACGCTCCCTTTATCTTTGTTATGGGCATTACGGTACCTTCCAAAGGCCCCCACCAGTGAGCAGCCACACATGGAGGTGAGCACTATGCACACCACAGTAGAAGAGACCCACTGCAGAAGACACACATATTCTGAAAAGATACACAGGCAAAAAGTTGAAAACAGAAATATTTTTGCATCATCTTAGAACGCATAGCTAACTGACTTGACCAAGGTTGGTCCACATGCAAAGGCAGAACCTAGATTTCAGTGTCTCGCTGATTAGACCATCAGATTTCCCTTCTGGTGCATCTCAGTAGTAGGTTCATTTCTTCCAGTTAATTACCTTTTGTAGGTATTTTGATATGCTATGACAAAAGCACTGTTTGCCTCTCCAGAAAAATAAAACTCCTGCTGGGAAAAGCATCAGCACCAGACCCTGTGCAGACAACGAAGAGAAAGCAGAGCTTTACCGATCGAGTATGGGAGGAGGGAAGAGGATGCATTTATTCATCACATTTATCTGAAGTCTCCTGAAGATAAATAACAGGACATAGTATAGCGGTTGAACTTTTTATCATCACTACATCATCCACCAATGTCTCAGTAGCATCTTAAACTCATCTCTATAAAAGCAATTAGCAAAGCAACCCACAAGAGGCTGTGGAAAATAGTTTCCACCACACCAGTACATCTCTTCATTGAGATCACCTCCTCAAGTTACTGTTGCAGCTATGACCGAAGTAAAATATATTTTTTATTTCTCTGATAGCAATTCAAAGCTACACATCCTGCACTGGAAAGAGATTAAGAAGTGACAAGCTGCCTGTAACACACTGCATGCAGATCTCAGAGGGAATTACTTGTGCACATCTAGTGAAAATGCACAAGATGACCTGAATGCCCATTTCCTCTTTATGGTCTGTTCTCAGCAGATGAAACAAGAGACTCTGAGAGACTAAGATCAGATAAATCAGCCAAAACACAGCAAGAAAAAATGTATCTCATAGCAACACAGATGTACTCACCAGATGAGAGAGTAGTTTACAGCCTCCCTACAGCCTGTAGCTCCTGCGTATACAGACATCCATACATTTGCTGCATGTGAAGGCTTGCTTGGATAAGGAGGACTCCCCAGATTGCACTTGATGTCAGCATAGTGTCAGCTGACCTTTTGGCAGCTGGCCTGCTCATATCTATCCACTTCTGTTCTCTTTTTCTCTCTAATGCCAACATCTGCCCATGTTTTGCAGTGACAGAAAAGGTCAGTAAGACCCTAACGATACATTAAACCTGATATTTAAGTGATGCAGCATTTCCAATGACCATGTACCCAATCTCATTCCCCCTGTATTCATAACTCTGCTTTTTCCTAAAAAAACTATATACTGCAAGTGCAGAAGCATCTGCAACCTCAAATCTTATGTACATGCTGTAGAGATCACTTTAGATAACAGAGAAAGCATGTCAGAAAACACCTGGTCTCTCCAGGCTTTCAAGAATATTAAAATTTGTTCTATCATCATAAACACAAATTTTTTATTCCAAACAATCTTTACTTTTCTCTGTAATGCACAACTACCTCTCTGTTTCAAACCAACATGCTTCATTTTCTGCACTTACACAATAATTTCAATTTAATATTGACCCGTGAATCTTAACAAAAGAGACATCCAAATCCAGGCATAAATGCATTTTGAGGCAAGCATATTCCACTGCAAGATTTAAACATCATGGTTTCTTGCACTGTCTAACAAAATGCTATGCACTCTGGTGGGAGTTGTCTACATCCACTCATTTTGTTCATTCAATGCACTCTATACATTTTCTGAGTGAAGTTTTCCCTGTTGTCTTCACAATGCAGATCTCATGCTGGTCTTCGTGACCTACAATGGGTAGGTTCTTCAAATGCCTCAGAAAGAACTATTGTTAATGCTGGAGAAAGTGGATGCAAAGACTTATTGTTTTCTCAGTACCATCTGCTGCACTGGGTAAACTGAATCAAAACTCAGTAAAATGAACGTAAAGCTGGACAATTTTGATGACTATTCTGCAACATTTCTTACAAAATTTACTCCTTATCTGCATGAAGAAAGAACAGTTGTAATGCAAGATTTGTGTTTGTACAACAAATTTTTCGTGTTTTGTCTTGTTTTCTCAACTCATCTGTACTCTCTTGCAAGTTAGCCAGCCCCTATTTCGAGGAGGGAAATCATCTTCTGATATGTTTGTCATTAGTAGGATCATGAAAAGGAACTGTCTACCTAGAAATGTTTAAGGGCGTCCTTCTCTCATTCCTATTCTTGGCATTCTTTGCCTTTGCCATGCAAAAAGCATCCTGTTGTTAGTAGAGTGTAATACAAGACTTCACAAAAAGCTAAGGGTGTCCCTGAATGTATGTTGACCAGTAACAGATCTAATAAAAAGAAAAGCCATAGTTAAAACATTTTTCTTCTTTCTCTCTCAAAATTCTTTATTTCTTCTTTCAAAATAAATGATGTAACAACCCAATCAGAAAGAGTTCTCCGCAAGCTTACAAATTTTAAGTCACTATGTGTGAATCCAACCTTTATTTGTGGTGCACCGTAAATTATTCCCCAGAATAATGCCACCAAGTATCAACAGGACCATTCAAAGGTTATAGTACTGTACCTGTTGGATTATGTATAAGAATCCAGACCAGCAGGAGTTGAGATGCGAGGTGGAAAAGCTTATTAACAGCATTGATAATGGAAGTGTTTCCTTCATGATTAATCGAAATTTTGACATTCAGAACTTAATTGACTCCAGATAATTTGGGATTTTTCCTAAAATTAGGCCATGGAAAAGGCTCATAAAAAAAGTAGCACATCAGTGTTTTTAACGTGGCTTCAAAAAATCTTAATGTCAAAAGCTACATGTCTTATTCTACAGTCAACTACAAACCAGGAAACCTACACAGATAATAAGAGAAGGTAAAAAATACAAAAAATAAGATTAGCTCCAGGATCTCCTCATTAAATAAACAACTTTCTTTTTCTTCAGGTACATAGAAATATAGACTGCCACAAACAGACCTCTATGCACCACTTGTTGTCACTTCTAACAGTTATAATGGCTTTTTCCACATAACTTTTGAAAGATCAGCTGGTGTATCAGAGCTGTGTTTGCTTTGTTTTTTTTAAAATCAGTTTCATTTGTTCACATGTAATCCAGAAATATGCACTGAAATATTGCTATATACATTTTCAGATTATTTTCACTTCCTACTATGGTAAAAGGTCCATTGCATGGGATGTCTTGGGGACTAAAGGGAGACCAGAGATTACAGATATTTGCATCATACAGTGTTTTGAGACAAGACTTTGAGTCCTTGAATTTAAAGGGAAAAAGAATGGGCAGATAATAATTGAAGACATTGCATCATTTGATTACCAGGTTTAATGCATTATTAGAGTCTCATCGACCTTCTCTAACAATGTTTGTCTGTCTGCATTAAGGAAACATGACTAGTATTAAGAAATTATGATTAAATGGAAAAACGTTGGTAATCATGCTACTTAAAGGTAATTTTTTGACATCTATATCCTGTGATTCTACAAAGCCTTTATCCACTCAGTTTCCCATCAAATGTATGGCATACTTTCATTCAGTTGTCCAACAGACCAATCTAAGTCACCAGATAATTCCAGCTATGTAGAAAATGTTGTGCATAGCTCCGCACACAACCTCCTGTTTATAGTTCAGTTCCACCAGCCTAAAACTGGTAAGATTGTTAGCATCATCCTTTTATGGCAGTAAAACATGTATTTTCATTACTCTTCCCCCTGCCCGCCCCTACTTCCACCTTCTTCTAATTCTGTCTGTGATGTATTTCAGCTGTCCGGAATTGATGACTACTCCTGGACTTGCCTGATGAGGCTCACAGTGGTCACAGACTATGGGGCTCTGCCACCCACCACTGGGAGCTACAGCTTCACTTCCCAGCCCTACCCGGGCCACAGACCCAAGGTTTCCTTGCCTTGGAGATTAGTTTGGTGAAAAGCGCAGGTGTGTTGGCATGCATTTTGCACCTGAGAGACTCAGGAGAGAGAAAAAGCATGCACCCACAGATTTGGGAAACAGGTCATGTTATCTTCCTTACTCACTCTCCAGATCACCTTGCAGTTTTTTAACCCAAAACAGAAGGCGGCAAGGTTTCCCTCCCCCCAGCTCATCAGTTTTGGATTTTGGGGGGAGCATGTGACTAGATAGTTATGTTTCTCATTGTTTTGGTCTTTTTTTTCAGATGGAAGAATAAAGCAGAGTCTGAGGCTCAGAGGCACAATTTCTAGGGCCCACCTCCCTTAGCTTGCAATGTTTTTATTCATTATTTGCCTGACATTGCCCAAAGAGTCTTGGGAACTGAATCTTAAGCTCTGATTAGCGCACTAAATATTCGACAGGTTTTCATTCAATGTATTATTAAGTAATTTCAGAATAATGCTTAGTTTTGGAAGGAAGATATCCATTTATCCCCCATACAAATCTTGTGAGGTTGATTCTAGTCAATGTAGACCTATTTAAAAGAATGATTTAATAAATTAAAGTCACATTCCTAGAAAGGTGCGCTCCAAAATATATTCACTTCTGCAAGCTGAGAATTTCAAACACTCATAGAATTACTTTAGAGATAAAGGAGACATACTGAAAAGAGCTGCCTATAAATACAAGATCACCAATACAAGTGCAATTCAGCAAGAGCCATAAAGACAAGCAGTTATCGATTGCCATAGCCAAAATAGCTTTAATTCTCTGTTAATTTCTCCTGCGAAAAAAAATTCTAATAACCCTCCATGAAAGGGTTCCTGAAATAGAATACAGTATATTCATCTTTGCTGATTATATCAAGATTGAACAGAGGCACCAAACTGAGCAAAGAGAAAGAAGGCAGAGCCTTTGTCTTGAAGAACTGACACAGATAATCTAAGAAATTCTGTAATCCAAAGAATAGTCATTTATAGCTTCAGAACCATGCATTTTGCTTGAGAACCACTGAACTGTCCCCAGCTCGTTTAACTACTGCACAGTACTGGTTCAGTGAGGAAATCACAAGTAAGGGCAAATACCAGCATGGAACTGCAGCTGCTTTGAACCAGGCATAAGAGAGTATGGAAACTACATGAGCCACACCCCTAAGTATAGAAGGACTCCTAAAATACACAGCCTGTAATTCAGTGTAACAGCTGTAGTTAAGACAGAAAAGGAAACAGACACATTAAAATTAAAGGAAGACAAGTAAAAGCTATCCTCACCTCAAACCAGTTTCAAAAGTAGGGGTGTCTTTTCTTTCACAGTGGGTCTAAAAAAGGGTAAGATGCAAGCAGCACCTGTTAGGCAGTGGTTTTAAATAGCCTCCCTTTTTTAGGAATTCACATAATAAGCTGAAATCACACAAATACTGGCCAACCACTATTTCAAAAGGACCTGACGCTTTGTCAGCTTCACATAAATGAGCTTAAAATTTATTTTTATAGACTATAATTTAGATAGCAGCTAATCAATACAAGCCTGGGTTTTTTGTACAAAAATGGTGCATATTTCTTCTACCCACTCCTTCCCCCCAGTTCCTCCTCCCAAAAAATAATTGATTGCAGGTTCAAAAAAATATGATGGAGACCTGCCTGAGCCTTTTTACAAATAGTAACAAACTTTGCATGACATTGGCAGCAATTATAGCTTATATAAGAGAGTGAGAAGGAAATAATACTTTTTTAACCCACATAAAAAGCTTTCCACACAGGAAAGCAACATATTTTTGGTATTTTACTTGTGATCTTTTGCTTTGTTTGTTTTTAAGAGAAGCCCTTTCAGCTTTATTACTCCGATGTTCCATATCACTATGGGCTAAAACCCTGTAATTTAGGCACTAAAAGGAGGAAATATGTAGTCTGTAGAGTTAAGTTTTTCATTGAAAAAATCTCCCATTAAAGAAAAAAAAAACCCAAAAAAACCCAAAGGAGAAGTGGGAACTTCAAAAATTGCATTAAAGAAACAAATCCAAATCTATTCATTCCTCCTACAGATGCAGCCTGCTAACCAGGAATAAAGGAATATTTGAGAACATAAATTAAAAAGTTGTGGCTTAAAATTCTGTAATGCCTCTGCTCTCTTTAATAAGCTGAAAAATTATTATAATCCATGCATACTTCTTACATGCAACATGGAGGCTGGAGAGGCTACATTAATAAGAATGGCCATGAAAGTCAGAAAATGCACTGAATTCTCTACTTTCTCAGAAACAAGAGAGGTAGATGTTGATTCAGCGCACCTAAACTAAGAGGAGCTAAATTGCTAAATTAGGTGTCAAGAATCACCTCTCTGAAAGCACTCACCTCTAAAACTGTGGATGGAATGAAGTCTGCTGGTGCTAATATGCCTCAATCAGGCCTATCAACAAATAAAAAAAATCTGCAGAAGATACCCAGAAATGCTGCAGCAGCCTAAGTACTGAACTTAAATAGGGAGACTATCCAGTAAGAGCAGAGCTCAAAATAGAACATAGATGGGAAGAACTTGGCTGTGAGGTATGAGACATTTTTAGAAGACGACAGACAGAAACAGAAAAATGTCAGAGCTGGGGAACGAAGACTCTCACCAAGGCAAAGATCGATGTTACCATCAAGAGGATATGAGTTCCAGTTAATATACCAACCTGAGAGCAGTTCCTAGTGGCATGGTCTTGAAAGGAGAGAAGTTAATGGCACTGGTGGTGCCTGGCTAATGAGGCAAACCGGTTTAGAGAACAGGAACTAGAGAAGCGATGGCAAAACTGCATGGCAAGTCAACTTAGGGGAAAGCGTGTCAGTGCAAGTCAAACAGCACAGCTAACTGTATGATGGAGAAAGATCCAAGGAGGTAGATTCAGGAGAGGAATGATTCAGGCAAAGACACGGGCACACATTTGTAAGCTGCAAGAGTGAGCTACCTGACTGACAGGCTGCTCAGAAGCAAACACAAGAAAATGAGATGCCTGGGGAAGCTGTGACAGTAAAGGGAAAGAGAGGAGACAAAAGCACTTGGGAAAGCATCATGAGGAAAGCTTTATTTGGCAAGAAAAACAATGTTGGTCAAGTCTCCGGAAAAAACACCAAAACTTTTTTCAGCTGTTTTGGATTCAGGCAGAAGAGGTTTAAGGCTGTTAAAACTTTGTTGTATTTCACCACGCTCATTCACAGCAGTAAAGCCTCTTCCACCGACACAGGTGTCCAAAAAGCTGTGCAGACCTCTGCAGGTTTCAGTCTGGAAAAAGGTCCTAATCACATCTTGACCAATGGCATTTTCTGACATGAACCTACCACTCCCTGAAGGTTCAAGTCTGACTGGCAGGAACTGCACTAAGACACTAAACCATACACTTCTACTACCAGAGGCTTCAAAAGTCATTCCCACAATCAAGCTTTCCTCGTTCAGTGGACTAACCATTTACCATCATGCAAAAAATTCTTCCATCAAAGCAAGTGCCACTTAACATGAAGCTTTTAAGGTTTGCTTAGCCTCTTAAATGCAATAAAGGCAATAATAATGAATGAAGGGAAAGTAAAACCATTCAAGTTTCCACTGCTTCATGGACCACAGATCAGAAACTCCTGGCGGGCCATTAAGCAATTCTCAAAGGTTTGGCTACTGAAGCTGCAATGCAGAACTACGCAAATCCTCCATGACCTCTGAGCATGCTGTAACTCAGTTACACAAAACACATGACACATTGAGCTTGGGTGCTGTTTTGGGCCACTCATCCCTGGAACTCCTGGGCTTTTGGCTCATGACAGAAATACTCCTTTATAGTCACTACAGCTTTCTCTAAGTGTTGCATTGCTGATTGGCTCTAGCGCCATTATTTCAGCATTGTGTGGCACTGGCAGAAAAGCCAACAAGAAGAAAAATATCAGTCACTCCAGAAGAACACTGTGCAGATCCTCCACAGGATACTTTACTGCATAGGCTGCAGGCCTGGAAAGGTACCATGGCAGTTTTGGCCTCCAATACTGCAGATGCCACACATCCACAGAAAAAGGAAAAACGGTCCTGCAAAGTTTAAGCCTCCTATGTCACTCCATTGTCAACACCCTGAAATTTATAACACAGCTGCCTGAAGCAGCTGCCTTTTATTGTCCTCTTTAAGTCCACACACTGCTTCTTATACTATCAGGAGTAACTACCAAGTACAGGGTCTTTCTGAGCAGATGGATGATAAATAGAGTAGGAAGGGATAACTAGCAGGACTACTTCTTTACATCTTGGAAGTTTTGGGGGCTGTTCATCCTCCTTTTTCATCAGAAATCTCCTACTTGTCAGTCTTCTCACAGTTCAAAGAGCAGTGAAGGAAGGTGGAGAAAAGGCAGATAGAGAGCAGTATTATGGTATTTCAGACTCAGCCTAGTTTCTACAAACTAAAGGCAGTAACAGCTGAAGTACGAGACAAATCTGGTGTAGATGCAGGACTGTGGAGAATAAAGCACCAGTCAGAATGAAAAACTGTCTTTAGCTCATATAACACTCAACATACCCCAATTTGTGTACCAAAGCAGACCAGCCCCATTTTTTCAAAAGAGCCTAAAATTAATTCCAGCAAGGCATGAGCCACTGGATAGCATCCTTAGCATTCAATCTGGGAGAGCAGTGGGAGCAGCTGGTGCAGAGCAGGATGTCTCTAAACTAATCTCTAAACCGCTCTCAAGTCCCAGAGTGCTCCTACTATCATCTGCAAGCACAAAAATAAGACAATTCAGGAAATTACTGTTACTCCTTTTTCTCTCCCCTTAATCTCTCATGCCTAAGAGCTAACAACCCTAATAAAAAACAAAGAAAAATTAAAAAAACCAACCAACCCAAAATATTTTTCAGATAAGTAGTTAAACTGGTATGTCTTATTTTAGACAGAGATAACACAGTTAAACATCCAAAGAGTATTCAATCTCCTGGAAAATTGTGTCATGTTCCCACTTTGAACAAACAAAATATAATCTATTTTTGCAGCATACAGAAAGACATATGGGTGCTAAAGAAGGGTAATACTTGTACACTTGAGGCTGATTAAAGGACATGTCCCACTCACGCACACATGAACCACAATCAAGCACTTACCTTTCTTTTCAGACAAAACCACAAAATCAATCAGCTAGTTTGTTAGTCATTTCACTTTATTTTGCCAAGTCTATCTGCTTTGTCACCCTTCAAATGATTAAAACAGAGCTGCCACAAAATCATTCACAGCTAATTACCTACCTGAAAAATATGCCTATATAGGCAGGCATAATTTTCAAAAGTAAAGGCAGGAATGTTTTTCTCCTTGCATTCTTTTAAGCTATGTAAAATTTGTGCCAAAGTAACTCTTGTATTTGCAAGAAATCTTTTAATATATTTCTTGAAGAAATGTCACTTAGAACACCAAGCTACACAGACCAAAAAACTGGAATCCTTTTAGATTAAGTTCAGCAAATACAGTGAATACATTAAGATGACAGCACAGAGGTACAGACCTAACCATCTTACTGCACAGGCTCATATTCATTCACATCTGGCTTAATACTGCAGTGAGAAACTGAAGATCAAACCAAGGAAACGTATGTTTGCAAAGAAAATTAAGGCAGAAAAACCCCTTAGGATGAAACTACTGGAAGAGGCATTACGTTGACAAGATACAGCCTGTTATTTTGTTGTCCCAATGCTGGGGCAGGGTCATAAATTTTAAAGCAGCAGTGGACCTATACAGCATATCAGGAATTATAAACTGTGATATTCAATGTTTTCCTTCAATGCCCAATTGCTAACATTGTAAGACTAGGTTAAAGTCTCAGGTCTGACTTCTAAAACTAAGTAACCATCACTGCAAATCTTTGCTCTTTCATGATTTAGTAGAAGGAGGTTTGAAGATACGAACCACAAAAGTTCAAGTGCTGGCACTCAGTTAGAAGGACCTCTACCTTAGGATTATTTAAAACCTCCTAAACGTTTAAACCTAGCTTGAATAGTACTTGCAGCAAGAAACCGCACCAAAACCTGTTTCCATTTGCTTGGACTGGAATACTACAGATATATCTATTGCAGGTTCAGTAGCAGAAAGGAGAATCCATGATGCCAAAAAACATAACCAAACATTCTGCTCCTTTTGAAAGGAAAGGAAGATGAAATGCAGAAGAGCAGACACAGAGTTGCCTACTCTGTCTCACAGAGTAGCTGTCACAAGTAGCTGCTAGCTATCCTTCTTGAAACTGATAGAAGACCCACGAAACCTGCAGCCACAGTATTTCAGCCATGGGACCAGAAGAACCAGCTAATCCAGTAAAAGACAATGACTTCTACTTGTGTGTTGTGAATCCCTTCAACAGGGCCATGACATCTGAAACAAGCCTGCATATTGAGACATGAGAAAGTGAAGAACTACTAACGCTGCAGTTTGCTCTTCACATGAAAATGCATGTGATAATTGAAACAGGCATATAAAAATTCACTCCTACAGTATGTCAGGCTGGGGCCTAACCATAGAAATATGTTCTCTTTTTTAAAAAAATCCAACAACCAAATAAAAGTAAAGCTTAGTTCAGTGTATTAACATAGTAGTATTAACTGTGTATGGGGCAGAGTGAATCACAGATTATTCTTTCTAAAATATGTGATGCATGATGCCTTTTAAAAGACTAGTAAGATTAAGGGCCTGATCAAGAATGGCAAATGTAAAAGAGCAGATACAACTAGTACTTTCTATCCAATCCAAATATTATTCTATAAAAAAACACTTTTAAAACAGTTGGGGTTTTTGAGTTTTTTTTGTTAGATAGTTGGTTTTTTGTTTTTTTTGGTTTTTTTAAAAGGAATATTGGTTAGAATCAAAATAGCATAACACAATCTCAGACACACGAAAAGCGCTGATGCAAAAGATAGAAATGACATTCTTGGGCTCAGAAGACTTGCCTGTCACAATCACATAGTCTTTATGGCTATAAAGATAAAAGCTCAGGATCAAAGTACTGAAGTTTAACAAGTTATAACACATCAGCTGAACCACAGCAAACACAATGCAAAGTCACTTAGTTTAACCTCATTCCACAGTGGACTAGACAAATAACCTTACATCTACAGTGAGCTAAGTATATGCCTGCATAAAATTACTACGATATGCTGTTAAACATCAGTAACAGGGTAAGGGAGTCTGAAGCCACTGAACTGAATACACAAAATCAGCCCAAATACATCTTTGACAAGCTAGATTACTTGCAGATCAAGGGCTGCTGAAGCCACAAAGGAAGAACACCTTTTGACATATCAAGACCATCCCTGCAAGAGACTGTTGCATAGTGAATATAACAGTAACACATGCAAAGAAGTCAGTCAGGTGATAGGTCAGTCAAGGATAAAAATCAAGACTTACTACTCAGAGGTTTTCTAATGAAAATTATGATTGCTGTTCACTGCCACTATACCACTACTAACACTATGATCAGAAAGTTATCAAGATGACAGCCTCATAAATAAGGTAGAAATTTTTCCCAGCTAATAGTTCTGCAGACATATCAGTGATTCTTTGGGCTTCTCAAGTGGTTACATAAAATAAATTTCCTAGGACAAGTTTCCTACACTAAAAACTAATAGATACTGTAATAAAAACAAGAGTGAGTACTGTCCTAACTTTTAACATTATTTTAGGCAGTCTATACGGGACACCATCCTAAATTTTCTGTATGTCATAAGTACTAGTAATGTTTTTTGTCTCTTGGCAATGAAATTTTGCTTTTTCTTTTCCATAACCATAGAAAAAGTGAGCTGGTTCCTTCCATAAGGACAGTGCTTTTCTCTCAGGACACCACCAATGTGAGACTTCCCTCTAAAAGGACACAGGCATCTCCTGGCATTGCTACATCGCAGGATGCTATCTACTCAATTACTCTTGCCCTCTGAGCCTATAGCCATACATCCACAAGCAAAGGTACTTCCCCTTCCCCCTCCCTCTCCAGGAACTCCTTTCAATTTGTTGTTGAAAAATGCTCAAGGACAAATTGGTTTTCCCTAAGGCTATAGGTAATTTCTTTAACAGAAGTTATTTAAAACACTGACTCCAGATAGGTAACTCCTTACTCTGCAAGTAACTTCACCAATGTCATTAAAACTTGCTCAGCAGAAGAAAAGCACCAATGCTTGACTCTAAGCTGTTTTCAATATGTAGGACTGGGTGACACACAGGAGTAATTCAATTTCCCAAGGCAGGAGTTTTATGCCTCTGAGCCCAGCTGCCAAACAAAGAGAAGAAATCCAGTATGTGTTATCAATCACAAGTGTTGTGCAAATTTGTCCCCTTTAGAAAATGGCAAGGAAGCACTAATCAATAAGCATACATAACTCTGAATGCTTCACTTTATGTATAGCTGAAATATTCCATTTAGCAATGAATAAAAAAAAAAAAAAAATGCCAGAGACTCCGTTGGGACACAAGGCAAATCAAAAGGAGACACCAGCAAAGCTTAACACATCTGTGACCACATTTCTGTGGTTTTTTGACAGGTATAAGCAAAAGTGACAGCAAAACTGGAGAACCTCTACTGTAAAATGTAGACTACTTAAGGAATTCTTCTTAGCAACTGTTTCCTTGTTTCATGCTTAATACAGCAAAACTACTTTAATACCCTAGTGGCACAAATTAAAAGTATTAAGAAAATAAAAAGTATTTAACTTGGCAGAGACCTCAGGTTCCTCTGAATTTATCTGTTGCCCTCAGAGAGCAAGCCTCACATCCTGTCTGAAATCTGTCAGTGTTTTCAACCTCAATTTGCCTCTGGCTTGCACCTGTTATCCCCATAACCCTTCAGCAGAAAGAACTCATGCCACTAATACATAATTTTTCAACTACTTCTTAGAAGACTTTCTAACATGCCTACCTGTAAGGACCCAAGGAAGTTTGTTCAAGCCAGATTGGTGCTGGTTTCACCAGTAAAACCTGCAGGAAAAAACAAGTCAGTCCTTCACTCCCACCCTACTTCCAACAGCAGGCTCACACCCCTCAGAGTGACTGGGTTGAAGCCCAGACAAATATGAGTGCACTTATAGCCTTCACAAAACAGTAATACTGATGCAAACAAAAAATTCTGTTTCAGCTGGTTTCCAACAGTTACCTAAAAACCTCTTAACTTTGCTTAAAATACGCTTAACTACCAGTCTTGTATTTCGTCTTCCAATTAATAATCTCTCAGTTCCAAAGGTCTGCAAGTAGAAAGGAGACGCTGAAGCTAAAGGAGGGCTTTTCTATTCCCCAAAGAAGCAACATGCAGCAACCCTAACTCTCATCTGCAAGAGCTAAACCATTGAGATTTTGCTGAAGAACCAAAACATGATGCTATTTTGTTTAAAAGAAATTACTTTTTTCATCTAAAACCAAAGAGCTACAAGTTCTAGTAGTATTTCTGGTTTCTGTACGTTGCTTGTTAGCTTTCCTCATGTTTGCTTGTCCTATTTCGAACTTCTTGGCATTTACATTCCAGGAGGGAAAAACAGCTCAGTTAAAAATTACTTTCAGTGCTCCACTATAAGATTTTTTTTTTTCATTTATGCATACTGAGGAAAGAAATACACTTTTTTTTTTAACTGTGAATGACACGTCCTCTATCTAATATCCTCTATCTGCGTATCTAATCATTAACATGATTAATTACAAATTATTTCCCTCCTCCTCACTTTGAAGTTTCACTACCTTTGCAGGAGCAGCTATTATACAGTAAAATCATTCAGATGAGAAATTCAGGTAAAATGCAAATCCTGCAACCAAACACTGTACTTAAAACAAAATAAACAGCAAAATGGGTATAAACAAGTACTACAAGACTTTTCATCATTAATAGCTGTGAAGGTCAAAATGCACACTCCAAGGGTCAGATGCTCACTGTATAGTTTTGTTAGATTGCATGGTTTCAGAGGCAGAAATGTAAGGCTACAGGACCGTGACTTAACACAAGAAGGTGGCCTTTTCCTGTTCGACATCTGTCTCCACCTAGAACTACAGCGAGTGTTGATCGTGAGACTTTCAGGTTTAATTGCCTGTAACAACCACAAGCAGTACAAACCACAGTAGGAAGTCAGTTAATGAACCTGGTAGCAATTGTTACATTTGTTGCAAGACAAAATTATGAGGCTGTTTTAAATAACAGTACTCCTTCCTTCCTGCATTGTTTTCATTTTCTCCTGCTACAAAAATTTACAGAAGCTTTTTTTTCCATCTCCAGTCTCTTAAGTTTTTCACAGAAGTACAGGTCTAATCCAAAACCCACTGATGTCAGAGGAAGAGACAAATCGGGCCATAAAGAGAGGAAAATATCCAGGTTGTAAAAGGTTTGTTTGGACCGATTTAGTGTCTGGCTTTAGCAGTTTGTAATGACATCAACAAGAGACAAGAACAAAGACTCCCTGAGCTGAAGACTTGGCAGGTATCACAAGCAAAGACAAGGATGGATTTTGTGTAGCCTTCATTCTCTGTGTACCTATCATCATGAACTCCATTCAAACACTGCAATCTATTTATGCCCCTGCAACTTGAACGTGAAATTCTTTTTAAAAGGGAAAAGAAAAAAAAAAATCAAAAAATATTACCCAACTTTATTGTATCTGCTTTTACTTACAAAAGTTTCTAGTTTGTTATCCCTAGTTTCCTGAATACACAACCTGTACAGCCATAAAGCCAAATTTAGGTGGTTTTGTGTATATGCAATTTACATGAATATCTAAGTCTGTATATTTGTAAATGTTTCTCACCCACAGATGTATATAAAAACGCCCATTCTGAGCAGAAACCCATCTACAGACGTCTCATTTATTTGCTCTGTCTGTGCCCATAGCCAAAAAGTAATAAATGTAGGTTCCCAGGGCTTTATCTTAAGCAAATCTGTCATTACTAGGTCAAGTTCAAAGAGGAAAGCAGCCAACAGGTCAAAAGAAAAAAACCCATAATATTTTGATTGGCCTTTTCACTGTTTTTGGAGAGCTCCCGAATAACACACTGTACAAGAGACAGCTACCAATTGTTTTCTGTTTCACTGACATTAATAGCCAATTTCAAGGGTAGCAACAATTCTGTCCAGCAAATAAATTAACATAATAATTTACTGTGTCAAGTTGTGTCCTCTTTTATACTTCATTTTCCTTGAGCGATAAGAAAGCACTCATTTTAATTTCCCATGCATTAATAAAATTCTCTGCCTTAAAACTTACATTTCCATTGCATAGGAAAGAACACATATTTTTTCCATAGAAAGATCATTATTGATCACACTGTAACAATCAGCAACTGCCATGCATTTCATATCCCTCTGTAAAACCAAACTTATGTTCAAAACACCTTTCAGCCTCATTCAACTGTTCAAAAAGAGACAGCTGACTAAAAAAGCACCCAGCATGACAATCTAAGAAACCCACAGTCCATACACAGCACAAGTTCATATGCCTGTCCTGCATGTGTTAAGGACCAGAACTAAGGGAAACGCTGAACACTCAGCCCAGTACCACAGTGCTTACTTATGAGGCTGACAAGTCTCCTCTTGCACTGTAGGGGGTCCCAGGCTGGGTTCTGCCCACCCAATACTGCTCACCCCTGCTGTCAGCGATCACTTTGGACAAAACCAGAGGTAGTAAAGGAGAGGAAAGCCTGCACATTCTAATACAGGTACAGACTTGTACCGAAAAATCAACAAAACTACCCCAAAACATGAAGAACTACTATGATGTTTGTGCTTATGCTTCTTGGGAAATTCTAAAAGGACTAGAACTCTCAGCAGTCAACAGCCGCATATAACCTTTTATGTCACCCTCCTATGAGCTGTGTTGCATTTTTCCCCCATGATGCGAGCAGCCATAAATAGATGTGGGAATTCAAAAATATTAAATGAGTTTTGTGGGATTGGTTTTCTTTACTTTAAAAGGGAGGAAGGATGAAAGAAAAGGAAAAAAATAAGTCATACAGTGCAACACATTTAATTACATTTAGAATTGTCTGGGGGAAAAAAAAAGAGAGAATATTCCGAACAAGTTTAGCAACTGAAACAAAGTCTGGAGTTTTACAGCACAGCAAAATGAAAACACACAGAAATACAGAACTGTCCCAAAGCCAGAGCACAGGATGTGTGTTTACTTTATGTAGACACCATCATTGCAAATGATAGACATTGATATCTAGTAATTAGACATGGGAAGATAGTTTTTCCTTTCTATTTGATCTACAGTCACTCAGAAGAAAACAACAATGAATCTAACTAGCACACAGATGATGTTGCCCTGTGCTTTGTCTGAAATGGTTTACTTATCCTTCATTAAGAAAACATCCCAAGCTCAAATACACCTGGCTAAAATGTGTTTTTATATAAACTCCAGAAACACACTGTTTTTCTTGAATATTTTGTTTTTCATCAACTATAAAGTCAAAAAGAATCTGAAACCACAATCTGAAAAACAAAGATTCAGGAATTTTCTAAAAATATATGTGAAAATGGTAACTTAAACTAATAAAAGAAATCTCTCCAGACAAGTATTTTCCTCACAAAATAGAAATAAGCACCCTGCCGTACTTACTGTTGGTTCTTTTGTTTTATAAATTTGAGCAGTGAAAATAAAAAATAGAAAGCTTCCTACATCTGCTTCGAGAAGAATGCCCCAGAGAGAAAGATTATTTCCACTTTGAGATCACAAAGTATTTCTATTGTCCAAGACATTATACTTTGACTTAACAATTAGTGATTTGACAGTTTTTACTAAATAGATGACTTTTACTATTGTAACATAGGCAAAATAACATCGAACTTTCATTTATTGGAGATATGTTAGAAAACAGAACTGATAACACCCCTGTCACCAGTTAAGATTTCAAGTTTTGCTGCCATTTTAGTTGAGAAAACATTTTTCTTCAAAATCTGGAGCATACAATTGTTAAAGAATTTGGAAAGTGTGTGATATCACAGGTAGCACTGAAACTTTGATTCAATTAAATACTGATATTTCAATTAATATTGATCTCAAAACTTTGGCGTACAAATGCAAAATTCTAACAACAAGACTGTTAGCTATGAGAAGAGTGAAACATTAAACAAAAATCTTAGAGAATACGTCTGCATATATAAAAGCAATCACTATGCAGTTTCCAGACAAAATGCAAGATGAAAAATAAGTGATGCATCATTGCTGCTAAAAGTAAAACTTACTATATCCTTTTTCTTACAACTTGAGCATGTGTCCAGAGAAAAATGTATAGCATTTTTTTCACATAGATGTTTTCAAGTAGGATTTAACACCGCACAACATTTCACTTCCCTGTTTCTCGTTTAGTGAGCAGAAATAGACTGCTTTAAAAGTAGAAGCAAGCATCCAAGTAGAAGACAAATTTTTCAAACAAAGCTCTTAGTCTGAATAAAGGAAAGTTTAATCACTTTGCTCAGTTAAGCCTGCACATTTAAGAAATATTTCTGAACAGATGCTTTGCAAATGGTCCTTTTAATGTTTGTATGAAACCAAGGTGATCTAAACAAAGAGGCTTTTTTTTCTCTGTAGGTGTCTTTTTTCATTAAAAACAGGCCTTCCAGTTCAAGACCTGGAGTGTGAAGGTAAATATGTTGCCGTTGCTCAAACTTTATGTGCTATTTGTTTAAGACATAATTCCTCTGAGCCCTCAAAACACCTGTCAGCAGCTCAAACCTGCAACCAAAAAAAAAGAAGACATTGACAAACACCTTCAGGCTCACAAGGGGAGACCTGGTTTTCATCAGAGCTGGCACAAAAGCCTTCTGCGATGGACAATTAGCTTACACAGGTAATAGCCAGCCTAAAAACAACAACAACAACATCCCCCAAGATACTCATTACGGAGATAACACTGCAAGTTTGAAAATCCTTGTGGATAAGAATTTTTATTTTGGTCTAGTATCAAACATTTCTGTTGTGCACTTTGCCTACAGCCCAACACTGCCCTGGTACCTGTTGACACTGTGAGTGGCAGAAAGGGGGTGTCCACTCAGAGCAGGCAGTACCTTGAATTGCCTTCAATGTACAAATAACCCCTGCCCTTCCCCTCCTATTCTCAGCAAAGGAGAGACAAAGAAGATGAAGGTTCCCAGTACTGACCACTACAACTGACATGTATGTGCACCCACAAACCAGGCCCACTGTACTTCCTCCCCGCCACACAGGTTGCCTTGTTCAGCTGGTGTTAGTGCGACCCTACAGCTGTGCCATGACCACCTCACTGGGCTAAGTCACATTTCTCCACTCAGCTCCAGCGCCACAACTCAAATGGCTGATGCGACAAAACCAGCACCTGTACCAAGTTAGAAATTGTTTTCAGCAGAGTGCATGGCATTCTAGATCCCAGCTACAAATTACTATGTAGAGCAAATTACTATGCAGGTGAGAAGTTTTTTCTCATACATGCCCAAGAACCTAAAAATGGCTCTAACTAAGCTACACCATAGCAGTTCCCTTTCTGTCCTGCACTGGCCCGTTTGGGTCTCTAAAAAAGTGTCTTTTACGATCAGATCTAGACAACCACTGCTAATGACTCACTGAAGCACCATTATTAATCTGGGATTTATGCCATCATTTTTCAGTAAAGACTGATTAAAGAGATTTGGCAATACTGCAAACATAATTCAGCATCTCTGGCACTGTTTAGAAAACTGTGATCACAGCTTCACATGAATTAAGACTGGTGGCCATCTGCAAAATTTCATGCTGATGCATCCAAAGAACATATATTCAGCCAGCCATTTGAACTGTGGGTGAAAGATGAGTGGGAAAAGAAGAAGATAAGATCCAACAGGGTATGATTAAGCAAATACTTCATTTTAGGGAGGCTATAACTCCAGCATTAAAAATAGACACTCGTGCAATGCTGTCTTAAGTGCTGCATACACATTTTATAACACCAAAATACTTTTATATTAACAACAAATTAAAAACCAAGATTTCGATTAAAATATAGACAACTGGTTTTGATACATCACACCTTAAAACAATAATTATTTAAATATGTTATCGAACCGCAACAGTTTTTCTCCCCCACACTTCCTGTTTTCTTTGGACTTTGCCTGAAATCAGGACTGCGATGCCAGGAGCAAACTCACACTGCTTCAAGCATTCTTCTGTCACCAAGAAATGAAAGCAGGGGATAAAGTTAATTAAGAGCACAATATTGAAAGCTGTGGTATCAGCAAAGTGAAGGTGCAGACAGCAGTAGATTTTCCGTGACTGTACTAGAGAACTTGTCAAGCCAACATCTAGCACTTTGAATATGGAAATTCAGTTAAAGCCTGAGGTCAAACTGCTGCCAGCAACAGATTTCAGATGCAAGCAGATGGAAGAGAGAAACTCCAGGTCCGACAGGCAGGGATGACTGCTGCTGTGTGTGGCTACACCTCTGTTTGGAGGGATTTCACACAGTTGTTAGCAAATGCTTCTCAGAGAAAAAGTAGGCCAGTCAGCCTGACAGTGCAACCAAACGACAGTATCACATTTCCAAAACCTTCCAATGTGTTGCATGTCCCTCTCATCATCTCCTCCACTATCACATTTTGCAGTAAAAAACATCTTCATGAGGACATCACAGACCTCCCACTCCAGGTTCATGTCCCTCCTGTTCTCCAGAGAGGACAACACTTGCTTACTACTCATCTTACAAACTTTGCTCAACATGTCTATCATTTCAAGGATTTCCACACTGGTCATTACTGCCACTTCTCTTCTTGGGTGTAAACCCTGCTCTCATTTCCACCCCTGCTAGCACTGAATACTGAATGTCGCACAGGAATTAAGCATGTGTTAAATGCAATGTCATACACATGCATCAGTACCAAAATACCACTTTCAAATGTGAATGTGACAGAAGAGGAGGTCTCTGGGAAAGGACTTTCTTGACCACCTGAAATACATTGAGCCAGAATATCAGGTCTGAATAGCATATGGACAAGTTTCTTAGTGTAAAATCAGAGGGACAAGAGCAGGACACGTGCCTGAAAGGCAACAAATGGCTTCAGCAGCGCTGCCACAAGAAGAGAAGGATTATCAACCATGCTGTTATTTTCATAAATATGGGCACATGCTATATGCACAAACAGGTTGCAGTTGTGTTCTCTCACACAAATCTTCACTAAGTGTTATTTAAGAATATTCAAATGAATGCCCAAAACCATATAAAAAAGTAACAAAAAACCAAAAGTACCCAATCATAAAAAGGAAACATGTAGCTTTATCTTCCTTTTCAACCTTCAGCTACCTTCCCATTACCTTACTCACAGTGCCTGCTCTCAGCCCTGTGCAATATATCATTTAGAAGAAAACCAGGGCTACACCCAGATTACTTCCAACCACATGTACCACAACAGGAAAACACAAGTATATCCTGCATCATTATATCATCTCATTCCTGTCTGCAAACAATAACCTCAGACAAAGGCAAGACTCCAGTATAAAGTATCTCCACTAAAAAAAGCAAACAAAAAAAAAATAATCTTTTCTCTATGGTTACACACCTGCACAATGCATTTAAACGCTATTAACCAAACCCTTCTTCAACACACTCACCTTGTAAAGGGGTGCAACAGCTGTTCAGAAGTCAACAGGGAGGCAGGTGACTGGATGGGGAAGGGGGCCGACTTTCATTTGACAGCTTGGAAAGTCTTATGTTTTAGGAAGGACGGGAAGCAGCTCTTCAGAGACAGAGGCTGTTCCTCTGACCAGAACCAACTCTCATGCCGCCTAGTCTGAAGGAGGATAGAGTTGTTTCTTACTTGTGGGATGTCAGCCTCTTCTTTTGGTTCAGTAGGAAACAAAAAAACCCTTTATATCCAATATGCCGCAGTACTCAGAGCTACCTGGCAGAAAAGACTACAAGCCCAACACTTTGGTAATGCATCAAAGTTCCAGCTTCAACACACAATGGCCACAAGTGTCTCACTTTAAAAAAATATCCTAACCAAGTGTCTGGTCAGAAGTAAAAAGCTGCCCCTTTGGGCAGAGAGAGAATAAAGTGGCATGTATCTTGAAGCAGATAGAAACAGGAAAGATGAGATCATGACAGCACCGATGATAGGATAACAAGCCATTTCCTTGGTGTCAATGGCTTGTTGAAGACATACTCAATTGAGCAACCATGGTTTTATTTTTAAGTCATCTTTCTTCCTCTCTGGAAATTAACTACATTTGCATATCTCTTTCTACCCCCAGGGTAACCATTAAAGAAGTTTTTATATTAGTAATCTTCATCACTGAAATCAAAGCATCTGAGACAGAGTATTTTAGGATAACCACGTAAAATGAAATATTATTTCTATATGTGTCGACTGCAATTAATAGTTTTCTTTGATTGAGTTATCTGTAGTAGTCAACATGGAAACCTCATGTTTCACTTCCAGGTTTTCTTTTTTCCTGTTACACTTTAGGACCCTGATTCTGAAAGTACGGCAAATTCTTGTCACTTAAGAATTCTACACAGCCTCTGTACTGGACCTTCTAACTTGCACCTTGAAGGTGCTCCTTTCAAGCATTAGTTCAGTATTTTCAAAATTTGTGTAGGGGGCTGCTTCTCCTTTCATTTTCTTTCTGAGAAATGCAAATCTCCCAATTTTTAGACTTTTGGGTGCTTTCACTTTCTGACTACTAATTCTGTTAATTCAGTGGTACCAAAGTTTTCTCAGAGTTCATACTTCCCCTTCCTTGTTTTTTTCTTGGGTTGTTTGTTGGTGTTTTTTTTTTTCAAATCTTGCTTTTTGCAGTTCTCTAAGTTATGCTCTCATGATCTTCGATCATAACTCCAGAGGGTCTTTCGTTATCTCCTTCCTACCAACTACATCATAAAAATAATGACAGATAAATTATAGTTTCTCTATCTTCTGAAATAGCATAAGGAAGAAAACCAAGGGGGCAGCCTAAACTGGTGCAAGGAGTCTGGGAACTGGAGAGATACTGGACACAGACCTCAAGGGAAAACCAGCCTTCTTCAGCAGGAAGAATAAAGTATCAACTACTTTGGGGTGTCCAACTCGAGGCATCCATGATTCAACTTTGGAAATATACAGCCTTTTGCAGAGTATTATGCAGAAATAGCTGGGAGAGCTTAGCAGTTCTGTAAAACTGAAACTACATCTTAAATCAGACACCCAAAAACTGAGACAATGTATTGACCAATGGCAAAAAGGCAATTTTTAAAGACTTGCCTTTCACCACACAGGAACTGTGGGGAGTGGTAGGGTTGTGTCCCAGGCCTCTGGAAGGATGCAGTTCTCAATTAGAAAACAACCTCACCCTCCTCTTCCTTCAGTCTCCTGCTTTGATTGCTGTACAATTTCCAATTTCTGCAACAAATAAAGCCATTACACTCACTGACGTCCTTTACTGCACAGTTCATCCCCAGATTAGGCTCCTCCCGTGCATTAAATTCAACACAGAAAAGTAGATCATCTAACTAAAGATTTAGCATAATTGGAATCTGTGAGGAAAAACTGTGGTTGCAAGGATTGCTCGTTTAAGACAGCTGTTTTGTCAGCAGTGTGGGTCATTTGTGGTTTAAAATGTTGTCTTTGTGCCTGTAACTGTCTTGTTTGCATAGGGCAGCATTGCTTTCCATTCAGCACAGAACCAACAGCACCAAACATTCTTCCCAATCCCAGAAATGATGACAGTCCACCCACACTTTGGGAGCAAAAGTTAAGATCACTAGGAAACCTCAAAGACCAGGTTCATCCACGTTTCTAAAAGTATGCAACTGGACAGCAGAGCAAGTCACGAGTCCGCTGGGAGTTAAGCATCACATGACACTAACCCCTACCTTTCTGCTGTGACACTGACTTTTAAACATGGCTAGACATAATTGACTTTTCTACTGATATTATCTACTGGTCTCATACTAATTGTTACTATATCTTGTCTGTGTGATGCTCTACAAATTTGAACTTTAAAAAGTGACCCATAAAAACTGGAAAGGATAAGATACCCACAATATAATTCTCTTGTGCAGATAATGTCCATATTTACAAAGCACCTGAAATGCTCTAGAGACTTCTGGATCTGGATAGGAAGACTTATCCCAGATTTTACATTTTATATGCAGCACATTCCACATAATGTTACACCATTTTTTAAACAAAAGCTGCAATGTTCAAATCTGTGAATGTGCAATATTCACAGAACTGCTATCAGAATTAACAATACGCTAATATTTACTGCTTTATGGTAAAAATATAACAGAAAAACGGCACACAGAGTTTAGCAAGTAACTCTGGTGACTGAAGATATTATCATGCTGCTGTTCAAGTTTACGGCCTCCCAAGCGAAGTCAATGGACCAGATCAAGTGAACACTCCTTAGAAATGTCAAACCAACAGTTTAAATTAAGCTGCTGAACTTTGCACTGAAGTTGCTGAAGCGCAGGCACACGTTTCATTCCACCTGCCCTGCTGTGGGAGGCAGTAATTTCCAGACTAGTGAATGTAAAAAGTAGCTACAGGATCAAAAGAACTCTTGGTGGCAAGACAAAATGCAGCAAGATGCACAGAGAAATCCATGTGCGTAAGGAAAAAAAAAAAGGAAAAGAAAAATATATATCTTTGGAGGGTCTAGCAATAACTACTTTATTCTGAGCAACACTGAAAAAAACCTGCAAGTTGTTTTTTGAAAGAGCGCTATGAATAATTAGAGGCTTAGCAAACTATGAAAAACTATGCCCTTAACACTGCTTATCACGGAGAAAATGTAGAAAAAGAGCTAGAAAAAGAACAGAGAATATTCCAAACAGGCAAGTATTTTTAAGACACCTTATATAAAGCAACTTAATTCTGAAGTCTTATTATAACTCTCAAAGACTGGGCAACTATTGAAAAATTCTCTAAAGCCTGAACCCAAGCTTCAGACTGCCAAGGGTTAAGGCTTGAAACAAACACAAACCGGAATTATAGAAAGATCCAATGCCTAACCCTAGTAGTAAGCCCAGCACCGCACTTTCCCCAACACAATAGATTTAACAACAGAGAATGAGTGGAAGAACAAATTCTCAGCAAGTCTAGTATCCTCTGTGCCTCCGCTGTTAGCCATAATTTCTACCTTGGAGACATGTCCTACTCATTGCAAGAAGAAATTTGAGGCATCAAATTCTTTCTAAGCACAGTTCATTTGGCTTGTACATGCTTCTGTAGCTGGAAGTAAGTTACAGAAAACTCAGTGATATGGCAGGCTACCACCATGTAAAGCAGCTATTCAAGCACAGTTAGTCTGGACTGCTGAGGCTTGTAAAAAAGGAACTGTGTGCAGACATACTCACAGGCACTGGTTGTATTTGTAGAATTCTGTACAGTTTGCTACACTGTAGGAATGGTACCTCAGCTATAAACTGCCCCAAGGAATCGAGGTGTGCTGTTTCCAAAGATCTACAACATCTGTACATATATGCTTTGTATAATTAGTCATATGGTAGAAAGAATAATTATTCTTGTAAAAGTTCAGATTAGTGGTAAAACATATTATTTTCTTGAGCAAGATGAAAATAGCAATGCTTGTGAGAGCAGACAACCTCGCAAAGCATCTTATCTAGCAATGGGAGTTAGCAGCATGCAAACCCTGCAGCAGGCCTTTTTCTACAGGTTCTTATCCAGCGTGGCACAGCCCCTTGCTTCCCATATGCTCAGGTTCAGGATGCATCTGCCAGGGAAGCCCAGCTCTAGAGCCTGCCCATGCTAGGCTCTAGAGCCCCTGCATTCTCCCCAAGCACACCCCAGCAGGAGCTACAGGCTCAGAACTCCTCCAGTTTTTTGCAGAAACTACGACTTTAAAGTGCTCCACTGAAATTCAGATCAGAAACACACTAGATTCATTTTCCATCACTCTCTCTCCATTTTCCTGTATGGGCAGTCTACTCTCGCATCCTCCCCACTCTTTTCCCTTCACTTTCCCTCTCTATATCCACACTCGTTTTCTCCCATGATACTCCCTTTCACCTCACTCAGTCATCTCATCTCCTCCACAAAATCTGTTCTGTCTGCAAAAAACTGGAAGAAGAGAGCTGTATTTAGAGACCATCATCTCTCACACAACAGGCTTCTCTGTTAGCATGGCAGAGCATCAGGCGACAAACAAGATATAGGCCTTCATGACAAGATACAAGGCCTCTGGTGGTAGGACAAGAAGAAATGGCCTCAAGTTGCACCAGGGGAGGTTCAGATTGAATATTAGGAAAAATTTTTATACTGAAAGGGTTATTAAGCATTGGAATGGGCTGCCCAGGGAAGTGGTCGAGGCACCATCCCTGCAGGTATTTAAAAGACAGGTATCAGAGTTACACTGATGGTTGGACTAGATGATCTTAAAGGTCCCATTCCAACCTAGACAATTCTATGATTCTATGAGAAATATGTTTCAAAGGGGCTACACTCTCATGAGTGGGCCAGCTCTAGAATGTCTGTATCTTCTTCAAAATATCTTGCTGATTTCATACAGTTTTTTGCAATATCTCACTGCCTTATGCAATGAGTGCTTTTAGTGAATACAAACACACATTCACAAACCTCAGCTGCAGATAAATCCTTGGTCATGTATTATAAACTGCACAGAAAGCTTCCACCTAAGATCAAGATCTCAACTCTCTTGGAGATAAGGGGGAAAACTACATTACTCTCTTGTATTTCATCAAGATGGTTTTAACTAAGTTAGGACAAACCTTAGTACATCAACTTCCCTATTTACTATTTCTTGCATATTTGGTAATAATACTGCAAATTCAAGAAATTCATACTCTGTGGAAGTATAAATAGCTAGGGACAGCCTTCCTGCTGCATGAATATACTTTATTGCAGCTTTCTAATGCTTTTTTTTCAAGAAGTGCTAACATATTTCTGCAGAGCTGGTACCTCCCTTTCCTCTGCAAGGCAGAAAAGTGGCTAGCTCAACGGGCTGACAGAAGCAGGAGCACAATGTCCACCTGTGCCGGCTGATGCAACGTCATTAACCCCAGTTTCTGAAACAGGGAAAATACAGCAGTAACTGCCAGGGAAGTCTGGGAAGTTTGCCTTCCATTATCGCGTGCACACCTCCCTTACTGTGTGCCACACAAATCACAAAAACCAGCCATGACCCTACCACTCCCCTGTACAGTCGAGACACACACCTTCCTCTCAGTCATGTCCTTAATTTACAAATGTTCTTGTTATTTTCCTTACTTCACCTCATCCACGCTTTGTTCTCAGGCAGCTTTGCCCCGCTTGTTCTTTGGTTTTGCCTCGCACGCTGCCAATCTGTATCAACACTTCCCTTACAGTGAGCAGACTACTACAAAGAACGGAAGGTGGGAAGCAAAGGAAGGAGAGCAGTGGCAGCGGGAAGTAGCTGTGAAGCGGGAAAGAGAAAATCCTCCTGATATCTGAAAGCCAGGAGAATCAACTTCATCTAGAGTAAAGAGCTTATCATATTAGGTTAAGCAGCAGTAGGTTTGATTTAAACACATTTGAGGCTATACCTATCTGCCTGACTGATGTGGTTGAGGTAGACCCACCCCAAAGCTTTCTTCTTCCAAGGTCAACAACATTTTCCAACAACATTTCTGCAAAGGATGTCTGTTTGAGATTTAGGTAGATAATCCAACAATAGAGAGGAAATTCAGTCTGTCAGAAAAGAAACAGGAAGGGAAGTGACAAGCAGAAGCAAAGACTGCGTAAGATAGAGCTCTGCTGCCTGCGTTATTTGATCTCCTACGTCTCCTCAAGAACAACAGGTAGAGGTTTCAAACTTCATCTCTAAGCAAGGCAATTACTCTCTACATTCAGGCAAGAAATGGGGAAGTTTTTCCAACAAAATAATCTACAAAGGGGGTCCAAGAGGTATTCTTATATTCTAAAGGTGCATCTCATATACTAGCAACTAGGTAATTAAAATTTGCTGTAACAAAGTACATGCCAGAACCCTGAATTAAATCTTAACGAGGAAACAAGAACCAAAAAGGGATCCTTGGCCTTCTTATTTTCCTTCCTAATTCCAATACAACAATATGGAGATTAAGGAGCCCAGAACATATAGTAAACAGAGCAGCCATTTCTCCCCACAGGAGGAACTTCTTCCATTTAACACAGCACCTGTGCAACCAGACTGGACTTGAACAGGTCTAAGAGATGGCTAAGGACGTTCACCCTTCAATATATCTGAAATCTTGAGACCAAAAATTCTACTGCCCTAGTAGGGGTACAGCCTTCTGTCTCAGCTGACAACAAGTAAGACGGAACTAAGGTCATTTCTGCAGAGGTGTGATCACTGTCTTCAATAACGGAGCCAAACATCCTCTGAACATAACGTGCCTCCTTTGCTGCACTTTGGCAGGGTTCTTTGTTTCTCTATGGATCCCTGCAAGTTACCACCCACTATAGATTAAGTTAAAATTAGCTCATTAAAAGTAAATTAAATCACAGGCAAAGTTGTCATGTATCAAGAAAAATGCATACAGCCTAGATATGGATATACTGGAAAACTGCAATGAAATCACAATTTGGTAACAACTTGGTATTGCCAGCAGGGAACAGTGAGTAAAAGAGGTCACATCCACCTCACAGTTTGAAAAGAGCCAGAACTTCTAAATTTAAGAACACTGTATTTCAAGTTCTTGCCAAAAATACATATATTCTCCTCCCATTTGCATTGAGAATCAGAGAGACTTGTGAAAAAAATGGCAAGATACTGCATTTTCCGAGTTCCTAGAAGCAAGCACCCCATTGAATTAAAAGCTTCAGAAGCTGGAAAAACCTTAAGTTTTTAACTTAAGAGCTTTTGAAAAAAAAGGCATTAGCAAACAGTGGTTCCTCAAGGGGAAACAAATAATCTTGTTTCCAGGACAACAGGGTTCTGCTACTTCATCTCCCTTGCTGTAGAGTTTGAGGGGATGCAAACTCACAAGAGCCTCTGTTCCTGTTCCTTAGAAAGTAACCCAGCTACCTCCCCAGCTAGCTCTCTACTGCCAAAGCAGCCAAGCTCAACCTTACAGACTTCTGCAGGACGAGGGATACTGGCCTGCAGATGGAGAGCTACTGTCAACACCGTGCCTGGCTGCCCAGGCAAAAGCCTCTCGCTAGAGAGGCTATACAGCACATGCAATCCACGCTGAGCTTTGACCAGCATATATTGACTTTGCTCATTGTATGGGGATAAATGTATGCCACTGGCACGAAGTTACAAGTTCGTTCTTGCACTGCTCCATCAAAGCCACATGAATCGGATGACAATGCATCAGTACTGCAAAGGTAGTGCAAAGGTTCTACTATATTTCACAACCATATTCTAGCTTAATAAATAGGCAAAAATCTGAAATATGCACCAAACTAAACATAAAATCTGTTTCCTTTTAAGGCTTCTCGACATTGGAAAAGAATCATAAAAGCTGGTCTGGAACAAATTAAGGGATGTTGAATGTTCTTAAACATCCTACCACTATCCACAAGCGCACTCTGCTTCCTAAAGCCCTGCTCTTCAATCCCTATTCCCCAGATGATGGCATCGCTGCCGAAAAAGCAGAGCTCACCGGGGAGCACGGGTGCACCACACATCGCCAGACAGCAACCACCATCGCACCCTCCCGTCTTCACTTTTTCGTGCTTCTGCTAGCAACCCCTGAAGGGACAATCCCACCTCAGGACGTGGCCTGCTGCCCACACGAGTGTTTCCGTGACTCTTTTTGAGCATGAAAGCCTGCAGGTGCGGAGGATGCAGCGCTACTGACGGCCCCAACCACGCCACCTCTGCCCCGGGGGTCACCCTGCCACCACAACCACCAACACGGCAGATCGCTACATTTCTCAGGGACGCGGGCCTGCCAGCCCCGCTGCCTGACAAACCCACGCCACAGCGCAAAGCCCTAAAAGAAGCATACGGGCGAATATCGGAAAGCACAGATCTCATTAAAAAAAATACCTGGAAACAGGAAGGCGCAGGAGCCTTCAAGTGCCCACTGAAGTAACAAATTAAAAGCAACTTCATCCCTTTTTTTTTTTTTTTTTTTTGACGGCTCGCTCTCGCATCTCGTCTTCCCCAGACAGCTGTTCATACGCCCTTATTTACACCCGGCGGTGCTCACGGACGCTCAGGACGAACCTCAAGAACAGATAAACGCGTAACGACATACCCAATAACGCCGCCAAACCGCGCTGCAGATGACAACAACAGAGGACCGAAACCGCGCCGCGGCACGGAGCAAAACCCGGCCGCCGGGGCCTCCCCCCGCTCCGCACCGCCCCAAGACTGGGGCTCGGCGGTGCGCGGCCCGGGACGGGGCGCTCTCAGCGGCGACGACTGGCGAGGAGGGGGCGGCGGCGCTGACCCCCCC
>JAOXNO010000001.1:141653498-141667435 GCA_028565335.1 Limnodromus scolopaceus
GGGAGGACGGGGACGGCGTGTCACGGGGACGGGAGGGGGGGGGGACGGCGAGGCTGGCATCGCCCTCCCGGCGGGGCTGAAATAAGCCGGCTTTCAGTAAGCCTCCGGTTACCCGGGGCTCGCCTTCCGGCCTCACAGCGAGCCAAGCCGCCTGGTTTTCGTGCTTTGTCATCTCCCACTGCAAAGGATGCAAAAAACCCAAAAATAATACAGAAACAAGGATGCTCTTGTACCATCACCTGCAGCCAGGAATTGGGGATTTCGAGAAAGAAATGTCTGAGAAGTTGCCACATCACAGCTATGAAGCCGATTCGAGACAATAATCCAGATTGTTTATTATAAAAACGTCAGCACATTTCCACCATTCATCCTTAGTCATCATCCACTCTTCAAGTTGCTTGATAGCTGGTTCAACCAGTTTCTTGAAACTGCTGTACAGCTGGAGTCTGGGCACCATTTCTTAACCAGTTTCCATACCGCGCTGCTATCAATGAGGGATTTAACTTACCCCAGCAGCATTAAGTGTAATTTGAAAGAATGCAAGAAGAGGTCCCAGTCCAGCCCTGGCTCAACATACTAGTTTTAGAGGGTACGCAAATGCCGAAGAGCAGACAGGTTACTCACAAGCCGCCCCATGGGAACTCCCAGGAGGTTCACGAGGGGCTCCTGCACGCAGGGAAGATGCTGAAGGAGGGAATTGGTGAGACAGACACACTTGTCTGGATGCCTCCAGCCAACTGTGTAAGATCTGCAGAGGATCGCTGCCAACTACCAGTTGAGTCAGTCCCAACACCACTCTAGTGTAAGAATTTTAATTTCCCCGGTGCTGGAAGCTGCCAGCTCAAGTCCTCAATTTGATCTGAATTTGGATGGAGAAGCCAGGAGACACAGCCTGAATTTTTCATTTTTCTTTCAACCTGTCAGTGGTGAAACTCCATTTTGAGCAGTGTGACAGGACTGATCCAAGCACTTCCGTCTTAAAAAAAAAAAAAAAACTTACAGAGGAGAGCTTATTTTCAATGCCTAGTCAAACGTGATTTTTTATCTTTGGTCATAGTTTAGACAAAGCTAATGAACCGTGCTATGTTTTTAAACAAAAAAGAGAGAGAAAATAGGAGTTCCTCAGCATACCATGCAAGTTTAAAGCCATCCTCTCATAAAAATATTAAATATACTTGGCCAGAACACGGTAGAAAGCAAGGAGACACTTTCACTAGCACCCTTCAGTTTGAATAAAGAGTTCGACAGGGTTAAGAAGCACAAAACATTGTAGCTTATTTGTAGCTGATGACAATTCTAATAATCATCAACAATAATATGACCTTTTAAAAAACAGCAGGTTTGGACAACTCCCCACCAAGGATCCTGGAAGAACAGTGTTTACCACTGATGTTCACTCAGTAAATTGAAACAGCACTAAACCCCAACAGACCAGAAGGCACCAGCAATGAAGAAGGACATAGAGAACAACCAGGTCACCTGAAGGCAGAGCACTCTGGGTCACCCCGGGGCACAAAAAAAAAAAAAAAAAAAAAAAAAAGGAGAGAGACAGATAGACAGATAGGGTAGGCAGGTTTTTCACTTTCTTCATTTTTTGGTAAGAGTACAGATTTGTCTGATTAAGAAAACCTAAGTAACAAACCTCAAAACCTAATTGTCAGAGGGGAGTTGTATGTGAGCAGAGGTGCCTGGAAAGCTGCCCTGGGGCCATTACCAGGTTTAAGACCACTCAAAGATTTTCCTGAAGAGATGTGGAAGTGTATACAAACTCACTGCTGATCATATTTGTGGACAACACAAAAGCTGGCACTATGGGAAACAAAAGAACTGGGCCATCACATAAGAGTTCTGGAACAGCTAATAAAGCATACTGTTCAAATTTATTTATTTTTATTATTATTTTATAGCCAAATCTCAGGTTATACCTCCAGGAAAACAACACAAAGCTGAACCCTGAACACTGGAAAAAGAGCAGACTGAAAAACTATTGACTCTGAAAAAGGCATCAGGGTCATAACAGACAAGGAATTGAACATAAGATCCCAACTTAATACTGTAACAAAATGTGACATGCATCTTGGAAGCACAATCAATAGCATACAAAGAAAGAAGAGGGGATTTTATCCACTTATAGATCATTGAAAAAACCCGCAACAGGGATTTATCTCCTTCTTAAAAGAAGATTACAAATTTGTGAGGGAACTAAGGAAGAGACAGGCATAACACAAGATTTTAGGACGTCATCTAGGCATTTCATCAAAAAAATACAGTGGGTTTTTTTTAGTTTTAAATGCATTCTGAGAAAATATAAGATACTACTTGAGCTCTTTTGCAGAGTCACCCCCTCCCATTTTCCTGTAAGTGGAAGCTGAATTCAAATTCTAATCACAAAACAGACATGCACTTTTAACAGAGGGATTACTAGCTATTGAAATATACTATCAAATGAAGAGGTAGATTACATTTTATGCCTTTTTCATGAGCCAATCAATGCCTTTCCCTAGCATAAAAACTTAACCTTCACAGGAGGTCAAACTAGATGAAGGTCGTTAAACTCTCTTACCTTACTTGCAAATATAAAGCAGAAAGACAAGGACGCTTCACCGGATGTTCAGTCTCAGCTGATGAAGGGCTTTATGTAGCCTCTGTCTTTATATTGAGCAATGCAAAATTTTAAACAACTGATAATCAGTTTCTATTTACCCTCATCTTCCCCAGTATGCTAGAATCCCATGACCTATAACAGATTTCTTCTCACCCAGACTTCCAGAAACCATCCTGCTACAGCCATTAGAGAGGTACAGCTGATACAAAATCAAAAGCCTGAGACAAGCATTATCTAACAAATATTAGACTTCTGTGACCAATGTACCAGTAAGGCTTCAAAACTTCCCCCACCAAAAAAGCCTTTAAAAATTCCTGCCATAAACCAACAGAAATTTTCTAGATTCCTCATACTTCACAATAACAAGGGACAACACAAATTTACAATCGCAGAGTTTATCATTGGAACTTATGAATCACAAACCAATTTCTATATTCACTATTTTTTCCCTAGCTCTTTTAAAAGCAATACTGCAAAAATAGTTTTGGATATCTTAGTTTCTAAGTCACAGAGATTCACTTGTATTATTTCCTCTGTTACTAAAAATCTTTTTAAGAAATTCTACCTTTCCATTTCACCACAGCCCATTAGTACCTACATGCAAAGAAAGAATATGGCACATGAAAGCTTTCATCAGGACAAACGAACCTCAGAGTGATATAAAAAATAATTTCAATGCTTATCTACTGAAATACATTATTATTTGAAATACATCACTTGTTACTGGTATCATTAAGCAGCTATTAAAATTATAATCTTGTTACTTCTTGTTCTTCTTTCAATGTTTAAGGACATTATTAAATAACCTACTGTAAATTCTGAAAACAAAGCTTAGTCCACTTCAGGAAGCCGCTTTCTCTGTTTACAGAGTTTTCTTCCTACAGTGAGTCAATTGAGTCATTGTCAAGTGCACCACTTCCAGAAATAACTGGTTAATAATTTTCTGAAGATACCTGCAGCAAAACCATGCCAGAGACAAACAATTCAGAATGCATGTTTGAAAAAAGAAAATGGAGAAAGGATCTTAAAATTTTTGGTTACTATTCTGTCAGTTACAGTTTATGATGGAAATTAAACTCTGTCATGCTCTTCAGCTTAGACAATGAGATACATTTAGAATAAACACATGCATTCTAAATGACCAGATATCAAGTGCTAAGGCAGCGTGAGTACTTGTGAAATTTGTCATGTCAACAAAGCTGCTACAGTTCTGTATTTCTAAGTTTTCCAGCCAAAGGCTTAACAACAGACACTGCTCACCACCTACATTCTGCGGCTGCATTTTTAGAAGCTGATTTCACTTAGTGCTCTTCTTACGAGTAGGTGTCAGTCTAGTTTGTTCTAGGCTTCCACTGAAATAATATTATTATTTTAAAAGTTTACTTTGAAAAGAAGCATATCATCCAACCTGCTACTCCCCAGAAACCTGAAAGTGAAGAGAGAATACACAACCAATTTCTTATGCCAACCAGTGAATAATGAAGCTCTTTGTAATACAAATGCACACATTCCGGAAGCAAAAAGCTTTCAGAAGTTTTTTTGGTTTGTTTTTTTTTTTTTTAAGATGCTTTGTCTTTCCTTTTTAGAGGCATAACTTAAACAATAAATGCATGCATACTTGTTAAACACCAACCCCTTTCTCATTTTTCAATATATGTACACATGGGCCTTCATTAAACAGATTCTGCTTACACAATATGCCTATTGCTGCATACTAACTTGAAAGAACAGAGTTAACGACCTAAAGAACTTTCAAACCAGAGTAAATGGCCCATTTTTAATCGTAATAAACATGTGAGCCGTTCTGCAATATCTGTTTACAGCTACGGAAATACCGACATGTTTGCAGGATTGGACCACGGAGAGAACATGTTAATTGAAGAAATCAGATGCGGTAACACAGATCCTAACACTGATGGTGCCACAGTCTGCGACGACCTGAATCTCAACAGCTTTCAGCACCCTTTGACTCTGCCACCACGTAAAACAAATGGGAGAAATTAGAGCAGCAGTGAAAGGCTTTTGCAAACAGGTTTCTTCCTGTACTTACTCAATACAAATTATTAGCACTGTGATTTGTGATTCTAAAACCAGTAAAAGCCTTTTGGTGCCATTTCAACCTTTTGTCCTCAGCAGTCCAATTTCACAGACTCAAATACGTTACATGTTCAATCTTGCAAAATCTACCATAGACCAGAAATAGGTATTTTTTAATAAAAGCCAATGGTGTAGCACAAGGCAAGAGACTTAAAAATAACAATATATTAAAATAAAAACATTCTGTATATTAGGAAAAAAGGTGGAATCACACACACAAATTTATAGTGCTTAGGGCTTTCCATTAATGAAACAAATCATTTTTCACACAAGAAACATTAATAGCTCTCAAGTAGGACAGTGCTCAAAGTCCCAAGGCAATTATATAATAAGTCATTTTTAGACGGAATATTAAGTTATGCAATATTGGAAGCGAACAATCATAGTCTCTTGAGCAAGTCAGTATTTTGATACATATTATATGTATTTTTATACTGTCCTAGATAGCTTAGTGAACCATTAGGAAGTTTTGACACTAAGATTCTACTGGATCAAATAATACAGGTATTCTATTAATTATTAAATCCTAAATACCCAGTAGCAAAGACTGGCATTTAATTTTAATACTTGATCTCCACTGGATCAAGCCAATTACTAAAAATAATTTTAATTCGTTATCTGTCTATGATCTGCTAACTGTCTGCTCCTTTCCAAAAGCTGTTCCTGCAGCACCATTAGTTGAGGCTTAGCAACTCTTGCTGAAAAAGGAATAGATCACCTGAACCATCAAGCCTCCGGTCCCCTGCGGCAGGGCAGACCACGGAAGAGGTCTGAAGAGACAACCAAATCCACATGCTATTCCCACTCTTCTCTCTAACTGACATTTAATTACCTGCCAAGTAGCTTCAAATATATTTTTACTCCTTTTTTTAAAATTTTTTCTCTCCATGGAGAGGCCTTGCAAGTAATACTTTGAAATTAGAGTGCTAAGAATACTCTTATAGACATTACATCAATTTATCATTTTAGTATACACAAAGACATAATACGGTAACTAGGCTGTGGAAAACAAAGGATGTTTACAGCACTTCAACAAATGAACTAGCTTTCACATGATGAACAGAACATGAAAATGTGAAATCGGTGTTGATTTATGATTGCGAAAATAAAATTCTACACATACGAGAAGTATAAACACACTTTCACTGGTCACAGAGCAGTTGTTTAAGACAGACAGAATTAAATAATCAACATGCACTCATTCACTGAAGTCATCAATTTTACCAACAGTAAGCCTTGCATGCATCTGCTCAGACTAACTGTAAATCAGCCACATGGCTACAAGCTTTAGCCAAGAAAAGAAGTCATTATGACTCTCTCCCCTCTCACTATTTCTTAATCTTGTTTCTAACCAGCTTGTCTGAAGTTATTTGAGTTTCTGTCTGTAAGAGTTACACTACCATTTATTTCTTAAAGTCTTCAAAAGGCAGCGAAAGAGACAGAAACACCGAAGGAAGGAAAAAGAAGTATTTTTCAGAAACGAGTTCTTAAACAGAACCAGTAAGTACTGGCCACAGTCACGGTTTAAGCACTATTAAATGCTTGTTATTCCCATAAATCCTGCTTCCTTACCAAGGTGGGGCCCTAGAGACTAATTGGTAGATGTTATTTATGTCTCAAAAACAGTCATACTGCAGACAGATCTGCCACAGTCATCCTTGAAAAAAAGGGAAAGCAAAACAGTATTAATTGTATCTCTATCTATTAATTTCTTTGCTTTTTCAGTGCAGCTGTTTTATGACTTAGGAAACTATATAAAACTTAAGCACAAAAAAATTCTAAAGGAAGAGGAAGTTTTAAGCAGACAGCAAAAACAATTTGAAGGAATATGAATGTCAGTTTGAACATTTTATACCCATAAATGGAACCAAAGAATTTAGAGAGAAGTGACAAATTGAAAACAAGAAAAACGCTCACAAAGTAAATTTGTGGAGCACAATTTCTGATAAACACAATAAAATCCAGATCGTCATCCCTCATTTGTACATATGCTTGGATTAGTATATATAGATTTGCTGGGAAAATAATGCAGTAAGATCATCTAGGGTCATCTCAGAGGAACTTAAATACTGTTGTACATACTTCTAGAACACAGTAATTGATAGCAGCCATGGTGCCCTTAACTGTTGGCCTGAGGAATCTCTCCTCCCTCCTCCAAAGATACACAATTAGCTACATCTTGGCATAGAGCTTTGAAGTCACTGACTAGAATATTGCTGTAATTCTCTTGTACTTGTGATGATACAATGAGAAGGCTGAAAGATAAATCAGACATGCTTTAATTTAGAGCAAACAAATTTTAATCTAGTTGTTCAATGGGACTAGAATGTGCTAATACCCATGTACATCAGTCATCACATTAAAAGAAATTTGTAGCAAGAGGAAAGAGACACCATCCTTGTATAGGTGGCCTTGCAAAAACATTGCCACTCCTACCTATTAGTGCAGGTTTCTTGGGTGACAAACATACTGAGGAGGAAGCAGCTTGCACACGTATTTCACAACCTTGACCAACTCGGTTATCTCTGAAAACAGCACTATCCCGAGGTATCCTCTGGGATACCGTCGAGTTCCGTATCTTGTGCTATTTGTTATAGTAAAACACGATCAGCATCAGTAAAACCACAAAAGACAACTTCGCTTCAGAACAGAATGATAACTTCTGCCGCTTAGTCTGGATTTTACATACTTTATTTCAAGTGTGTGACAAGTACCCATTTTGGCCAGAACTTGCAGTTTTATGCTTGCCTTCTTTTTAACATTCAAATGCACATCCAGGTGAATCTATCAGAATACTCAGGAGTAGACACCTTATAGGAAAACACTGCACGAAAGGATGCAGCAGATACAATCATCTTACTTTAGTCTCTTGTTTTGCTTAAAGTGCTGATGAACCCCAATTTCCCATGGCTGAGTCTCTTCACGAGGACTTCAGTATCCCTTCCTTCCTCTGAATCTTGCCCTGGTATCCAACTGAAAATTGAAGTCAACATATTAAAACCATACATTTTGCAAAAAGAAGTATTTTATAGACTTCTTATGCATCTTGGCACTTCGTAACATCAGAAGAAAGCACAGAATAAAGCAGAAGTCACTGTAAAGAAAATTAGTGATGTAGCCAACAAGTCATAGGGTTCTTACAAGGAAACTGACATTGCATTACCTTAAATCTCACACAGAATCAAAATTATGTGGTAATTTTATGTGAAATAAACAGCGTAACAACACAAATGACAAAACAGCATACTGGGATGGCAAGGAACACATAAAACAAAAGGTAATGTACTTCTGCTTGTATCTGTTTTTCCAAACTTAACTGACAAGCCGAAGGAGGAAAATTCAGATTGGGTTGAAGTGGGAGTCACTGCAAATGTCAGTGAGGGCAGGGATAATTTAAATACAAGTGTCTGAAAAAAATATCAGTAAAAATTGACATAATATTCAGCTTGTAAAAATCTTAGTTTCTTCTTGGCGGTTACAAAAAAAGCAATTAATGGAAGGCAAAAAAAGGCAGTAAAGCTGAAATTACAGCTATGGTACAGCTCTTACTGAAGCTAAATTGAAAGTTCTTTCCTAGTGCAGCAGAAAAATATACCTTGACCTCGGGAGAACACTTCTGTATTTAGATAGTCAGTCTTGAAGATGGCGGGTACAGATTGCAATTCAGCCATATTCAGATATTAGATTGAGGAGGTATCTTCTACCTCAATTGACTAACCCTTTTTCAGGATTCTGACCTGCAGCAGAATTTGTAAAGAGCTGAACTGCAAGATGGCACAAAATAACCAAGCAGCTTCCACTTTAAACCCTTTTCCTACTTTAATATCTGAAATGTACTAAAGTTTATTCCTCTAATAAGAGATTGTATTTCTTTATTAAAAAAGCGGCATCTGGGTAAAATCCCCAATGATTTTGCCATATTGTAAGTTACATTCGCATTTAGTGTCTACCTTGTTTTTAAATACTCTTTAAGCCTCACCATTATACCAAGTAGCAAATTTGGCACAGGACAATTATTGAAATTTAGAGTTCATGAGACAAAAAAAGGTCACTCTTCAGCCTTAGAATTTGGAGCACTTAAATAGAATCATACAAGACCCAGGCCTCTTCCTGCATGAAACTTAGCATCATGAAGGCTCCTTTCACAATCTACAGACAGAAATACAGGCCCATCATCTGGAGATATATTGCTACCAAGTCAAATAGGTATTTCAAGCATTAAATACACAGCTTTTTTTCCTGTCCACAAAAATTATTATTTGTCACTTTATAAATTAATACAGTTTGTATAGGAGAGGTACAAAAAGCCTCTATGACTTAAGCAAAAATACAGAATGGAAGAAAATTTTTAGGTACTGTTTCAGCTGTGTATTCTTCATCGTGTACCACGTTGGCTAAAAATAAAAACAAACCCTGCACATCTTAGCTATTTTTAAGTGTTATGGAAACAAAAGCAAGATATTTCTGAACAAGGAATTCCTATCAAAATTGGGGAAACTTTATCTAACTACAATTTTACAACTGGCTTCTCACAACCATATTTGATAGCTCACTATAAAAAAAAAAAAAACCAAAATCGTTCTTTATCATGAATTCAAGTCCTCCAAGAAAACTGATTAATACTAAGAAACTTTAAGTACATCAGAAATCTCATTCAGTAGGGCACCTCTCTCACTTAAATGTTCTTTGTTGATAGACAAAAATTAGCTTGCCAATATCCTACAATGACCTGATCTACTAATATTGTTTGAACCAAAGCTTTACTAAAAAAAAAAAGGTAAAAATACCTACCTCATTTATGTGTCTTTTGCTAAGCCTAATTGAATTTAAATGTGGGTTTTTTTCCATCTTATTCACACTCTCATGAGAACGGTGTACAACACCCATATTTTAAATGGAACTCAAAGGCAAGACCTGTTCTGCTTAAAGACAGGGGTTTTACTGAACTAAAGTGGCCTTCTTCAGACAACAGGGAAAAGGAGAGAAAACATCCAGGCCACTAGTAAAAAACACACCACAAACACTTACCATTGATCTTTTGCATGCAAAAAACGTCATTTGCAAACTCCTACAGTGTCCTTCCCTCAAGCATTGCTTAGGGCTTTTGTTTTCCTGTTAGATGAAAAATAAAGCATTAAAACCTTAACGGATTTCCGCAGCTTGTCGAAGAGACACCACAATACTTCCAACCAGGTTCACTCGGGATTTTGCTGTAGCATGGCGACTCGCGCTTTCTTCTGAAATTATAATTTCTTAACCTGGTTAAAACGCCAATTAACAGGCTTGAAAGGGACGAAATAGAGAGGCCCGGTTCAGGCCAGCGGGAGGCCGTCGCCACCCGGCCCGACCCCGGGGAAGAGCGGAGCTCTCCCCCTCCCAAAAGACGCCCCTCACGCCGGGAAAGGCAGCGGATGCCGCCTCGGAAGGCGGTTTCCCGTAGGCCCGGCACACCGGGAAGCGCAGGCCTCGGGGCGCGCCTCCCTCAGGATTTGCCCTGGGAGAGGCTGAGGGCTTAGGGGGCTCTCTGCCGGCAGCGCTCACCTGCAGGACGCAGCGGCTCTCCAGCAGGCACTGCCGCAGATCCTCCCTCACCCCCCCGCAGGCCCGCCCGTCCTCCTCCTTATCCTCGTAGTACTTGGGCATGGCGGCGAGGCCCGGCTCTACACCTCGCTGCGGCCTACCCAGGCACCGCCACCCGCGGCCGCCGCCATCTTGGCACCCGGAGCCTTGCCGCCGCTTCCGGCGGGGAGGGGAAGGAAAGCGGGGCGGCACCGGGAAAGGAACCGGAGGCGCCTGCGCCGCCGACGTTGCCGGAAGGTGGCGGGCGGTGCCGGGAGAGGCGGGGGTCGCGCCGCGGGTCCGGGGCAGCAGGTAAGGGCGTGGGCCTGGCCGTTGGTGGGAAGCGGCCGCTGGGAGGAGGGAAGGAGGGGGTTCGGCGCTTCCCGCTGAGGAGGTGGCGGCGGCTGTCTGTGGGGTGGGGCGTAGGGGGTCGCTTCGGGCGGTGGGTGTCGGGCTGAACGGCCAAGCGGTGAGGCCGGTAATCCCTCTCCTGCTCCGAGCTGCCCGCTCCGGCCATTTCGCCTCCCGCGGAACCCGTCGGCCCTTAAGGCCTCGAGTGGCTTTGGAAGGCGGGATGCCGGGAGGGAGCCCCGCCGGGCTGAGGAGATGGGGCTGCGGGCCTGGGGCAGAGTTGACTCCGCCGGGTTCCCCGCTTGCCGCCTCCCCGGCAGTCGGCAGAGCGGCTGCCCGGCCGCGGCGGACTCGCCTGTAGCCGTCACGGTTTATACTTGCGCGTAGTTTTCTGTTTTTGTGTAACTTCGGTCTTGCGGGTGCGGCCTGCGCCCCTGTGGTTTTGTCTTTAGTCCTGGTTAATACGCAAAACCAAACGCCTGTCTTGAAATTTCCTCCTTTAGCAAAATGCTGCCAACCACCGCGGTTAATTCCCGGAGCCAGGGCAACGGTGCGCTGAGCCCCCGGGATGCCGCCCGGCACACAGCCGGGGCGAAACGCTACAAGTACCTGCGCAGGCTCTTCCACTTCCGACAGATGGACTTCGAGTTCGCTCTTTGGCAGATGCTTTACCTCTTCACCTCACCGCAGAGGGTTTACAGGAACTTTCACTACAGAAAACAGACAAAGGACCAGTGGGCGAGAGATGATCCCGCTTTCTTAGTGCTTCTCAGTATCTGGCTCTGCGGTGAGTGCCGGGGAGGAGGCAGCGTCAAAGAGAGGGAGGGAAAGCTGACGGATGAACACTCGTGGCCCTTCTAATCACATGCCCATACACACACACACACACACAAAAAAAGGACCAATCCATGCGGATCATCTCTTTATCAAAGTAGTATACAGGAAAACAGTCTAACCTTTTGGGAGCTAAGGTGGGAATTAGAAAACAGAGGAGGCGTAACTAATACTATATAGTCCTGAATTAGTCTCTCTATTGCAACTCACTTTCTATTGCGCTTCAGACTGTGTAGTTCCCTGTAACTTAAGAAACAGCAATAAAACCCTATGCCACACAGTAATGATTTAGTTAATAAATACTGAACATGTATTTTATCTGAACTTTACACACGAAATACTGTTTTCACACTAAAGGCCCTAGTGAAATTATAAACAAAGCACCTTGTGTAATTTTTAGATTGAATTGAAAACACAGTAAGAAACATTATCTTAGTCTTCTGTTATGTAGCACATTGCTGTTACTAATATCAAAATTGTTAATTCTGAAATAAAAGTATGCATCGCCGCGTGCATGGTTTGGGTTAACAAGGAGCTTTTATAAAACAAAATTCTATTATAGCATTGTGTGATTTTTCAAAAAATTGTTTGGGCAGAGCAATAAAATTTGCTGTCATATCGTTAAGCCCACGTACAGACAACTGTTCTCCAGTCTGTGAAAGGGATTATGTTATGAATAAATTGCATTATAACTAATATTTGGGCGGAAAAAACCGATCTGTTTGACTGACGATCTCAGGGAGAAAAATAATAATGATACTCAACAAAACATATTGGTCTAAGATCTCATGCTTTCTTTTCCACAGCTAACTTTAATTATCTTTTTCTCCTTTCAGTGTCTACTGTGGGATTTGGATTTGTGCTGGACATGGGGTTTTTTGAAACAATAAAGCTGTTACTTTGGGTTGTATTCATAGACTGCGTAGGTGTTGGCCTCCTGATTGCAACTCTGATGTGGTAAGTAGCAATGTCTGAAACCGAGCTCAGTATTGCTGTTGGGACACGGATAGTCCTCTGCTGTTTGCAAGAGGCTTTCTTCTCTGTTTGGGACAAAATTATGAAGTATGTATTAACTATAGGTTTTGTGCTGTTGTGGTAATTGTTTCAAAATGTTGCTTTGCTTTTTTTTTTTTCCCTTTACTATTTCCTGCAGAAGGTGAATGTTCAAAAAGTCTGTATTATGAAGAACATTTCAGCTTGTTTTCTTTCTTCTTGAGCTGGTTAATCTTCAGCAATAATGCCATATCAAAAATTAGGTGATCAACAAAAAAAAAAATATTCTTCACTCCTTATTTTGTTAGAACAGCTTCAGTAAAGTAAGCCTGAGGAGGATGATGTTTAAGTAGGGCAGTATACAATTGGCTCATGCTTCTTGCTGCAGATTGTAGCTATTTCCACTACAAGCCACGTCTGTTCCATTTCATGTGTTGGCTGCCTTTGTTGCTTAGGTGGTAGTCGCTGCCAGTTTTATCCTGTAATGCCCAGAGACTTACAGAAGGGGAGAGGCAGTAGTGAGTCAGATCATAACCCAGATCTCAGCGCCTTACAGATGTGTCCTGCCACCAGCACGGGAACCATGAAACAAGTCACAGCAGCAAGACAGGGAAGTCACAGTTTCTGCGCTGTGGCAAGGGGAGGGCACCAAAGGAAGAATTTTTATTTTACCAAGAACTTAAGGAAGTAAGAGCACTTAAAAAGAGTTCTTAGTAATGGAGCTGACATCTTAAACTGATGCTGATCGGAAAAGAGAGAGACTCCTTTCAAACAGTGACCTCAGGAACTCCTGCTTGCAATTGCACAATTCAGGATGAGGCACGCTGAAGAACTGTAGCTGATAGATGAAAGGTCCATCTGACCTACTCCTGTCTGGGATAGCAATCCATAAATTGTTTTGGGAAGAGCATATAGTAATGCCTCCCCCCATCCTCCAGCACTTTGTGACTCTGGATGCCGTCTCCTGAACCAGAGAGACTTCACCGATCTGCTGGTTTCCCTCTGTCCTTTAGTTAGCTTCCTGCAGGCCTAAATACCAGTTGCCTGGCTCCAGTTTGGTTGAAGTCCCTTCTTCCAGTGCAGGCTCACCTTTGTTTTCAAAAGCTCCCCCCATTCCTAATGAGTCTAAACCTCCTCTTGCCTTGTTTCACCTTGCACCCCGGCTGTGCCCCTTTCTGACCCTGCCCTTGGCACAAAGCGTACGCCAGGGGAAACTGCCATGAAAGCTCTGGCCTCTTGACTTCTTATTTCTGAGCATATATTGACTTCTTCTATTCACTTCTCTTCTACTATATTGACTTCCCTTCTATTCCTAGGACAAGGGGTAATGGTTTTAAATTGAAAGAGAGGAGATTTAGATTAGATATTAGGAAGAAATTCTTTCCTGTAATGGTGGTGAGACACTGGAACAGGTTGCCCAGAGTTGTGGATGCCCCATCCCTGGAAGTGTTCAAGGCCAGGCTGGATGGGGCTTTGAGCAACCTGCTCTAGTGGGAGG
>JAOXNO010000001.1:141667535-141682773 GCA_028565335.1 Limnodromus scolopaceus
ACCTGCTCTAGTGGGAGGTGTCCCTGCCCACAGCAGGGGGGTTGGAACTCGATGATCTTTAAGGTCCCTTCCAACTCTAACCATTCTGTGATTCTATGATTCTTGTCCCTATTCTAAAAGGGATATGTTTTCTGATGTCAGTAGAACTTCAGCTGAGGAAACAAAGTCTCAAGTCTTGTTCTGCAGACTGTAACACCCAGCAGCGCGTGTTCCATTAGTGCTTCTTTTCAGTAAGAAGAATGGGCTCATCTCAGGAGCGCGGGCTTGTCCCGCTCCTGTCCTTGCAGGCGCTGGCTCTGTAGAGCCGAAACGAGCCGTCCCTGTGTGAGGTGTGCCGAGCGTGTGCAAGCTCCTGTCTGAAGTCAGCTCCATGCGTGTACAAACAAAAGTGGCACACTGCCTGAGAACTGGTAGCTGTGTTGATAAATGGTATCTGTATGTAGCTGCTATGTTTCTGTATTACCGGCAGCGTATTTCAGCTGCTCCGGGGAATGCGAGGAATCTCATTATACTTTTAGCATGAATGTTTTAATGACAGCCTGGTCTGCATAATTCTTCTCTCCCAGGTGCTTTGTCAGAGTAGAGAGTTAGGATCACGTATGGGTTACTGTCCCAAACCAACGTTTTTGTCACTCAGTTTCATTGATTTACACTAACAACATTCTCAAATATCTTTCCATGGCAGGTTCATTTCTAATAAGTACTTGGTGAAGCAGCAGAACAGAGACTATGACGTGGAGTGGGGATACGCCTTTGATGTTCATCTGAACGCTTTCTATCCACTTCTAGTCATTTTGCATTTTATCCAGCTGTTTTTCATCAACTGTAAGTAGAATATTTTGTGCTTTCTGGTTCAAAATCATGCTCTGTCAAAGCGGCTGAGAGCAGTTGTCTCTTTCAGATGTCATCATATCGGATTCTGTCATCGGGTATTTTGTTGGGAATACATTATGGCTGATTGCAATTGGCTATTACATCTATGTGACATTCCTAGGATACAGTGGTAAGTAACGGCAACTTCCTTTTCTATTTGTTTGACTGAAAAACAAGAGCGTGATTTCAGTCTATTAATTTGATCTTACTCTGTTAATTTGTAAAGGAGAGGCTTAGCTGGGGTGTTGAAGTAATTCTTTCTTTGTGGTAGAAGTAGTTTGATAGAAATTTACCAATCTGTGTTTCCAGCTGGGTGGACACCTCAACCAAAGAGTTTCTATTCACTGTACCCCCTTCCCTTCTTTTATTAGACCTGTAGCACCACAGCTTGTTTTTCCTGTTCCTCTGTAGATCTACTTCAAAATGTCTTCTCAGATAAAAATTCTGTTGTGAGTTTAACACTGTAGGTAAAACAGTTTCCTATACCTACACCCATACTCTTTCATCTGTGATAATGGTAGGACCAGTAGGGCAGAGATGGCAAACCTGCCCTTCTAACAAGGCTGGCAGAGCTGTACTATGTTTTCTTGCTTTTTTCTTGCCACCCTCCATGAAGCAGCATTTTTGAAAGAGCACCACTTCATACTTTTTTTCATTGTTGCTTCTGTTTTCAGCGTTGCCCTTTTTGAAGAACACAGCTATTCTTTTGTATCCCTTCGCACTTCTCATCATGCTCTACTTGATCTCATTAGCGTGCGGATGGAACTTCACCAAGATGCTTTGTTCCTTTTATAAATACAGAGTGAAATAAAACCAGGACTCCATGTATGTAATGTTTATTTTGTTTTTATCTTAGCTGTCTTGGCAGTAAAGAAAGAGTTAAGAACATTTTGTAAATGGTTGTAAATTTCTCTTTATTGTAGATAATTGTGTAAAAAAGTTTGAAGTGTCCTTTTTTTTTATTAAAATATTTACAACAGTAAACATGTTAGCAATTTTGTTCAAATACTTTTGCAGTACATTCCTAAAAACAAGTTACTTGAACATCTCCGTAGCTTAAATTTAACTGCAACAAGTCTATTTAGCGTAACTCTTACTGCAGGTATTTTGCACGTACTGGCATAAGCTCTACGCTATGAGGGTCTTAAGTGACACTGAGAAGCAGTTTTATTTAAGAGTAATACTGGAATATCTGGCCTTGGGGCGGTGTGAAAGTAGGGGTCTTCATCGTGTTGCAATGGTAAAGCAGCAACAACTGCCTCTAGATACGGAACTGTCCCCTCCTTTTATGAAAGAGCTTGAGAACAGATTTATTTGAATGACTACTTCAAATATACATGGACAACTCTGGCACACAGAAGAAACAGCGATGAAAGGCACAATTAACATGACCCATATCAGGTTTCCAAATATAGCAGCAAGTTTTTAAACCCAATCCCTAGAAGTCCCTTGGGTATTATTACATCCACTGCTATGAGTGACAGGTTGATGAACATGGAAGGAAAGTACAAGTTAAGTTTGGCTACAAGAGTGGGCTCATGGCAACGCCTGCAGCTAGAAAGTCCACAAGGCAGGAGGATAAACTGACTGTCACAAACAATACCTTCTGGAAAACGAAGATGACAACTTTCCAAAGCAGAGTGTTCGGTATGAAACATGAGCACTAGGATTCAGTTTGGAAAACAACACAAGAGTAAACTGGTTACAGTAAGACTTAATATTTCAATACTAGAATTTGATCTCTAAGGAAAAACTATATTTATCTTAAAATACCAAATATGCTGGCAGTGCATCTTACAGTACTGTGTGTTTCAGCCACTGTTAAGGCTTGAAGAGAATCGTGTTCCTCTCTCAGCAGACACTGAGCAACGTTCCCCTTTTAACAAGGAAAGCACCGAGCCGCTGATCCACGGAAGGCGAAGGATTCCAGTCAGGCCCTGCTCCCACCCTGGCTGACAGCCCGAGCCCCTGTCCTGCAGGCAGCTGTGGCTTCCCCTAACAGCAATCACCCACTTCAGTTCGACAGTAAACATGCTGCCTACTTGGCACCCTATGGTGCGATGCCCTCGAAATCAATGAAGGACTCAGGGCCTGCGTACCTTCCCTTTAGAGATACCGAAGTTTGTCCCCCTGAAAGAAGGCTTCACCCTTCTCAAAACTAAGTTACTTTAATTTCTAGCTGCTCAGAGCAGAAATTGGCAAAACCCTTAAGAGACCACTAAGGTCAGAAAAGTGACACTCAAAGACTAATTAATCAGGTCTGCGCAGGGTGTGTTTTTTACATCAGCAATTAACGCTAGCCTGAAAACACCGGTTGTTTTAATAGCTTCTCAGCATTATGCTGGTGATTGTAAAGATGATTTAAAAACATAGGTTTTTTTGTTTTCCCTTTCTACTACAGTTACTTGCTTTAGCTTTTTCAGAAGGTATCCTTTCCAGTAAGAACAAATACAGAACCTAGGGTTAATTTATTTCAGGGGAACAAGGTTTGAAGAGATTTAATTCTTTCTTTTCCCCTACAAAACTAAAATAACATTTTCCAAGTTGGAAGCAAACTACTAATTATTACAATACTTCATTTGGAGCAAATATTTTCAACAAAAAAACCTGGAGATTACTGAAATGACAATATACTTGGAAAAAAATGAAGGAAAAATGTTACACAGTTGTTCAAGTTTGCCAGAGACTAATGGCACTCCAGCCCATTCAAAGAATCATGTCTCACGTGGGCAAAGTCGCTTTGCTCTAAACTGACTCAAGGTATTTAAAAACTGCTTTTGAAACAGGTAGGCAAACAGCAATATGACAGGAGAGTCCAGTCTTTTATTGGTCCACAAATCATATGTTTATCTGTTTGAATTTTTCTAAGCCATCTTTCAGTTAAGAAAAAACAAATGTGTCTATAGAAGTATTTTCTATCAATCCAAATAAATGGTTGAGATGCCTGCAAAAGTGCAAAGCCACATACAGTGCTTTAGAAACACTCTAAATAAAAAAAATAAAAAGTGCTAACTTGGGATCATATCCTGTTCACATTATTCACAAAGTTTCCAGCAAGACTACCCACTGAACGAGCAAAGTGAGATTATACTCACAGTCTTGTATTTTCTTGTCCAGAGCAATCCTGATCAGCTCAGAAAAGTCAGTGCTCATATCAGCCGCTCTGTTTGGCATCCACTATAAGAAGCTATGAATAATTTGCCCAGATAATGAAGGTTTCTGGTAATGCCTTTGGTTTCACAGAAGTTCTCTTTTCTGAAGCTTTAACAGCATCACAAGGAGCTAATAGTATCATAGGATAACACAGTTTATTTTGAAACACTTTCCGTTATTTGCTTAAGATTCAGTGGCCTAGAGGGGACTTTTAAGGCCACAACAAAAATAACTTAAATACATGTAGGAAAAAAAATCCAGAAAATCAGGTTATAGGTTTAAGATGCCGAGAGGAACTCTTGTGGTAATACTGTAACTTAACAGCTGAGATGTCTAAAGGACACAAGCCCTGGAGTACACCCAGTCACAGTATACACAGTGTGAATGACTGCTGAGGCAAACAGCCCAAGCAGTCGTATTTCACCGTAATTCCAGGAAGGAGGCGTGCACCACTGACTTGGGGATTGGAATTTGAAAGGTAGAAAGCCCAAAATAGCTATATGCAGAGGTAATCAAATAGAAAATATTTTTGCTGCTTTTTCTATATCTCAGCAGTATTTCCAAGCAAATTTGCAGCACTATCTGACTACACCAGCTCTGAATTCACCTGAATCTACAAAACATAATTTGTATTAATGTGGCACAATTATATTAGAGAGCCTATAAGCTCAGGAAAATGTAAAGTGTTAAAGCAGCCCAGAGTATTTCCAGCTCCTGATAGTACGATGCAAAATGTAGTAAAAATGCAACGATCTTCAGAAAAAAACCTCACATATTTTACCAAGCACCAGTTAATTTGTTGTCTTTGATAAATTTCATCTCAAAATTTTTAAAACCAAACATACTGTTAACCAGAGTCCTGCAATCAACACGGTAAGGCCTCTATATATTTAGATATATTAGCAATGATTCATCTTAACTACTATGAAACATCAGGAACAGTGATGCTTTGAGAATAAGCACACAGCTTGCTTAAGTAAGTGGTACCAGTAAACTTTTGAACTCATGGAAAAAGATGAAAGTCGCTGTCAGCAAAACTACTTACATTAAGAAACTGCAATACCTAACATATTTCTGTAATCTAAATTGTGATAAATAGCTATAGTTTAAATTACTTGCATCATTCATTCGCAGGCACAGCTGAGAAGAAAACCTAATTACTTTCTTAGACCTTTGCTAGCTAACGTGTGATAAAAAGCCACTGCATGGCGATGACTTGATGGCGTTATACATGTAAGGGACTGAGCTGTGGCACCACAATAGGCTACGCTCACTTAACCCAGTAGTTAAGCTCTTAAACTTGAATATTGCTGAACTGTCAAAGCTATGACACCATTTTCCAAGAAGGCAGAAGAAGAGACAGGTTGACTCTTTATTCCAGCAGCAGTGGCTTGCAGTACTGAGAAGTCAGGTTTAGGCTCCTGCTCCTTAAAATTATGTCATGAAAAGATGCAAAATGTATTAGTTGAACCTTCATGCTGGAGATACGAATTCAAGATCCCTGCTGTGGATCAGGGATGCCACAACAGGTTTTGCGCATCTGTGCCCTGACGACAAAGATGCCGGGGTTTCTTCTGCAGGGAAAATTGGGCCAGCTTTTGAGATGTCCATTCCAGGAGGTCGGTTGATAGCACAGCTGAGAACCCCCAAGCCAGGGTAGATGCCCCCCTCCAGTGTCAATCAGGCACTTTGTTCCTATTAAAGAGAGGAATTTCTGCCTCTCTTCTTCCTGACCATTTCTGACTGGGTAACCTCAATCTTCCCATGCCTGTGTCCTTGCACATAAGCACCCAAGCAGAAGGATTCTTCAGAGCAGCAGCAGCATTAGTACTGCAACGATTCCGCTCCGGATTTAATGCAAACTACTTTCAGTTCCTGACCGAATTTCTGACTCATTTAAGATCACTGCTGTTTCCCTTGAAACGAAAAGGCAGGGTACTAACTTGAGGCCAAATTAAAAGTTAGTGCAAGTTACTACACTGAGCAATAAAGGAGTCCAACTGAAACCTTGTTCTTGAACAATGGAAGAAAATAAAAATAAACAGCAACTATTCACTGTAATGTATCTAAAATAAACACTGCAATAACAGAACTTTTTAAAAGAAGACCTCTGTGGATCAAAGGTATCTAATTACTATTAATTCTTTTGATATAAGGTAACCTCTGTCACTCCAAAGCAAAGCTGGAGAATGATTTCTTTCAGTACAGAAAATGAATTTGTCCAGGCTAGGAAATGTCTACAAAGATTTTTAGAAAGAACTGTTTGGAGTCAAAAAAATTCTTCTAAAATGCAATGGATTCAATCTAAAATCACTGCAGATTTAGTTCATAATATGAAACAAGACATTTCAGCATGCTTTTTACGTGGCTACAAACTGTACATAGTAGAATTTCATAGCCCCAAAGAATAATGCTCTTCAGAACTCTGTAATGCCTCTGAACATCATTCAGATTCTGTGTACAAAACCACATAATTTAGAAACTTAATCTAGGTTGTTGGTTTTTTTTTAAACATGGCAGTATATTTGAAATATGGTATTAATTTATGTTTGCATCTCCAAAGAAAAATGTAGAAAGATAACTTAAACTAGAGAATTCATAAAAAAAACTATATCAATTTAAAATTTTACTGCATAAAAATATGTACTTTTCAAATTATTTTAATAAATTAAATATCCCTAACATTTTTAATATATATCCCTGACAGTCTATAAAAGAGGGTTCTTGTTATAGAAAATAAATGGAACTCCGAAAGTACCCCCTTCATAAAACATATTTAACAATAATTATATTTCTTTTTCTTCTTCAAGGAATGTAACAATATGTACAACTTCTCTATATTACTATACTATCAAAATAGTACAGGTTAAGCGTAGCAGGGTTCTGTAACCATAAGATGGTAAAGTCACATTGAAGTGGAGGACAACTTAGGCCTCAGACGAATGTTATCAGTGTGGAGCATCAGTTTCTGGATGGATCAGATAAGAAGGGGTAAATACAATCTTCTCATCTACAGTAGATTTCACAAGAGGTAGAGTTCAAGTGAAAATGAAAGAAATTTGGAATAAGGTGCATGCTCAGTATTTTCAATTCGTGACTTGCTAAGGATGTCAGAATTTATAGGAAAAGTTTTCAAGGATTCTTTCTTTTTCCTTTAAAGCAGATTTCCATGATCAGTTTGTAATCTTTTTAATATGAATCTGAAATAGAGAATAAAAAAAAAAAAATAAAAAAGGTCACGTTTTAGGGTATTAAATTTCTCAGTAATAAGAGGTAACTATTTTCTACATTAGCCAAAATTTTGAGCTTCAACACACTGACGGAATGAAGAAATCTCAAATTTATCGGTTTTATTTTTAAAAGGTTATACCACCTCTCACCTCATTCAAAATTGCCCAAACTGCTGAATTTTGTATCACAGAAAGCCGGAATGATGAAATAGGGTTTAGGCTGGGGTCAACTGTTCCTTCAGCTACACCATTTTCAAATTTCCCTGCAAAAGAAGCAAAAGTATATCCTCAATTAGCTCTTGTTCAACAAACTAAAGTGTAAAATCTGTGTCCAGAAAAAGGTATCTGCAGTATCGCGATTCACAGGTGAAACCTATCACTGGTGCCTGTAGAGTTGACAGGTATCGTTCCCAAAACAAAAAAGACAGTCAGCAATTTTTGATACCAGATTCAGCTTTGCAGCAGCAAACAAGATGGGACATACCATCAGAGCACACCGATCTGAACAGGATTACACATAAGAATAAAAACTTTGGAACTGTCTAAGGGTATGAGCATCTCAAACTCTGGGAAGATTTTAGCACAGCTTTTCACTTAATATCCTGGAACTCAGCATGGAGCCCCTGGCTTACGTGTTTTCAAGGAGGATTGAGGACAAGGGATATAATTTCTGCTTAATGTATTCCAATTTAAAGGATCTTCAATTATATTAGGATGACTAGGAACCCAATTTAAAAGCCCAGTTTAACTTTACACTTAAAACATATACACAGCAACTGCAATTCATTAAGACAAAACCCACTTGCTTTCATTATAACAGAGATGCCCAATCTATGTCGTCCAGCAAGTTAAATACAATCCACGAGTAACATTTCTCCTCCTCGACAACAGGTACCCTGGCGCTTTCCCAACAGCTGCTTGGCTATGGAAACGCCAATCTCATCCCATGACAAGACACCTGATTTTCTGTAGGGTGGGTTCAAAGCCAGGCCAAGCACGCAGCTCGCGCAGGGGCACTCATGCGGTCACAGGACAGAAGAGATGATCTTATGCAACCTGGAAATGCCTCTACAATAATCTTACAATTTTACGAGGTCATGTACCCAATAATGAATGATCAAAACTCGGCTTCAGGTTTGTTTTGGTTTTAATGAAAATGTCTCAACTGTTGCAGTAGTAACAATACACATTTCTTTCCCCTGTGACGTACCTATCCTGAAGTAACCATCCTCTAAGCGTTTGTCTTTGGTTTCTTTGCTTAATACCAGTTCTTCATTCTAGAAAAGCAAAGCATAAAGGACATCACCTATTTTGACATATGACTTTGCCAGGGAAAGATGAATGTGTGTGCACTCTTGTTATATATTCAGCATCCATCTTTTCTAAATAATTAGGAACCAGTCTAGAGTAGTTATTTATAGCCTTAGACGAGCCAACACAAAAAAAAAAAAAAGAAAAGAAGGAAAAAGCAGCAGTGTTCCAGAACGGAACAGTATTTGGCTTCAAAGTAGAAAAAAGAAGTACTTTAAGTGCCCCACGTAACTTGCATGTTAACTGCCACGTGAACAGAATACATAGCAGATACTGGCACACACAGTAGAAGAAAATCAAAGGCAGGATATTGCCACCTTTTCCTATGGTTGAACCAGAGATTTCTTTCAGGACAAGTGAAACTTACAGCTTATTTTTTGATGTAAGAATTTGGGCGAGATGAAAAGCCAATCACACCAGCAAGGGAAGCTCTGCAATTAACACTGCTTCACTAAAAAGGGACGGGTATCAATAAGTCTCCTTAATAAGCACAGAAAAATGAGATTGCAGACTAGAGCTTCAAAAACAGCTGGAAAATTACAAACAGAGTCACACGATTCAATACTGAAAGACCCACTGTAAGAATTTCCTAGGAATCAATTAAAAATGCTTGACAAAACAGGAAATTAAATTAATCTTTTTTTTTTTAATTCCTACTTTTAAGGGAGGCTGCTCAAAAAGTGGTAGGTCTTTTTAGTTTGGGCGTTTGGTTGAGTTTTTTTGGGGGGTGGGCTGGTTTTGCTTTTTTTTGCTTGGTTGGTTGGTTTTTTTCAGTATGTTGCTTGAGTCCCAGACAAATCCAGGTTTCTGGGGGGTTTCTTAGGGTTGTTTTTTGTTTTTCTGAATTCTGCTTCGGGAGGATCAGGGTCAAAGTACCTGAATGGGATTCCAGCTCTACTGAAGTCCATGGTGGAGAAATCATTCCCCCAAGACAGTACCTATCATTCTGCAACTGCTGTCCTCATATTGGTGACATTTTCTGCTGACACTAATGGCTTAGGAATGGGCCAGATGCAGAATCTCCTGTTTACCTTTCCACAAATTGTGTCAATAGCAATGGAAGCTCAGTAGCACTATTCCTTAAGGGATGCTCCAGTTTGAGGGACATTTCACAGCCAAGTGTAGCCAAAAGAGATGCTTGATGCACATTTTTCCTTATTATCTTGTGCATTCCTGTGGTATCTAGGGCCCAGATGAAGTGAGGGCTGCTGCTGGTTTTGGGGTTTAATGTATTTCCAAAGGTCTTGAGAAAGAAAACCCATAAATCTTATAATATGATATACTATCTCACATATTGTATAATTAGAATCAGACTGACAAACTTCTTTCTAGGGGTGAGGGTGGTCAGAAACTCCTATTTTTGCTTGCTCCCAGGAAGGCAGCTTGCAAGAATGGAGAAGTGTACTCCTCCATGACCACTTACCTTTTTTTAAAATTTGAACAAAAAAGAGAAAAAAAAAGAAAAAAAAAGAAAAAAAAAAGAAAAAAAAAGAAAAAAAAAAAGACGAGATTAATCATATGGTAATTTAGGCACAGATTTCAAGATACCTGCACCAGGTGTACGGGAGAAGATACAAATACTTTGCTATTGTAATACTAAATAAACTTGTCTGAAGTAGTATCAATACTCTGACAGAGTTTTGTGATATAAATGATTAGCTATCATATCTAGTTGAAGAAGATGACCCCATACCATTTGTCTTCAAGCAAGAATATACTTAAGATAGCGGAGTGCCCTCCTGAGCTAAAAACCAGACTGATTTACAAGGAAAAAAAATAAATCAGTAATCAGGAGAAAGGAACACATTAGATTTAAGAGTCCAGATATTTCAATATCCAGTGAGGTTTGGATGTGTGTTGATTCCTGAACCAAGACTTTTTTACTAATTCAAAAAGCAGACTGATTTAGCTTTTCCTTTTTCCAAACTACACAGGAGATGAAAGATTGATTTTTATTTTTTTTTTGTTTTAAATCGTAGCAGTGAATTGGAAGCAAATGAGGTTGATCACCTCCAAATTACCAACACCACTTATAGCAGACTGCAGTCTGAACGAACATCTGACTAGTTACAATGGTTTTCTGTTAATAGGTGTAATTAAAAAAAAAGTATGAGAGCATTAGAGCATCAAGATCCTACAGTCAAAAAAAGAAAAAAAAAAGGCACTAATGTCTCCCTCACCCTTTTATGAAAGTCAATATAATTAGATTTTGCTTTTATCTTATAATGGCGAACACACAAATCAATACATTCGTACCTGAAAAGGCAAAACTTCCACAGTTGTATTTAGAAGTATGTCTCCTGGATGCTCTGGATTGCCACTGTGAAACAAGTACCTATAAATGAAAAAGGAAAAATAAAAGAATTCACGTACATCAGTCAGAATTAGCTGTGTTACCATCTTACATGTTAGAAGTCACATTACGGATGTTACAATGATAAAAGTAACTTTTATACTGAATCTACATTAGCTGGAGATAAGAAATGAAAGATCATTTCACATACTACCTTAATTAAAAGGGCTAAAGTTTTGCATTGTTTACAGAGTAGTAGGGCAATATTTTGCTTAGAAAGGTACTTCCTAATCTGATCTTGACAGGTTGCATTATACAAAGTGACCAACGCTGTAGTCACCGTTGCCTGGCAGGCACGGGTATCACCCCTAGAAGCAGGAGCCCGGCCCTCCCTCAGCTGCTCCCCCAGTGCTCCCCACCAGGCACCACCCACTCCCTTGTGCCCACAGGATGAATCCCACAAGACTCATTCTGAACCAGTTCTGGGAACTTTTCCGAGTCAACATTTTGCCAGGCCAGTTATCCCCAAGACCAGCTCACCACCATTTTAAAAATGGGACAGAATAAATATGTTTAAAACTGTATCAAAACCATCCCTATACATATCAAGCAGTGAAGTGCAAGTGTTCAGATTCTAGCTGCCCACTCTCAAAAGCTTTTGCAGTACTACACATGTGTAGATGTTACAAAAGACAGTTTATTTCTCCTTTCTTTATATATAACACAAACTTTATATTCTTTTGAATACGTATTATGTAAGCAAGTAATAATATTTTTTACCACTAGGTGGTATCAATGCTTGAAAAATTGTTCATTTCTTACCTTTTTTTCTAGTGGACCACAGTTTATTCAGATTACTGTCAAGAACTACCCAGATATTACACCTACTCAGATGCCACTTTTAACAAGCCTATTTTACTTTTAATATGTTTAAATGAATATGTAAAAAAAAAAAAATAAAAATCTATCAACACATTTCAAACCTTTTTTCAATTGGAACTCAGAGAAATTAACAGTAAGCACCATCTTCAACATTAGATACATCACCAGGCGGGGACAAAATTAGTTCAGAAATTATCACTTGATTAAAATTACAAACATTAGCTCAATTTGCAGTTTCTTAAGACTTAATTGGAGATGTAAATTCCATTTTGTCTTTATCCAATATGTCTGAAGCCAGCTATGTACTTACCATTAATCCATACTCCATAGCTACAAGACAAGATGTAACAGAAAACAGAGCTCTCTGACCCTGACTTAGAAATGTCTGTGATTCCAAAATGATAGAAAAAAAGCAAACCATAACAAACTAATGAACACACAGAGATATATATATATATATATATAACATTTCTTTCATCAAGGCCTGGAATAGGAGTAAAACCACACATTCTGATATAGGAAAGCTACATTGATTTCTATTGCAGTAATATTTTCAGAAGAACTGGACAGATTGAACTGCAAAACAAAACTTAATTCAGTAAGCTTCAGCATGGTACGTGCTTCAAGAAAAATAATTTCCCCACCATAGTTTAACGTAAAGGTTAGTTAATTCTAAAGTACACAAGCTACCTGAAACACCCACAGTTCTTCCAAGAAAAATCTTGTGACTTTTTTCTAAACATTAGTGACATCCACATAACCCCAAAGACTTAATTATCCTTTCTAGGAAGATGCCTTTATTGTTCTTTTCAAGAATAATCAAAACAAAACTCTTGGCAAAGCTGACCACAAGACTAAAAGTATATTTTGCTGTCTTCTAACATAGCAGATCTAACTTGACATCCTTTAGTCTGTCAGATATCCTAATAATTTCTGTCAATTTTTCTCTTGAAAACACTGGAAATTCTAGGGAGTCTTATTTTAAAATGTAAGTGATCAAACACTTGCATGTAAGGTGCTGCCATCAAACGCTCCAAACCAACCACAGACATGGTGCTTTTCCTTAGTGCTTTCTAGTTCTTATTTCTGAGAAGACACACCTAAAAAGCCACAAAGAAACTGTTCCTGACCCGTGATCACTGTGCTCTCAACGAATGATTATGGTTTTGGGATGGCTGGGTGTTTTTTGTGGGGTCTGGGGATTTTTCTGGGGGGCAGGGGAATGCGGAGAGGAAGGAAGGGAGAGGAGAGAAGGAGAGGTGTTGGTTTTTTAGTTGTTTTTTTTTGAGGGTGTTATTTATTTATTTGTGGTATGTTTGTTTTTTAAAAATACCCTATACCCCTACAAGCATAACCAACCATTTTTTCTACTGTGCTATCAACTTTGGAAATGTTGGTTTCCTCCTGCAAGCAGTGACCAGCCCATTAGGGCAACTACTCAAAAGTTGCCACCATGCCAAAACAATTTTTGGAAGTAATTGATAAAATCTGATTTCCAGATTCCCATGTAATCAAACCTGTCTTTTTAGTGTGTTTTCTATAACTGTCTACCCATTCGTACCCATATATATATAACATGAATATGTTCCACCTTATTGAAAAGCATGTTTAGAAAGGGTTACTTTTATATCTGAGCCTTGCTTGAACACTTGACAGATAACACCTACTTACACAGGAAAAGTTACACAGATCAAAAATAGAAGTATGACTATACATACACACCTCACATCTATGATCAATCCTTTGCTTAGAAATAAAATTTACAAATTTAAAAAAATTATTTGAAATAAAATTTAATTTACAAATAAATAGATATTCTACAGCTCCTAAAAGAAGTGTCATTAGTTGTTCTTTTGTAAAACTTGGCTCCCTGACATATCATAAGTTTTCAACGTTTTCAGATTATGAAAGGTTCTTCTGGATACAAGGACTGAAAGACACATTAATAGTTGTGCTTTTAGCCAAGTTATTCTGACATCTGTCCTGGGATTTACAGGTGACAGTCCATATAAACACTAAAAACATACTTTTTTTTTTTTTCTTTTTTTTTTTCCCTCCTGGATAACTGACATTTTTCTTAGGATGGAATCACTAAGATATTCTTGTCTACCTGCTGCTCTAACATAACACCTTCTGAACCATTCTTTCCAACTAAAATTCTGAAAGCCATAGACCTTTAAATATAGTAATCCCAAACAAATACAAATTCACCTAAAGTTAAACATCCCCCTATTACCTTATGGAATATCACTTCATAACTTTATTACAAAATACAGACATGGACACATTTTGACATTCTAGATGGAAGTCATCAGAGAAAAGTAATTCTACCTCACAACTGGTAGATTAAGTACTAATGTAACTGAACTTTGGAGAACCTTTTTCTCTGGCAGTATCCTTTTAAAGATGCACAGGTCAAAGATAATAACTAGTTACTGTAGATATTAAAAACTGGAGACAACCTTCCCCCATGCCTGAAGTTACTATGTGTATGAACTAATTTGTATGCATTCTGGTCAGCCCCTCAATCTAGTATGAGAGGAATTATGTAATAACATTTAAAGAGCATTGAAGGTTTAAAAAATAAACAACGAACAAAACGGAGCAAAGTCAAAGCTGCAAAGAAAACTTCCGTTGTCACTTTCAGTGACTTAAGTATTTACTCAAATTGAGGGTTTGACTACTTCCTGTGTAGCTAGGTATCACCTATAAAATCAAGTCAACCAGAGAGGCAAAAAACCCCACAAAAACCAGTAAGCTGAGACAAATATTCATAAGTATCCTAACACACAAAGGGAGAGGAGGACAGAAGCATGATTATCATTAATATGCTGACAAAAGATACCATTGGTTTGCCAGTGCAGTTAACTGTTGCAGTATTTCAGAAGCCTATGGCCCAGATTCAGAACTACCTAAGCAGAGGGCACCTGGAAAGATTCTCATCTTTTGTAACATCCCCCAAAAGATGTGTATAAATTAATATCAATATTACTGATCTGTGCTGTTAGCTTTAATACTCTGAATGGCTAAAATTTTCCATCTTACAGCACTGATCCATCTTTCAAAAAAAACCCAAAATCTCAACTACACACACTGTTTTCCTCTTCTCCTATTTTGCTTAAGGAAGGGAACGTATCTGTCTTCTCTCCCTCACATCAAAGCATAGTTAGCCCCAGAAAATTGTTATTTATTACCTAGTTTGTTTTCTTTTAGGCATTAAAAAAAAATCTGTCTTACTGACTTTCGTGTTTTATTTAAATGAATAGAAATGCCAATATTTTTTAATATATATAGAAAGTGTGATTCTATGCATTTTCTACCCCTCTACTCTGCACTCGTGAGACCCTACCTGGAGTACTGTGTCAAGCTTTGGAGTCCTCAACACAGGAAGGACACGGGCCTGGTGGAACAGGTCCAGTGGAGGGCCACAAAGATGATCAGAGGGATGGAGCACCTCTCCTATGAAGACAGGCTGAGAGAGCTGGGGTTGTTCAGC